>OY282414.1:3468697-4199082 GCA_958295455.1 Coleophora deauratella | reverse complement strand
CCTTGTTACTTTAGTGTTTTCATGGGCTTGCCTGAGTGTCTTCTATCCTTGAACCACCCTATGGTGAATGTTTAACTGTTGTGTACCGTTGTGCTAGGGCGTACGCAACAGTTTGGTCCTTCGAGCCGGATAGATAAGACACTCATAAGTTACCATGTCGAGAGTAACAAGGAGTGCGAAGAAGTTGGCGGAGGAGCAAGCTGAGCTCACTAAAGACGACTTGGGAGATGTGCCTGCGGACTTGGAATTGTCGGTGGATGCGGACGGGGCGGCGGCCTTGCAACGAACGATCCCGCCGTCGTCATCGCTCGTGCCCACTCTTCCGCAGGGACGAATCATTGATCATCGGGATCAGAAGGAGCCCGATGAAGTCGTTTATGAACATGATCAACGGCCGCCACCACTGCGGATACCCGGTGACCCGGAGGGCAGCGTGCTGATTGATCCTCGTGGATTCGTGCGACCACATCAACCATTGGATGTGAAGAGCACCTTGGGTAGCCATGCTTCTCGCCGCAGCCATAGAATGGCCTTGGACGCACAGCGGCGTCAGCTGGAATTGGAAATAGCTATGGAGAGAGCGAAGTTGTCGATGGAAAGAACGAAGATAAAGGAGGATGTCTTGGACAGACAGTTGGCAGCCAAGATGGCCAACATCGAAGCTGCAGAGGCTGCAGCTGAGGAAGAAGCGGAGGAACGGCGCTTGCTGACGCAGGTTGCCACAAACCAGCGAGAGGAATAGTGGCTGAGTCGAACGCCGCGTGTGGAAGAAGAGGTGCCTCGTGAACGTGGACTACCGCGCCCTTCTGCCGCCGATGTGAGATTCGACGATACGCAGCCGCGTGCATCGACGCTAACGCCGAGGAGGGAGCGGTCAGAAGAGCGCCCTCGTAGGCGGATTGAGGGACTGGATAAGTTAGCGGATGCGATTATTGGTATGTCTAGACCTAGACCGCGGCAGACATACGAGTTACCAAAGTTTGATGGTAACCTAGCCGACTGGATCACATTCAAGCGCACCTATGAACGCTCAACAGAAATATACAAGTTTGAAGAGTTCGAGAATATGGCAAGGTTGCAGCTAGCGATTGTGGGGCCAGCGAGGCTTGCAGTGGAGTACATTTTGAGAGGTGCAAGTGATCCTAGTGAAGTGATGTGTGCCCTCGAAGAACACTTCGGTCACCCTGGTGCGATTTTGGAATGCGTCTTAAGGAAGATTAAGGCTTTACCACGTGTGACCGAGACTGGGAAGGAACTGCAAAGTTTTACATTAGTGGTGAGAAACTGTGTATCTTTGCTGAGGAACATAAAAGCTGATGGGTATTTGAATAACCCTCAACTGGTGAGTGAGCTTTTAAACAAACTTACTCTCTCCCAGAGAGATTCGTATAGTGAATTTGTGAAGTGCAAAGACAAAGTGAGTAGTGTGGACTTACGTGTATCGCCAAATTTGGACATTTTACTTGAATTCTTGGTTGAGAAATCGCGATCGGCATCGTATCTGGTGCCCCTGAACTTAGTTGCACCTCCGGTTAGTGCGAATTATAACGCACCGCGTTCGCGAGTGTTACCTGTAGTACATCGCAATGTACACAGAGTCGCGTCTCTAAGCTCCGCACCGGTTGCGTCGAGGAGTGCACCGCGAACTGTAAGCTCCGGAGCAAATGCGTCGAGGAGTATGCCCCGAACCGTAAGCTCCGCACCAGTAGCGTCGAGCAGTGCGCCGCGAGTAATGTGCGCGATGTGTGATGGCAATCACGTGCTGCCAGTGTGCAGAAAGTTTATAGCACTGAACAATAGTGAACGGTGGAACGTGGCCAAAGACAGTAGACTGTGTTTCAAGTGTTTGTGCAATCGGCACAACCGGGAGTTTTGTCGTGCGAAGCGTTGTGAACAGTGTAACGCTCCGCATCATACGCTACTCCACTTCAATGGTGTGCCGGCTGAGGAGCGCCCACCCGAGCCGACGCCCTCGGCTCCTGAAGCTGAAGTGAAGCGGACCTTTAGTGTTGGAGGTGTATGTACCAAGGTCTTGCTGAAGATGGTGCCAGTCTCTATCATGGGAGACAACTGTGTGACACAGATTTACGCCTTGTTGGACGATGGTGCTACAGTGTCACTAATAGACAGTAGTTTAGTGACCAGTGATGTTGGTGAGCCGTGCCCTCTCACAATAGTGACCGCGAACGGACAAAGGGTAACGGACAGTGAATCACGGAAAGTGAACATTAGTGTTTGTGGACCTAATGGACTGGAACATTGTGTGAATGTGCGTACTATGGCTCATTTGAATCTGCCTACTCAAACTGTACCAGTGTCATTCTATGAGAACGCTTATCTCAGTAATACGCGTGGCACCATGGATTGCAGTGAGGATCGCAAGGAGGGAAGGGAGACGAAGCCTCTGCTGCTCGGTCAAGTGCTCAGGCGAGTGCTTGGGTGAGTGCTCGGTTAAGTGCTCAGGCGAGTGCTTGGGTGAGTGCTCGGTTAAGTGCTCAGGCGAGTGCTCGGGCGAGTGCTCGGTCAAGTGCTCGGGCGAGTGCTTGGTCAAGTGCTCGGGCGAGTGCTCGGTCAAGTGCTCGGTCGAGTGCTCGGGCGAGTGCTCGGGCGAGTGCTCGGGCGAGTGCTCGGGCGAGTGCTCGGGCTAGTGCTCGGTCGAGTGCTCGGGCGAGTGCTCGGGCGAGTGCTCGGTCGAGTGCTCAGTGAAGTGTTCGGTCGAGTGCTCGGTCGAGTGCTCAGTCAAGTGTTTGGTCAAGTGCTCGGTCGAGTGTTCGGTCGAGTGCTCGGTCAAGTGTTCGGTCGAGTGCTCGGTCAAGTGTTCGGTCGAGTGCTCGGTCAAGTGCTCGGGCGAGTGCTCTGTCAAGTGCTCGGGCGAGTGCTCTGTCAAGTGCTCGGGCGAGTGCTCTGTCAAGTGCTTGGGCGAGTGCTCGGTCAAGTGCTCGGTCGAGTGCTCTGTCAAGTGCTCGGGCGAGTGCTCGGTCAAGTGCTCGGTCAAGTGCTCGGGCGAGTGCTCGGTCGAGTGCTCAGTCAAGTGTTCGGTCGAGTGCTCGGTCAAGTGTTCGGTCGAGTACTCGGTCAAGTGTTCAGTCGAGTACTCGGTCAAGTGCTCGGGCGAGTGCTCTGTCAAGTGCTCGGGCGAGTGCTCTGTCAAGTGCTCGGGCGAGTGCTCGGTCAAGTGCTCGGGCGAGTGCTCGGGCGAGTGCTCGGTCAAGTGCTCGGGCGAGTGCTCGGGCGAGTGCTCGGTCAAGTGCTCGGGCGAGTGCTCGGGCGAGTGCTCATTCAAGTGCTCGGGCGAGTGCTCAGTCAAGTGCTCGGGCGAGTGCTCAGTCAAGTGCTCGGGCGAGTGCTCAGTCAAGTGCTCGGGCGAGTGCTCAGTCAAGTGCTTGGGCGAGTGCTCAGTCAAGTGTTTAGTCAAGTGTTTAGTCAAGTGCTCAGGCGAGTGCTAGGTCAAGTGATCGGGCGAGTGCTCTGTCAAGTGTTAGGTCGAGTGCTCTGTCAAGTGTTAGGTCGAGTGCTCGGTCAAGTGCTCGGGCGAGTGTTCGCTCAAGTGCTCGGTCAAGTGCTCAGGCGAGTGCTTGGGTGAGTGCTCGGTTAAGTGCTCAGGCGAGTGCTCGGGCGAATGCTCGGTCAAGTGCTCGGTCGAGTGCTCTGTCAAGTGCTCGGTCGAGTGCTCTGTCAAGTGCTCGGGCGAGTGCTCTGTTAAGTGCTCGGGCGAGTGCTCGGTCAACACTCGCTAGCACTCGCCTGAGCACTTGACCGAGCACTTGACCGAGCACTTGACCGAACACTCGCCCGAGCACTTAGGTCACTTAGGTCGGTTCATTAGGTTAGTCAGTCCAGTCCATTAGATCCACAAACACTAATGTTCACTTTCCGTGATTCACTGTCCGTTACCCTTTGTCCGTTCGCGGTCACTATTGTGAGAGGGCACGGCTCACCAACATCACTGGTCACTAAACTACTGTCTATTAGTGACACTGTAGCACCATCGTCCAACAAGGCGTAAATCTGTGTCACACAGTTGTCTCCCATGATAGAGACTGGCACCATCTTCAGCAAGACCTTGGTACATACACCTCCAACACTAAAGGTCCGCTTCACTTCAGCTTCAGGAGCCGAGGGCGTCGGCTCGGGTGGGCGCTCCTCAGCCGGCACACCATTGAAGTGGAGTAGCGTATGATGCGGAGCGTTACACTGTTCACAACGCTTCGCACGACAAAACTCCCGGTTGTGCCGATTGCACAAACACTTGAAACACAGTCTACTGTCTTTGGCCACGTTCCACCGTTCACTATTGTTCAGTGCTATAAACTTTCTGCACACTGGCAGCACGTGATTGCCATCACACATCGCGCACATTACTCGCGGCGCACTGCTCGACGCTACTGGTGCGGAGCTTACGGTTCGGGGCATACTCCTCGACGCATTTGCTCCGGAGCTTACAGTTCGCGGTGCACTCCTCGACGCAACCGGTGCGGAGCTTAGAGACGCGACTCTGTGTACATTGCGATGTACTACAGGTAACACTCGCGAACGCGGTGCGTTATAATTCGCACTAACCGGAGGTGCAACTAAGTTCAGGGGCACCAGATACGATGCCGATCGCGATTTCTCAACCAAGAATTCAAGTAAAATGTCCAAATTTGGCGATACACGTAAGTCCACACTACTCACTTTGTCTTTGCACTTCACAAATTCACTATACGAATCTCTCTGGGAGAGAGTAAGTTTGTTTAAAAGCTCACTCACCAGTTGAGGGTTATTCAAATACCCATCAGCTTTTATGTTCCTCAGCAAAGATACACAGTTTCTCACCACTAATGTAAAACTTTGCAGTTCCTTCCCAGTCTCGGTCACACGTGGTAAAGCCTTAATCTTCCTTAAGACGCATTCCAAAATCGCACCAGGGTGACCGAAGTGTTCTTCGAGGGCACACATCACTTCACTAGGATCACTTGCACCTCTCAAAATGTACTCCACTGCAAGCCTCGCTGGCCCCACAATCGCTAGCTGCAACCTTGCCATATTCTCGAACTCTTCAAACTTGTATATTTCTGTTGAGCGTTCATAGGTGCGCTTGAATGTGATCCAGTCGGCTAGGTTACCATCAAACTTTGGTAACTCGTATGTCTGCCGCGGTCTAGGTCTAGACATACCAATAATCGCATCCGCTAACTTATCCAGTCCCTCAATCCGCCTACGAGGGCGCTCTTCTGACCGCTCCCTCCTCGGCGTTAGCGTCGATGCACGCGGCTGCGTATCGTCGAATCTCACATCGGCGGCAGAAGGGCGCGGTAGTCCACGTTCACGAGGCACCTCTTCTTCCACACGCGGCGTTCGACTCAGCCACTCTTCCTCTCGCTGGTTTGTGGCAACCTGCGTCAGCGAGCGCCGTTCCTCCGCTTCTTCCTCAGCTGCAGCCTCTGCAGCTTCGATGTTGGCCATCTTGGCTGCCAACTGTCTGTCCAAGACATCCTCCTTTATCTTCGTTCTTTCCATCGACAACTTCGCTCTCTCCATAGCTATTTCCAATTCCAGCTGACGCCGCTGTGCGTCCAAGGCCATTCTATGGCTGTGGCGAGAAGCATGGCTACCCAAGGTGCTCTTCACATCCAATGGTTGATGTGGTCGCACGAATCCACGAGGATCAATCAGCACGCTGCCCTTCGGGTCACCGGGTATCCGCAGTGGTGGCGGCCGTTGATCATGTTCATAAACGACTTCATCGGGCTCCTTCTGATCCCGATGATCAATGATTCGTCCCTGCGGAAGAGTGGGCACGAGCGAGCCGCCGCCCCGTCCGCATCCACCGACAATTCCAAGTCCGCAGGCACATCTCCCAAGTCGTCTTTAGTGAGCTCAGCTTGCTCCTCCGCCAACTTCTTCGCACTCCTCGTTACTCTCGACATGGTAACTTATGAGTGTCTTATCTATCCGGCTCGAAGGACCAAACTGTTGCGTACGCCCTAGCACAACGGTACACAACAGTTAAACATTCACCATAGGGTGGTTCAAGGATAGAAGACACTCAGGCAAGCCCATGAAAACACTAAAGTAACAAGGTATAAACACAATTTAATAACACTAAAACACAACACAGGCTAATACGTCTGATTTCTGCCTCAGTGTGATATCCGCGTAACAGTCATCGCAGGGAGGGGGAGGGTGATGGAAGGACCCCATAAAGGGGGTGGTTTGAGGATAGAAATGAGCCATTCGGGAGCACTTGTAGGAGCACTTGTCTAAGCACTTGTATGAGCACTTGTCCGAGTACTTGTCCGAGTACTTGTCCGAGCACTTGTACACTTGACCGAGCCCTCACCCGAGCACTTGACCGAGCACTCGCCTGAGCACTTGACTGAGCACTCGCCCGAGCACTTGACCGAGCACTTGACCGAGCACTTGACCGAACACTCGCCCGAGCACTTGACCGAGCACTTGACCGAGCACTTGACCGAACACTCGCCCGAGCACTTGACCGAGCACTCGCACTTGAACGAGCACTCGACCGAGCACTTGACAGAGCACTCGCCCGAGCACTTGACCGAGCACTTGACCGAGCACTAACCC
This sequence comes from Coleophora deauratella, assembly GCA_958295455.1. Classification (NCBI taxonomy): domain Eukaryota; kingdom Metazoa; phylum Arthropoda; class Insecta; order Lepidoptera; family Coleophoridae; genus Coleophora; species Coleophora deauratella. The sequence continues at coordinate 4,192,512 of OY282414.1, read as the reverse complement.
AAGCACTTGACCGAGCACTCGACCGAACACTTGACCGAGCACTCGCCTGAGCACTTGACCGAGCACTTGACCGAGAACTCGACCGAACACTTGACCGAGCACTTGACCGAACACTCGCCTTAGCACTTCACCGAGCACTCGCACTTAAACAAGCACTCGACCGAGCACTTGACAGAGAACTCGCCCGATCACTTGACCTAGCACTCGCCTGAGCACCTGACTGAGCACTTGACTGAGCACTCTCCCGAGCACTTGACTGAGCACTCGCCCGAGCACTTGACTGAGCACTTGACTGAGCACTCGCCCGAGCACTTGCCCGAGCACTCGCCCGAGCACTTGACTGAGCACTCGCCCGAGCACTCGCCCGAGCACTTGACTGAGCACTCGCCCGAGCACTTGACTGAGCACTCGCCCGAGCACTTGACTGAGCACTCGCCCGAGCACTTGACCGAGCACTCGCCCGAGCACTTGACCGAGCACTCGCCCGAGCACTCGACCGAGCACTCGCCCGAGCACTCGACCGAGCACTCGCCCGAGCTCTCACCCAAGCACTTGACCGAGCACTCTACCTAACACTTGACCGAGCACTCGACCGAACACTTGACTGAGCACTCGACCGAGCACTCGCCCGAGCACTCGACCGAACACTTGACTGAGCACTCGACCGACACTCGACCGAGCACTCGTGCGAGTGCCCAAGCACTTGTCTAAGCACTAGACCGAGCACTTGTGCGCTTGTAGGAGCACTTGTCGGTGCAGTTGTCCGAGCACTTGACCGAGCACTCGCCCGAGCACTTGACAGAGCACTCGCCCGAGCACTTGACAGAGCACTAGCCCGAGCACTTGACAGAGCACTCGCCCGAGCACTTGACCGAGCACTCGACCGAGCACTCGCCCGAGCACTCGACCGAACACTTGACTGAGCACTTGACTGAGCACTCGACCGAGCACTCGCCCGAGCACTCGACCGAGCACTCGACCGAGCACTCGCCCGAGCACTCGACAGAGCACTCGCCCGAGCACTTGACAGAGCACTCGCCCGAGCACTTGACAGAGCATTCGCCCGAGCACTTGACAGAGCATTCGCCCGAGCACTTGACCGAGCACTCATCCAAGCACAAGCGCACAAGTGCTCGGACAAGCAAGTGCTCGGACAACTGCACCGACAAGTGCTCCTCCAAGCGCACAAGTGCTCGGTCTAGTGCTTAGTCAAGTGCTTGGGCAAGTGCTCGGTCAAGTGCTCCGACAAGTGCTCGGTGAAGTGCTCGGTCATGTGCTTGGGCGAGTGCTTGGGCGAATGCTCGGTCGAGTGCTCGGTAAAGTGCTTGGGCAAGTGCTCGGTAAAGTGCTTGGGATATTATTATTATTATTATTATAAGTGCTCGGATAGGACAAGTGATCGTACAAGATGGTTGCAGATGCAGAGCCTTTGAAATCCGCGGATGCGGATATTTAAAGGCTTATCCGCGGATGCGAATCTTAATATTTTTTTAGAGAAAAGGACTACACAAAAAAATCGTCCCCACCTACCAACAGATTCCAAACGTATCTCAGTCAATACATCTGTGCAGCCCGATGTTTTTTTTTGCTATGACGACATCCACCGCAGACGTGGGGTTTTCATGCAAATCGAATTTGATTTCCCATACAAATTTGGAAGCTCATTTGATCAATTAGTATGAGGAAACCAAATTTTTTTTGCGGGAAATTTGTTCAGATTCATGAGTAGTTGTAGAAAGTTGTTGTTTTAACATACAACTTTTCACCTCTACCAGCTAGAAAACTTTACACGATAGTGATAAAAGCTGGTGTTCGAAATTCGCAACTAACATTCGCAGCAAAAAGCTGCTTTGAGTTAACAGATTAATAAATAGTTTTTCATCTGTCCAGCATGAAAAGAGTGCCTTTGGTCCCTGAAAACTCGCAGCAAAAGTTGTTTTTGCTTTGAGCGTGAGAAAAAGTGATTCGAATTTCGAACAACACCTTTCACGCGGCGCTGAAAAAAATATGAGCGATGGTTCTATTGGATGGGTGTGTCGATCCAATATAGATCATATGCGATCGGTGGAGAGGTGAAATGAAAGAAGGTTCTTTCTAGTGTTAGTACCGTGGTACAGTATCCAAGATTTTGAACTTTTTGAACATTTATTGGTTTTGCCTGCCTGACTAATATATAATATTTGAGTATCACAATTGGTGAAGAATTAAACTACGAGAACACAAAATCACATATTTGCAGGTAGTTGAATAATTAAAAATATGTAGGTGTCCCTACAGTTCGATCAGAAACTCATTTTGACGTAGCAAGCGTTTTAACTCATAGGCTCACAATGTTATATGTTATTTAATGAAATTTAAGTTTAAAAATTCTGTTATTGCATTTTTAAAGACGTAATATTTAAAATAAATATGTACTTACCTACTAGTAAACATGAATATCGCTTACTTAAAAATATCATGTTTGTGTTGCATCTTAGGTTTTTTTAAAAATGTTAAGTAGCGCAGTTTCCGAACGCAACCTCTAAAATTTTGAGTCTAAAAAAAACATTATAATAAAAAACTATATTGTCTTCAAAGAGAATTTAATCAACTACGATTTTGCTTTTCTCGCTGTTCGAAAGTTGTATGTTTAACACGAAAGCAAGTCATTTATATGTCTCGTGCCCTTAAATCACTCACTTGCTACGCTCGTGATTCAATTCCAGACTACTTCGCTAGTTCGTGATTTAAAGCTAGCACTCGAAGCAAAAATAACTTTGAACTTTAACGTTGAACAAATAACTATTCTCGTATATTTGAATAAACCCCCATCGTATAATTTTTTGCATAGTCCTTTGTATGGGTTTGTATGGGCATAAATAAATGAAAACCGGTTAAGTGCGAGTCAGACTCGCGCATGATGGGTTTCGTACCATCGTACAATATTTGGAATTCCACCTAAAATACGTTTCTGGTGTCTACCAGCCTCTTTAATTTTTAAGTTTTTTTAATTTTTTTATGGCATAGCTGACAAACAAGCAGATGGATCACCTGATGGTAAGCGATTACCGCCGCCGATAGACACCCGCAACACCAGAGGAGTTACAAGTGCGTTGCCGGCCTTTGTTGTTATAGTGGCAACAGAAATACACACTGTAAAAATTACAGCTATCTACCTATTACGGTTAAAGACGGACAGACGGACAGTTAATAGGGTCCCGTTGACTTTGTGTACGGAACTCTAAATAATGATGATAATCCTTGTTTTTTTAATTAAATTATTAAAGTACTGAAAGTTAAAAACGTGGACCATTTTATTTCAGTAACTTTGCTGCCTTTTGGTGTAATAATTTACTTTGGTACTAACTTGAAAATATACTGGTTTATAAATATGAATAAAAAATATTTTTAATAGAGCTTTTGTTATTAATTATACAATTATTATTAATTATTAATATTAATAATTACAATTAATAATTTATAAAATTATAAACCTGAAATAAAATATTACAAAAAACTATACACTGGGAAACAGTTATGGCTCAAAGTGACGCCAACAAGGCGTGTGAGGAATTTATAACTATATTAAAAGACATTATGATAAAAAATACAGAAATAAAAAGAACATCCCGTAAAACACATTTTATTATTAAACCCTGGATAACTAGAGCTATACTTGATTGTTCTATAAAACGAGATAAAATGCATCTTGAAGCTAGAGCTGATCCTAATAACCATGAATTGCAGAACAGGTATAAAAAATATAGAAATGTACATAGGTCAGTAGTGGCAACAGCAAGAAAATTATACTCCGAATATAAGATCAGAGACAATCTCAAGGACAGCAGGAAATTATGGCAGATAATCAATGAAGCCGCAGATCAAGGAAAGCAAAAGCAACCAACTCCGCTAAATGACAACCTAAGTGACGAGTACAACCGCTACTTTAATGATCGGATCTAGCTTAGCAGACAATACGTTAAAAAGACTAAAAAAAACTGAACAACAATTATCAGAAATTTATTACTCAGATAGTCCGAGAGAATCTTTCTTCATGCAGCCTACCGACCCTGAAGAGATTAAAAAAGTAATTATGCAACTTAAAAGCTGTAGTGCACCTGGCTGGGATGGGATAACTGCTGAATTACTTAAAAAAATGATACAACATCTGATCAAACCTATAGTACACATTATAAACCTTAGCCTAGAAACAGGCATCTTTCCTGAAGCTCTAAAAAAGGGAATTATAGTTCCAATTTACAAATCGGGAGATAAAACTAACATAGCAAACTACAGGCCCATTACTCTGTTACCCACTCTCTCAAAAGTACTGGAAAGAGTTGTTAAAATTAGACTCACTAGATATATAGAGAAGCTAGGGCTCTTATCAGAACATCAATACGGTTTTCAACTACACAAATCAACGGAACAAGCAGTTGAAGCCTTAAGCAAGTATGTCACCGAACACCTTGATAAAGGAAAACACGTTTTAGGGGTGTTCCTAGATATGACGAAAGCCTTTGATACCATATCAACAAAACTGCTTTTAAAGAAACTTGAATACTCTGGCATAAGGGGAACCCCACTCGCTTGGTTTAGGACATATCTACAGGGACGCAAACAAATAGTAAAAGTCAATAATACGTGCAGCAAGGAGCTTAATGTCCAATATGGCGTCCCACAAGGAAGCGTGTTAGGTCCTATACTATTCATTATATACATAGATGGGTTAGCCAGACTGTTAAATAAAGATCAGGGTAAAACGATTTGTTTTGCTGACGATACGGTACTACTTTTTACTGCGGACATATGGAATGAGTTATATCATAAAACCAATGTATCCCTGCAAGTAGTTAAGGCATGGCTAGATACAAATCTTCTTACCCTAAATATCCCCAAAACCAAATACGTATCCTTTTCAGTCTCCGCTAAAACCGCTGATCGAGGAATTAACTACCTAAAAATCCATGACTGTCATATTCCAACACAAAATTGTGCTTGTAATGCCATAGAAAAAGCAAAAGCAGTTGCCTACTTAGGCGTGCAAATAGACGAAAAATTAACATGGCAAAACCATATTGCAAAACTGTCGGGAAGGGTACGGAAGTTAGTATTCTTTTTTAAACGAACTAGAAACATATTAAATCAAAAACTGCTCATGATGGTCTATTACGCCCTATGCCAAAGCATACTCACGTATTGTATTTCCTCCTGGGGAGGGGCATACAAATCTCACCTGATAAAATTGGAAAGATCTCAACGCATGGTCCTTAAAATAATGCTGGGTAAAAGTTTTAGGTATAGTACAGAACAGTTATACAAGGATGCTAACGTATTAACAGTAAGACAACTGTACATTACCAATATAATAAGTAATCTAAAAATTGAAACTGTAAAAAAAATGACCAGAAGACCGCCGATTTTACAAATACCTAAAATAAAAACTAATTTCGCAAGAAGGCACACCTCATTTATATCAGCTTCTGTTTACAATAAAATTAGCAGAACTATTGATCTACAGGATAAGACAAAAAATGTCAAAAAAACGTTACTCAGTAAATATCTTAAAAACCTTAATTATCAAGCTACGGAAAAACTACTCGAGTAAACACACAAAAATACACACACATTTAGCATTTAGGTACACACACATTAATACATATACCCATATACACACCCATACACACACCCATATACACACCCATACACACCCATACACACACATCGACACACACACACACACACACATCGACACACACACACATGCATACACATTGACACACACACACACACACACACACACACACACACACACACACAAGCATATAAAAGTGTTACTAGATTTAGATTTAGTTTTTTTTATTTTTAATATTATGTATACAAATTGTTTACCTCATAATATAAGACCGGTACTCTTTATTTTAAAACGATAAATGTAACTCGTGTAGAACTGTGTGATACAGGTTAATACCTAGTACATAGTTCAAAGTTAACATGAAAATTGTAACTTGTAACTTGAAACTTGAAATAAACTTGAAACTTGAAATAAACAATAATTAGCTATGTTGTTCTAGATCCGTATCCGCATAAAAATCCGCATTGAATATTGCGGATGTCAAAATTTATGCGGAAGCTCCATATTTACGGATGCGGATGCGGATATTAGCAACATCTCTGATTAAAAAGATTTATTTTTGTTTTTATATTATTTTATTGTATTTTTTAGCTTTCGTACTATGGCGCTGAACGCCGCTGTACGTATAATATTTTTTTCATTATTAATAGGTACCTAACAAGTTATTTGATGTTGATGTTTTTGTAATCTATATTTAACAGCCTTTTAGTGAGGTTTTTTGTCTGTGGAATACCTACATACGCGTGAATTTTGTGCAGATCAAACGAATCCAAGCATATTTTTTTGAAACTATTATTATACAAAATAAAGTGCGAAAAGGTCGGAAATGGGTAGCGGCCGGCAAACGGGTCGCGTGACCTTACGTACGTGTGTGACGCTTTATACATATGAGTTTAATGTATCGAAATTTTATTGGATAACCTGAAATACTGTTAACATTTATTATTATGTACCATGTAAATAATAAAAATGGACTGAGAAATTTTACATAATTAATTATTGCATAAAAACTATACTATACTATGATCTTAAAGGAAAATCTTTTGGATACTTATACAAAAAGATGTCCAGATATTAAAGTATACTGAAAAATAAAAATTAACCGAGAAATTATTCATCGGAAGTAAAATCGAAAAATCAAGTTTTGCTTAACTTACGCGTCACAAAAGTCGAAAAAGTTTTGGATACTATTACATACGCGTGCCATTAAGTTACTACTAACGAATAGTACAGAAATATTCGATCGAGCAACTATCCACCGAATTTTAAATGCAATTTTCATGTTTAGGTATAAAACACCTACTTCCAGCCACAAAATCTGTTGGCTTCTTTGTCATCTTCCATCTATACACTATCTTTCACAATCGTGCAAAGTTTCATTGACAGAGAAATTAATGTTGGGGTCTCCGTACAAAGAAACTCTTCGATGACTGGGCTACCTCCAAGGATTTCCACGACGATCGGTCTTGCGCTGCCTGCATCCAGCGGCTTTTCGCGACCTTCACCAGGTCATCGGTTCACTGAGTTGGAGCCTTACCAGCCATAGTACACGCAAGCTCAAATAACAAAGTCTTTTCACTCTCGTCTTATTTATTTTCTTAACCAACTTCAAAAAAAGGAGGAGGTTCTCAATTCGTCGGAATCTTTTTTTTTTATGTTCATCGATTACTCGAAGACGCCTGTACCGATTTGGAAAATTCTTTTTTTGTTTAAAAGGGTATACTTCACAGGTGGTCCCATATAAATTTTATCGAAATCGATTAAGTGGTTTTTGAGAAAATCAACAAAAACATAGCAAAATTAGAGTTGTTGCAATTGAAGTCGGTTGTTTTTAACGTATTCTGCGTGGTCAATTATTTCAGATCACCGCGCACTGCGCCTGATAGAGGCAAGTCAATGTTATCTGTTCTAACAGGTGAGTGAGTATATTTTGAGTAATTAGTCATTTTTGACCCGATTGCATGACTGTGAAAAGCACAAGAGCGAAAACGTTACTGCGATGTACGTTACTGCGAAGTATGTACACTAGAGCGAAATATATTAATGCGAGGTTCTAAAACTAAGTTATTATGAAATGCATTCAAGAATCATTCAAGTCTCAGGATGCGATATGTACCCCTAGGTTCATATCCCACTTCGGAGCGTTGACATAAAACTTCTGTGTGTGTAACATAGCGTAGTGTATGTATGACGTAAGAATTTCATTAAAGAATATCTGTGTCTGTAGTGTATTGTACCCTTTTTTACAGATGCAGCGTCGAGGGAGGTTTTAGAAGAATGGCTCGACTCTACATACCAACGATCCGTGAGACGAAGAGAGCAAGAGTAAGATTTTTTGCTTAGTGAAAATTCAGATACAGTGCGGGGGAGCAGAATCGGCCAGTAATAGGGTAGTATGATATTAGGGACACCAGTCATATCCAGTGGCTTAATTTCCTGTTGCATAGCTTTTTGAAGAGCGCACAAAACGCGACGATGTTCAAAGAATAACAATGAAGATGACGACAAAGAACCTACCACTGAAATTCACTGCGTCATAACTTTTATTAAAAAACTTTGAACCAAATTACATTTAGTACAGAAATCGTATGAAAATAGATTTCGTTACTCACTCATACCTTGGGAAGATAAGGCCATACTCCACACACGGGGGCCAAGTCCGGATTGATGGAGGTTGTGGGGCTAGTGGCCAAACCCAGTATCAGAAGTTTTCAAGCCGCCTATAAGGCCTCCGGTCGGACATGGCTTGAACGACTGTTATCTCAGATTTCAATTTAGAAAAATTTAATCATATACATTTGTAACTTTCAGAACGTCCCGGTACAGACCATTAAAAAGTTTTGTGAAAGTTCCGTACAGATATTGTAAGTAAAATATAGCATTTTACTGTATCAAATATCAAAAGCAACTTATTTAGACACGTTATTTAAATAGGCGCCTCTACTAATGAAACTAATCCAATTTCCTAACCTATAGGCAATGTTTATATAAGGTGCTACTTTATTAGTGTCCGATATTTTAGTCAGTGCTTCTACTCCTGATTCTGATCAACTTTCCCCAAGGAACCCATAGTCAAATCCCAAAAAAAAATTTTGGACTCTTCATACTAATTTGGCCGCTCGGCTGATTGTTTTGTATGAAAGGTCCAAAAATTTTTTTACGATTTGACTATGGGTTCTTTGGGGAAAGTTGATCAGAATCAGGAGTAGAAGCACTGACTAAAATATCGGTATAATAGTAGTAATAGTAGTAGGTTAAGTGGGCAAAGGTCGCCACGGAATACCTAGGTGCCGAAAGGTCGGAGAGTTCGCCAAAGACCATAAAGATGGCGGGACGAACTGTATCGCTTCTATAACGGTTGGCAGGGATTGGCCGTGAATAGAAAACAGTGGTGGAAAAGAGAGGAGGCCTTTGCTCAGCATTGGGACAATCTGGGCAAAAAAAAGTTCAATATTATTTTGTTCTGAAACTTGAGGAACTTGCTAAGGTTTTGTTTGTCGTGGAAATTGAGCACACCAATACTGCCCTCATGAAAGAGAAGGCCGCAAAGTATACGGGGTTTCCTTAATAATGGACAGAATAATCTTATGTGGGGTACCATGTGCCCTGCTTTTACCCTTCTTTGTAATACCATGAAATGTAAATAAAGAATAAAGAAATACCTTGAAAATTTTAAAGTTTCTTTCGCCTTTTCTACAGTCAAAACTCGTGTTCTGGACAGAAGCTCCTTGGTCAGTGTTCTCGCCGACAAAGAAGATTATAAGCAGTGAGTCTATGCACCATTATCTTTTAATCGTTAGTAAGCAGCTTACTGTTATCACACAAAAAATCCAAATCACATGCAACCAGTGGCAATAAGCGAAAACACTGCTCCTGGACCTTCGCACTATCTGTAATGTCAAAGGATTTTTTTCTCACCCGTGACACTAACGGTAGTTCCATGGGTAAAATTGAATTTCCCGTTACACTACTTCATTTCCAGTAGCCAGTAGTTACTAGACTTCTTTCCATCATCCTCATTACCACCAACTACGAACCCTACCATCAGAGAAGTTAGTTCGATCCTCATACCCAGGGGTATTCAAATATTTCCATTAGAATCTTGAAAGTTGTCTATTTTAAATCAATCGTTTAGTTTCCAAAAACGAGTGACTACGTTCTTAAGAACTTGATTGCGTCTCTAAAGATTCTTTCTATCTTTTTTCAGCTCAGTAATAAGCAAGATCAAAATGCTATTTCATGAGGAAATCAACGACCACCACAGTAAGTTTTAGATATTAATTAATACACAAATAAATATCCGGGATAAATTGTCCTTCCCAGAATATTAAAACTTTCCTCAAGTTATGGGGGCTGCTTTGACAGCAACACTTGAACCAAAGGGAATCTTTCGAGTCAACCCCTTCAAACCTTTCTACCTATCAAGTCAAAAATATGTTGCATTATACATAATATACTGCAGTGATTCCACTGAGTGGTAATAAGTGCCTGTATCCCTCTGGCGTTGGGTAACCATTACCAAGGAGGCTCATCCGCTTATTCTTGGAGGCCAGAAGATCACAATGACACAGTAGGTTTTCCATTGATTCTGTATCTTCACCACAGCCTCTGCAAATCGCATCATTTGTCAATCTCCTCAAGTTAAGGAAGTAAGTTATTTGTACACATGAAAGTTTTCAATTTTTTGTAACTTTTTTCAGAACGTGGCGTAAAAAGGCTGTACTCGACAATAAACAGAAGAAAAGTACCATACAGACTTGGATGGTAATCTATTTTTATATTCCATAATGTATCATGTTGGACAAAATAAGCATTGAGAGGCACATCACAGTTATATGGCCGTAGGAGTAAAACAGTTCTCGAATGACGACCGCGCACCCAGCGTAGGCAGTCCTCCCGCTCGGTGGTCGACTGCATTTTTTTTAACTGGGGTAAAAAAGACCCTAAGTTTTTTAACTAATACGCAAACAAATTGATTTCCGTTCAGGTTATTAACTTGTAAGAGAAGATATAAAATAAAAAGAAAAATTGTCTATGAGTTCCTAGAAGAAAGTTGTGGAAAGTTGTTCAGTTTTATAAGTATAGAAGCCGCAATTGAAATAGCTCTTTTTCTTAGCCCTTATATCTATACGTATTTTTTGTTGTCTGTAAATATAACTACTTGTACTGTAGTATACAGGGTGTAACAAAAAGGTGTGGTGATAATTCTTCTCGCTTCGCAAACACTTCCCGAAACGTTGAGTGTACAAGTCCCGCGTGGTAGGGACTTTGTGCTAGATAGAAAAAAAAAATTGACAATTTAAAAGCATGTGTAAAAGCATCTACTTAAATAAAAAACATTTTGAGTTTGAGTTTGAGTTTCAAGGTGGGCTTCTACTCATCAAACTGAACAACTCTTTCTATACAACTATGTTGAAATGAGCAAAAAAAAACGATCAGCTAGCGAGCCAAGTTTGTATGCAAAAGTATAAATATTTTTTTGCGATTTCATTAAAGTCGTGGAACAAATATGTACAGGGTTATTTTTGGACCCCCCACCAAAACTTCATGAAACTGAACAACTTTTACCAAGAACGAATGGTCAATTCGAAAAAAGTTTTTTTTGGATCTTTCATACTAATTTGATCGCGTGATCGGCCTACTTTGTATGGAGATGTCCGTTTTTTTTTGCGAATTGACCATTGGTTCTTGGGAAAAGTTGTTCAGTTTCATGAATAGAAGCCACTGTGAAGTTTTAGTGGGGGTCCAAAAATAACCCTGCTTGTTTAGTGCGATGAGTAAAAAGCCCACCTTGAAGTATTACCACCCCTTTTTATTACATCCTGTATAATCATTCCTTATTTTAGGTTACATGTGGAAACAAGATTCCCGAATGCTGTTGGGAACCAAAACAACAGATTGACGCCAAATAACTCATACCAGAATTGGTAAGTTTTTTTTAATGGTAAGTTTTTTTTACTCGACCACACCAACGAGGGTAATTTGTTTTTGGAAGTTTGTATTTATCGCGTGTAGGGAAATACTCAATTTAGTTTGTATGAAAAGTTCAAATTCTTTTTTTTTGGGATTTCTCCAAAGTTATGGAGATAGTATAACTAATGACTTAACCTTGTATAAATTCGAAATAATTTTGTATATACAGGGTATAACAGAAAGGTGTGATAATACTTCAAGGTGGGCTTTTACCCATCAAACTGAACAACTTTTGTTCTACAACTTTGTTCAAATCGCAAAATTTTTGTTAGGCTTTTCATACAAATCGATCAGCTGGCGAACCAAGTTTGTATGAAAAGTCCGAAAATTTCTTTGCGATTTCAACAAAGTTGTAGAACAAAAGTTGTTCAGTTTGATGGGTAAAAAATCCCACCTTGAAGTATTATCACACCTTTTGTTACACCCTGTATAGGTAGCACAGATAGTTTACGTAAGTTATTACTTACCATAATGTGAGATTGTAACATCTGAACCTCGTCAGCATTTTTTTTTCCTCCATAGTTGAGCGTAACTTACTTACTGAACTCAACATATTCTTCAACTTAATCATCTGATAATTATCTTGGCCAATGAATCGTCTAGTGATTAAGTAACCTACTTCGTGAACGTAATACGTAACTCCGGGACGTTTAAGTGAAAATAAGAATGGAATCTTTATTAATTTGAATCAAGTAATTTATTAGTTTTAATCATTCATTAATAATAAATAAACAAATTTTATTCAGTATAAAACAACTGAATCCATTATTTCGGAATTGAGAATTTAAAAACATTTAACACGTTCAGTGCTACTACTCTTTTCTCGAGAGCGCACGAATCTTTGTCGTGTCCCGCATCCAATTTAGTTAGCACGAATTATATTGGTTTGAAGCTGTGAAAGTGTTAATCACTTATGAAGTCTCAGAGTAAAATTTATAAAATAATCTAACGCGAAGCAATGTATAAACCAGATGACTGATCTATAAACTGCTTTATACCGCAACTCTTTCAAGTTGCGGGAGAGCTTCTCCGCCTTCCCCTAAGCCCCCAGTCCAACGCCACCGGGTACAAAAGTTTATTAACCTAACTATCTAACAATAACATAATAAGGAAAAATTTACTATTCTTTGAGACTTCATAGCTATTAATTTCTTTTAGTAAGAATAGTCCAATTTTAAATTGAGACATTATTTTCTCAAGTTAATAATTAATTAACTGTATAGTTAGAAATTTAATAAATTTAACTTTAACTACCTAATACAAGGTTCCTACCACTTGGAACCCGTATGCTGGCCGTTTCGGGAAGTGTTAGCGAAGTGAGAAGAAACGGCAGCCCAAAGAAACTCACTTCAACACTTTATCAAGACAAAATAGTTAAAAGATTCTAAATATAAAAATAAAGACAACTAACATCAATAAAGAGAGCCTAATCCTACTTTGAATATCTATTGAGACCACCTATGATAATTAGAACTCGATTCCTAACTTCATACCTAAACCAATTCCCTATGTTTCTAATCTGTACATTAAGGTTCACATGTACATGACAAGAAGAACTTAGATTTACAAATATGTAACTGGATAATTATTTGATTTCAATAAAATACAATGTTACAAGGGTTTTGCACTATGACAAAATGAATAATTAATAAGTCTGTGTACCTTAGTAGCATGAACTCAGTCAATCAGATATTTAATTTTCCTTTAGATACAATAACTACCTCTAGTAGTTATACAAAATATGGATAATTATTAATCCGTTTGCACCCATAATGTTATCAAGGCTTACTACTGTCACGGACAGCGCCATCTATATCAGATGCCTAATATTTTTATGTATTATCTTCCAATTGTAAAGTAATCTAGTTTAGCATTGAGCTATTTTTAATTCCCACATCTAGACATAGATGTCGCTGTATAACATGATAAAACCCATAGCATTTAACGCCATCTATGATTTTGTAATAAAGCAACTAGGTTAGCTTATAAAACGATCTTCTATCGATCTATTAGATCTAGCACCTATTTGTACCATACATTTTAGACAGAGGTCGCCTCTGCTGCATTCCAATAAAGGGTCTTGAACGAACAGCAGCATTTTCTTCTCGCTCCCGAATTTATCCCGTGGAATCAAAGGGAACAACTACTCTTCAGCCGTAACACTAGTGTAATGAAACATACAACCCTCTGAGTTGATAAGGTGAGGACTAACGCCTCAATAACAAATAACTACCTCTAGTAGTTAATCAATATAAATTGTGTGAACCACAACGACAGAAACATACAACCCTCTGAGTTGATAAGGAGAGGACTAACGCCTCAATAATAAATAACCACCTCTAGTAGTTATTCAATATGAATTGTGTGAACCACAACGATAGAAATATACAACCCTCTGAGTTGATAAGGCGAGGACTAACGCCTCAATAACAAATAACCACCTCTAGTAGTTATTCAATATGAATTGTGTGAACAACAACAATACTCTGCTCGGTATCCAACATAATTTTCTGCACTATGACAGAATTGTTATAATTACATCTGTAACTAAGACAGAAGTAGCCCCAACTCGGCTTGACGTGTATGTATACTTTACTACCTCAAGTAGTTAGAGAAATAGATCTGGTCAATCGCCAGCTGCTGCTCATAGTGCCGTCATAGCCTACTTCCTTCAGCGTGGTAATACTAATGAAACAACAACCAACCCTCTGAGTTAGCGAAGACCAAACCCATTGCAATGCGGATGAAATATGGAAATCAATTGATAGCACAGTTTGGACTACTTCTCTGAGTAGAAATTTGTTACTTAAACGAACAAGAATAATTATCAGAAATCGAGCAGAATACAGTCATCTTCTTCTTCCATCTTAACAACAACCTCTAGTTGTATCATCATCAGCCATCTAATATGCAAACTGAATATTTTCATAAGAAATGTATTTGAATTTCTTGCTTCTTTTGTTTCAACAACCTCTAGTTGTATAAACATTTGACTTTACCATCAGGTGGGTATTGACCACAATGATACTCTGCCTGGTATCCAATATAATTTTGCACTTTGGCAATTATTGAGTATAAACAAAGACAGAAGTAACCCCAACTCGGTTAGACGTGTGTGTAAAATTTACTACTTCTAGTAGTTACATAAATGGATCAGGTCAATCACCAGCTGCTGCCCATAGTGCCGTCATAGCTTACTTCCTTCGGCGTGGTAACACTAATGGAACAACAACCAACCCTCTGAGTTAGTGAAGACCCTAGCCATCGCAGTAGAAATAAGTAAGTAGACAAATCAAGTTTGGGTCACTTCTTGGAGTAACAAACAACTATTTAAATTATTCAAAATACTCTATTAGATATCAAGCAGAATATTGATGTTACCATTAATGACTTTGTCATCCCTTTTATATGAAATAACTGAACAACAATCCCTAGTTGTAACATCATTTACCTTTTCCATCAGGTGAGTTACATCCTTTGATTAAGTTAGGACAATTAATTAATTGAACCATGAGATTAACTTATCTCATTTTCTGTTTACCATCTGGTGATAAAAATAATCCATTTCAGGATATTTAGATTATTTGAATTAATACTTTTTAATTTGATCCTTAACATAAGAACAACTCAGTTACTTATAAATACGCCTTGCCCTACCATCAGGCAGTTAGAATCCTTTGATTCTTATTACTTAGTAAATTTAAATTGCTTACTAGTACTAAGTAGTTAGTTCTTGAAATCA
The DNA here is from genome assembly GCA_958295455.1 of Coleophora deauratella. Lineage (NCBI taxonomy): Eukaryota > Metazoa > Arthropoda > Insecta > Lepidoptera > Coleophoridae > Coleophora > Coleophora deauratella. The sequence continues at coordinate 4,177,183 of OY282414.1, read as the reverse complement.
GTCATCCATCGACTACTCAGGACTAGCTTGAGATCTTCAATAATAAATTATTATAATTTATCTACTTCCCATCAGGTGAGTAGAAACTTCTGATTCAAAATATCACATTAAATAGAGATTTTATTTCTAGGTAATTTTTACTACAACTTCCTTTCCATCAAGTGAATAGAATCTTTTGATTTAAAGTTACCTAATTAATTGAGTTCATACTTCCAGATAACATAAAATACTATAAAGAAAACTTTGCCCTTAGCGGATTAACTCTGGTGGCATTACCTAGCTATTTAAGCTATAGATTTTAGTACATATAAGTTAGTGAATTTCCTAAGAACTTAGCCTTCCTGACATGTGAATTGGATTCCCTAGACTTGCAAATATTCATTTACTTACTAAGGAATTATATGACAAAATTAAACCATTCTTTCTTTCCGTTTGTTATTGACATAAAATACTTTTATATGCCTATACCAACAGGTGTAATGAGACCGAAGACTTTGTTAAACGGAACTTAATTTAGTAATAAGAAAAGGCTAGACTTTCAAAATTCTAGATTTGACATTCCTTTTCCTAACTTTTAACAAAGTTTAATTTGGAAATCAATTACTCAATTATACATAAAATATTTTTGAAACCTATATTTAAATACTTAAAATTCACATACTTTCATTAGTATTCTAGTAAAACCTAACACCCTACTCAATCTAATACACTACTAAGTAACAGTCCCTTTATTATTTCCTATAATCCTACATGTTTACCGTGTTATATTCCGCCATCTAACACAGAACGTCATTTCATGTCTGTTCATGCCTACAGCTATAACTGATAAAATGTTTGAAATGAATATTTGAACTAATTTCCTCCTATATACTATTATTTTAGGTATTTTTACCTATGTTCTACACCAAGTATACAAATATATCCGTATCTGTCTTATCTAGCTTTAATTTCTCTGAACTAAGAGTTTATTGGACTGGCGTACATAAAATGAATTGAACATTTATTGATAACAAATCGTAAATTCTTAAATTTACCGTGATACCCTAACAACCTCCGTATATTGTACCTTTTAAAACCTAGATAATTCTCAAAATTATCATCCTATAGTTTTCTAGCGATTTACCTACAAGTCTATCTCATTTACTTTTTCCTAGTAAAAATAACTCACTTATTTATAAGAAATTATCTAACCAATCCCTACAAATAACATCCCTATACCTATAACGTTACTTTGGTCATCGACCAAGCTAGCTAAACCATAACAAAGCTTTTTTTTTTTTATGTCCATGTTACCGAGAGTTCCCTATCCCACTCTATCTTCACAGGCTAAATTGTACTACAACATCCCCCACTCACAGCCCTAAAGAGACATCCCACGGCTGTTCTCGACAGATACTGGGCCGCAGGCAATAATCCACCTTCCACCTTTCTCTTCGATACCGGGTGGAAGCAAGAGACAGAAGACCGTGAGTGAGAAAACATTTGCAATACAACCTCAATCGAAAGATCAAGATTAATGCCCACAGATAGAGTAAAAGAAACCTAGGCGTGGTGTGTATCGTGAGTGCCTAACCAGACCTGTATCCCTAGTCCCTAAGAGTACCTATCTCAAACAAAAGGAAAAATCCCACCTTCAAACACAGTTTGAGGTGACACGACACCCCTTGAATGATGTGTGTAACCAGCACAAGATAGAGGAAAGGGGGGGTATGTGCCAATTGTAGAAGGGGGTACTGCTCCATGTAGTCAATAATTAAAATACTCCCTAAGTACCTATTAGATAGATACATAAGGAATATAATAACCAATAAGACACCCGTGAAAAGCGCGGAAAGAACCCGCTATGTCCATCCTGTGGTCCATTTCACTGATGAATTCTTACATGAGCCAGTCAGACTGATCAGAAACCTGAGGATCTGGTGAACCCGTCTGAAGATTCACTTTTGAAGGATATTGTAAACCAGGTCAACCGCGAACGATTGGCCTGATCGACAACGAACCTTCATCTGAAATCAGAAGAGCAAAAATTAATAAATCATAATAAACAAAACACAAACAAATAAATTTACTAAACCATCATCATCGTCATCATCACCCCATATTAGTGATCACTCTCCAATTTACAAATATCTGCAAATGATAATAAATTATTTTAAATTATTATCGTAATCATCATCAGCCGGTAATAGTGATCACACCCCAATTTACTTAATAACTGCAAATAATATATTAAACAAAACACAAACAAACAAAATTATGGAAAAATATTTCAAATTATACAAGGTGTTACCGCCTCGACGCCCAGATCCAAAAAGTCCTGTTTCCTACCCATCTATTCCTTATATACTACTCGAAATCGTCCACCAGGTCCACTACGTCCACTACGTCCACTACGTCCACCAGGTCCACTTCGTCCACTACGTCCACTTTCCCTCTATCACGCGTTGCCGCGCGATTCATTTCAAAAAGCTAAACTACTACTAGCACCATCTACCAGATAGATATTGAACTTAGTAGTACGTTAATAAGCCCATTTATAGAGACTTACAATGGTCTTGCTACATTAATGAGTTATCTAGTAACATTGTTTTTTGGAACTGGGACTAGATGTTGCTAGGAGAAATATTATACAATAGTGTTACTTACAGTGTTACTAATAATCATCTTATTTTTGATAATGTGACGGCCTGTCAGACCGTTGCAAGATGATGTCAAAGCGGCTTACCAATAATGAAAAAATTGTAAAAAACCGAGTGCAGCACGTTTACTCGCGGTAAAGTAGTTGTCACAATGCAATATAAACATTGACCATGGTCAGTCCCTAGTGCTGGATATCTTTTGTAAACTACGGTGAAAAACACTTCGAATCTCCGTGGTATCCCAAAACAACGTCAAAAAAAATATATTAAGAGCGGGTTGGAAAGTTGAAGTTGAAGTAGGTTATAGATTTTGTCTGGTACCAAAATAAAAAGAAGCTCCGCAGTAAATTTTCAACCGACTTCAAAAAAAGGAGGAGGTTCTCAATTCGTCGGTTTTTTTTATTATTATTTTTTTATGTATGTTCACCGATTACTCGAAGATGCCTGAACCGATTTCGAAAATTCTTTTTTCGTTTAAATTTAATTTAAATTTTATCGAAATCGATTCAGCGGATTTTGAGAAAATCAACAAAAACATAGCAAAATTTGAGTTGTTGCGATTGGAGTCGGTTGTTTTTAACGTATTCAGTCAGCGTGCTCAATTATTACACAGTAATTTACAAATAGGCTATAGCCGATTTATAAAATTTACGGCTGCGACCTCTTCCTTCAGCGATCCTCAGCGATGAAGGTCGTGACCTCCCTTTGGTAACACTTTGTCGGTGATGACCTTTCGCCATTTCGATCTGTCTTCAGCAATATGCAGAGCATCGTGGAGGTTGGTAACAAGAGGGGCACGCATTTGATCTGTCCAACGTATCGGGCTGCAGCCCCACCATCTCTTCCGTTCAATTTTGCCAGTAACCATAAGTTTCTCGAGGTTATTTATCTCTGTGACAGTAATCGTTTGATTGCAGTGGAAGATGCAAGCACTTCAGAAGGTCGCACAGCTATAGGTGCCTTCGGGCGCACGTCATGAAGTTGGCGGGACCTACGAAGAGCCAGTGAGTGTTTAATTTTTTTTATTCTTTGCAACTAGGGTCAAGTTCTATGAGAAAAACAATAAGCAACATTTATTTTCGACACCACATTAAAAAAAAGTTAGTCTAAATGTAGGCGTAACGCGCGTACGCGTAAGATTCACTTTAAAGAAATACCGTATTTTTTTAAAATTAGAATGACAATTGAGTGAAGACAATTTTGTTAAATGTAAATCACATACTTAGGGGTCGTCCATTAATCACGTGAGGCTCAAAACTTAGTCTAAAACCTCACCACGTATCACCAGGGGGAGGGGGGTCTACAAAGTTGCTAAAAAAATCACGTGATTAATGGACGACCCCTTACGGTTTGTTTCAAGAATTTTGAATAACTGAAAGCTGTTAAATCCCCCCCAACCCCAAATTACTTTTTGGTAGTAAACTTAAGCTCTTTGGTTACGTAGATAATTTTTTTGTGATGTCTTTACGTGGGTTCGCCACAACAAAGAAATTCATAGACTAAAGACTTGAATGGTGGCCGCAGACTGCGGAACTTCGTTAGCATTTTTATAAACAGATTGATATTTAACTTAATGTTAGGTATACATGATTATAAACTTAATGTTAGGTATATAATGATTTTAAACTTGGTATTAGGTATACAGGGTGTTAAAAAAGTGCGTTTGAAATTTTAAGGGGTTACTTTAACTCACTTTCTTTAACACCCGTCCTTTATTGTGCAGGGTTAATCGTGCAAATAATGAACAAAACATTTTTATTTTTCAGACTGGCGTTGATTCGTGAAAAGATCAAAGCATTTATATCGTTTAACTTTCTAAGAAATATTTATACCTATACTAGTGGTGCGTATCACAGTTTGTATTATTTTATGATGTGGGAACAAACATTTTGTGGCATGGAAACAAGCCATTTTTATTACTTTCCAATTTAATTTGAGATTATATTGACACAATATTAATTTATTTAAATCATAGTAAGAATATTACATACTTGGTTAAACCAATCAAGCAACAATGTGGCAATGTTCAAACACTAACCAACTATGCTAAAATATAGAGAAAACTAGTTGAGAATGTCAGTGTGCAATATTCGAGAAAAGGATAGTGCGACCCGCACCCTTGTTGTATGCTTAACTTGACTGATCGCTCTACCGTGCCTCCAGATAAAAATGACTTAAAATCTTAATTTTGGAAATCGATTAAAAGTGAATCGATTTATGGTCGCAATGAGAGCGTTAAAGCAACTTCTCCCAGTTAAGAGCAAACACCATACGTTTAATTGTGAGGATAAAATAAGAAAGAATGAGAAAAATGCTAAAAAGAAATTGGGTAAATAAATTATTTAAATACAAGTGTAAAGAAATAGGTTTCTACTCATCGTACTGAACAATTATTTATTTATATTTTGTTTAATTATATATTATTTATTTATATATATTTATATACAGGGTGTCCCGAAACTAATGCGACAAATTTTGGCTGGTGATAGCTTTGATCAAGACCTATCAAAATAACGAAACATATGTTCAGCAAAAGTTTATGGTTTTCGGGTTATACCAGGTTTTAAAAAAAATTGAAAATCACTACCTTACGGTGGTCTTTTGAGCTCTTGTTATTAAATAAACCACTTAATTTGTAATTTTTTTGCACTCAAATATTTTCGATTAGTGTCTCTACCCGAATCTACTATTTATTCTACAAAAAATTAAAGATGCCATCAGAAATACATCATTAATTCAAGAAAAATCTTTAAAAATATCCGATAATGAAACTTTAAACATTGGCGACGTAAAAAAATGTACTGAATAATTTTGTCTAATATGTTATAAAAAATCCTTGTTTCATGCCCATTTTAGAAATGTATAATACTTGGAAATTTTCCTTGCAAACATTGAGTTAATTGCTATTTTTGACCTCAAGGTGCTGATTTAAAAAAATCTTATATTCGAGGTTTTTCAAATAAAAATAATTAGATTGATTAAAATAGAAAGGAGATCATGTGTGTGTTCTACAAAGTCACCGTAACTTTCTACCGGAGATAAAAAAACGGCCAAGTGCGAGTCGGACTCGCGCATGAAGGGTTTCATACCATCGTACAAGAAACTCCAAAAAACACGTCTCTTGTATGGGGACCCCTTTAATTTTATTATTTATTTATTTATTTTATTTAGGAAACAGTCTAAAAATAAATAAAAAAATATAATTAAAAAAAAAAATAATAAAAAAAAAATATTAAAAAAATATATATAATAATTAAAAAAAAATACAAAAAAAAATTATTATTTTAAAATAATAATAAAAAAATTAAAAAAATATATTATTTTTTTTTATTTTTTTTTATTTAAAATATAATTTTATTTTACCATATTTTTAGCGACTATAGCAGTACAAACTCTGTGAGCATTTCATTAAAATCGCAAGAGTGACAGAGCAGCGGCGACACTGTGCCACAAAAGTACCCTAATCGGAGACAACTGTACTATTAGATGTTGAATACACCCAATCTACTGTTTGGCAGACTGCCTGGCCGAAGTAGACAAGACGAAGACGTTGTTTTGGAAGAAAGACGGAAAAGTGGCGGCAAAATGTTTATTTTTTAGAGTTCAAAGTTTAAAGGCCAACGGGACCCTATTATTGTACTAAGGCTCCGCTGTCTGTCCATCCGTCCACCCGCCTGTCTGTCTGTCAGCGTGCTGTATCTAATGAACCCAAATAATTGGGAACAGGGCAGGCAGATGATATGTATTTCTGTTGCCGCTATAGCAAAAAATGATAAAAATAAATTAAAGGGAGCTCCCCTACTAGAAACATGTTTTTTGGATGGTTTTGGCTCGATTTTAATAATAGCAAGAGGTAGACGCTTGATTGAAACGCTCACAAAGTTTGTATTACTATAGTCGCTAAAAAAATATAATAAAATAAAATAATATTTAAAAATTAAAGGGGGTCACCATACAAGAGACGTGTTTTTGGAGTTTCTTGGTACGGAACCCTTCATGCGCGAATTGAACTCGTACTTGGCCGGTTTTTTTTTAATCTCAGGTCGTAAGTCACGGTGAGGTGACCTTGTAGAACACACAGATGATCTCCTTTCTATTTTAAATTAATCTAATAAAGATTTGAAAAACCTGTAATAAAAGATTTTTTTTTAATCAGCACCTTGAGGTCAAAAATAGCATTCAACTCAATGTTTGCAAGGAAAATATCCAAGTATTATACATTTCTAAAATGGGCATGGAACAAGGATTTTTTATAGCATATGAGATAAAATCATTCAATATATATTTTTTTACGTCGCCGATGTTTAAAGTTTCATTATCGGATATGTTTAAAGATTTTTCTTGAATTGATGATGCATTTCTGATGGCATCTTTAATTTTTTTGCAGAATAAATAGTAGATTCGGGTAGAGACGCTAATCAATAATATTTGAGTGCAAAAGAAAATACAAATTAAGTGGTTTTTTGTAACAAAAACTCAAAAGACCCACCGCAAGGTATTAATTTTCAATTTTTTTTTTAATCTGGTATAACTCGAAAACCATAAACTTTTGCTGAACATATGTTTCGTTATTTTGATAGGTCTTGATCAAAGCTATCACCGGTCAAAATTTGTCGCATTAGTTTTGGGACCCTGTATATTATTTAATTATACGACTTCGCTGAAATTTAAAAAGTCAACATCACACACAATACGTTTTGAACGAATGAAATGTGTTTTAATCATCTCCGTGATGTGCTCACTTTCATACACTTTCATTCTTAGCCAATTTTTTTTTTCAATTTCAGCAAGTCTGTAGAACATAAGTTGTTCAGTGTAAGAGTAGAATCTCCAGTTTTTGTTCCTATACCTGTTTTGTTACAGCTGTAACGCCCACTCGAACCTTTGCATTTTTATGCAATAATACAGTGCGTAAAAAGACCACACCCGAAAACTTTAATAGGATGTTCTACAAGAAACTGAACAACTTTTTCTATGGAACCTATACAGATTTTGCAAAAAAATAGACTTTCATGCAAATTGATCGTCCAATCAGTAAGAACATTTTATATGGATGGTTGTTTTTTGAGAATCCAGTCCTTTGGGAAAAGTTGTTTAGTTTCATAAGAAGAACCCACTTCATGGTACAGGGAGTGGTCTTTTTATAACCTCCTATTTTTTATAAAGGTCCTACTCTTTGGCTTTTTTATAACCTGTATAGGACAAGTATCCTACAGTTTGACATGTTTTTTTTCAGCTGACGATGGAACTTCGGTGGCCACCCCAAGTGGTTCGTCTAAATCTACAACGAACATGGAATCTAGTGGTACGCCGATCAATAATTCACCCAAAAAATGTTCCACTTTCTAACTTGGTATGTTAAAAAAAGTTAATTGTGATAAATAATTCTAGTGTCACTAAAAGGATTTAACAAAAAAAAAGAATTTTGGTTTTTGACACAAAAATATCGCTGTTTAAAAAAAGTAAAAATAAACATGAAAAAAAAAAGAGTAAATATGTAAAAATGTACAAGGAAATAAGACGAAATAAATGGACGAAAGATTTTTAGTTTCTTTAGGTTAAAAGTGTTAAATAAAAAGAATGTTGATAAAAAATTTAAAGATTTTGTTTTCCTAAATAAATCAAATAATAGTAAAGTATTACCAGACATGCCATTTTTATATGCATACAGGTGGGTGTATTTAAAATTTAAAAGGGTTACTCAGAATCGAGTATAGAAACAGGAATAATATTTTTAAAAAATCCGATCTTAAACTTTTTATTCAATTTCCTGTAATAAACTGAATCAAGAATTTGTAAAAAAAAATATACATCGGATTTTAATATATTTTTTCTGTACTCTACTTAATTCTAAGTAACCCCTTAAAATCTCAAACGCACAATTGTTTTTATCGGATATCCATACAAACTGTAAAAATGTCGCTTTAAGCGGGTGCTACACGGTCGCCAACAAGCACCCCAACCAAGGTGACATTAGTTGTTTCCAACCGTGTAGACAAAGAAATTTGGTCACCAACCACGGTCTACATAATTTATCCAATTTTATTTCAATTTTCTATTATTAAAATTTAATTATTATTAGGTTTACTTTAATTTAATGACATGTAATAATAACAATATTATGAATAAATTGAATATGAATACACGGTTGCAAACAACGAATGTCACCTTGGTTGGGGTGCTTGTTGGCGACCGTGTAGCACCCGCTTTATATTACGTAGCCTACTACTACTGTATGAAAATATGACGTCCGTTCACGCGTAAATGTGTGTGTTGCGCGTGGCTTGCGCTAAGCAACCGTCACCGGATCTTACCCGCAGGGGGTGAGGGCGACTTTAGAGAGGGGCACGGAATGTCGTTCATATTGTGTGTAAAAGCTGGTAGTAGACTCCCACTCGGTAGAACGATGACCTGGTGAAGGTTGCGGGAAGCCATTGGAGGCGGGCAGCGCAGGAGCGGTCGGTGTGGAAATCCTTGCGGAAGGCCTTAGTGGACGTATTTTGGCTGATGAAGATGATGATGACTTACAGTATACTATACTGTGATATGAAGTGGTACGTTCTGTGGCACTGTCATACTTAGAACGTAAGTTACCTACGTTCGCGGGTGGAGCTGTGGTCAAAATGTAGTAAAATGGGTACGGTGGGTCTGCAGGGTAATGTAGTAGTTCTTTTTCTATTATTATTATTATGAATTTGAGTGCGTTTGACTATCTTATGGAAAGTGATGATATAGTTGAGAATGACACACGCAAACTCCTATTTACTCTGCTTGGGAAACACAGACGCAGCTAAGGAGTTCCACTCCTTCGCAGTTTGCATAATGAATGAGAAAGTACAGCGCGCAATAGTTTCACGAAAATTAAAACATAATTAGATAAAATATTAATACTTATTTATTTGAATTTAAAATAACTTTAAAAACGTACAATAAATTTCATCAAAAATATTAATTTTAAACTATGCTTACATTCTAGGATGAATTAAATAAAACACATAATAACTATTCTATACAAATACTCTCAAATATATGGTGTAGACAAAATACGAGCACAATAAATAGAATAAAATATTCACAAATTGATCCAGCCAGTACAACCTGAAAAAGAAAAAAAACTTTGTCGGTTCTGGTTTCATCACAGGAACTTCCTGAGTTCCTATTTCGGTAAACTTACAGTTAGATGAAATTTTAAATGTGTATTTCTTGTTTCGTTATTCTTGTCATTTAGGGAAATATGTAGTCATGCTGGCTACAAAATAAAAAAGCGAGCATTTCCGGAAGTGTTCTGTACCTAAAGGGTCACATTTAATATAACTCTATTTATCTAATGCAACATATCGACGGAGAAACAGAAATACCTGACAAAAAGCAATCTTTACATTTTAAACTATAATATAATAAAGTTTAAAATGTTAACTTTGGTTTTTGTTAGAGGAGGTATTGCTGTTTCACCTTCGATATATTTTTTTATTGAGTAAGAATGGTATAAAAGTTTTTAGACATAACATTTTTAAATACGGAACACACATGGAAGAAATCTTTATTTGCGGCAAAAATTGCATCCAAAATCAAACAAGAGTAAGTAACCTTTTAAGTAAAATTTTCGAATAAATTTTTGTAGTTCGTTTTGTTTTTCGTTGTCGCTTACCACAAGGTGAGGTAATGCTAAGGGATTATCAAATGTAAATTAAAAAAAAAAACATGTTTAGAATAGAACTTACTGTCTCAACAACTTCCTGGCTTGCGGCAAGTTGGCTGGGTCTTCCTTCATGCAGTACTCCCGCGCACCCTTTATGTAATTTCTGATGTAGTCGCTCCAGTTAACAACCTATAATATTAAACAACCTCAATTTTTAAATAGTTTCCATTTTTTTTCTTTCAAGTATGACTTGTTGCCCTTTTGTACTATTTTATTTGTTTAACTACGTCTTCTGTTCTCGCGGTAGCACCTATAGGCTCCTCTTTATTATTACGGAGAATGGATGGAAAAACGAATACTTTTTTAGTAATCCTTTTATTTCAGTCTGTTTTGTTTTACTAAACCATGTATCGTATATACGTATAAAATCAATTTCATTTATAAAAGTTTTAATTTTAACATTCGCGAAGTCATAGACACCGCCAATAGGAAAATAAATGGTGTCATTTTTAAATGGTGGATTTAAACAAAATCAGGCTATTTTTGACTGACCAATTTTGTTCGGAGAGTACTTTTTTAATCATTTAAAAAGTGGTAGAGCACAAAAACGTTTAATTAGTTTAATAATAGCGTGCAATTTTTTTCATAAAAGTATAAAAGTTCTTCGAGATAAACTTACTCCAACATCTGTGTAGAATGTGCTGTTGTCTTCTTCGCTAAGTCTGTCCTGGATAGCCAAGTAGTTCTCGTTGCGAAAATGCCACGGCTTCATGGTGTAGTATTGCAGCACGCCGAGACCGTAGTTGATCTTCTTTTGAACTTTCACCATGCTGGACAGAGAGAAAGACGATGAAGTTTGAGCACCTGAGTTACATCCCGGACACTCCATACAAATCGTCCGAGTTATTTACCTACAACGACTTCTTACTTTTAACACGTAGGAGCGATCGAGATATCTGAGTGACTATTGTATTACACCCTGGATATTAATAATAATAAAATAATAATAATAACCGGGACAAATCACACACGGTCATCTGGCCCCAAACTAGGATTAGGAAACTAGGACTCCATACAAATCGTCCGAATTATTTACCTACTACTTGCGGCATTTGTTCTAACACGTAAAATCAAGCAAGATAACGTAAGTGACTACTGTGTTACACCCGGATACTCCATACAAATCGTCCCAGTTATTTGCTTACAACGTCATCTAACTTTTAACACATAATACCGATTGAAATAACTAGTGACTACTGTATTACACCTCGGACACTTAATACAAATCATCCGAGTTATTAACTTACGACGGCTTCCTTTTGTAACACATAGAAGTAAGCAAGATAACGTAAGCGGCAATTGTATTACACCCCGGACAGTCGGAAACTCCATACAAAACGTCCGACACTGCCTCTGTACAGCATGTATATTTTAAGTTTTTCTAGTAAGTATTATATATTATTAGCTGTAATAACATTAAGTTTGTACCTATAATGTTTGTTAACACAACACTTATGATTTATGGATTTTATTTTAAGACTGATTTAATATTAAGACCCAACCTAGTTTTCCTTATGTTCTTAAAGGTTGAAATAAAACAATACAATACTAGCCCGGTGACTTCAGACAGTCCATACAAATCGTCCGAGCTAAGCTATTTTACTTACTACGTTATACTATTTCTGTGAATACAAAATAAAATTGAGTTAAAGTCTAAATCACTTCGAACCCGCTCTGAAATAGTTTTTGCTAAAAATATTAAAATAACCATACACTACTTAATCAAAATGGCCGCTAAAATATTTAAAAACTTGTTAGAAAGAATAAATAAATACTCACAAAGTCTTCTGTCCGAGCAAATACAATAGCAGGTCCACAAAATACGCTGGCAACATGTGAAAGAAGAAGAGGCAGATCTGGTGCAGCACCCATGAGGTTTTCATGGTGCCCCCAGGGTACCAGAGGCATACGGAGAAGGGGAACTCCTGAACGTGGTAGCGACCTGTTAAGAGTCGAATAACAAGCTGCTTATTGTTTTATTTCTGCTTCAGCAGGCGATCAATTTAATTTTCTTTTTATAAATCACACACGGTCTTCCGGTTCTAAAGTAGCTGATAGACTAAACCACCATAAAAAAACCAAGGGTTGAAACCACGACCGTAGGGATCAGTAGTCAAGCGTACTAACCACTTTTATTCTGAGTTAATCTTATAATATATCTATAATATAATAATAATATCTGGGACAAATCACACACGGTCATTTGGCCCCAAACTAGGATTCCCTGTATCTTGGGAACCAGATACTGATATACATACACATATACTTTTAAATATATACATATAAAGATTTAATACACCCAGACTCAGAGCAAACAATTCTGCTTATCACAGAAAAGTTTGCCCTGTGTGGGGATCGAACCCACGACTCTCGGATCAGAGGTCAGGATCGCTAACCACTTAGCCACCGAGTCAGTCTTTACACTAGAGTACTCACCAATTTCAAGCGCCTCTCCCCACGTAATAGTATTTACTTTCGACAGGGCAACATTGCAGACCCTTATTTCCCTTGGCCTGAAAAAATAAAAAATTACCACCACTGATAATATAATCAAAGTCGAATAACTCGAAAATTACTGATCCGATTTTTGTCAAACGTAGCTAAGAATCACCGCGGCATAAAGCCCCCTATTTTCTCGTTAATATCAAGTGAAAAAAGATTTCGATTATTTGATTGATGTTAAAGATAGGCATACATCCAGGATGTAGAGGTGATCCTCTTTAGCTAAAACTGTTTAAGTGCTTGTTCGGTGTAGGACAGGTTCAAGATTTGAGCCATCAAATAGAAAAATGATATACTTAATTATAAATATTATTTTGCGATCGTGGAAATCGTGGCGGTTGTGGCTCAGTGCGGCTGCGTGGTCACGTCGATCACGCAGATTAACTGACTACAAACACGGTCATAACCTGGATTGGTGATTGTAAGTGGCATTTATCTCGACAGTTTCTGTGCTTCGCTACCCATGGCAAGCCGTTGGTGCCGGCTGCTATCACTAGATGGCAATCGTTAAGCCATTTGGAGGCCTTATAGGCGGCTTGAAAATTTCTGACACGGGTTGGCCACTAGACCCACAACCTCCACCAATCCGGACTTGGCCCTCGTGTGTGGAGTATGGCCTAACCTTCCCGAGATAGTACCCTGCAATAGGGACGATATGGATTGTTAACGAAATTATATTATTTTGCGAATTGACTAAGTAAATATTGGTCTTTCCGGAAAGTTGTTCAGTTTCACGTAAATACTACCTATTTTGATACATTATGTATAAATTCTTACTTGTCCAAAGCGGTTGTACACGCCAACACTATACACGCGTTGACAGCCATGTCCACAGGGATAACGTCAGCCTCAATGGTTCCGTCGACCATCATAGTACGCAGCACGCCTGGAAATTACATACACCCTGTATTATTATATTAACTCTGTAGCTTATGGGTAAAGTTCGCTCGCTCAAATAGTTGTTCCCCTTTTATGAATGCAGACATACTCGCGTTCCGCCACATGTCAAAGATTGCACATTAACGTCTAAAATTAGCCTGACATAATACAACGTATTGTTTAATTTTTTATGTAAATATATCCTTATAATACCTATTAGAGTACACAAAATTACAGGATGAGCAAAACTATTTTCGGAAACGGACTTTATTTGTATGGTGTCAAGGCTAAGGAGTGTACTTTTTATACTTAAGCTAGATTACGATTTCTGATCTATAGTTGCTTTAGTTTTTGCTTATTATACCAGCAAAAAATATTTCTTCTTACAGTCTTGATTTTTAATGATTTTCTTGCTAGTTTACAATATGTATAGTGGATATTCTCATGCAATCATACGCAAGCGCACCGCATCCCTGATGCGCAGGGTTCGCTATAGCACCAACACCTGAAGCTAATAGCTGATCGGACGGACTCTGATAGCCCGATCATGGCATGCTGGACTAAATCACACATTGAAGTGTGTGCTTGACAAGTGTGTCTTCTATAATATTATTATTTCTCTGCAACTACCTACTCTGTTACTAACATTTGATACTAACAAAGATATGTATATTTGTCTGAAATAAAGTTTATGACTAGGAATCTGAATATTTGTGGACCTTGGAAGATGGGTTTTAGGAGTGTAGCTCTCGTTGATGTCTTTTGTAAGGTCGATGTGTTTTTATTAGTGGGACCACGAGAAAACAGGGTGTGTAACAGTATTCTTTGACACATTTTTCTGGTTTCGTATCACGCCGTACATTGTGGTAGCTTAAATCCATCCTTTTGTATGTTTATTGCTTTATACCTGCCGAGATAGCCAGCACATGCACCGGCATAAGAGGTATTCCATCTTAACCCTCAAGCATCAGCAAAGCACTGATAACTCTTTTGTCTGGGGTTACTCAATACTCAATACTTTATTAGCATAACATAATGTACAATATACACTGTTGGACAAAAAAATCGACTCAAGATTGCTTGCTCGACGTTTGAAAAATTAACTCAGTCTACAAAACTGCTAAACACTAAAAACAAAAAACTAGAAAACCATCAAACTAAAATCATAAGCAGTAAACACACAGTTTTTGAACTTTTGGTTTAGTCTTTTTTTGCTAGATTGAGTTAATTTTCCAAAAGTCGTGCAACAAACCTTCAGTCGATTTTTTTGTCCATGAGTATAGATGTTAAAGTATGTATAATCAGATCATTATGGACCCTGTCGGGCACAGCTTAAAATAAAAGAGGACAGATTACAGATGCTCATTACATCAGAGTACAGGTCCCGTCAAACTTAAAGATCGCTGAAGGGTACTGAGTGGGGGAAGTGTGCGTTCACTTAGAATCCTCATGCTCGAATTTCGAAGTAGTTCCTTGGTTCCAGAGATGTGGCTGCCAGCGAAACATTCCGCTAGCAGCCTCAGTGAAAAACTCGATTTTCTCTGAAACTACGATAGCACATTTTTTCCTTTGGGCACTATTAGACAATAAATATTGGCATAATCAGAATATCAAAATTCGAGCATGAGGATTCCAAGTGAATGCACACTTGCCCCAGTCAGTACCCTTCAGCGATCTTTAAGTTTGACGGGACCTGTACAGATGCTCATAGGTGGCGGTACCTACTTTCCATCTGGTGGTCCATCAGCCTATTGCCATCTAACACAATAAAATGATTGTATTTCTATATTTTCTATTTGTAAATATTAAAAGTTATGAAATGAAATGAAATGAAAATATTTTATTCGAAGTAGGTAGCAGTGTACACTTTTCGAACGTCATTCTTTTATCTACCTAATTATGTAAGCTCTTTTTTGCCTGAAATAGAGGAATACCTAGTTCAGGCATGTGTGTTTTCTGTACTCTAATCATATGTTTAGTTTTTAGTCATTATCTTGTCAATTCAGATTTCATTCAATAAATATTATTATTATTTTTATACCTTTCCCAGCAGCAATCATGATTCCTGTCGGTCCATTGATGTTGTCTACCCATCCAGGTAGGGGCTCCTTATGAGACGCTATCACTGGAAATTCAATTAAAATAAGGGACTACTAAATAAATAGGTATGTGTAACTTCAGGATATGAATATGGAGAAGGTTCATAAAGTGTTCATCGTCATCCTCATCACACCTGGTTCGATAGCCAAGTCCTTTATGATTAACTTGATGTTTTTTTTGTTGTTAACAACCTAAATCGTCGTGCAGGGTCACGAGTCTCTTCCCATATCTCGAAAAGATTAGGCCACAGCAGGGGGACCAAGGCCGGATTGGAGGATGAAAAAGGGTGGCTTTAAATTAGTTCTTGATACGAAAGGCTATGCATGTGCTCATGATAACAAACAACTTTCTCTAAGGAACTCATGGTCAAATCGCAAAAAAAATTTTGACTTCATACTAATTTGGCCGGTCAGTTGATCAATTTGTATGGAGAGTCCAATTTATGAATTTTTTTTTGAGATTTGACCATGGGTTCCTTAGGGAAAGTTGTTTGTTATCGTGAGCACATTTTTTTTATATTTATTTATGCACACGCTTTGGTATCAAGAACTTATTTAAAATCACCCTATATAAAGTGTATAAAGACCTCTCAAGAAATCCGTAATGAATTCTCAAAAATGATTGGAATCTCCATAAAAAAACTGATTGGCCGATCAATTTGTAAGAAAAGTCCAATTCTTTTTTTGCGAATTTACTATAGGTTTCATAGAAAAAGTTGTTCAGTTTTATAAGTCAAAACTTTCGGGGAGTAAAAAACATGCTGTTCAATTTCTGGGATTGCTTTTAACATCCTGTATATGTAACGCGTACGGATACCCAGGAAGGGTATCCATCCTGCGCATCACAAAGGGGTTCGGGGATGATCAAACACGGGCTTGAGTCAAACACTTAGATCTTGCAGTTTTGAAAAACTGCTTGAAGCGCACGTTTCTGTTTGATCAAACAGTCAAAAGTGGTCGTGTGTCTATCTCCTAAGATAAACTCAGATAAAGCATTTTTAGCTCTTACGTTAAATAAAAACTACAAAGTTGCAGGCTATGTTTGTCAAATGGTCGCGGAAGACGATCAAACCATTGCGTCAAACCGCGTCAAGCAAAAAATATTAAATCTCATCAAACACGCGTCAAACAACCTCTGTGTTAATAAAGTTATTGTTTTATATAATTAAATGCAGACAGGCACTTTTAAAATAATTTATTTCTAATAATTTAGCACACAGCGCTCACATCTTTGCAACGTTGTATAAGAGAGAGAGAGAGAAGATCTTTTTACTCTTACACTGACTGTTGGTGTTGCCAACACTCTGTAAACGATCAAACACGTTTGACTTTAGCAAAATCTACGTGTTTAAGTCAAGCCGTTTGATCGTCTCCGAATCCCTTAAGTTTAGTTTCCGCCTGTCTTCCTTTCAAGACAAGGTCTTACCTATTGAAGGTCTGGTGATGATGATGGGGAATTTCCCCTCGTACTGGGAGACGAGGTCTTCAGTCAACGACTTGGTGTAAGCGTAGGTATTGGGTTGGGGCTCACACAATCTGGAAATACAATAAAAAATGAGTACGTCAATCAAACTAACAATACAGTTTTACCACCCCTACATTAAAAGTCGAATAGCTCAAAAACCACTAAACAGATTTTCATCAGACTTACAATTAACTATAAAGCACTTTTACTTAAAGCTATACAGTAGTAGCGACGCTTCGGCATTTAACATTTTATTATTTTGATTTCGATTATTCGGCATTACGAATTTACGACGTATCGACATATCGTCATTACTACATTTTGATATTTTATTCTGGACATCTTGACACTTCGACACTTAGACATATTAACATTTTCACGTTTCGACATAGTTATAGGCCTTATACACTAACATTTGTACATTTCGATAACTATGATTTTTTCCGAGATTAAAAGTATCCCATGTCGTTTTCCGCCCCGTCGACTATCTTTGTATTTTTATAGAAAGAGTAGGTATATCAAACAATCAATCAATCAATCAAACGTCCATACTTTCGCATTTATAATATCAGTAAGAAGTAAAAGGTTTGCAAGTATGTACCAGTCACCCTCTTTATGGGAAATACATACTACAATAGAAGACGAAGACGTAGCGCAGGCAGGCCTCCCACTCGGTAGACCGATGACCTTGTGAAGGTCGCGGGAAGCCGCTGGATGCGGGCAGCCTAAGACCGGTTGGCGTGGAAATCCTTGGGGGAAACCTTGCTCCAGCAGTGGATGTCTTTTGGCTAATGATAGTAATGTTGATACTATTACAATACATACTTAAGCTCCATATGGTTAAGCAGGTCATCGTCCATCCACTTGCAGCAGTCCATAACATCCTGGGGCCTGTGCTTGGAAGGGTACAGCTTTTCCTCCAGAACGGGCAACTCACAGCGGCTGTAAGCGGTCGAGATATGAAGAAATACCTGGAAGTTGAAGTTAGTATTTTAAGGTGGCGAATGTGCAAGGAAGTTTACCGCGGAGATTGCATATCTTCTTCTTTAGGTCACCTTGGAGAACTTAGGAGTGCATAGAGCCATGACTAAATTTTTCCCTTGATTCGGATCTGTTCCCAGCTGTAGACTTCACGTGCTCCCAGGACATGTCAGAGATTGAGTATACAATACAGAGTGTGTCTAAAACCACTCCCAAAAAGCGGTGTTATTTACCTATACTGAATTCCTAATTTTTTAAAAGAATTCGGCATGGGCTCCCCGGGAAAAGTTGCTCAGTTTCATGAGGAGAATACTCTGTAATTTTTTGCGGATGTCCTTTTTATCACCCTGTTTAACAATTTTCGGCGCAACCAATGCTGTTTATTCGAGTATGAGTAGGCCTTTAGAGAGAAACCTTGAGTGTACCGCTAACACTTACCGAAAGGTTGAGTGTACAAGTTCCGCGTGGTAGGTAGGTGTACTAGGTACAAAAAATCGATTTAAAAGAATACGTCAAGCATCTTCTTCTTTTCTAATGGGGAAGAAAACTGACAAAGCTCGCCGATAGAGGCGCTGATATCGCTTGACTCATACTAACTGTCAAAACGTATAGAAAAAATTGTTTACGTGAACTAAACATAAGATTATTAAAAAAATGCCGCATTGTGTGGCGATTGGTTGCAATAATAATGGAAATCATTAATTTCAAGATTCTCGGATGAAGAAGACGTGGGAAAAGTTACGTTTCCAATTGTGTACTTTTCAACTTCGCCTTTAATTGAGGAACAGTCCAATTCGCATACATTTTCCATTTAACTATTTTACAGAAAGAAAACTAATTTATAACACCTCGATAATAAAAAAACGCGGAACTAATTGAAAGTTGTTATGAGTCAAGCGTCCGTAGCGCCATCTGCAAATAGCTTTGCGTTTTCTTCCCCATTTAAGAGCTGGGCTCTTGTCGGTGCAGCTCACACCATCCACTCCTATTCAAGGTCCCCTTGACTTCTCTGTACGACATCTCGTCAACCTTCTTCTTATTATTTTTATGATATTTGGTCCATCTAACTTATCCTCGTTCTTTTATCCCCTTCCACGCTTCCCTTAAGCTTCTACTTACTAGAGGTAATAATAATTTGAATTTGGATTTTTTATATAATATGTACTTTGACAATAGCTTAGTCTGAAAAACAGACCTCAAGTTGTTTAATGCCCTCGACTAGTTCTAGGACCCGTTTCGTGCCCACTGTGTTCAAGTTGACAGCATCTCTGAGCGGCATGTCGAATCTGTAAAAAAAAATGTCATAACATTACTTAACTAGTTTTCAGAATTCAAAATCAAATTATTATTGTTGTATTGTATTAGTATCTTCATACAAAAGAGTTCAACGAGACATACAAGTGGTTTTGTACGAGTATGTACAAAGAAAATGTGTCGTAGCGAGTTTCTTTTAGTCTATACGTTCCTTCTCGTCCTGTTAATACTTCCCAAAACGTTGAGTGTACAAGTTCTGAGTGGAAGGAACTTTGTTCCTTGGTAGAAAAATGACGATTTAAAAGAATGTGTAAAGCATCTACTTATTTTTAGGGTTCCTTACTTCAAAAGGAAAAAAGGCCTCTGAGGATCACTTCATTGTCCGTCCGTCTGTCTGTCTGTCTGTCAAGACCCTTTTTCTCAGAAACTCGTTGACATATCAAGTTGAATTTTATATCAAATACTTAAGCCTGCAATCCCTTGAAGCTGTGAAAAAATCAAACTTCTATGCCAACGCAATCAATAGATACGGCCGTTTATGCCGCATATTTGGACACTCGAATGGGAATCAAAACCTCTAGGGTATACCTATAGGGTACTTCCCGTATACCTAAAATCATGAAATTTGGCAGGAAGCAATGGCTTATAGCACAAGTGGTTTTTGTTTTTCGGACTTTTCCCTTAAAATGGGTTCATGTTCAGTATGATAAAAAGAACACGCATCAACACGCCCCTGTTATCTACAATGTGTAAGCTTTTGGCATCATAATATCTCATCTGATGGTACGTGGTAATAACCCCGAAGATGGAAACAGACTAACGAAGATTCCCCAAAGCATTGAGGATCTGGCTATCTTATATCTATACCGGATTACATCAATGATGTTAACATTGTTATTTGGCGGCAAAACGTAGATAAGCTTTTCTTTTGAAGCTAGCCAGTTAGCCAGACAGACGGATACAGAAATTAATCTACCATCAACCCAACCAAGTCATATAAAGATGGACCCCGCTCGGAATCCAACTCACGACCTCTTGACGTGAAGCGATTGGAAGAACCACTACGCCACGGAGACAGTTTTAAAGGAGGTCCTATATAATCCAATACCTGACGCAAGCAGCACAATGGAACACAATCTGCGCTTCTCTCTCCAACTCCTCACGGTCTGCAGGCGACATGCCTAGCTTTTCCAGCAGGATATCTCCCTGCACCACCTTCAGCTTCTTGAAGACTCCAGGTGACTCGGAATGTAGGTGCTCGAAGATCTAGAATAATAGACCTGTGTTCAGCCATCTCACGAACATGATTAGCTATCGTACTGTAAACCACATCATAGCTCACAAAATCACTGAATTGAACCGGCAGTGGCAGGGCTATATAGCTCGTAGAAGAGACGTAGTGAAGGTAGGACTTACACGGAGAGATGATTTAGTGAAGGCACGACCAGCCGCTGGATGGGAGCAGCGCAAGACCAGTCGACACGGAAATTCTTTGGGAAGGTCTTTGTTCAGCCATGGACGTCTTTTCCGAGATCTTTTTAACCGACTTCAAAAAAGGAGGAGGTTCTCAATTCGTCGTAATCTTTTTATTTTAATTTTTTTATGTTTGTTCACGGATTACTCGAAGACGCCTGAACCGATTTGGAAAATTATGTTTTGTTTAAAAGGGTATACTTCACAGGTGGTCCCATATAAATTTTATCGAAATTGATTCAGCGGTTTTTGAGAAAATCAACAAAAATATAGCAAAATTGGAGTTGTTAGGTTACGTATATCACCTCGTCTGGCGGAGGTACCTCCTTTTCCTTGGAAGAGTGGGAACACACAGTTCCTACATCTCCATACCGGGACACATCAATGCTATTAACATTGATTAAAATTCTTCTGCGGCTTCCATTAAAAACCTTGAAGAACTACAGAATCCTAACCTTGCAATTAAGGAACTCCTCAAGCCTCTCGTTCGTCCCCTGGCCCTTCTTCGCTCTCATCAGCATGTAGATGGTCTTCACGTCTGGACAGCACCGCAGAAGTTTCTCCACCATAACCTTCCCCATGAAGCCAGTGGCTCCTGTGATGAAGACATTCTTGTGTGCGTAGTACTCCGAGACCGATGGTGGCATGGTGGCACCTGGAGAAGAAGATGTAAATCTATGAATAAATGATAACACTTGCATAACAGAAAAATGTAGAAAATATTGTTGTAGAAGAAATAGCCACCGACAGACTGCTAGTCTATAGGCTCAGTGGTTAGCGCTCCTGAATACTGATCCGAGAGTCGTGGGTTCGATCCCCACCCAGGGCAAACATTTCTGTGATGAGCAGATTTGTTTGCTCTGTGTCTGGGTGTATTATTTCTATATTACGTATGTATTTCAACGTATATGTGTATGTATATCAGTCTCTGGTTCCCATAATACAGGGAATCCTACTTTGGGGCAAGATGACCATCTGTGATTTGTCCCGGTAAAAAAACAGTTGTATAGGTATGCAGTCTTATCGCTAAATAGTGATCTCTTCCAGGCAACCTGGAGGTGATGGAAAACCTTAAAAAATATTAAGGGTTACTTATGTAGCGTATGTATAAGTGCAGGTTGACTTGTTATTATTTTCGTTTTCCCGTTAATGTAGCTTATATTCATAAAATTAGGCAAAAAATAAAAGAAACCTATACAATTAGAGCAAAAAACATGTCTGTTCTCTTCAGCATTCTCTTCTCTTAGTTTGTATGAACAAACTAATCACTTTTATTATGATACTTTGGATGGAGATTTCACCTTTATTAATTGGTGGACAATGCTGATTAAGTAAGTCGATATTGATAAGTGTTTTGATTTTAAGTAAATAAATAATTACTATTTTTCGATTTCTCATCCAGAGTTAGCCGATCAATTGACTGATTTGTATGGAACACAGAGATATCAATAATTGTCTACGGTATGGAATGACCAAATTATTTTTTTGTTAAAATTTTTAACATAAGTTACTTGAGGAACTTTGTTCAGTATAATTACTATACTCCATTTCTTCAAGTTTTAAATTAAATGTAAACAATCCTGATATATCTTTTTATTGATATCTGCATGTAAAAATACTCAATCAACTCAATACTCAAACTTAGTATCTACGTTTGCAAGAAATATCATAATTTTAACATGCACATTTTAATAAAAAGACATGTCGAGTTTGTTTACATTTTAACACATTGAATGCCAATCCCGCTCCGGGGCGGGGAAGGGATACCGCGACTGGAGGCCGACCCCGCCCCAGAGCGGGCTTGGTGCTAGCCAAATTCTAAAATCGGCTCCCGCGTGACGTAACCAGAGTACAGAGCGGCAGTCAATGTGTTAATCAGTAGGTATCTAAAGAAATGGAGTATAAAACCCCCGTTTAGGTTTCAGGGAGCGAGTTCCCCATCGCGTTGAGGAATCCTGTGGTAAGCCCGCTTCCATCTTCGGCATCAGCTCACTTACCATCAGGTGAGTTAAGGCGCAAAGTACACTCAATCTGAGCAGGTTGATGCATGACAATATAATATCGACCGTAACGCCCTACTCATTTTATGTTCAGATCAGTGTGGGTACCATCGCGGCGGTTACGTCAAGGCCAAACGCAAAATTCTCGAGATTTCGATGTTTTTATTACTTTTCTTGGCTTTCAAATAAGTTAAAAAAAAAATTCGTTCAAGATAAATTGAAGGTATTAAAATGGCCAATTTTTGTGTGTTGGTTTCAACATAAACAAATATTGTGTTTCCGAGAGAATTTGCAATTAATGCAAAATACAGGGTCTACAGGATATTTTTTTTCATCAAAGTTTTTGTGATTTTTATGATTCTGTTTAAGACAATTTGTTTTTCATTGTTTGAAGTATGTTATATATTTTTTCCATGGTGATAGCTTTAACCATTATTTCAAGAATTTGAATTGAATATTGCGATTTGGCTATACTTAGCGCCTTAATGCCAAGGGCTTACCAATTGTGGATTAAAAATACAGTTAGCAGGTCCTGTATCAATTTTGATGTGTTCTATAGTAAGAACTTATAAATTAATACGTAATGAACTCCTAAAGACACAGAATACAAATCACCCAATTATCAAATTATATATTAGGACCGCACAAGGTTTCTCCAATGATAATTATCAAAATGGATCGATAAAAGTACTTATTAATTATTGTATTGTGAATGTAACAGCTGATTGTGTTGCGACAGTTACATTCCTTTAACTTTTAGGTATACAGTGACTGTGGAGTGACTACATACAAATACTGAACTGTTAACATCCCATATCGTCGCCACTGCAGGGGCACGGGTCTCTTCCCATACATCGGGAAGGTTAGGCCATACTCCGCACACGGGGGCCAAGTCCGGATTGGTGGAGGTTGTGGGGCCTATAAGGCCTCCGACATGGCTTAACGACTGCCATCTAGTGATAGCAGCCGGCACCGGCTGACTTACGAAGCACGGAAACGGTCGAGATAAATATCACTAATAGTCAACTGAACTGACACATATGGCCGTAGTTATAACGATCCAACTGACTTTTAAGGATATCAGTGACATAAAGTACATTATCCCTTACTTACTTTGAAGTCAGTTGGATCGTTACAGGCGCGGATCCAGGGGGGGGGCAATGGGTGCAATTGCCCCCCCCCCCCCCCCTGGATCCGCGCCTGTAACGATCCAACTGACTTCAAAGTAAGTAAGGGATAATGTATGTAATGTAATGCAATGGGTGCAATTGCCCCCCCCCCCCCCCCCCTGAAGCCTGACCGAAGTACTAAAACTTCTATAAAATGCAAATTAATAGAGGCATTTCTTAACTATTAAAAAAATTTCGCGCTCGCCACGTTCGCGACTTTTTATATTAATGGTCTAATCCATCGACCGCTTCATAATATACGGGTACACTGAAAATTTGCCCCCCCCCCCTGAACGAAATCCTGGATCCGCGCCTGGATCGTTATGACATAACTACGGCCATATATCGTACATTAGTATTTCCATACAGTATGGACACTCCCTGCTCGTCTCTAAAGGCGACCTCCCCCCCTGCGGGTAACATCCGGTGACGGTCGTGTACAGACATTTCTTTTCGACCGCCGCTTTAGAGTTATAGAATAAAAATTGTTTAGAATGTTGAGTAGAAGAATAGTAACGGGTAGGTCCTATACCAATTTTATTAAATTCTGTACATTTTATAACGAGCCTACCTTCTTAACTCTTAAATATTAGCCTTTTCGTTTATTAAGGTTGAATGGAAGAGAGCCCAAAAGGGATAAGTCCGTCTTTGCTATATACCCTTGTAGTGGGCATAAGATAGAATAATGAATATAATGTAATGTGATTTCTGAACCAGTAATACACGATATTTTACCGAAGACGGACGTTTTCGTTACTCCTTGTTTTCCCATCACTGCATGGCGACCCTGCCGTGACATCGGATAGGATAGCATTTTTGCGTCAGCGTTTTTGCGTTAAAGTGTGTGAACTGTGTAGACACTATGCATCCATTGCATCTAAGTTCGATAAAGTGTAACCACGTGCGGGATAAGTTTCATATTTTTGAAAATGGGCAAAACTAATTCGAAACAAGAGCAGAAAGAAGTAATCATTGCTCAAAATGCCGTGGGCGACAATAGTGCGACAAGTAAAGATCAGGTAGAGCACATAGTTTTAAACAACGTGTTGCTAAGCGTCGTGATAGCGTTAGCGGGAGCAGTAATTTTATACATAGTATATAAGAAACTCAAAAATTCCCAACGCAATTGGATACAAAAAGAAGTACGGCAGGAATATTTCAAGAGGCTGCAAATTCGCCTGTCTGGGCGTGCCGGTGTTGGTGGTGCCGAGCGTGAGCGGGAGCGTGGCGCTTCCGCCCCGAATCAGGAAATGATAGTGTGAAGTGAAAATCAAGGGCAATGAGTTATAAGTGAATAAAAAGTGTCGTGTAATTAAGCTATAGTTTTAAGGGTTAAGTAACTGGGTACGTAACTATCTATATAATGTTTTAAGTATACATTTTTTTTTGCTGAGGTGTGTAGCCACCTTACTAGTAATATAATAATTGTGTTTCAGTGACTCTAAAAATGCAGTCCTACTATTTCTTTATGTAGAGCTTTGTAGAAATTAAAATAAAATGGTAGTTCATGTTATCAAACATATGTTAAGTGGTTTTTCCATTTAGTTATGTAATGGAAAATGATTTAAATGCTATACTTGATAAGTTCGAAAATTTAAGAATTAGTTTAAGGAAATTGGGTCCGAAAAGAAGATTGACCACAGGTTTAAGTAAAATAGAAGAAGCTAAGGAATTATATAACATTTATAAAGATATAATTAAATCGTATGACTTTTCTCAATTAAAAGAGGAATATACTACTTATATTTTAGAAGCATTAATAGAAAAAATACATAAGAGTTATAATAAAATATTAGAATATAGTATCAGTGAAGACAAAGGCAATACAGTTCAAATGGCGGATAAAGAGAAGTTCGATTTGAAAGAAGTAGGGAGTTTGATTCCTATCTTAGATGGGAAAGAAGAAACTATTGAGAGAATGATAGAAGGCATCGAGATGTTGGATAGCATGTACAAAGATCAAAATAACAAGAAATTGCTGATTACTTTTGTTCTGAAAACGCGACTTGACAAAAAGTCTAAAATAAAATTGAAGGACACATACAACTCGGTTGATTCCTTGATCGCTGATATTAAGAAGTATTTACTAACAAAAAAGTCAGCAAATTCTTTGTTAATACAACTAAATAACATGTCTCAAGGTGAACTATCAATTGATGAGTTTGGTACCAAAATAGAAGAGTTGTTCGTTGGTCTCACAATAGCGCAAGCTAACAATAATCAAAAAGCATGCGAAATTTTGAAACCAATAAAC
The DNA here is from genome assembly GCA_958295455.1 of Coleophora deauratella. Lineage (NCBI taxonomy): Eukaryota > Metazoa > Arthropoda > Insecta > Lepidoptera > Coleophoridae > Coleophora > Coleophora deauratella. Next base: position 4,150,769 of record OY282414.1, on the reverse strand, counting down.
GAAAGTTTAGCAATCAAAAAGTTTGCAGATGGGTTACGGAACAGACGCCTGAGTACCATCGTAGCTGCAAGAAACTACAACGAGCTAAAAGAAGCCATTCAAGCTGCCAAAGATGAGGAGTTGTCACAGCCCTCAACGTCTGGAGTTGTGATGAACATCAGGGGTAAGTTTAGTTATAGAGGCAACAGGTACCTACAAAAGACGCAATGGAATTACAGAGGTAATGGATGGCGAAACTCAAGGGGTCATTTTAATAACAACATGACAGGTAACAATTTTAACAGGTCTCGTGGTAATTACCAGCCCAGCTATTACACGCGTTCACGAGCATTCGGTGGACGTAGTCGAGGTCGTTACGGAGGATACCGTGGTTCACGTGGTGGTGGAAGACATAATGTATACACATACACTACTTCAGATAACGATCAGGTAAATCAAGATCAGGAAACTCGTAATGATAGTCAGGAACCTGATTTGTCTCAGTTTTTTCGAGCATAACATATTTACTTGCGATGGGTTAGAATATGTAAAATTTTACATACAGGGACAGGAATGTACATTTTTGTTAGACACTGGAGCTAGTTTGTCAGTCATACATAAAAATAAAATTCCATTTAATATACAATTGAACAAAAGTAACACTGTAATAAATGGCATAGGAGGTCGAATAACATCTGACTACGTTGCAATAACATACCTAGAAAGTCACGGCTTAACGCTTTGTCATAAGTTCCATGTATTAAATGACATGCCATGTCATGCTGATGGCATAGTAGGGCTTGATTTCTTGAGAAATTATAATGCTAATATCAACTTACATGAGAAACAGCTTACATTGGTATGCAATGAACAACAAATTGTAATACCTATTCACACGAGTAATGAAAGTAAAATATATTTAACTTTACCAGCTAGAAGTGAATCAATTCATCATTTAAAGTTAGATTCAAATTTGAACTCAGAAAATGATTATGTGGTTTTGCCTAAAGAGTTGTCACAAAATATATTTTTGGCGGGTTGTTTAGTTAGACCAAAAAATGGTTGTATACCTGTGCGAATCCTTAACGTTAACGATAAAGACGAAAAATTATCAATTTTCAAACCGGAAGTAGATCATGTTAGTAATTATGACATTTGCAATTTTGGAAAATTAGAAAATAGCGTAGAGAGGGTCAAAAAATTATTAAATATATTAAAATTAGATCACTTGTCATCAGATGAACGGAAACAGATTGAATGCATATGTGCAAAATACACAGATATATTTTATCTCGATGGAGATAAGTTAGGAACAACAACACTTAACGAACAGTCTATTCATTTGAAACCAGATACAAAACCAATATACGTAAAACCATATAGACTACCAGAATTTTCAAAACCAGAAATTAACAGGCAAGTCGAAAAAATGTTAAAAGATGATATAATAGAGCCAACAAACAGCGATTGGAATAGTCCAATACTGTTAGTACCAAAAAAGTCAGAAAATAATGAAAAGAAATGGAGATTGGTAATAGATTATAGAAAAATTAATAATTTAATTCAAGATGACAAATTCCCATTGCCTAATGTTACGGAAATCTTAGATTCGTTATCAGGTGCTATATATTTCAGCCATTTAGATTTACAACAATCTTATTATCAAACAAAATTAGATCCAGAAAGTAGGAAGGTCACGGCCTTCACAACAAACACAGGTCAATATCAAATGAAACGTCTGCCGATGGGTCTTAAAATTTCCCCTAGTGCATTTTCACGTGTTATGGCAATAGCTATGTCTGGACTCACATATGAAAAAGCTTTTCTATATTTAGACGATATTGTTGTTTTTGGGCGAAATTTACAAATACACAACAAAAATTTAATTGACATTTTTGAACGTTTAAGAAAAGTTAACTTGAAATTGAACCCAACCAAATGTGAATTCTTAAAGAAAGAACTTTTATATCTTGGTCATGTAGTGTCAGCTGAGGGTGTCCGCCCTGACCCTGAAAAAATTAAAGTGTTGCAAAAATATCCCGAACCTAAAAATGCTGACGAAGTTCGACGCTTCGTTGCATTCTGCAATTATTACAGAAAGTTTATAAAATCATTTTCGGAAATAACATTACCTTTAAATAAACTCTGTAGAAAAGATGAACCTTTTATTTGGTCAGAAAAATGTAAAAAAGCTTTCGAATATCTTAAACAACGTTTAGTATCTCCCCCAATTTTACAGTACCCGGATTTTTCAGCTGAAAACGAATTTGTATTACAAACTGACGCATCTGGAATAGCTGTCGGCTCTGTGTTATGTAATAAAGATATGAGGCCAATAGCTTACGCGAGCCGTCCTTTAAATAAATCAGAACTAAATTATCCAGTTATTGAAAAAGAATTATTGGCTATAGTTTGGAGTGTAAAATATTTCAGACCATATTTGTACGGAAAAACATTTACCATTATGACTGATCATAAACCACTAATATATTTATTCGGAATGAAAGATCCATCAAAACGATTAATAAAATTCAGATTAGAACTAGACGAGTACGATTACAAAGTTGTTTATATCAAGGGAAAAGATAATTGCATAGCAGATGCTCTAAGTAGGGTGACCATCACTTCGGAAGATTTGAAGCAATTAAATGAAAACATTTTAGTAATGACTAGGGCTCAGAAAAAGAAATTAGAGGAAGATAATAATAAGAATAGCATGAGTAGAAACGCTGGTATTCCTAGTATTTTCAGGAATCCAAGGCCTGATCAACCTAGGATTGCAGAAATATTACGCATGCCACGTGATTCCATCGAAATGAAATTTATTGAAGGAAAGGAATTGAAAAAGTTTAGGAAAAATAAAGAGATACTAATAGAAAAGGAATGTTTTGCATTCTTGGAGAAGAAGAATATTTTGTACATTAGCCTTGACTAATTTGAGCCGAATTTGCGAATAAGTTGAGTAGCTTCTGTAGAGAAATAAATGTAGAAAAAATATGTTTAATTAAAACGGAAAATAATGAATCATTTATAAAAGCGCTATTAGAAGAAATAAAAAGTAGACAAAAGTGGTCCGGACCACAGATAAATATTATTAAGAATGTTAAAAGAATAATAGACAATGATGAGAAAAAGGTAATATTGAACGATTATCATTTACTACCGACAAGTGGACACGCAGGGGTCCGTAGGATGGTTAATAATATAAAAAATAAATATTATTGGCCAGGCTTAGAAAATAGTGTTAGAGAATATGTCAGGAAATGTAGTAAATGTCAAACAATGAAATATTCACGAAATACGAAAGAACCAATGGTAATAACTACAACCGCCAGTTCATCGTTTGAAAAAATTTATCTTGACATAATTGGTCCTATAGAAACCGATACAGAAGGGTTCTCCTACATACTAACATTGCAGTGCGAGCTTACTAAGTTCATAGAAGCTTATCCGTTACGTCACAAAGACACGGTAAGTGTGGCTCGTACATTTGTAAACAACTTTATCTTAAGGTATGGCGTACCAAGGGTCATCGCTACAGATCGAGGCAGCGAATTTTTATCAACAATAATGGAGGAGGTATGTACATTATTAAATATTACCAAACTGCATTCAACTGCCTATCACCATCAGTCAGTAGGTAGTTTAGAGAACATGCATAAACATCTCGCAGCTTTCTTAAGGATACAGTGTGACGGACATCCGGAAACATGGAGTCACTGGCTTCCATTCTGGTGTTTCGCATATAATACAACAGTAAATTCGTCAACAAATTATTCACCGTTTGAACTTGTTTTTGGCAAACAATGTACCTTACCCAGTAATTTAAAAGACACCTTACAGCCACTGTATAATCCAGATAACTATATGCTAGAATTAAGGTACAGATTACAGTTAGCGCATAAGGAAGCGAAACAAAATTTGTTAAATAGCAAATTGAACAGGAAAGTTTATTACGACAAAAATGTTAATTCAGTTAGTTATAAAAAGAATGATTTGGTACTAGTTAAAAATGAAACTGGAAAGAAATTAGACGAACTGTATAAAGGACCTTTTACTGTAATTGAAGAAATGGGACCAAATGTAAAATTAAATATAAATGGAAAAATTGACATTGTAAACAAAAATAGAACGAAACCTTTTGTAACATGATAGCTATGAAATTAGAACTTACTCGTAAGTTGCATTTTATTAGAAATAAAGTATGCTTAAAATGTTTAGAGCTCACCTAAAAGTAAGTTTAGACTAAGATGTACATCTTAGGCATCTTAAGTATCTTAGACATCATAGATATCTTAGGTACCTAGAACTAAAATAATAAAAAAAAAATGAATTATAGTCCATTTTTTTTTTCAAATTAGCCCCCGTGGTGTAGTGGGCATAAGATAGAATAATGAATATAATGTAATGTGATTTCTGAACCAGTAATACACGATATTTTACCGAAGACGGACGTTTTCGTTACTCCTTGTTTTCCCATCACTGCACCCTGTTTTATATATTTTATTTTCATTTGTGTTATCTTTGCAATAAAGAGTTTACAAAGAAACAAACAAATATTAATAACGCAAAAAATACCTACGATTAACAAAATCCCACTGCTTAAATTTCACTTTCACATAACAGAAATTTCAAATAAATCCCATCATAATTTTTATTTCACCAATTCAGTTAACTTTTAACTTCCGTTTTTATAACAATATGCGACATATTACAATTGCGCCTGCTCTGACAATGAAATCTAAGGACGCTTGCGAGACTATCCGCTAACTGCTCATTACTGTAAAAAGGTATAGTTTAGCTCAGTGGTTTTCAACCTGTGGTCGTTCTCAAGGGGTAGCGAGTAAAAGAAAAAGTCAGTATTTTTAGGTACTACACTGCAATGACAAAAATACGATTTGAGTGAGAAGGCTGGACCTGTTTATTTTTTAAGAATTTGTCAAAACCATACAACCATTTCGGTCGCAGTGTAGACAATGCTACTTGCTTCTATTACGACGACGCAAGTAGCATTCTCTACACTGCGACCGAAATGATTGTATGGGTGGTTCTATTTTGAAGACATTAAAAACTAAATCATTTTCTAACTGAAGAAAATTATAAACGTAGTCTTTCAAATCACTAACATTTTGTATGTTTATGGCCCTAGGGGGGTTGCAAGAATTTTTTTACCTATAAAGGGATAGTGTTTTTCAACCTATTAAAAAAGGTTGAAAAACACTGGTTTAGCTGGTTCTGGGTTCAACCCATATTTACCGATGAGTAATCTTTGTTGAGCGTGCCGCGTGAGCAAGATATCAGAGTTACATAGTATTTTATAAGAAGATTTTATACATGGAGAAAGAAATGCTTTAGTACACATTTTTTTTTTTTTACTTATTTAACCTTATTTTACACGTAACATATTTTTTTTCATGCCGTCCTCTTGCATATCACAAGTAGTGATTCACTCTTTTAGAAAGGATAATTTTTATAATACAATTAAATAGGTACTAACTTATATAATGAATATCTAAATTCAATTTTCCACCAATCCAGAGAAAATACCTGCAATATGAGATACCGAATTTATGTAACGCTTATCCAATCCAAACTAATATTATAAATGCGAAAGTCACTCTGTCTGTCTGTTACGTTTTCACGCCTAAACCGCTGAACCGCTTTCGATGAATTTTGGCACGGAGATCGTTGAGACCTTAGAAAAGGAGATATGCTACTTCTTGTCACGAAAATAAAACTTGAAGGGGGTGAAATAGAGGATAGAAGTTTCTATGGGGAACCAATTATTTCTCAAGTTAGTGATACAAAAACGATGTTAACGCGGGCGAAGCCACGGGCGGAAAGTAGTTTAGAATAAAAAAAGGTCTTCCACTCGGTGGACCGGTGACCTAGCGACCGATCAGGGGCGTAAAAATCCTTGGGGAGGCCTTTATTCAGTAGTGGACCTCTTTAGCTGATGATGTTAAAAAATCGACACATTATAACATGAATACGTTCACATCCGCCTTTAAAATGTACCTTGTATTAATGCGGTCTCCTATAAAGATTTCAATCTCCACAACGACGTTACTATAACTATTAATAGGTCCATGACGTGACTAGAGCATCGCTACTATAATAAAGTACCTACCCACCTATAATTGTAGAATTACTAACCTCTCCGTTGCATTGTGGTTAGCGGTTTTGCTCGTTAAAAGTTAAACACTAAATTAAACTGTTGCATAGGCTACTGATTTTCAATTTTGTGTGGGCACGACTAGGGATATAGTTCAGCCAATAAAGGAGTTGTAGAATGCGTGACGAGGGACTTAAGCGATTTCTTCAGGAACTTGCTTAGGAAGTGAACATACTAAAAGTGCCCCCTCAGCTGAAATGGGGTAGGGGGGACGACACAAAGGTCCCACATTTGGGTTTCTTGCTAATACCTAAAAAACGGTGCATGACCTTTCATTTGGTCCTAGATTTTTTTCCATACGATGCTGAAGAACGTTTCTGAAGAAATCGCTTAGGTCCCTGCTTACGCACTCTATCCATTCTTTGACTGAACAAATAGTTAATCCGCCACGGTTTGTCGGATATGTCCGGACTTTCGCCTTTGATCATACAGTTTGTCCGGCTAATAATGTGTCCGAGGGTTGACCACTAGCCCCACAAACTCCACCAATCCGGACTTGGCCCCCATGCAGAGTATGGCCTAACCTGCCCAAGTTATGGGAAGAGATCCGTGCCCCTTGCAGTGGGGACAATATGAGTTGTTAACGAAACGAACGAGATGAATCTGTATGAGTACTTTCATTAAGTAGGTTAGTACAAAGAGATGTCAATTCATTCGATAACATTTATTGTTTCCCATGGTTACGTGATTCGTTTCGTACCTATCGCATGGGAAAAGTTGCATCGATAACGATTCAGCTTTTTGTCGAGCAGAACAATACAATGCGATTCTAATGTCGCAATGTTTATCTTATCCTGATATTATCTGTATTGTAAGATTTTGACGTGAAGCGTCTTTTTGTCTTTCCGATAAGGGGAAAGCCATATTCAAATGGATTTTCCTATTAACCCGGCGGCGTCATGAGGGTGTAAAACTGTAACACGGACGTTGGGATGGGTCATTCTGACCCAATATTTTGATATAAGGTATTCTTATATTTTTAAGTAAATCATGTTATATTTTCTGTAATATACGTTTTTCATGTGTATGTAGTACATAAAACAAGGAATTTAGTACAAAAAAAAATAACTGTGTTTATTGAAACACTCAAAAAAAAAATATTCATAAAATCTTTAAAAAATTACACTCTCCGCTAATACTTAGAGAATTTCTTATATTTTAAATATATTTTATGTTTAATGGTTTATTTATACACTTTACTGATACGTTTTTGGAAAAAATTTAAAAAATCAGTCAGACTCTTGTTCGTAAATGCAGTCAGGGTAAAAAGTTACGGTATATTCAAGACAAATAAATTACATAGATACGTCACTTTGTGCTGTTACAATAGGTGTTGTTTCTAGATTTTTCTTCAGTTGAAATTATCATAGTACACGCTTGATGTAAGTAAAACAACCTTTTTTTAGTCTTGGTCAGACAATACTACATAGAAATCAGATTCCTCAAGAATTCAAACATTTTTGGCGCTGTCTTTCTTTGAAAAATATTGTTTTCTATTTACATATAAATATAAATAAAAATTCATTATCGAAGTGAAAACTACCAAGTAATTATTGCAACAACAAATTGTAATTCACCATACAAGTAAAAACACTAAATAATAATCATGCAGTCGTTATTGAGAACAAGGTGTAAAGTTGTTGCACTTACTACAGGGATGGGTCATATTTACTCTTTTTCAACTTTGCACAAGTGCAGTCCCTGTCGTGGTCCCGGCTGCCTGATTGTCAACAGCGGTAAGATCACTTTAAAACATCCAGCTACTGAGAAGACAGGCGGCGTCACATACATAGTACAAAATTTGTAAGCAATTCAAAAAATGCCGGGTCATATTGACCCAACCCCCGTGACGCCAGGTTAACCCGTTGACTGTCACAGTCGGCTAGGCCGACAACGGTTTTTATTAGTGCCAGGATTTGAGATTTTTTTAGTCGCATGATTTCTCATAGCGTAGCATGGCGGAAATAAGAAGTAACTAACTCGGCCCCAATCTACAGTTCTCACTAAGTTGACCTCATGATGGTCAGATCCCCAATCCCTGGGGTTACTACATAAAAGAAGATGCGTGGCCGTCAATAGCTTAACCTGAGTCCGGAAGTTCGTAAAAGCCTATTTTGTACTTATTTTAAACCAACCAGCAGATTTTATAATTTCATAACTGTAATCGGAGCACGTAAACAGTTATTTTTAGTATTTTTTCTGTATTCTAAACTTAATTCTTAGTAACTTCGTTCGAATTTTTTTAAAGAATATGGGTTTTTTAAGAAAAGTTGTTCTGTTTCATAAATAGGGACACCCTGTTAAGTTTTGCTTGAATGGACTTTATACAACCTGTATAATAGAAAGGTAATATTAATAATTCACCAATATCTTAAAATTTATAAATATAATTGATGCTTGTCATTCTTTAGGAGTTATAAAATAATCAATAAACCTACGAAATCAATCAATAAACGTTATTTCGTAACCAACTGTATCTTTAGGACTGTCAGGCATTATACAATCAATACCTATTCTTTTCTTTGATACCTATTTCATGACATGGGATAGGTTATTAATGAATAATTCATCAGTGATTTAAAAATGCTGATGTAACGATGTTTTTGATTACGCATTCTCATGTGACATTAATTGAAATATTGTTAATAACTTATTGTTGATAGAGATTTACTGAATAGTCAGAAAAGCAGACTATTCGACACCTTTATAGTCGAAGTTTAAAAGGCAAAAACTGACGAATAATCGGCATTGTCTTATTTATTGAAAAACTTCATAAACATTAAGTCAGCCGCTTATTATCTTTCCAAAGTTATTAAATGTTAATAATCCAGTTTTTTTTTAAATTGCAGTGCTATATGGCATTATGATAACTGAGAAACTTTAGAATAATAAGAAAAAAAATCCTAAAATGAAAAATAAATTAATGGCAGCCAAAAAAGCTAGGGATGTAAGAAACTATCCAACTTTTGATTTACAATTTCACAATTTTATTCGACTGGCCCAGCTAACTCTCAGTACAATTGTATTCACTCATTTTGCAACAGTATATTTTTTATATTAAATTCGTTCCTGCTTTTAGGCAAAGGCTTCCACAGCCAGACATCCAAATGACGAGTTATTTGGACAGTGTGGCAATCCTATAAAGGCCTTTATTCTTTACGCTCTCTTTACATTACGTTGCCTACACATATTTGTCGCAATAATTCTGTTTGGCAATGTTATAATAAGCATTATAGCGAACTTAGCATTTAAATATTGAAAATCATCATTAAAATGAAGATGACTTGGTCATTGAGTTAAGGCGCCATATTGAAGAATTCTTAAAGAATTTATAAATAGTGTCGATGATTCTACGCTAGTGTCTTGGAACTACGAATACAAACTGGGAGTCTCAGGGTTAAAGCTATCTATGTGTGGAGTTTCCGTATACTTAGCGGCCTTCTTTCTTATGAGGGTCGAAATCCTGACCAATATGTCAAAGATTTTTCAAAAACTAGCCTCAGTACAGCAACAATCTTGTTAGACTCTTCATACAAATTTGTCTGCTCGGCTGATCGATTTGTTTCAAGAGTCCAAAAATTTTTTGGTGTCACTGCATTGCACCTACATTGGTTTACTTTAGCCTAAGCACAAGTATTGTACTTTTAGGTGTTGTGTTTTTGACACTGAATAAATGATTTTCTATTCTATTCTTCCACACATGTAAGTAACATCGATATGATGTTTCTTAGTTTTTTTTAGTGGTATCGAAAATAAATGTTATATATGTCTATGTGATATGTCGATATTTTATTTATAAGTAATAATTTGACATTTACATATTTTTGCAATCGACTGTAAGATTACCAAAAAAAACTGTCTATGTCGATATCGTTATTAGCAATGGACTGCCAACGTTTTCATAATATAATAAATAAATTAAATTAAATTAAAGTTTATCATTTTTCAATTCCTCGCCTTAACCATATAGTAGTACTATAGTAGTGTAACTATTGTATTACTCGTATCTGTGGTACTGTTAAGTAATGATGATGGATAGTGACATTGACCTTTTAATAATAATAATAATAATATCTGGGACAAATCACACACGGTCATCTGGTCCCAAACTAGGATTCCCTGTATCTTGGGAACCAGAGACTGATATACATACACATATACTTTTAAATACATACATACATATATAAATAATACACCCAGACTCAGAGCAAACAATTCTGCTCATCACAGAAAAGTTTGCCCTGTGTGGGGATCGAACCCACGACTCTCGGATCAGAGGTCAGGATCTCTAACCACTTAGCCACCGAGTCAGTCATTTTCATGGAGCTTAATGTGAGCACAGTTTTTTTTTACCACAGTTAAATAGTAACATTCTTTACGAGTGTTGGTGGTAACTGAAAACTTGATATTGGTAGAACAAATAGTGGATTTTATGTACAGGTGTTACAAAATAGACGTAAGACCCGTTAACAGGGGCTTCTACTTATTATACTGTATAAAATTATACAATAATATACAGTTTGTCACAAAATAGACCTACGTTTTAATGGGATGTCACCTTTATCATTAGCCGAAAGACGTCCACTGCTGGACAAAGGCCTCCGCCAAGGATTTTCACCATACTGAAAAACTATTGTTTAACGATTTTGCTGGACTCGCAGAACATTTTGGATTCTCTATATAAAATTGGTGAACAGATGAATAATTTGTACGATGAAACCAGTTGTATTGTCTGCAAAAGCATATTGTAACAGGAGTTGTTCAAATATATCAGCAAAAACTCCAGTTAATGGGTCATACGCTTATTTTTGAACATCCTGTACATATCGATCGAGCCTTCAAAAACATCAATACGCGCGTCGATATCCGGAAGTAACTTAACTTCTACTTGCAAAGTAATTACTTGAACTTACGCGAATAAAATCTTTTTTAATTCGTTTTTTTTTCATTATTCCTTAACAATGAGCTTTACAAGTAGTAATGGCATTTAAATATTAATTCGAATACAAAAACATATTTATAATTATATAAAACGCAAAAGAACGTATCAAAAAAACATTTTTTAATGATGTGTCGGTACTTATACACATATTCGAAATACGCAACTACGCAGGTTATTAAAAAAAATGTTTGATTGATCTTTAAACATTTTGATTTTGGTGTTCAACTAATAAACCTTTACAACGTTTCCTATAGAACCTATACTGAATTTTTGGACTTTCTATACAAATTGATCGGCCAATCAGCAAAATTTGTATGGTGTGTCCATAAAACTTTTTTGAGAATTCAAGCATGTGTTCCTTGGGAAATATTGTTCAGTTTCATGAATGGAAAAGTAGTTCAGTTTCGTGACCTCTTAAACTTCCGGGTGTGATCTTTAACACCCCCTATACAAGAATTGGGAAGAATCCCTCTTAAGGCTGACTGGGAACGTGTAGCGTTTTTGCTGCAATTTGATAAATTGATATTTCTGGTGATTACAAAAACGTTAGTAAGTACTTTTGATTTTGACAAGTACCCACTTGTATTTGCTGTTAATATTCAATAAAAAAGTTAATCCGTACTTGTGATATTTTTTTATCGATAACAAAAAATATGACGTCATTAAATCGATAATAGCAACGCAATAATTTTGCGTTATTCCGGCATCGCTTTAAGCCCATCAAGTATGTTTCGGGTCTTGGTAAATCCATTTTCTGTTGGTATTGGTGTCGATTCTGTTTTCACAATTAACCTTATTTGACAGGATTCAACTTAATTTAAGTGTTCTGTCTTTTTCTTGCTATACCGAAAACACAAGGACAGGACGCTTACATTGACTTTAATCCTGTCAAATAAGATTAATCGTAAACACCGAATCGACACCCTTGCGAATTTCAATTTAATAAATGGAAAGTTGAATAGTATTTTTTCCGATTATTCTCAAATATTAGCAGCTTTTCAACGAATACAACTTCACATGAACATGAGTTGTAACAAAACCTTCAAAATCGATTCAACCGTGGCTTCTACTGGTCAAACTGAACAATTTTAACATAACCAATACGCGAAATTTTCAATTCAATTCAATTCAATATACTTTATTATCTCATCTCACCAATATTATAAATGCTGTATGGATGTTTATTTGTTTGTTTGTTTTCACGCCGAAACTTTTGAACGGATTTGGATAACATTTGGTAGGTACATAGATAAAGCACTCGGCTAACACATAGGAATTTTTATCTCTGAAAACTCGAGGGTTCCCTGAGGAATGGCTGAAAACTGAAATTTTTACTTTGTCACTAGATGGCGCTGCCTAAACATTTTATTTCTTTCTGGACCCAAAACCATTCTGAAGTCTACGCAGACGAAGTCGCGAGCGGAAGCTAGTAATAAATAAAACATTACACTTTTTTTAATTTTCTTTTTTTCTGAGTGTTCTGCGTTAGTATAGCAGGTCCAATGTTTTTTCGAATGGCTATGGTTTCATATACGAATTTTAATAGATTAGAAGCTCCAGTAAAATCAATTTCACCTGATATTATTACACCTTAAATACTTATTTGTCAATATAAAGGAACGCAGCATCCTTTCTTTACTTACAGTTTATAATTTATATAATCAATTTATTAAATATTGTAAGTAATCACTTTGGCAATAACTGTTATTATAGCATGGAACATTTAGATAAATTACCACCGATGCAATGTAAGTGAATCCAATTAAGTATTCAGGTCCACACTCATTCTGCCGTCACGTCATTAAAAAGATGGCCGCAAAATACCTATACAGGTTGTAACAAAATTGGTGTAGATACACATTGTACTTGTACTCATCATACTGAACAAGTTTTGTTCTACTACTTTGGTCCAATTCCAAAAAAGAATTTGGCCTCTCCATACAAAAATGGCAAAACAGATGATCAATTTGTATGAAATGTCCAAAAAAATTTTTGAGGTTTGAGCAAAGTCGTAGTACGATGAATAGAATCCCCAGTTAACGGGTCCTACACCAATTTTGTTACACCCTGTATGGAGTTTCCGTACACTTTGCGGCTTTTTTTCTTATGACGGCAGTATTGTGGCCTTGATATCGTAATGTTCTTTTGTTTACTGCGTACGTATTAGGTACTACTATGACTGACTGACACACAACGCGAAGATGAATACATAAAAAATATAAGGTGCTACTCTATTAGTGTCTTATATTTTAGTCAGTCTTTCTATTCCTGATTCTGATCAACTTTCCCCAAGGAACCCATGGTCAAATCGCAAAAACAAATTTGGACTCTTCATACAAATCGATCAACCAAACCAAATTAGTATGAAGAGTCAAATTTTTTTTTGCTTTTTGACTATGGGTTCGTTGGGGAAAGTTGATCAGAATCAGGAATAGAAGCACTGGCTAAAATATCGGACATAAATAAAGTAGCACCTTATATAAACAGTGTTCTTTTTTAAATTTTCCCTGAGTTCTACAGTAGGTATTTACTTCTTCAAGACGGGATTGAAAAGATTTTTAAGGTTCCGCAAAGCATTTATAGCACTACCCCTGGTGTTGCAAATGCCCATAGGCGGCGGTAACCACTTTCCATCAGGTGGACCGTCAGCCTTTTGCCTTCCGTGACAAAACAAAATATTCAGGGTGTAACAAAATTGGTGTAGGACCCGTTAACTAGGGATTCTACTCATCGTACTGAACAACTTTTGTTCTACAACTTTGTTTAAATTACAAAAAAAAAAATTGGACTCTCCATACAAAAATGGCCAAACAGAGAACAATTTGTATGAAAAGTCTATTTTTTTTGTGATTTGAGATTACTCGTAGAACAAAAGTTGTTCAGTACGATGAGTAGAATCCCCAGTTAACGGGTCCTACACCAATTTTGTTACACCCTGTATAGTATCAGGAATTACTTAGTTAGTGGCTTTACTAATGAGAAGAAGGAGAAAATACTTCGGGAAGGTTATAAGGTTATACTCCATACTACACGCTACGTGCTTTAGCATTTACGAAGCATGGAAACGGTCTAGATAAAAGCCACTATCAGACAAACTACTCTGCTGCTGTTACTCTGCTAAACTCGCAAAAATATTATGAATAAAACACAACCTTCACATCTTGTTTCTTCATCACCTATGGTATGTAGGAAGAAAACTGTTACAGAGTTATTCATACCAATTGTACAATAAAATGTGTAATCATGTGTGTGTATCTATTTTAAGTGTGCAATAAATTTGTAAAATTAATAATTAAAAGATGATAGAGTATGGAAACGACCCCTTGTCATATTTTATTTTTTAATTTAATTGAAATCTTTATTTCGAATCACAAGGAATTCATATTAATGGGTTAGTATAAACAAAAACAGAATTTTCCAAATCGGTTCAGGCGTCTTCGAGTAATCGGTGAACAATGAACATACATAAAAAAAAAGATTCCGATGAATTGAGAACCTCCTCCTTTTTTTGAAGTCGGTTAAAAACACACAAAGACATAGCTCACTTATACCCAAGTACTACATATAAATTCCTTGCTTATACCAAACATTTCTATCAAAATGTCATTTTTGACATTTGAAAAAAGTAACTCAAATGACTTTTTATAGCAGTTTTACTCACCCTTATTCTGACTGTCAAATGGTTTGAGTTATAAAAAGGGAAATACAAAAATGAGGTTTTTAACTGAATGGGAAAGTTTATCGTTTCAGGGTTCCTCCGTACTGAAAAGTTGCCAAACGGACGGAACCCGTTAAGCTTGCCTACCTTTAAGTGGCTGGATCTTGTGAACCGCAATAGATAAAATGTCTAATCTGGACTTGGCCCCCGTGTATGAAGCATACTTCATAGGTCATAACCTAACCATAACGAAGTTGGGGAAGGGACCCATGCGTCCGCGCAGTGCACGGTAAAAAAAAATCTTTCATTCAAGAAAACATTGTTTCATATGCACCATGAAATATTTTTTTCAATGGAGAATATGATTTTTTTGAATCGGCCCTCAAGAATGTAATTTTTTTATTGTGAGAGTCGAAACTTACGTTAAAAAAAAAAATCTGCGGTAAGAAACAAATCCAAAACATCAGAATCTCTGGCGCAAAAAACTTCCAAAATTTTTTTTTCTATATGGGGACGATATGGGTTATTACAATAATATAACACATTTTTTTTTGAACCATCAGTGCGCGAGTCCCATTCGCACTTGGCCACTTTTTTATTTATTTAGGCAAGTACCTAAGTACGATATAATGGAATGACAAACTTTTTTAAGTATGAATAAGTAGGTTATAACTATCGGAGTGGCAATGACGTAACAGTTTTTTTGTACTTTTTTACGCTGTTACAGTAATTATTTTTGTGAGAAAGTGAGTGTGCTCAGTGAAACCGTTATTTGAAGCGGCTAAGTGCGATTCTAGTTCACGTCGTGAGGGTTCTGTCTGTCGTGTTTTCATTATCAGTATAACAAGTATCAAGGCGCTCGCTGAAGCTACCTCTCTTCAAATGAAGTTATACTATTATTTGAATATTAATCAATCAAAGATTATGAAATTTTGTAAACGCATTCTAGAAACTTACTTGTACTTACGTCTTTGTTTTTGGTTTGTTTTGTTAGATCTCCGTAAAAGAATGTAGTTTCAAATTGATATATGCTCAAATACTTGTTAACGATCTTGGCGTGCATCAGTGTTTTGAAACTACATACTGTTGAAGAAGTCTGAAAATTATCACAAACATTTCTGTTTCTGTAACTTTAAAACTGGGTTTAATCGTCAAATGAGTAAGATTTTTTCTTGATAGTGTTATCAAGAAAAAATCGTGACCGTGTGGTCACATCATTAAATTTCGGTAGAAAACGTAATTGATCGATAGAAATATTCAAAAACTTTGTCATTCGATGATATTCCATGAAGATTCTTCTTTCGCAAAGATTTTACTCAAAGAATACTTAAAAATAAAACTTGGTCGCAATGGAAATTGCTGGCATGTTGTTTCGTTGAAAAAAAAGACTTATTAACTTTTTCTTTAAATCATGAAGCCATTTCCGGGCCCGTACTTAGTGGGAGAAAAATAATTATGTCTTCTATTCTGACGTATGAATGAAATATAAGAAAGCGTCTCAGCTATATTTTTATAATAACTAACCAATTTTATTTTTAACTGTATTGTAACATAGGTCACAATGTCGCAGTCCGTAACATGAAGTTGCAGTCAAACTGTGAATATCGGCATTTTCCCAAAGTACACCGTACATAAAACTCAATTTAAATTGATAAATTTTCCCAAATAAAATAAGAATTTCTCATATTCGAATAGATCGGATGAATCACCTTTGCATGGCAAATCAAAATGTTTTCGCAATAATTTAATAGTTTTTCAGTTTTAAAAATAGAATCCAAAGCTTTCTTCCAGATGTTCCAAAATTCAAAAGACGAACTTTTTTTTTTAACGGCCTCCAAGGGCCCTTCGCTGGCCTGTCTCACAGTTCAGTGCCCTGACTGTGAGAAGGAACTCGGGAACAAGGACATATGGCTTCGCTTGCGACTGCGCTACAGAAATGTCACAGAACATCTCATTGTTGCTTATTTACTAGTGTGGACGTTTGTCCTAACCTATCTGTTTAGACAGGTTATAAATATCCGGGTTGTCTGGAAGAAACCGCTTTAAGCGATAAGACCGCCCACATTGTACCATTGTATCTTATCTTAATATTATACCTTTTTTTGTTATATTTTTGTCTGTGTACAATAAAGAGTATATCAATCAAACGCATCGATCAATTAAATAACCTAACCATATTTAAAAAAATGTCCTATGTCAATCTGGGGATCACGATGAATCTGACGAGACCTCTCAAGCTGAAATCCATCAAGCCGTTTAGGCTACAGAGCGTGCCAAAGAAATATACATACATACATACACTCGAAATACACAACCCTTCTTCTGGTGCAGTCGGGTAAAAAATATATATATTTTTACTGATTTTACAGGATGTTAAAAGACCAGTCCCAGAAACATTAACAGGCTGTTCATCAAAACACTGAACAACTATTCCTATAGGACGTATAATGAATACGCAAAAAAAAATTTTTTCATATAGGCCAATCAGCCTATTTTTAAACTAGCTTCCGCCCGGACTTCGTCCCCGTGGACTTCAAAATTGGGTCCAGAGAGAAATAAAATTTTAAGGCAGCGCCATCCAGTGAGAAAGTAAAAAAACGGTTTTAAGCCATTCCTCCGGGAACCCTCGAGTTTTCTGGGATAAAAAGTATCCTATATGTTAGGCCAGTGCTTTATCTATCCACCTACCAAATTTCATCCAAATCCGTTTAGTAGTTTTGACGTGAAAGTGGAACAAACAAACAAATGAACAAACAGACATCCATACTTTCGTATTTATAATATTATATTACTTATTAGTGAGATGAAATGAGATAATAAAAAAGCTTATACTGAATTCCCAAAAAAAATCGACATCCCAGATCAGCTGACTCATAAGTATGAAAAGTATTTTTAATTCGAAGAATGATTGCGCAGAAGCGAGAATGGTGTCTTCTTCGAGTAGTACTCGTATAGGAGGTCAAAATCCACTTTGGACAGCTGCTGACTCAGCGAAATAAGAATACTTGACTTGCGTAACTTTGACATAAGCTCTTAAATATTATACAGCCAGGGTTGCCAGAAGTCCGCCTGTTTCCGACCGGACAGTGCGGTTCTCCTTATGTATGTCCGGTCAAAAAACCTTGGTAAACCGGACAAAATATTTTAAGTTTTATTGTACTTAATTTGGTTTTTTTTTTTAATTAATAAAAAAAAAACTGACCGGTTTTTTTTTGCACCACACCTGGCAACCCTATATATAGGTGTTAAAAAATGCGTTTGTTAAGGGATTACTCAAGTACAGAGTAAAGAAAAGAATATTGAAAAAATCCGATCTATTACACAACTTGATTCCGAGTAACCGCTTAAAGCTTCAAACGCACTTTTTTGACATGCTGTATATTCAATTTTAGTAGTGAGGGGTAGGGAGTGGCCATTCTGTATTAAGTATTAAAATACCTATGCTGTTGTTTTGATCGCCATCCCACTTTTCAGGGTTACAGTAGTTAGGATACGTGATACTATTCTATTTTTCCATTTGGCATTCCACATCTCATTTAAGGAGTGATTTTGCCAATGTCAAGTGAAAAATGGGAGAATCTTCAATAAAAAAAATGGCGAAACGCCAATGTCATTGTCAAGTGTGAGGGTGAAGGGTGATGGGCACTTAAAGACGCTTGAAGTGGTGGTTTGCTGCTGGAACTCGGAAAACAGAGCTGTCTCCCGAGTCAATCCTCTTCTTATGACCGCTTATCACTGAATCGGAATCACAGCTATTTCCCCATCACAAAAATAACGTTGAGACTACTCTAAAACGGAAATAATTAAAAAAAATACTCAGCAGACATGTGCTCGGTACAGAATCTCGGCAACCAACCAGGATACGTGATACTTTTCAACGAAAATTATTCAGTTTTGACAGCTGTCAATTAAATCAGAACAACATTCATTTCAGTTTATAACTTGAGAGAAGAGAAAATACAAATAAAAATACTTAAGTACCCACTAAGCCTACAATGCAATACAAAAAAGTGGTACGGTATGCAAAAAAAACTCGCTAGCCAGCCTTACGTTGTGCAACTGGTATTTTACTGTTTTGCACTATTTTTCGCCTTAAATAGTAAGTACCTCACAAATGAAATGACTTGCTTTTATAAGAGCGTTGGATAAAAAAAGTGAAAGACAAGAGTCTTAAGGTGGAACGTTTTGGTATAGGCGTGACTTTCGAGTTTTTCGAAGTTTATTTCGTGATTCACACCTTCATGTATGTGAAAATCTTACTTCATTTCGTACCTAATTAAATGTAATTTATAAAATTTTAATTGCTAATTTAGGTTTTTTTTAAAATCTGGTATAGTAAAACTATTTTTTTAATTTACATAGAACTTGCTACGCGATCGTGCCTGTTTTACAAAATCCAAAATCCTAGCTTTCGAATCTCCGTGAAAATTGATAAATCGGTTTCATAAAATAAATAATTAAAGCATACAATCTCCATGGTTTCAATTGCAATAGATTATATAAATCTTGTTTAAATGTAAAATAATTAAATCTGTCTCTAAATGTCGTGAATTTAATTACCGGATAAAGATTTATATGTATTTCAGATGGCGTAATGGATACAAAATAATTTTGAAACTTTTTAATTCATGGGTAAAAAATGTATAAAAATAATTAAGTATATAACACTTTTTTCACCCTACTTTTAGACAAAGGAATAAATTATAGGTGTCAAAATGCAGTGTGGTTATTTGGAAAATCCTGGTGATTTTAATCGATAAAAATTATATTGATTCTTATCGAAAAAAAAGTTTTCGGCGATTGTTCTTAAGCTTTTAATTATGTTGTATGTATGTGACAAGGTTGAGCTACAGTTCCGTCTATAATATTTATTACAATTATGTTTTTTAAGTTTGACATATTTAAATGCCGCAACGATGAAGTGTCATTTTAAATCTTTTTTTTTTGGTTACACTATATTATATACAGCATGTAACAAAATTCAAACTAAACCACTATTGTGATACAATTTTGCTGCAATACTTTAAAAAAATGCAATCTTGATACAAATTGGTCAGCTGTTTGGCCAATTTTCTATGGAGAGTCCTACATTTTCAGCGAAGTTGTCAAACAATACTTTTCAGTATAGTGACTAGGTGCACTAGTTAGCGGGTCCCACAACAATGTTGTAACCCCCTGTATAAGATATTTTAAAGGCAAAGAACATTTATTTCTTTAAACTGAAGCTTTTTATTCATGAAAGTGAACTGCATTTCCCAAAGTCAATGCACGAAAAAAATATTGACTTCTCTAACCAGTCGATCAGCTGATCGGCCAACCTTGTATGGGGAAGGTTTTTTTTTCTGCAACTGACAGATGTTGTTCGTAGAAGCCCTAGTTTAAATAATGTCAATACCTAAATATGTAATGAAGGTATCTTCCTAAAGATGATCAAATCGTCCAATAATAAGTCCTATAATAAATTAATCAAAAACAATATATTTTATGCTATCATTAAAAAAACTACGAGTAGGCAGTAAAAGCTTATTCTTGAAATCTTATTTTACAAAAACACATTTAAAAAGAAAACAGCTTACCTTGTAAAACAGGGTACCTCCAAAACTCCCGTCACACAAAAAACCCTAATTCCAAAATTAATAAAAACCACAAAAAAATAAAAACACTTCAATTAAACTTTTTTAATCGCGAATAGTTTCGATCGAATTCGATGTATAAAATTTCAAATTGGAAGACGGTACGTGCTTCACAATGACGGTCGCAAGACTGAACGTGCGTACATCAGCTGTTTATGATCTGTAGTACTTTTTTTTTAATATAAAGACTCTTTAGTCGGAGTATCTGACGTTGTACGCAGTTTGATTTCAAGCGATCGTTAATAAAATTGTAATTCTGTAATGGAAGGTACTGTAATAGTATAATGGTACCTGTATGGTAGTTAGCATCGTAATTTTGTAATCAATTAATTAATGATTAAGTAGTGAGTGACTCATATTTGATTTTTGAGTTTTAAGTGAAACTTTTGCATAATGTGTGCGGGTTTTTGTACACAACGCAGTCAAATTGTTAATTTATTGTTCAGTTACTCAAGGAATTTTGGTATGGTATGGAACAGGTTGCATTAAATGCACTTGGAGTAAAAATTTATAATCGAATATATTAGTTGTAAAATTAAAAATTAAAGTTTATAAGAATCTCTTACATTGGAGTATTAAAGTAAATAAAATTTAATTTAAGTGTTAACATTTATTTTTCATCAGGGAGGAGCATTTTTTTACATTTTACTCCTTTAAACACGTTTTATTTATAGTTATAATAATACCTGGTTAAGATCGATATACATATTAGTTGTTGAATAAATTATATCTATACAAATAAAAATTATACTTATCTTGAAAGGAAATATTGCAAGTAGATTAATATTTAATTCAACCACAAAAATATTTTATTCACTGGACTATATTAGCAGTTTTATAAACGGTCTTAACCTAGTTCTAAACTACCGTGTAAAATCTCCAAAAAATACCGAGCTCCATTTTAAGATGGCAAAATAATGCTAACCTTTATTTAACTAGTTATAATATTATAATTTGGCTGCGTCATACGCATTTTTTTTTTGGGCTTACAAACAGTAGGTAACATAATAAACGTTACTAATAATTAGTCTTAAATTTAGGACAATAAATAATTGTGAAACCCACACCACAAACTTATTGAGGTTCCATAGACTTGCACCAACTTGTATTTCTAATAAAAATAGAACCAGACGTATGTGTTTGTGGTCAGTCCCAAACTTTAGGACTTTATTTGCAAGACGCTTCACAACTTACCTGGGTCCTTTTCTGTACTCAAGAGCAGAGAAAGCTCTCTCGATATTTGAGTGTAACAGGTACAACTGTAAAACAAAATTAAAAAATGGCTGGCCGGGATGAGCTACTTTGACACCGAAAAACTCTTATTACCATTGCAGTGACCTAGAAAAGCTCTCCTTATGCTCCATACACGCTGGACCCATACACGTACAAGCACGCACGCACGCACGCACGCACACACACACACACACACACACACACACACACACACACACACACACACACACACACACACACACACACACACACACACACACACACACACAGATGCACTCACAATCACACACTCATACACACACCATACATTCACACTCAGACATTTCTAAATGTAAATTGTTCCTATGTTCTAATATGTACAATATCTATTGTCCTTTTTTTTTCTTTTTGCTATCATTTCTTATTGTGTTTCTGTAAACTTATTTATAGAATGTTTTCATTTCTTTTTTCTGTATCCGATGGAAGAGGCTAGTTCTCCCGACACAGGGAATCTTAGTGGGAGAATATGTATCTAATTTTAAGAAGCAAATAAAGAATTAATATTATTATTATTATTATTATCATTAGCCACATATTACTTATACATAAAATAACGTCTAGGATGGTAAATAAAAAATAAATAAAAGAATAGCTAAGTTGAAATACAGAATACTTATGAGCAAATATACAACACTCGTTATGTACAAAAAATCAATGAAATAGATTTTTGCTAAACCAAATATTAACATTAAGGATGTTTCGGCGAATATCAACATAAGAAAAAAATGTTTGTGTGTCGTTCTTACAAAGGATAAAAATATTATGTGTCTAGTTATTTATATATATAAAGTTATTAAAATATGAATAGATATCCACTATTTTTTATTAAATATAACTGAAACCATTTTGACTATGGAGATTGATCATGGGATGGACATTGAACAATTTGCAGTCGAATGCAATAAGAACTTGATTATCCTAAGAGACATATACAGATGATGTAAAAGTGTAAAATAAATTATGACCACTAATTGTAATAGGTACACATTTCATTTTAAAAAAAGTTGCTATACACTTGTTTTCCTAGTTATCAGGGATTTTGCGGATGCAAATTTTTTTGGATCCGCGGATGCAGATGTGGATGCGGATCGAAAAAAAATCGGCTCCTCCATACAAAATTATAAACTTGATTGGACAGTTTGTATGGAGAAGCCGATTTTTTTTTCGTTTTCTGAAAAAAATTCTTGTGGAAAGTTGTTCAGTTTCGTCTACTGAACAAGCCCTTAAAGTTTTCGGAAACCTGTCCCTTACACCCTGTATACTATTACTTCCAACTACCATCAACAGTTGGACCAGGGCCGGTATCTAGGCATACCTACCACCTCACCGGGCGAGGTACTTCCTTTTCCTTCGAAGAGTGGAAGCACACAGTTCCTACATCTCCATGCGATGTGGCGTGGTTTTGGTACATGTGAACAGAGCTTTAAGAACTTTTTAAAAAGGGCATGTTTTACCATTTTAAAGGAAATATAATTTTCTCATGTCACACTTTCATGGAGTCCTAAAGTTCATGAAAACCTATCTCTTTTTTAAAACTTAATGGCTTATAACAATTACTTTTCTTATGGCAGAAGTCGCAAACGAGCAGACGGATGGTAAGCGATTACCGCCGCCCATAGACACCCGCAACACCAGAGGAGTCACAAGTGCGTTGCGGGCTGATTATAAAATATTTTGTACTTATCTGTATTCAAAAGGCATATATGTGTTCCTACCCTGTTACTCTTTAAAATAAACTGAAACGATTAATACTTATATAGCTAGCAGAAACAACATACTATATTTTTTCGGGCCGTAAGTGGTTACTCCCCGAGGGTAAGCCATGGCTGGCGGGACACATTCGGCCCGCGGAGGTTGCCCATATATGGATTTTTTTTTGCCCTTATACTTATGTGTCTAACACTTAGAACTGCTTAATTAAACTAAACCTAATTTATCTAGATTATTCCAGTTGTATTCAAAGAATTAGTAATTAATATACTTAAATATTTTCCACAACTGATTGGTTTTTAAATGTTGTAATCATTTTATAATTACTACTCATCTGCCTTTTGTTTCATGACATAGTAATTAAGTAGGTACTTAACTTGAATTAAGTCAGTGTTAAATTCGATTAGCTTAGCTAATTCTTAACTTTAAAATTTTGTAGAAAAATACCAAAATGCATGAGTCACAGAAAGTTTTATAAGACCTAGCTAGATCTAATGGAATTTTATTTGACTAATCGTAAAAATAATAGATACAATATTTTGGTATGTAACGCGGTTGTGGCTCAGTGCGGCTTGCGTGGTCGCGTCGATCACGCAGGTTAACTGACTACAGACACGGTCATAACCTGGATATGTTTGCCTGTTAGTGGCAAGCAGCACTGCGCCACGACCGCTTCAATTATTACCATATACCAAACCTATAATGCTATACTGATTCTGTCCGTCTGCCTCGGTTTTATTCGTAGATTTTTTTACACAGTTTTATTAACATTCAGTATTTTCCCTATGACCATTTTTTTTTCTAATTATAGGTACTGCGACATCTAATATTAAGAGACTATAAATATAAACAAACATAAATCACGAGTGTCTAAATGTGTGAGTTGTATAAATATGTGAGTGTGAGTGTGTGTGTGTGTGTGTGTGCTGTACGTTTGCGTGCATTTTAAAATAAGTACGCACATTTAAAAATAAATAATAACATTCAATAGAATTTTTCGTTTTTTAGGGTTCCGTAGCCAAATGGCAAAAAACGAAACCCTTATGGATTCGTCATGTCTGTCTGTCCGTCCGTATGTCACAGCCACTTTTTTCCGGAACTATAAGAACTATACTGTTGAAACTTGGTAAGTAGATGTATTCTGTGAACCGCATTAAGATTTTCACACAAAATAGAAAAAAAACAATAAATTTTGGGGTTCCCCATACTTAGAACTGAAACTCAAACATTTTTTTTTCATCAAACCTATACGTGTGGCATATCTATGGATAGGTCTTCAAAAATGATATTGAGGTTTCTAATATCTTTTTTTCTAAACCGAATAGTTTGCGCGAGAGACACTTCCAAAGTGGTTCCAAAATGTGTGTCCCCCCCCCCCTGTAACTTCTAAAATAAGAGAATGATAAAACTAGAAAAAATATATGATGTACATTACCATGCAAACTTCCACCGAAAATTGGTTTGAACGAGATCTAGGTAGTAAGTAGTTTTTTTAATACGTCATAAATCGTAAACCGCAAATTACCTTTCATTCAATCAACTCAAATATAAAAAATATAGAGTTCAAGACAAGTGTGATTATGAATTTATACGCAACCCTCGGTGCGCGAGTCCGACTCGCACTTGGCCGGATTTTTGTTTTTACAGTCAGCTTGTTAATTTTTAAAACAATCCTACTATACAGGGTGTTAAAAAAGTGCGTTTGAAATTTTAAGGGTAATACTCAGAATCAAGAGAATACAAGAAAAATATTTTAAAAATTCCGATTAACATTTTAGAAATCAATTTTAGAAAACTATCTATATTTTAAAAAAATCCGATCTACAACGTGCAGGCGGTGGCAGACAGCTGCGACTGTCCCGTGATGTGACACGCAGTGCAGGTGGCGGCAGGCACATGCGCTAAACCATGTATTCAACTTTTATTTATTTTTGTACCTACTAACAATATTTAATAATCTTCCAAATGATATAACTTTTACTAACATAGTTAAGACCTTTGTTACTAACAATTTATGGATCTTGTAATCTGAAAATAAATGGATAGTAAAAAATAAAAAAACTATTTTACAGTTTCCCAGACTTAATGTGAATAGTGAATCAAGAATTTGTATGGGAAACAGAAAAAAATTGTCGCTCGGATTTTTTTATTTTTTTTCCTATATTTTATTCTTGATCCTGAGTAACCACTTAAAATCTCAAACGTACTTTTTTAACATCCTGTGTAATATTATAAACGTGAAAATTTAGATGTTCGTATTTCTACATGTTTGTATTTTTGTTACTCAATCACGCAAAAACGGCTGTACTAATTTGGATGAACGGCACTCATATTACATATATTTTTTTACCTGAATTAATACGTAATAGAATACATTTTATTCACGCAGACGAAGTCGCGGGTAGAGGCTAGTTTAATAATACTTAAATTTTCTTTGGGCGGCGTATAATTATTATTAATAGGAGGTATATGGGGTCGTTATGAAAGGAACCAAAATACAATAACTGTTACCGCGGCTTCGACTCGAAACTGAGCAACTGTCCCCAAGGAACCTATGTCAATCTTTAAGATCGCTGAAGGGTACTGAGTGGGGGAAGTGTGCGTTCACTTGGAATCCTCATGCTCGAATTTTGATATTCTGATTATGCCAATATTTATTGTCTAATAGTGCCCAAAGGAAAAAAATTTACTATCGTAGTTTCAGAGAAAATCGAGTTTTTCACTGAGGCTGCTAGCGGAATGTTTCGCTGGCAGCCTCATCTCTGGAACCAAGGAACTACTTCGAAATTCGAGCATGAGGATTCTATGTGAATGCACACTTCCCCCACTCAGTACCCTTTTTTTGTTTTTATTTTATTTTTTTATTATACATTTGAGTGCGTTTGGCAACATGCTGCCGAAGATCCTCACACTAATCGATCAACTAATCCGCCAATTATTTATGGGAAGTCTAATTTTTTTTGAGTTTATGCTCCTTGGGAAAAGTTATTCAGTTTTATGACTAAAAGCTACTGTTAATTTTTTCAGGTATTTTCGAAGGCTCCTAGATTTTCTTTATAATCTGATGCACATGACAAAGTTAGAAGTCACTGCCACTAGACCGTTAGATGTCAAATTTTAATTAAAATAAAAAATATATAAAAAAAACTACCTAGGTCACGAGTCACCAATTAGTTTCATTTGGGGTCCGTTTTAGGAAATACAGTAATATGACCGTCGCGGTCTGGTCCTAATTTTTTACAGCAGCTGAGGCAGCAAAGACAAAACGCGGGAAATAATAAATTTCTTAGGTAGGTACTTACTCGATTTTTTTAACTGTGTAGTTCGAGCTCAGAGTTCGAGCTGTCAAACAATGTATGAGATTTGACACCAATTAAACGTTGTTGTTGGCCTAAACCTTCCCGAGTTATGAGAAGAGACCCGTGCCCCTGCAGTGGGGACGTAATGAGTTAAAAAAATAAGTTGATTTGTTTACTGAATGTTCGTACAAAATAGGTCGGCGGTCCGAATCCGGGCCGCGGTCCGCCATTTGGTGACCCCCGACCTAGGTACTTAGAATAAAATAAATAAGGGTCCGCGATTTCAATTTCACCTGGTATAGAGCTGTCCAACAGTGAACCTGGCGAAGGTTGCGGAAAGCCGCTGGATGCGAGCCGCACAGGACCGATCGATGTGGAAATCTTTGGGGGAGGCCTAGGGATGGGTAAGGGAGTAAAAACTCAGTCAGAGTAAATACTGAGTTTGAGTAAATACTGAGTATTTACTATATTAACTGAGTATTTACTCTCTAGAGACAGTAAAAACTTTTTATCGGTTATTTTTGCATGACATGGTAATCATGGTATACATATAATAAAATCAAGACCAATGCAATGTGAGGAAAATATATATTAAAAAAAACATGCGAATTTTTTTTTTTTTGGGTCTTTGTGTTGGAGTTTATTTTAACCTTTCGCTTGCCTTCCATATTTGAATATCGCTTCAAAGCATCTTGTGCGCACTCATGGTTGAATATGTTTAAATTCTTCAACCACTAACTGGGCAATTGTTTTTCTTCTTGAGACCCGTCTAGCTGTGCGGCATCAATCTCAGAGGTAATCTGTCAGGCAATGGAATATTACATCCCGTTCTCTGACATTCCTCTTGAGAATCAAGCTCGCCCGTGGTTCAATGCCGAATACTCAGCTGCCGAGGCAGTAAAACATTCGGCGTACCAAGCTTGGGCTGATGCTCGCAGTCGCAAAGCTCCGGGTACGCAAGATAAGAAAAGAACCTTTAATAGAGCCGCAAAGTCCTACGAAAAGACGCTACGCAGGGCACGCCTCGACCACATACGCCGCATCGGATCACAACTTGCCTCCTATCCCTCTGGGAGTAAGGCTTTTTGGTCCCTGGCTAAATCGGTCGAGGCGAATTTCTGTCGTGCCGTCTCTGCCTCCACTGCTGAAACCTGATGGAACACTGGCTCACATAGCAACTGATAAGGCAAACTTGTTGCTGAAAATATTCGCGTTTGGATTCTACGAATAGTACACCACCCCACTTACCTTCTTGCGGTACTACAATGACTCCAATCTGTATCCGCCAAAAGGTTCTTAATACACTTTACAATCTAGACGTGAACAAAGCCAGTGTACCTGATGGTATACCAGCCATAGTTCTCAAGAACTGCGCTCCTGAGTTGTCTCCTGTTCTGACACGTCTGTACCGTCTCTCTCTTAAGACAGGTGTAGTCCCAAAGTCCTGGAAGCTTGCCAACGAGCAACCTGTGCCCAAAAAAGGTAGCCGTGTGGATCCTGCCAACTACCGCCCCATAGCAATCACTTCCACAATCCAAGATTATGGAACGTGTACTGAATAACCTCATTCTTGCATATCTCGAAGACAATGACCTTCTTAGCGATCGACAATACGGGTTTCGCCGAGGAGATCTTCCTGTGTATGCTACGCATGTTTGGGGCGAGGCCATTGAGAAACATGGTGAAGCACTCGTTGTGTCTCTCGACATCTCAAAGGCTTTTGATAGGGTCTGGCACGCCAGCCTTATTGGCAAGCTTCCATCTTACGGGCTCCCTGTGAGCTTGTGCAACTGAGTATCCAATTTCCTGAGGGAACGGTCGATTCGGGTAGTCGTTGATGGCTGCTTGTCTGACCTATTGGTTATCGATGCCGGGGTACCTCAGGGTTCGGTTCTTTGTGCAACTCTATTCCTGCTACATATAAGGCCGTGGCCTGGACGCAAGCGACGGCGACAGTGACAGCGACAGTGACAGCGACGGCGACAGCAACAACGACAGCGACAGCGATGACTGTTCACGACGCAAGCGACAAGGTCACTGGGTTTGCGGCGACGTAGTAGTGACGTGACTCTGTCGATGTTGGTCTGTCGCGATGTCGATATTTCGATATTTTCATAATTATTCTTACTAATAACACCTAACACTGACTCAGCGGTTTCCGCTTCCGAATATTGATCCGAGAGTCGTGGGTTCGATCTCCACCCAGGGCAAATATTTCTGTTTTTTAATATTATACTACTAATTTGCTAAAGAGGACGTAGATTTATACAACAAAAAAAACAAAAAGGCGATGAGCGGGGTTCAGAGGGAGGAGGGGGAGGTGTGGGGTGCAGGTGGGGGAGGAGCGGGGTGCGGGGGAGGGTGGGTTGCGGGGTGCGAGAGGAGGAGCAGGGTGCGGGGGTGAGGCGCGGGTTGCGGGGTTATGGCGCGGTTTGCGGGGGGAGACGCGGGGTACGGGTGGTGGGGGAAAGGGGTACGGGGGAGGCGCGGGGTGTAGGGGAGGATGGGTAGGTGCGGGTGGACGGTGCGGGGAGCGGGGGATCGGGGTGCGAGGGGAGGAGCGGGGTGCCGGGGGGGAGGAGCAGGGTGCGGGATTGAGGCTCGGGTTGCGGGGGAGAGGAGAGGGGTGCGGGGGACGGTGAGGAGTGGGGTTTGGGGGAGCGGGGTGCGGGGGGAGCGGGTGCGGGGTTGAGGCGCGGATTACAGAGGACAGGAGCGGGGTGCGGGGGACGGTGAGGAGTGGGGTGCGGGGGGAGGCGCGGGGTGCGGGGGGAGGAGTGTGATGCGGAGGTGAGGCGCGGTTTGCGGGGGGAGAGCCTTTAGGGCCCGCCGTTTCTTCTCACTCCGCAAACACTTCCCGAAACGGTGGGTATACGAGTTCCGAGTGGTAGGAACCTCGAATTAGGTAGATAAAAGAATGACGCTCGAAAAGTGTACACTGCTACCTACTTCGAATAAAATATTTTCATTTCATTTCAACAACCTCGTTAGGTTCAATGTCTCTAAAATACAGGCGTGTCTTATTTCTGCCAAAAGGAGTCCTTTCACCTTGACTCCTACTCTCCGAGATGAATCGATTCCGATAACTGACCACCTTGAGCGCCTAGACGTGACTATAACATCTAACATGAATTTCGGATAATACATAGAGTCCAAGGCTAAAGTAGCTGCAATGGACCTACGTATCCTATATAAGGTGAGACGGTACTTCACACCTGGACAGCTTCTTACATTATATCAGGCACAAGTCCTGATATAATGTAAGAACCCCGCTACCAGCTTGACGCCTTGGATGCTATCGACCGACGCGTCAGGAGACTAATAGGTGATGACGAGTTTATTTTAAATAAGCTCCAAAGCCTTGAGCATCGCCGCAAAGCCGCCTCTTTATCGTTTTTTATCGAATTCATTTCGGAGAGTGTGCTCAAGAACTTCATGACCTCATTCCCCTAGCTCCATTCCACCTTTGGTTCACTAGGCGCAGGGAGGCGTTTCATCCCTTCGTAGTTGATATACCACCTATTCGCACGAAGCGATATGCTTGTGCATTTATTATGCGGGAGTGGACTTTCATTCCATAAAAAAACCATCTACATAGTGCCAATACTCACCGAGTAAATGGCTATGATGGACGGACGGACAGGGCGAAATTATACGGGTCCCTTTTTTGCCATTTTGGCTACGGAACTCTAAAAACAAAACAAGTTACACGCATTAGTGGTACATAAAAGTTTCCCGTGTGCGCGGAGCCTAAAGTGATTTTTTAGTTGGTAACACTACGAATAACAACTCTATTGATAAAGATTTTAAGGGGAATCCCCTAAATAAAATGTTAATAATGTTATATCGTCAGACTACTTAGAACTTAGAAAACTTAAAGAACGTAGAAAAACGTAAAAAAGTGTCATACAGATAAATATTAGATAAAATATAATAACTTATAAATTTTTTGTTAGTAAAACATAAATACTCAGTAAAAAGTAAAAAAAGAGTACTTATAATAGTTTTTACTGAGTATTTACTCTGGCATGAGTAAATACTGCAGTACTTACCCATCCCTAGGGAGGCCTATGTCCAGCAGTAGACGTCTTTCGGCTGATGATGATGATACAGCTGTCTTAAATACAATATGGACTCTTCCGTCTCTCTCTACTTCTAGGCGACCTCACCCCCTACGGGTAAGATCCAATAAGGGTTGCATATTCCGATATGAAAAAATGTGTAAGCTTGCTTGCATAAGCGTAAGGATGCTTAGCGCATCAAGAAACGCGTGTACAAATGTCATATAGAGTTGTTGCAGGTTGATGACTGCATCCAAAGATTAATGAAGTAAGTATGTAAAAATTCGTCACTAAATACATAGCTATTTTACTGAATCAGTAAAAAAAACTACACTGGAATTTAAATAACATGTAAGGTAAGTAGATAAGTGCAATTTTTCATTTATAAGTAGGTATTTTTTTTAATAAGTATTGAAACTACTATAATTTATGACAAATAATTTACTATTTCAAACACTACAATACCTAGTTTCTTTTCTAACATTACAGAAATAGTGATCTATGATGTCGACAACCATTGCGAAATACAGGATGTAAATCTACAGGTGCGTCAAATTTTAATCAGGGCTTCTACTCCTAATTCTGATCAACTTTCCTTAGTCATATCGCAAAAATTTATTTGGACAAATTAGTATGAAGAGTCCAATATATTTTTTTGCGATTTGACTATGGTTCCTTGGGGAAAGTTAATCAGAATCAGGAGTAGAAGCCCTGATTAAAGTTTGACGCACCTGTAGATTTACACCTGTATAAATTTTAAAAATTCACATGTAATAAAAACCTAAGCGAGTAAGTTTTCCTGCAATTTCAATTACAATAAAAGGATCTTTGCGGTTTATAAATGAAACCTCTAGCGGGAAGTAGCAGAACTAAAGTGAAATGACGCCCTCTTTTGTGCAGTAGATAAACTATTTTAAGGCAGGGCAGCCTAGTGCGTTCCGAGGGGAACACTTGACAGCAACCGTTCACTCTGACAACAGGAAAGGCATAATATAAATCGCGTAGGTAAGTGTGAAAGACAGGGTATAAAACGGTTGTTGTCAGACTGTCAGAGTGCACCCTCGGAAAAGACATGAAAGAAAATTATAATTTTGTTTTCTTTATTCTAGGTTCTTAGGTAGCTATGAGATACGACGACATACGACATACAAATACACATATATTGTTTCTATCATTATTTATGTGTATCGTAAGAAAAAAGGTATTCTTCTAATTTATTCGTAGAAAGAGAATGATATCTGTCTACGAATTTATTGTACTGATCAGTGAGCTCTGTTGGATGACTAGGGAATAATTTATCAATGAAAACATAGCTACAAAAAGAGAACTTGATTGTTTTTGGATTTCGGACTTTTTGGCGGGAACTCGTATGTACATAGCAAGAGTTTGTCAGTTTTCTTTTATTATCCGAAAAAATAGATATCCTGGTTTTTAATGCATAATATTGATAGTGTATTGTGCATGAAGTGTCTATTATGTAGGATAATGAAATAAAAGTTTGTAGACTGTGTTTCGAGTGCCGAGTGCTCTCAAGAAGTCCATGAAATCTTCATCAAAAATGTTATCATTTTGCTGAAAAATAGGTTTAAAGACTGAAGAAATGACTTTAGCCTTAATTTAATTTTTCTATGGAGACGAAGAAATACGGAAGAAATGGCTTTTGGCCTTTAAATTCGATAGAAGATTTTCATCAGACTAGGCTGTATGGCTCTGATCTTTTGCCTTCCCCATCTCGGGGTAAAATAAAATAAAAAAATGTTTATGGATTTCGTAGTATTGGTAGTGATGCTACAAATTCACCGTGATATGTCGATAAACTGGTTTTGTAGCTGAATCAACGACATTCTATACATGGACTTTGCATCAGCGCGCTGTAGACGGCACAGCAGAAGTGTGCTCAAATACGATGTGCGCACACTTTTTACCTTAGTCGTGTTTTGACCGCAAAGCAGTCAGGATGCCGAAGTGCGTCGTGAAAAAGTGTCGAAATAACACTCGAGCGACCCTAAAAAAAGATGGTGTGACTTACCACCGGTAAGTTAATTTTATTTATAAAAGATAACACGCGAAAATGTGTAAAAAAAGTAGAAAAGCACTGAAATTTCAATAAATATCGTAAATTATTAAGGAGTATTCCTTTTCTTTTCTTTCATGCGCGCCAGAAAGAGACATGCGTCAGTACGCGACAAGACCATAGTCATAAAACAAAAGAGTGGAGTCGCTTTTGTTTAAATGTTTTAAGTGTAAAATCCATACTGCCGAATCGGAAGATAATATTTTTCGGGTGTATGTATGTGTTATGTATGAAGATCTGTTTCATTATTAACGACATTTTATATGATTAACCCAAAACGTAAACAAACTTACTATGGAACTGACACATGTCAATGTCATCTGCATACTACGTTTGTTTACCTTTTGGTTTTTTTTTTGATTGGAATGAAGTATAGTCGTTTTCTTTGTTTAATTGAGAGATACATAGTATCTGGAGTCATCTTAAAATTATATATTTATCTGTATAAAACTGTTTGTATCAAAATACAAAACAAAATCTGTATAACAACATGTCAAGTTATGTACTATCAACAAAGCCTGTGCCTGACCAATTTCAAAACCTTTTTGCCTGCACAAGGCGAACTTAGCTAGCCCCGCCTCTTATTTTGTTATTACAAAAGCGCCCATTGTCGATTTCATTTGCGTCAACACTGTTAATGGCTTCCAGATGTTGTTGTATTTATGGTCAGCACTTTCTTACGGATTCCACAAGGATTTTTTGAATATTTCTTAAATATCTTACGTCTCCGTCCGAAGCCAGCGACCGATTCTGCATTTTTTGCAGGGTCAAGTTAAAACCGTGGACAAAAGCGCCCTTTCGTATATCTACGCTGTTACCTACTGTTTATGGCTTCCAGATTTGTTGTTTATTGTCAGAACTTTCTAACAGATTTAATTAAATAAAACAGTTCAAGTTTTTATTTAAATATGAGTTATTTGGTTCGTTAAAAAATGTGATAAAATGTTTACAAACCGTTGCAAAATAAGTTAGGAAACTTATGAATTTGATTAATACTGTAAAAATGTGCAAAGTATTTTTAAGATACTAAAAAATTTGCTTCTTCTATTTTAATGTCGGTTTTTTTTAAATCAGCAGCTACCCACTTTGTAATCTTCATTAATAAGGAAATACATTATTAATTTATTATTTATCTCAAACCATCTTGTCAAAATCAAAATTTACTTATTTGCATTAGGCAATTATTAGTATAGTTTCTATTTCTAACAGCTAAAACATACAAAAACTGTATTCGTATTTTGACGAACAGCTGATCGGGTCAATAACTAAAGTTTTGTCACAAAAACCTGACAATACGGTAGAGTGTGAATAACTATTGACAGACAAAAGCTGGCAAGGCGGGGCCTGGCGGGGATGTTGCAAACCACTGCACAGAAAACTGACCCATAAGGTGGTCAGGCAAAATAGTTGTTGATAGTATCTGCAAATTTAAATCATATACATTTTAGTTATAGCTCCGTGTCCTATTTTTACAACACGGGAAGGCACACATTGTTATCCATTTAAAAATCACATTATATATATCTGGAATTCTAATTAAGTCAATTGTACAATATTTCAGAAAACATTACGAATGGCAGTATTTGAAACACTAGTTTAGGATGCCCAATACAAAAAAATATAATTCAAATGCTACTCCACGCTACTTATGTTCTCAAGAGTCACGCGTTCGGCTTGCGAGATGACGTAATATGAAATAGCAATTCACGCGCTCCATTTGTAAGAAAGAGATAGGCTGTGTTTCGTTTGTTTCTACGACGTTTACTATTGATGTATAGCTACGTATAGTGTCCTTGTGCCGCGCTACGATGCCGCGTTGCTTTAGCGTGCAATATCCTTAGTTAAATATCATTGAGCTGAGTAGATCTAATAATCTTATTCTTCTTAGGGCTCATACTGACGAGCGTCTCACGACAGTATGCACATGGCTGTCGCCTGCTGTCACCACTGGGCTGACAGAATCAAAAGGTGGTAACTCTCATTACTTACATTATTTTACGAAGGTAGGTAGGTATTATTATTTTCGGTTTGTATGGTATGCATAAAGTGCAACTAGCTAATTCTCAGTAAGTATAAACGAGGCTATTATAAAGGCTTCTTGAAATCATAAATACGACAAAAATTGTAACCCACCTTTTAGTATAGGACGGTACTTCAAAGTTGAAGACTTAGAAGTAGCACTCATGAAACTAAACAAGTTTTTTGTGCAAAATTGATAAAAACGCATTTTTTTTGACTTTATACAAATCGGTCACCTACCGCCGCGCCGCCGCGCCGCCGCCACGTACTTATAATTTTATTGTATCCCTACCTATTATTCTTTTATAGTTGCAAATAAATAGTTTTTAAAGACTTATTTCTTGCACGTCCATCGAATCTTCAAGAGGTTTGACTATGATAGACAGTAGATTAAAGTAGATTCAAACAGGAGAGTGTAAATAAAGTTCAAAAAGCAGTTTTAAAAACATTTAGTTTTACAATAAGACAATTACAGTAAATTATATATACATATAGGTACTTAATTAGAAATCATCTATAAAAGATCAATCAGCTATTTGCCAAATTTTAGTTTAGAACATTTGTAAGCTTTTTTCAGCGCGCGCTTATGTAAGGTACTCATTACAGTTTCATATCATAAAATCGAATAACATTTGTCTAAATTATTTCAAATTTATTTGTACACATTATAGTTAATTCACTGTTAGGAACTTACTAACTAAATAATATTTACTATAGTCTATGAGCTTTTAGGGTTTATACGCATTACAATAGGTAACTAAACTGTCATTTTTAATATTTTCATTTCTTTGTAACTACTGAAAACTAACAAGTTGACCTATTTGTGATATCTATGTACACAATACAAAAATACTAACAACTTATAAACTTAATAATAGTGCTAGAATACTTTTTAAATATTATAATACTACTTAATAATTATATATAGTCTGCCAGGCGCCTACATGTTGGTTTCGGCCTCACTTTTATAAAATTAAGAATATAAGAATCTAAGTATTAATAATTTCTTTCAGCCATCGAATTTAAATTCAATCAAAATATTAATTAGGTACTACATGAATTATATGAATGATCAAAGCTACTATGTACATTTAATGCTTGATAATTTTTATCCTGTAAGGCTGCTTTAATATCAGTCTCCTCTGAAATTGATGGTTTCTTTAGTTGTACTTGTTTTTCTGTAAAACAGACTAATTTTCTTTTTTACCTGTAGTCGAGGTTGTTTTGTTATTTTTTTCACAACATTTACTTTTTCAACTTCTTCCAAGGATTTATTTTTGTTTAATATTTGTAAAACATCATCTAATTTCTTATTCACGAACTTAGCATCTTCGTCACTTATACTTAAATTTGAGGTTAAACCTATGATAACATCTAATTTCATTTTGATGTCCTGTACATTAGTATAGGGATTTTGTCTATGAAAACTATTTTTCATCTGAATTAAATCATCAACTTCTTTGGTGACCTCAATTTCCTGTTTTTTAGTACTGGTGCTATCATATTGTTCCTCATTATTCTTTGCACAGGCATGGATGTGCTTGCAAATATTGAATTTGATGAGGTGATCTGTGCATGAACATCTGAATGTATGAACACATATTTTACAATAAATGCACTTCAGGCATGTTCCTTCACACATTTCTTGTACTCTAACAACATGGTGTGCTAACACTGGGTTAGAAGCAGAAGCAACTACCCACTCCAAATTTTTTTTCAATTCTTGAATTGCCTGTGGTTTAATAACTTCACTTTGTTTATGGCTTTGGTGGATTTTGAGGGTTTTTTCACCAGGTGCATTTTTGGAAATTTTAATAAGTCTTTTAAAATAGCTATCTCGTGTCAATTTAATTATAGCATTAACAGTTTTGTCAAGGCGCTTTGCTCTCTTTCCATCTAAATATATATGTTTTAATACTTTGTGGAAAGATTCGAGATACATATTTGTATTTATACCCAAACCAATACGGAAACAGTAAGCCCAAGATTGAGGGCGGTGGGAATAATATTTTTGGAAATATTGGCCAAATGCTTTGGTGTCATCATCCATTAACAAATCCTCCAGAACTTGCTGATGGCAAGTACCAATCTCTTCTTTTGATGTCAATTGAAATAATACTCTCAGAGTTTTGTAGACCAATGCCTTCTTTTCTGTACCG
Source organism: Coleophora deauratella (assembly GCA_958295455.1). Taxonomy (NCBI): domain Eukaryota; kingdom Metazoa; phylum Arthropoda; class Insecta; order Lepidoptera; family Coleophoridae; genus Coleophora; species Coleophora deauratella. The sequence goes on along the minus strand of OY282414.1, from coordinate 4,113,788 downwards.
CCATTTACTTTGGATAGATTTTGCCGCCAATTTTTGTCGACATGCCAAGTACACAGAAGTTGATGGGGTACTTCACCCATTATGTTAACCCAAGCATTGTAAAATGCAGGAGCATCATCAGACATAAATACTGAGGCCTTGATATATCCCACTTTGGATTTAATCAATCCAAAAAATAATCTGAAGATGTCTTGATCACTCCTATTTGAAAATAAAAATGCCACAGGACATCCAGCACCAAACTCATCTATTGTCTTGAGGGTATACAGCTGTATATTATAGGCATTTGTGCCGTGAGTACCATCAATACAAATTTTTATATGGCCAAATTTTTCTAGTTGACTTTCTTGAAACTTAGTCATAATTACAAGAGCAAAGTCTTGATCTTCCAAATTAGAGTCTTGTTCATTTTGGCCCTTATAGTATAAAACAGGGCAGTCATCTCCAAGAGATCTCATTTCTTCGACCCAAAGTTTTATACTAACAGCATCATCCGTATGCCGCTTTGTGGCATAATCTATTTTAAAATCTCGAATTATGTTGTGTATATCTTTTCTTTCTACTAGCATAAGTCTTTGATTATCTTCATTTGGTGTATCTCGGATGGAATCTAATATATGGTCCATTGTAACACCTTCAGCTAACTTACCTGAAAAAAAAAAATACTGATAAGTAAACATTTTATTGTAAGTACCAAAATAATTATAAAGAATTTTACAACAGAGAAGTATACCATACTATTTAGACAATACAATACTATGGTAGTGAATCACATTATTATAAATCACCTGCTATTTCTGCTCGTATCTGTTTATCTAGGGCAATACGTCCTATTTGTGTAGAATGTCCACAGTGTGTCTTCCAAAACTTGACATAGACTTTGCAACCATTTTTATTTTCAGAAACTGTCATCTCTATCCGTGATGGGCATGCTTTGTTAATTTTATTGCTTCCCATTGATTTCATTGCTCTTTTGTCTTGACTTTTACTTATAAATTTATGCGAGCGATAGCAATTAAAGTATTGTCTTTTATCACCATTTCCCAGTGATTTTACTGCTGAGTCAGCAGTGTATGACGTACATGTTTGTCTTTGTGTATCCATTTTCCACTTTTCAAAATCTGCAATAAGATTGGATTGATTATTTATTTATTCCTTAGACATAGTAGGTACTACTGCACTACCTTTATATTAGTAGAATTACAAATTATTAGAGGTAGCTATTGAAGTACGGCTTGCGTGGTCGCGTCAATCACGCAGGTTAACTGACTACAGACATGGTCATAACCTGGATGGATTTGACTGTTAGTGGCATTTATCTCAACCATTTCCGTCCTTCGCAAGGTGCATTAAGCTGTTGGTGCCAGCTGCTATTGCTAGATGGCAGTTGTTAAGCCATGTCGGAGGTCTTATAGGAGGCTTGAAAACATCTGACACTGGGGTCGGGCACTAGCCACACAACCTCCACCAATCAGGACTTGCCCCCCGTGTGTGAAGTATGGCCTAACCTTACCGATATATAGGAAGAGACCCGTGCCCCTGCAGTAGGGACGAAATTGGAAGAGGTAGTTATTAGTTACTTGTGGGAGAATAATTTATATACTTACCAGCAACTGATGAAAAAATCAATTCCTCCAACTCTATAACTATATTATGTTCCTGGTTCAAATGAGATCTTAATTCAACATTTTTCAAAAAATCTTCATCGAAGTTGTCACATGGACAAATTAGTCTAGTTTTTCTTGATGATGTTTCATGATAATCATGATCGTCCTTGTTAACTTCATGAAATTTCGCTATATGTCTACTCAGAGAAAACTTGCTTGATAATACAGAAGCACAGTAGTCACAATTAAAGTTAGATAACTTTTTATCACTTTTATCCAAAGGTTCTAAACTGTGCTGTTTTCGAATATGTGCGTACATATTCTTTTTAGCAGTAAACACTTGATTACAGACATAACATTTATTTTTCTCCATGATAATGATAAGACATTGAAATATACAATAAAATACACTTTGATAACTTTAATTCTTTTAGTACTATAAATTCTCTTCACTAACTTTTAAAAAAGACCACGAACGACGAACGAAGTAACGGGTCGGGCGGGTTGTGGCATTTCACCTGTCACTGTCAGATCATCTGTCATGACATGACAGCCAAGTGCATACTGTCGCGAGACGCTCGTCTCATACTGGTCCATAACCATAAAGAATATGGGCAATGGGCATAGACAATAATGAGTGATGTGAGTGTTGTAATAAAGTTATCGATAATCGAATATCGATAAACTATCGTCACAAGATGCTGCCGCTACGCCATCGTCACCGGGTCAACAGAAGCTCGCTCACACGAAAAATATAAACATAACTATAGTTCATTCCAATAAAAAAAAGCAAAAGGTAAACAAAGATAGTATGCATCTGACATTGACATGTGTCAGTTCCATAATAAGTTTGTTTACCTTTTGCGTTTTTTTGATTGGAATGAACTATACTTAGTTTATGACCACTATCCATTAATACAGGGTTATTTTTCGACCTTCCACCAAAACGTAACAGTGTCTTCTATTCATGAAACTGAACAAATTTTCCCAAGAACGAATGGTCAATTCGCTGGGTCCAAAAATAACCCTGTATATCACCTGAATCACAATTGTAATTAAATTGTCGTTCCTTCTATTTAGCTGTAGGACGAAATACATTATGTATTCATACTGATGTTAATCATGCTTGATTTCATCGCATTGCGATGGCCAAAAATACTATCCAGTAGATAGTGCAGATTAAAGCAAGTATGGTGGTATAGCGAAACTGTTAATGTCATGTTTAAAAAAATAGTGGATACGACCTATCGGAGTTGTGTGATGTTAAATTGTCACATTAAAGTTGTATTGTGTAAAGTTGTAAAAACATGTGAATTTATTGATTTCCAACAAATATAAAGAGAATAACAAGTCCGCCATCGTAAAAAAAAACTAAGAAATGGAAATTGAGAAAGTTAAATGATTTTACAGATTAAAATCTGCCTGCTTTGGGATCATGTCATGAATGAAAATGACTAATCTAGTGATGTATTGTATTATTCAAATTATGATATAAAACCATTTAACTTTTTCAAGGTATTTTGGCTACTGATAGTACTTAACAATGAAACGGACATATATATAAATGCATGTCACCTGTGCAATCGGATAAAAATATCCCACATTTTAATCAGGTAATAATATCCCCCGCTTAAGAAAAGGTGTCAGTCCAGAAAACTAGGCCAGTATTTTAGAAATATTTCTTTTATCATTAAAATAACGTTAACTAACGATGCATATGAGAAGTCAAAAAATCAATATAAAAATGTTTTCATATTTAAGCAAATGCTGTACACAAATAATTCTTTTAAATCGTCATATTTTACCTTCTACAGAGTTCCTACCACTTGAAACTAGTATATTCAACGGAGCGAAGTGTTGGAAAAGCGGTCATTCCACTGTCAGTTTGGACTTTTTGGCGGGAACTTGTAGCAACAGTTTGTCAGTTTTCTTTTATTATCCGAAAAAATAGATATCGTGGTTTTTAATGCATAATATTGATAGTGTATTATTCAATAAAGTGCCATTTAAGTGTCTAATATGTAGGATAATGAAATAAAAGTGTGTAGACTGTGTTTCGAGTGCTCTCAAGAAGTCCATGTAATCTTCATCAAAAGTGCTATCATTTTGTTGAAGAATAGAAAAATTTTAAGACGAAAGAAATGGCTTTGCCCTAATTCAATTTTTCTATGAAGATGAAGAAATACGGAAGAAATGGCTTTTGGCCTTTAAATAAGACAGAAGATTTTCAACAGACTAGGCTGTATGGCTCTGATCCTTTGCCTTCCCCATCTCAGGGCAAATTAAAATAAATAAAATAAATCTCTATGGTTATTATTTTTCCATGATATTTCTTACAAAATGGCCGAACTGTAAAGACGTGTATTTCTGTATTTTCGCCATAATGGAGCTCAAAAACGTTCGCTATTTCGAAGTAAACAAATCTGCAAGTTACTCAGACGTTGAAGACATCGTATTTTGTGATCATCCACTGTGTATAACGAAGGAGAGTTGTGTTTCAAATTGTGAAGAACATTGGGTTTTACCCTTGGACGTGTCTAGAAACTGGCGTAGATTTGTTCACAAGCCTTTTCCAGATATTCTAAAGTGTACCTCAAGTGTCGACGCAATGTCGGGATGAGTGAAAATGGCTTAGCATCCTCATAAATAAGACTCGTGTTTTCGTAGTTTAGTGTGCGTGCTGTTGTGATAATTTTTCCGTGATGAATTTCCGTGGCGAGGAATGGCGCGCTAGGCGCAACCTGCTCAACCAAGGTGTGGCGTTCACTCCTATTCATTATTCATTAGCAAATTATAGCACAGACACAAACATTGAAAGAAAACCAGATATGAAACCTACAATAGTCCAAGAAGATCTCTTCACAAGATTACATTCGATTCCTGACCCATTGAGGAAAAATTTGGCTGATACACTCATCATTGGCGAAGACAGTAAGGAGAACAAGGTAAAAATTACATCTGTGGAGGAGTTTTATTACGAAAACGGCATGGATAGTAGCACAAAGCCCCCAGAAGAGGAAAATCCCCATGGAACAGATTTCTACCCTTCACTAGCAGGTATAACTGGATTTTTCACTAGTTTCTTTGGTGCTATATCCGGTGCAATGTTTCACAAGCGACCTAAGTCACCAGTTTCACAATATTACGACTGTTTTGATAATAATACAGATATGAGCCACGAGGGGTCGCCATCGTTCTCTTGGCATACACCCAACTATCAAGATCAAAATAAGAATGAACGGGCTCAAATACAGTTTTGTACCGGACAGCCAAATGACAGTATGAATAACTGTCGGACGGCCGTGGCTCAATGTGAAGGGAAACTTAATGCTGTACGGAACATCCTCACAAATAAAACTGCACCGGGTACTCCAAAGTTCAGGCCGAGACGGCCGCGGAGATTTTTTGTCGAGCCCGGCTGTATTGAAGAACAATTTGAAGATGCATTTCCTCCAGAAGACATTGTGAGCTTAGCTAATGAAGATTACATAGAGTATATCGATATTCCCAAAAGTTTTAAAGAGGAGTTCTGTGAAGTAGACGCACCAAAACTCAAGACTGGTTTTAGAATAGTTGAACAAAGCACGGATTTAGTTAAAAATGTGGATAATCTCAAGGAAAACAATGATAATGCATCACAAATTAAAAATGTGGAATCTGGTAAATCAGGTACAGAATATATTGACAACACAGAAGTTGAAAATCAAAATAAAAACATTCCAAATGAAATATCATCAAGTCCATCAAACAGGGATAATATGGAGGTAACAAATGTAAACAAAGAAGTGATATCGTCATGCGAAGACAAAATAGCAAAATTGAAGTTAATGCTCCAAGAAAAACGTAAGAAGTCCTGTAGTACTCAACAAAACTCTACTGATTCTGTACCGGAATTAGTTATAGAAGAAAATATTATCAAAGACCCAAAGAAACCCAGCAAAACAATACCTATTGAGAAAAAACACGATAGAAGATTAAAAAATCCCAACCGTCTTCATACCGATAAGCGTAGAAAAACCAGAATGAGAAAAAATATTCTAGACGACATAACATTTGCCCACGAAATAGATTCAGACGATATATCATCAAGTGCTGATAATTCTCCACGCATATTTGTAATAAAATCAAAATCAGAACCAATATTAGAAGATAAAGATAAAGAATATTTCGATGAAGTAAAAGGGAGATTCCACTCATCATCAACAACAGAGAGCGAGGATTCCTTCCAAATAGTTTTTAGCGACAGCCCGAAACTATCAAGACTGCGCAGACCATCTGACTGTGATTCTGAAGATTCTTTCATTGTCTTTGAAGACTCCCCAGACAGCTGTTACACATCAAAGGATGTTTTCGGTGAGGAATCAGAACAATCTGACGAGGAGTACACAGATTCGGAATCCGACCTCAGCGATTCAGGATGCGTATCAGAAGTTTGCAAATTGTCACATTCCTTTTCGAGAACAATTGCTGATTTAACAGATCCGAGTTTGTATGAGGATGTGAAGGATTCAGCCGATGATGTGGACAGTGCCGTCAGGACTGTTGGTGAAGTGCTACCATCAGAGAGTGTTTCGGAGAGTGTGGTGACTGGTGATGCGGAGACAGCCACTGTCGAAGACAAAAAGACAGGGTTGCTAATAGACGAAACAAAAAAATTGCTGAGGAAGAACCAGCCTGCCAAAAAAGTAAGTAATTTTTTCTTACATCTTAATTCCAATCGAAAAAATTGTTGTTTATTTTTTATTTACGGTGGAGCTAGTTCCTATATTAATTATTTACAGTGGCATTTTTTATCTACATTTCATAGCCCTTGGATACACCATGTAAAAAATTACTATGTAAGACTTACAGTTTTCTATAAAATAATATAATAGCTATAAACAAATACATTCAAATTAAATTATTTATTGACAAAACTTAGTTTATGAAGTCTCTGATTTAGGTATGTAAAACTACGAATCTCACGTCCTGTATTTGTAAAAATTAACAGAGGTAGACAATCTCCATGGATGTGTTAACAGTGCATGTATTCTGGCAAATAAAGGCTTTTGACTTTGACTTTAACATACGAGTCCCCAATTGTGAAATTTACCCATACTTTGGAGCCACACTCCAAACATGGGGGCCAAACTTAGTTTGCGGAGGTTATATAGCTAGTTGAAATGTATACAAATGTTCTGTCTGTGGCCGTCCTAATGACAGTGCTCCAGCAACCGTCCTGATGTCATCAGACCATCTTTTGAGTTGCCTTGCTCTTTCTCACACATTGACTCAATATATAGGTACAACTATACAAAACAGCTGTTTATATGTGTATATGTAAATTAACTTGAAGTGTTTCTTTAATGCATACATATATCTTTTTATTTATTTTATTAACAAGACTGACAGCTTAAGATCTTTTTTTTTATGTGATAGGTGGCGAAGGAGCAGACGGTTTTTTTTTAATTTAACACGTAATATTTATAGAATTAAAAAGCCAATTACAACTATTATTACGTAAACAACTTCTGCATACCTATATCTTCACTTTGTTCCTTTGACAAGCAGTACAATAACAATAAAACAAAGACCACTATAAAGACAACAATATACATGCATATTGTTTTTTAAAAACCAAGTCTATTTAATTTTAAACCATCCTATTTCTGTCAGATGCGGATCTCCTTTTTTATATACATGTTATGTATAATACATATGATATGTGACATCTGATGTGTTAGTTTGCATTCTCACACAACAATTTGGCAATGCCCTGTTATGTTTGTGTTGTATATGGTATATAGAAAGGTGCCAAAGTATTGTGGCAATTTAAATGAAATAATTATATACTTGTAACAATCAGAAATATCTTAATTGACTCTTCTGTTGTTAAAACTGAACTTTATGTAGGTAGCTTATTTTGACAACTTTATTTTCCAACTTGTTTATAGTAAGTACCTGCATTTAAATTAGTGTATTTATTTTCCTTTTAGTCCATTTGTGAGTAGAAAATAACCCAGTAGCATTATTATATGCTTAATTAATATACATATACCTATTAGGTGGTAATGTTATTTTTGACAAAACTTCCTTTTATTCTAACCATTAAAACCACAGAGTATTTATTGTGCAATGATAGTAACAAGATAAACTATGACCAATATTTTGAGGACACAATTGCAAACTGATATGTAGTCATCAAAATCTCATTTTTATTGAATTATAGAGTATAAAAAGCTAGGGTAAAGGTTCCTAAAGTTGTTCTTTACATTTGTGTCGATACATATTAAATGAGCCTAAGTTCAGCACTGCTATAAGGTTCACTTTTAAAGACAACAGTTCACAAAGACTTATTGACTCTTGAAGTGAGCTGGTAAACTTTACTTTTAAAAGTGAACCTTATAGCAGTGGTGGACCCAGGGCTCATTTGATATGTATCGATACATTTTATACAGACTGCCACAGTACCGAGTGCAGACTATAATAATATAAACCTTTTGATAATAGCCACCTCAAGGCTTATCAATTAATTTGAATTCTATGTCTGATGCAATATATGCGATAGTGGAATAACAGGAAATAGTGTGCACTAAAACATAATATTTTACCTTTGTTTGTAAATAAATGCTTTATATTATGTATACATGTGTGTTTTCTAGTATGTATATAAAAACTATGATGAGCCAATAGACAGGGTGTTAAAAAAAGTGTTTGAGATTTTAAGAGTTTACTCAGAATCAATATTTTTCCTTTATAGAATACAGGAAAAATATTGAAAAAATCTCTTCAAATTTTTTTTTAAATTCCCATACTAAATCTATGGAAAACTGAAAAAAAAAGTTGTAGGTCAGACTTTGTCAATATTTCTATTCATTATGTCATTCTACACTTGATTCTGAGTAACCCTTTAAAATTTCAAACACACTTTTTTAACACCCTGTATACATATAAAGACAATCTTATAGTTGAGAGAGCAAAATAGTTCAATTTTATTGAAATCAGTAGATTAAAAGGATAAGCACACTAGATAGGTCTATCTGTTCATCTCTTTGCAACTCATCTGTATTTTTTGGTGTTTCTCCCTGAGGGCCCCGATCTCTGACGCACCCATTGCGGAGGACCCCGAAACCGATGAACTTGAAATTTAATCTAGTTAATCATATTCGAGGTCCTCTGGGGCAGGTGCCTCAGGGATCGAGGCCCTCAGGGAGTAACCCATTTTTTTGTAGGTACTTTAGTACTACATAGGCAAAGTAATTCAATTTATTTATTGCTTGTCACAAGTTGGAAGCAAGTTGTGCATTTTGTGGTGTATAAAGCTGTACGCGAATTGCGGTTACCTATTTCATGCGCGTCGCAGGGATTTCCCGTACTAATGTGCAAAACAAAGAAATATAATAATAATTCCTGGTTGAAATTACACATGACTGTTTTTTGTCTGTTTTAAGTTTAATTGTTAATTATTTAGCTTCGCCTTCCGATGACGCATAGTATGTAGTGTTTACACAATAAAATAAAATATTTCTACTAGAGTTCAGTGATTGCGGACTGCAGTACGCTATTTCTCAATATTATGGCCGGTCCTTGTCAAGCAGACACGTCATATCTCTCCCCCCCCCCCCTTCTGTCTTGCTTGTTGCATGTCACTTTCGTAATGTTATAATAAGGCAGTTGGAAAATACTTTATTAAAATAACAAATTAGTTAAAACATTGTATCACAAATGTTGCGGTATTAGTTCTATTTCTGTAGAAGCAAATTATTATGTACTATTATTTTAATGGGCATTTGTCCAGCAGTTTCCGCAGTGCGCACCAGATGTCGCTAGTGTTGATCTTTTTATACCACACGTTAACATCTTACGGACAATATGATAGATGATGGCTCAGGGAATGAGAATGCATGTGGCTCAGAACCTTTCTAATGGGGAGGCCGTGTTCAACAGTGAACATTTTCCGGCTAGTATGATAGATGATGGATCAGGGAATGAGAATGCATGTGGCTGAGAACCTTTCTAATGGGGAGGCCGTGTTCAACAGTGAACATTTTCAGGCTAGTATGATAGATGATGGCTCAGGGAATGAGAATGCATGTGGCTGAGCACCTTTCTAATGGGGAGGCCGTGTTCAACAGTGCACATTTTCCGGCTAATATGATAGATAATGGCTCAGGGAATTAAGAAGAATCCAACGACACCTCGCCACACCACTCCATATAGCCTCTCTTTCTAACACGCAGGAGTGAACGAGAAAATTGAATGACGACTGTATGGATCGTCACCTGATCGTACCCGCAGGGGTGAGGTCGCCTTCGGAGAGTGGCAAGGAGTGACCATACACTGTATGGAATGTGTACAGACAGCCACAAAGATACCTGAACCTCTCCGTAATACACCATGTATCACGAATAGCTTTAGGGGTTCAGATATCTCTGTGGGCAAGTGTACTATTTAATATCCTGACCTTGCCCTTCTAGAATCAAGCCGTTAAGGCTTCATACCCGCTAAACAACAGACATACAAACGCCTCAGACCAAATAAGATATTTGGTCTGAGCCATACGCTGAGGAAGTCGTGTAAAAAATGTATTAAATACTTCAATACGATTGGACAGTTAGCTTTCTAAACCTAAACAAGTATTATCGCTTCGCTTCTGTTGCGTACATTGTTACAAATACTTGCGCTTGCACATACTTTGCCTACGTATCGTATCGGTAATAGGTATGTGTATCGTATCGTAATGTTTACGAGTTCCACTGCACATTTTTGTTAGGAAGAACGATCGAAGTTTTGAAAATATTTACTAAATTACGGATTGAATTTCCTTAGGTGTTCCAGTTTAGACAAACATAACGAATGTGCAAATTGTGTTTACAAATATCGTCCCCACTGCTGGGCACAGGTCTCTTCCCATAGCTCGGGAAGGTTAGGCCGTACCCCTCACCAGGCAATACAACCATTCCCACTGCTGGAGCACTCTGTTCCCACAGGCCATGCTCACACGAGGGCCATGTCCGGATTGGTGGAGGTTCTGGGACTAGTGGCTAACCCCAGTTGTCAGGTGTTCAAGACGTTCTTAAGACTGACGTGACTCAACAACTGCCTTTACGATTAATTTTCTTTCTATTTAACGTTAATTTCATAATAATTGCATAATAAAGCATAATAATGGCTTACCAATTGAGGGTAAAAAAATATATATTATATACATACAGGGTGTCCAAAAAGTGAAGGATAATCCTTCACCTGCGGATTGGTCGAATCATTTCCTACTACATACCAAAAAAAATTTCTAGTGAAAGTCCCACCATTTTTGTGATATCGGTATTTTTAGTTTTTTTTTTCAAAAAAAATTACCTTACGTTTAATTTTTTTTTTTTTTTTTATGTGATAGGTGGCAAACGAGCAGACGGATCACCTGATGGTAAGCGATTACCGCCGCCCATAGACACCCGCAACACCGGAGGAGTCACAAGTGCGTTGCCGACCTTTGAAATGGGATGGGGGATGGGGGAATGGGGAGGGGGAGGGGGGGTTGGGCCTCCGGTACCCTCACTCACTCGGCGAAACACAACAAACGTTGCTTCACGCCGGTTTTCTGTGAGGCCGTGGTATCACTCCGGTCGAGCCGGCCCATTCGTGCCGAAGCATGGCTCTCCCACGTCTAAAATGCATGCCATTCCTACAAATTAAGACATTTTTAAGTCCTGTTTTTTTTTAAATACTCGTAGATACATAATTCATCAAACACAATGGTGAATTATTTCTTAAAGTGCTGGCAAATCCTGTAAAAAAATAAATTTACAAATTTTTTACAAAAACTTTTTTGAATAGTTAACTTCGATAGCCTGTGGTGTAAAAAAAAATATACTAAGCTGATCATGCCAACAACTTTAAAAAATTGCTTAGTTATTGACAATTCTAAAATGGTATAGTTGTTTGACATTACATTAAAAACGTTTTTTTTATGATAATTCTAATGCACTAAGGTCGAATTTTTGGAGTTTTGCTATACTAAAATTCTATCGACATAAAGTAACTAAGTAAGACTTTGGTTGGTTTGTTCATTTGAATAACGAACTAACACGTTACGCCAGAATACAATGGATAAAAATAAAAGACAGTATGGATAAAAAATATCTTTTTTTTTTATAATAAATGTTCAAAATTTCCGCCATTAGCCCTTATGCATGCTCTGCATTTTTTTTACAAAGAACTTTTTTACGGCGGGCGTATCCTTCTCTTGAAATTTGTTCTGCAGCTCTTGTATAGCACAGGGAAGCTTAATGGAAAACACTTTTGTACTTTTATCAATCACTTATTTAATTCTTTTAAACAGAAAGCCAGATAACAATATTTTCTCAGTTTGACAGCCACAGACAGAGTACCTTATACAAAATAGACAAACAGCAGCGCCACAGATTAAAAACGCATCTAACACAGGTTGCTGTCATTATTCTTTTTCTTCTATCGCTAATATTCCTCCCGCCCTGCAGCCCTGCTGTAGTTAGATTTATTCGGGCATTAGCGGTAGGACGATACATTTTTTCACCGCTCTTCTCATCATTCCGCCCTTGTGTCTCACGTCCACGGTGCGCACTATCCCATCAGAGCCCGGATATACGGCTTCGACAATACCCCTCGGCCACGAGTTACGAGGAAGGCTACTATCGACTACTATGACCATGTCTCCTTTATTCACGCCTCTACCATCTCCATGGGGCTCCCGCCTGGTCTGGAGGAGTGGTAGAGCCTCCCGAATCCATCGCTGCCAGAAAACGTCAGCAAGACGTTGTGATGCCCTCCACATAGACCGTAAATTTGCATCTCTCTCTACGAAGACTCCCGGCAGTGGTATTTTGGAAATGCCGCCAAAAAGTAAATGGTTGGGTGTCAAAGCCTCTGGATCTTGCGACGAAACCGACACATGAGTTAGTGGGCGACTGTTCACCGTGTGTTCTATCTCTGTTAGAAGAGTGTGCAGCACTTCCTCTTTGGGGTACCTCTGGTGTAGTGTAGCAGTTAGGGCAGTCTTCACGCTTCGTACTAATCTCTCCCATGCGCCGCCCATAAAGGGAGCGCCAGGTGGAATGTATCGCCATTGTACACTGCGGATGTCGGCGTATTCTTCCATGGCCCCTTGAGCTGCTTTCCTTAACTCGGCATCAGCGCCGCGGAAATTAGAGCCGTTGTCACTCCATATTTCATCCGGACATCCACGGCGGGCCATCATTCTACGCAGAGCCATAATGGCTGAATCTGTAGACAACGACCCTGCGATTTCTAGATGCAGTGCCCGTGTAGTCAAGCATGTGAATAATGCCACATACCTTTTTTCCTGATTACGTCCTACTGTAACTGACAATGGACCAAAGTAGTCCACTCCGGTGTATGTAAAGGGACGTTGGTGGTGAGCGAGGCGACAGGCAGGCAGGTTTCCGGTTATAGGTTCTGGCGGCGTTGCACGACGAATGCGGCAGGGTAAGCATTGTTTTAAAACTGTACGTACTGTAGGTCGCAAACGCAGTATCCAATAACGTTGTCGTATTTCATTCGTTACACTCTCGACCCCGCTGTGATGAAGTTGGATGTGTACCCAGTGGATGTACAAACGACAGTACGGGTGGTTTCCGTCCAGTACTGCTGGCGAGCGTTGATCTGTGTCGATATTTATTGCTGCGTCGACTCTCGAACGAATCCGAAGCACACCGGTGTTGTCTAGAACCAGAGATAATTGACGCAGACGGCTTTGTGATGAAATCTTTCTCCCGCCCTTTATAAGGTCCAGCTCCGTAGTGAAGGACTGTTGTTGTAAAGCACGGGTCCATATTAGTTCCGCGGCTCGGGTATACTGTGCCGGCAATGCGATGTGGCGTGGTGTCGACGGCATCTGCGAGTGGGTGGAGTGGCGTGCTAACTGCCGAGGTCGGCGGGCGGTTTGTGGTCGCCAGACTGGGTCGTTATTATCGTTATGTTTACTGCGTTTGTGTGTTGTGGCGGCCATATGAGGTCGGCAGCGTGCGATAAACTGTAGAACTCTTGCTGTGCTACGTATTAGTCGTAGCCACGATGAAAAGCGTTCTATTCTGGGAAGAGCGTTTGTGAGACACGGTTGATTGGCTGGCAGGGCTGCGACTAACATAGACGCGACTCGTTCTTCGCCTGTGACTGTCCGGGTCAGAGAATCTGGCTCTTGAGGCCATAAAGCTTCTACCTGATATAAGAAGTCGGGGCCGGTAAACCATCGATGTGCAGGATCGAAGTTCGCGGGTACGGTTCGAGTGGCGTCATCGGCGACGTTACATTGAGTCGGTACCCAACGCCATTGTGCGCCGATGGCGATGGTGTTTTCCTCCAGCTCAGCGACCCGGTGGGCCACAAACGGTTTGAAGGCGCGGGCGCCGGCGCGCAACCAGGCCAACACCGTGCGCGAGTCTGACCAGAACAGCACGCGCTGCGCGCTGCGCTCGTGCTCCTCGATGACGGTGCGCGCCAGCCTGCTTCCCAAGACGGCTCCCTGCAACTCCAATCGCGGTATAGATACGACCTTAAGGGGGGCAACTCTGCTTTTCGCCGCCGCCAGCGTCACATAGACTTTACCATTGGCGTCTATCACTCGCCAGTATGACGCAGCCGCATACGCTAATTCGCTGGCGTCGACGAAAGTATGAAGTTCTAAGTGAACCGCGTGGTCATAAGCTGTATAGCAACGTTTTAATTTTAATTGCCTGAGCAACGACAAACTCGACAACCATGCAGTCCACCTTTGCAATAACAATTCTGGCAGGGGTTCGTCCCACTTGAGTTGGTGTCTCCAGCTCTCTTGTAATATAAATTTGGCCTGTATTGTTACGGGCGACACCAGTCCAATCGGGTCGTAAACCGACATGGCAGCCCTCAACACATCACGTTTGGTAGGAGTTTTCTCTTGGTTAAGCAAGGCTGGTTCAACTTTTGAGAAATCTAAGTTATACCCTAGAGTGTCCTCTGAAGGCTGCCACATCATTCCTAGTATCTTTTCGGTAGTATTAGTAAAAGTGAACCCATCCTTAAATTCACCGCTCCTGGTCGCCGCGAGTCCCTCGATCGCAATGGGTTCATTGGACGACCAACGATGTAGTTCAAAGCGGGCGTGCCGATGCACATCGACGACTGTGTTGATTATGCGCTTCGCATCTGAAATGTTGGAAAAGCTCTCTAAATAATCATCCATATAATGGTGGCGAACAATGGACTTGACGGCCTCAGGGTACTCATTTTTGTGACACTGAGCGTTGTGATTTTTTACAAAAATAGCAGTACATGGCGATGATGTTGCGCCAAAAATGACAGATTTCATACGATATTCTTTAGGTGCTAAGGTGTCGTCGCCTTCCCTCCACAGAAAACGTAATGCGTCCCTGTCACTTTCACGCACCTCTATTCTCAAAAACATATCCTTTATATCAGCGGCCACTGCAATTGCCTTCTGACGGAATCGCATTAGTACTCCCGGCAGTGACTGTAGCATGTGGTCCAGTCAACAACAAATCATTTAAACATATGCCGCGTGTGCGAGCAGCAGCGTCGTGAACAATTCTTACTTTGTTTGGTTTGGCTGGATTCAGTACTGCAAAATGAGGTAAGTACCATGTCTTGCCTGGCTGGGTTTCTGTAGGAGCCATCTCGGCATACCCACACTCTAACATATTGTTTATTTGGGTTTTATAACCTATCTTTAAGTGCGAGTTCTTATTTAATTTACGTTCGACACTTACCAGGCGTTTTAGAGTAGCATCATAATTGTTGGGTATGACTATGTCATTGTTTTTCCATAGCAAACCTGTTTCGTAGCCGCCGCCAGGTAGCGCTTTAGTCGTCTCTTGTAGAATGCGCAGCGCCCTTTCATCTGGATCGGCCTGTGGACGCCGTGGCGCGACTCCTAGTGATTCGAGGCTGAAATGTTCTTCGAGCATACCT
Source organism: Coleophora deauratella (assembly GCA_958295455.1). Classification (NCBI taxonomy): domain Eukaryota; kingdom Metazoa; phylum Arthropoda; class Insecta; order Lepidoptera; family Coleophoridae; genus Coleophora; species Coleophora deauratella. Next base: position 4,098,243 of record OY282414.1, on the reverse strand, counting down.
TTTATTTCGTCATCACTATTTAGATGCGCTTTAATTTTGTTTATATGATGGACGCGTGGCACATAATTGGAGGCACAGCGGCCATGAAGCACCCACCCCAGATGAGTGCGGGATGCCACAGGTTGGCCAGGTAGTCCGCGCCTTATTTCTGATGCTACAAGTAATTCCCAATTATCTTGACCTATCAGCACGGACGGCATACCCTCACGGTATGTGAGTTGATCCGCTATGTCTTCCAGGTGGTTGCAACCGGTGAGCACTTCCATTGATACTGACTGTCCGGATAGATCGAGGTGATCGATAGTGCGTGCTGCAAGCTCCACAGTTTTGTTGGTATTGAAAGGGCAGCTTACCTTTAAAACGACTCGGCGAGAATTAGCTGCCTCCACGCGCGTGCCGGCGACGGCTTCTATATAGAAGGGGTCACTCGGACCTTCGGCTCCAATCTGCTCCGCTAAATTATTTGTTAAAAGGGTCACCGTAGAGCCGTCGTCCAGGAGAGCAAAAGCCTCGACCTCGCCTTTGGGACCCGAGACGCGCACCGGCAGTACGCGCAGATAGATGCGTTCCGGTCGCGGTGCCCATGTGGACGCTACTACTGCCGACTCGGCAGTAGACTCGTCGACAGGCTCGTCCTCTGATACGTCTTCGTCAGCCATGTCGCTAGCAATATGAGTAGCGGCGCATTGACAAGACGCGGTTGTCTCGCCAGGGCTCGCTGCCGACGACGACAGGCTATAGCCGTGCAACAGTCGGTGGTGGTAATGTTCGCAGCCTGGCATACTGCACTGCCTTGCCCTGCATCTGTGTTGCCAGGTGCGTCTCTTTAAACATCTGAAACATAATTTTAAACGTTTAGCTATCTCCCACCTTTCTTCAACTGTAGCAGACTTAAAGGTTGTACAGTCCACTACACCATGTCGGATTTCTTTACATACACCACATAAATCAGTAGTGGCTTGCGTAGTCAATGTTTTAAATAACTTGGGATCCTTACTAATCTTCTCAACCCTGGCATGACGCGCATTAATATCTGCTTCTCTTGACAAAAACCTACTTAATTTAATCAAGCCAGGTTCTGTGTCACTAGTGTTAGATTCAAAATCATACCAACGTGTTCTTAGTATGGGAGTGAGCCGATCTTCAACTAATCGCACCATTTCAGGATTGTATAAATGGTGGGTGCGGCCCAAAGCTTCAACTGCTGCAACTACATTTATAACCTTACTAGCAAATATGCAGATATCTGTTTCTTTGCAGTTGTCAGAAAGTTTATTTAATAATTTTAATTTCTCCATTTCTGAGATTACTAAGGCCTCAGGGCGACCAAACCTGGATTCAAGTTTTTTAATCACCTCACTAGGGGGCGTATTGCCCAGAAACAAACATGCTACACTTTCCTTAGCCAATCCTACTAAAGATTTTCTGAGTCGAGTAATATTTTCAAAGTCATTATAGAAGTTTTCACTTTCAGTGTAAGCTGCCTTAAAATGGAGCCACTCACTGGCTTGCCCGCTAAATTGTGGCAATTCGCTGATGAAACGAGGTGACTGACTGGAGCGAGTCGCTTGGCTGATGATATTAACTAATTCACTTAAATTAAGACTCACCTGTGTTGCATTTGTATGTCCATCCATACCTACCTGACCATATGGTTGTGGGACATACTGATTGTTTGCCTGCGCACCCTTTGTAAGATCACTGACATTACCCGCAGAAGCGATGTGTAATGACTCCAATCCCAGTGCTCCATCCTCAGAGTGGGTGGCTGCCAGCTGTGCAGCTGGCTGTATCATACCGCCCGTGCATGAAGAGACTGGTGGCAGAGGCACCAGAGGCGCCGGAGATGGCGACTGCAGTTGCGGAAGTGTGCGGTTGTGTGGGGCCTGTGACGTAATGTGAGGTCCAGCTTGTTTGTGGACTTGTGGGGCATATTCGCCCGGTTGTGGCGTGTTGTGACGCCCCACAGGTTTGTCCATTTGAGGGTTTTTTAATTCTGACTGTGGTGTGCTGTTCTTGAATTTCACTGTCGCTTCTTCGCCTTCCGATATTTCTGAATCTTCTGCTTCTAGAAGGGCTACTTGAGCTTTGGCAAGTTCAAGTCTTGCCTGTGCTAGTGCTTTTTTGTGCTTTTTTTCAGATGTCGACATTTTTGTCATTACAACTGTATTGGCGTGTGGTAGCGGCAGTATTGGTGACGGTGGTTGAAGTAGTAGTGTCGGGGACGGTGGGTCCACCTTTAGATCATTGCTTTGCGTTATATTTGTACTCATCTCGATCCAACCGGCTCGCCGTTCTTCACGGCGGCGACTTTGTGATCTTGTCGAACGTCTTTCCGCCATTTTTCACTGTCCTGTCCCCGTTTCCGTCGCTGTCCGACTCGGTAGGACCATGTATAGCACAGGGAAGCTTAATGGAAAACACTTTTGTACTTTTATCAATCACTTATTTCTATTCTATTCTATTCTATTTTTCTACTTGGCATTCCACTTCTCATAACGAGCGTGATTTTGCCAATGTCAAGTGAAAAATGGGAGAATCTTCAATAAAAAAAAATGGCGAAACGCCAATGTCAAGTGAAAGACGCGGCCCTAAGGGTGATGGGCACTTAAAGACGCTCCACGTGGTGGTTTGTTGCTGGAACTCGGAAAACGGAGCTGTCTCCCGAGTTAATCCTCTTCTTATGACCGCTTATCACTGAATTGGTTTCACAGCTATTTTCCCATCACAAAAATAACGTTGAGACTACTCTAAAACGGAAATAATTAAAAAAATAACTCAGCAGACGTGTGCTCGGTACAAGTCCCGGCAACCAACCACCAATCACTTATTTAATTCTTTTAAACAGAAAGCCAGATAACAATATTTTCTCAGTTTGACAGCCACAGACAGAGTACCTTATACAAAATAGACAAACAGCAGCGCCACAGATTAAAAACGCATCTAACACAGGTTGCTGTCATTATTCTTTTTCTTCTATCGCTAATAGCTCTGTCTATTTGTTCTCGCAGCTGCGTGATTTTGAAGTCTCCGTTGCATAGACTAAATCTTATAAGCAGCCCCAATAAAAGAAATCCAGGGGATTAAGATCTGGCGACCTTGCGGACCATTTCAAGTGCAGCGGGTTCAAACCGTAAAACCGAACGACTACCCATAAAGATCAGAGTTCTGCAGAATAAATGAACGAAGATAATGAGTTTTTTCATAAAATTCTATGACGCGACGAGTCTTCGGGCTGCTTAAAAGATTTAGTCTATGCAACGGAGACTTCAAATATCACGCAGCTGCGAGAAGAAATAGACAGAGCTGCAGAACAAACAAGAGAAGGATACGCCCGCCGCCTAAATAGGTTCTTTGTAAAAAGATGTAGAGCATGCATAACGGCTAATGGCGGGAATTTTGAATATTTATTATTATTATATTTCATACTGTCTTTTATTTTTATCCATTGTATCCTGGCGTAGCGTGTCAGGTCGTTATTCAAATGAACAAACCAACCAAAGTCTTGCTTAGTCACTTTATGTCGATAGAATTTTAGTATAGCAAAACTCCAAAAATTCGACCTTGGTGCATTAGAATTATCATAAAAAAATTGTTTTTAACAATTATACCATTTTAGAATTGTCAATAACTAAGGAATTTTTTAAAGTTGTTGGCATGATCAGCTTAGTAATTTTTTTTTTACACCACAGGCTATCGAAGTTAACTATTCGACAATTTTTTTGTAAAAAATTTGTAAAACTTATTTTTTTACAGGATTTGCCAGCACTTTAATAAATAATTCACCATTGTGTTTGATAAATTATGTATCCACGAGTATTTAAAAAAAACAGGACTTAAAAATGTCTTAATTTGTAGGAATGGCATGCATTAAACTGAAGAAAGTCATTTTTTTTTTAAACTAAAAATACCGATATCACAAAAATGGTGGGACTTTTACTAGAAAAAAATTTTGGTATGTAGTAGGAAATGATTCGACCAATCCGCAGGTGAAGGATTATCCTTCACTTTTTGCACACCCTGTATATCAGGGGAGTTAGTCCCATAGCAGAGATTTAGCCTTTCTAAAATAAGTTATAAACAAGCATCTTTTTATTTAATGAAATCAATTTTCCCCAACGAACAAATAAACAATATGCAAATGTTTTGAATTTTTTGACATCTTACTGATAATAACTGAATACTTGAAACTTTATAAGTACTTATCAACTTTATCCTTATCAATTTTATCTTTAGATTATACGATCAGTTGATTACCTATTTTACTTGGCGATCAGCTGTTTCGCTATTTGAATAGATTTTATCAATTCATTCATTCCTTTAATTTCTTCCTTTGGAGAACGTTGTTCAGTTTTATTATTGAAACGAATGCTGCTACTCTTAGTATCTACCATTTTACGCTTATTTGCGAATAAATGTCACCCTACATAATATCAAGTAAACCTATTAATTCTAAGCTAGACTAGCAATTATTTATAAGGCACGAATTCTTGTAACGAGTGTTTATCGCTGTCCGAATGTAACCTATCAGGGCCATTCACCTGCGTAGCGGGAAGGTCGTGTTCTGAAACATGGCAAGTCAAACTTGTTTTTTTTTCTTGATTGGTGTCTGTGGTAGATATAGATATGTTGGGCATTTTCCTTTCGTTATAATAACGTGCTGATATTGGTAATTTCTGTAGCTCATCTAGGGTCACAGTCACCTTTTTGAGAAGTCGTCGAAACTCTACCATTTTGGTAATTATATGGGTGCTAATTAATTAGTGACCGATATTTTAGTCAGTGCTTCTACACCTGATTCTGATCAACTTTCCCCAAGGAACTCATAGTCAAATCGCAAAAAAAATTGGACTCTTCATACAAATCGATCAGCCGAGTGGCCAAATTAGTTGTTGAAGGCAAACTTAGTCTGGATACATGATTTTCATCCGTCTCAGTATTGAACCCCACTAATTATATTGGAAACTGAAGATAGACATTCCACTCGTAGGTAAAAGACGTCTTCCGGCTTTTAACAGCGCCACACGTCGCCATATGAAATATACCATTCAAAAATTACGATAAGAAAGCTTTTATTTGGCGTGTGGCCAGATGCCATCGAAGCGGGTGCAAGGCCGCGCATGCCGGACGTTTTAATGTTTTATTTTAATCGCTCATCGGTCTATTGGAAGAAAGTAATATCGTAAATTGCACATGGGAGGAGGTGATCTTTTGTAACGTGTTGATTTTGAGTTTTTTTTTTTTGCTAAACTAGTATTTTGCCATACAAGTAGTTTGAACCATTATTCTACCATACAAGTAGTTTTGTGTATGTGCAGACTAGGGCTTGCAAATATTCGAAAATTTTTAGTATTCGAATATTCGACTTTTTTTCGGGTATTATTCGAATTATTCGAATATTATTCGAATAATAAAAAAAAGTTAAAAGCTGTAATAGTAATGATGACTTTAATTGCCAATGTCTTACTTAGAGTCTAATTTTCTGAATCAAAACAAAATCTTAGTTAAAACTTAGGAACAATTATAATTTGACAGATAAGGCACTAACACAGTCCTATAAAAAATAGAAAAAAGTTGGTGCTTTTGAAACAAGACAACCACAATAAAATCGAAGTCTTTAGTTTTTTTAAACCCAAACAATAGCAAGTAACACACTTAAAATCTTTTTTGTAACTAGAAATAGGTAAGTACTAAACTCTGAACATTATTTTTGATTCTCCGTAATGCCGCACATACATGACTCAAATCATAAAGTAACGACACTTAAAATATTTAAAAGAAAGAAATTCAACCGAGAAATCTTTTTTTTATTAAAAATTTGAGTGCGTTTGACTACATCTCATCTGATTGAAAGTGACGATGTAGTCGAGGATGGTACACGACTCTCGCCTTGAAGACCCCCAAATTATAGGAATCGGGAAACACGGATGCAGGTAAGGAGTTCCACTCCTTCGCAGTTCCCATATTAAAAGCATATCGCTTCGTGCGAATAGGTGGAATGTCAAAGGGATGAAACGCCTCCCTGCGCCTAGTTGACCGAAGGTGGAATGGAGCTGGGGGAATTAGGTCATGAAGTTCTTGAGCACACTCACCGAAATGCATTCGATAAAAAACCAATAAAGAGGTGACTTTGCGCCGCTGCTCAAGGCTTTGAAGCTCATTTAAAACAAGCTCATCGTCCTCCTTGCGCATCGGTCGATAGCATCCAAAGCTTCAAGCTGGTGGCGGGCAGAGCCATCCCATAGGTGTAAACAGTACTCCACACATGATCGAACCTGTGCTTGATATAATGTAAGAAGCTGTCCAGGAGTGAAGTACCGTCTCACCTTAGATAGGATACCCAGCTTCATTGCCGGTACTTTAGCTTTGGACTCAATATATCGCCCGAAATTCACATTGGATGTTAACGTCACGCCAAGGAGGTCAAGGTGGTTAATTATCGGAATCGATACATCTCGGAGAGTAGGAGTCAAGGTGAGAGGACTCCTTTTGGCAGAAAAAAGCCACGCCTGTATTTTAGAGGTATTGAACCTAATGAGGTTGTTATCACCCCAATCAGACTTTGCCTGAAGTGATAGGTTCATGCGCTATATCATCGCCTCTCTAAGGGACTGTGTACAAATAGTAGTAATCATTATAAAATCAGATCAAATGCTACAGTTTAACTGTTTCAATTTAATTTTATCATCTAAGTTTAACTGGTCTTCAACATTTTCCTTGGAAGTGAGACCTAAGAAAACTTAGCGCGTCTATAGAATCATCTTTCAAGGAACATCTTAAATAGTTGCAAATATATTTAGCAGATGAAAACACCCTTTCACACTCAACACTCGTAGGTAGTTTACACAGGAGGAAGTCGTATGCTTGGCTCAAATATACTTGTCTAGGACCTCCTCTGTCAAATAACGCCATTTGCATTCGCACTGACGTTTCCAACTCTTATCTATCTGATAAATTTACGGTAGACGTAGAAGGCGTGGCTGAAATGGTGTCGTTATTTTTTTTTGTAGTTGCTCTTTTAAACTCATTGCAGGTACGTCTGTTTCCTGCGTTGTCGCTTTTTGTTGTCTACGTTGAAGATTGAAGCTATATCATCTTCGTCATCATCAGAGTCCTGTTTTTTACAAAAGTATCTCTCGTTTATCTCAATGATTACTTCTGTAATAGGATTATTTCCTGGTGATGAAAATATATTCGAAGGTGTCTCTGCGTAACATTTACTGGGATTGTGTAAGTATTTTAATGTACAGGTTAGGTTTGGTAGGCGTCTCTCAGCAATCCTGTTCGTCAAAGCTTCGAGAAGCCGGTGGCTGATAAAACTGTTCGTCGCTTGAAGTTTCGCAACCATGAATTGAAGGGCTGTTTCTGCAGTAAGCAGATTTGCGTTTTCTTAGCACAGAGCCTCTACCGTTGCCTACACAATATTGAGAGAAGTGCACAATTCCTGCATTAAACCCAACTCAGCCGAACTAAACGTGATATCGTTCTTTAAATCAAAAAGAGTCTTCATGATAGGGTCTTTTAGTGCCAAAAATCTTGAGATCATATCGGCCAAACTACTCCACCTGGTTTTACAGTCTAAAATCAAACCCATTTTTTTCTGTTCTTTTGGAAGGTAGCTATCGAGGAACTCATTCCTCAGTTCTCTAATTCTTTCTTCAGATCGCCTTTTAACTGCGCACTCTTTTCTACTACTTTTTCTATAGCTACTTACATAAAAAATATATAAAATTATAATCTTGCTCCATACTCGCGCAAATTGCAAATGGCAGTGCCTAACCACCAACACCGTCGAATAACGCGAGAAACAAATGACACGGAAATCACACCACGGATCAGGATGAAATGAAACGTTACAACCCATAACTGCTCAAGAATGTCTCTCCCTCCCTTCCGTTGGCGTTCCTGAAATTCCTCCTTATCACCCTGCTAACATAAGCAATTGTAACCCAAGAGGTTTAAGGACTTCTTGCAAGCCATCACATACACTTATTCGTAAAGATTACTTCGTCGCACTGATTCCTGAGAGTGCCCGACCGCTTCCGAGCTTAATATAGGTATTTTGTGCACATCAACGTTCTGAATTTGACGTTAAGGAAATTAGTCGAATATTCGAATATCAAAGATTCAATATTCGAATATTTGAAACAGTTTATTATTCGAATTATTCGAATATTCGAATGCAAGCCCTAGTGCAGACTAAACTGACATGCTCGTGTATATGTATACTAAACTGGCATGCTCTGTGTGATGGACATATAAGGTTTTAAAGGATCTGCTGAAAATTTTCGATCTGTTTCTACTTATCGTCACCTGAGTGCTTATTTGTCCAATCGACCATATTAACGAAAATTACTTTTAAATGCAGTTATCATATTATCTAATTTCCCGTCGATTGGTGTATGATTCTTATAATTTAGACCTTTAGAACATTAAAAATATAATTACCTGTTGACAACGCAATCTGTAAGAAATCATTTAATTTACGTGAAATAATCAGTAAAAACTTTGTTGTATAAAGTGTTGGATATGGAGATTGAACAAATAAGCACTCAGGTGACGTTATGTAACTGAATTAGTTTCCCAGAAGATCCCATAGTCAATTGGTGAAATGTGGTAAAATGTATGTTAGAATAGGAAGACCACAATTTTTTCGACCAAAGGGTTCCACGGGGAAACTTGTTCTGTTTTATGAGTAGACGCCACAGTTTAAATAATCTCAGCTGATTCTGTTACACCTTATGTTTCTAATTCTGGTATTTTGGGTGAATAGAATAGATATCAATCATATTTTATTTTGAATAACAAACATATTTGAGTGGCGTTCAAAAACGCATCCAAGATATTATGTTTGAAAACTGGTCATTGTTTGGTCTCTAGGGGTAATGTTGATCAATTTGAGGCCAGTAACCGTCCTGTGCTCAGTTCAGATGATTCGCCAATCTTTGACTTTATTGGGTTAGGGTGAACAAATGAAAGACGTGTTTAGCAGAATAGTTCAGAAGACGAATAAAATAATATTTATTTTCTATTCTGAATTTAGGAAAGGTGTGTGTGCTCTCTGCTTAGAGGCGAGGCGCAGTCACAAGAGACCGGATCAGAAAGAACTGAAACATTGCTATACAATACAATCCAAAGTCAAATTGTTTGAAACAAAGGGCTGTTGTGTTAAACTAATACATACGTGTATAACAGAGAAAGATTACTTAACCGCTTGTTAAAGCGAGACAGATTTATTTTTGTAATATTCCAACAGAGTTTGTATTGAGCTGATCAATTTGTTTGGGTAGTCCAATTTTGCAAAGTCATGACATGAATGAAATTGTACTTTTTTTCTACTCATAACAGCTTCCTCAGGAACCAGTACAGGATTATTAACAATTTGAGGGCATGATACATCGTGACCATGACGTCATCACCCATCGTATCTCACTATCCGTGACTCACGCAATTTATTAAATTATCCCAGTAAACATGACTTGGACTATGTGACGTCACTTTACGTTAGGTGACGTAAGAAATTAATATAATCTTCAGTTTCTTAAATAGTATTACATACATATAGGGTGACCCTAAATTAGTTCTTGATACGAAAGGCTATGCATGTGCTCATGATAACGAACAACTTTCCCTAAAGAACCCATAGTCAAATCGCAAAAAAATTTGGACTCTTCATACTAATTTGGCCGGTCAGTTCATCGATTTGTATGGAGACTCAAAATTTTTTTTTGCGATTTGACTATGGGTTTCTTAGGGAAAGTTGTTTGTTATCATGAGCACATTCATAGACTTTCGTATCAAGAACTAATTTAGGGTCACCCTATATAGTATAGACACTCCTTGCCGCTCTATAAAAGGAACCTCACCCCCTGCGGGTACGATTGTCGGTCCATACAGTCGTCACAATAATTTACTGTGTCATTTGTTAGAGGAGGAAGATGACGACGAATTGTTGTTATTATATGCAAAAAAAGGAAATAAATGCGTATAACCGCTCTGGGGTCGGCCGCACTACTGGTCCTGCGACTTGCAGTCGCTGCGTGTAGCCGCCGCATGACGCCTGCCGCGGCCGCAGGCCACATGTCGCCGCGCTCGGAATCACTTTCATAGAGAACCATTTCACTTTCATAGAAACCAGTAGTGTAACTTGCGGTCGATAAATGCAGTCTGTCGCCTGTCGCGTGTCATCGGCGGCTTGCAGCCGGTCTCGGTCTTGTACCTTTAGTGTTAGAAAGAGAGGTCGTAGTAGGTAAATAACTCGGATGATTGGTATGGAGTGTCTCCTCTAAATAAATTCATATCTTTTATTGCATTAGCCGAGACCTTAATCTATGCTGATCTGGCTTAATATTTTTTTTATTTTATTTAAATACTTTATTAATGCTAATACATATTTATACATTTATGAATGTTTTAATACTAGCTAAAGATTTAAATTTCTTAATAAGGATTTTGTTACCAGTTGGCATAATAAACTTTTTACTTTCTTCCCAAATTGTACTTATGTACATAACTTTTACGTTGATAAAATCTTTGTGTAACCAATATTGAAATTTCACCACCTATTGTTTTTACATCATATCATAATCGTAATCTTATCGTATTTGAATGAACCAGAACATTTTACAATTTATTATACATACAGGATGTTAAAAAAGTGCGTTTGAGATTTGAAGGGGTTACTTAGAATCAAGTGTAGAATATAGGAAAAATATTGAAAAAATCTGACCTACATTTTTTTTTCAGTTTCCCATACTAAATCTGAATAGTGAATTAAGAATTTGTATTGGAAAATAAAAAAAGTAGTAAATCGAATTTTTTAATCATTTTTCCTGTATTCTATACTTAATGCTGATTAACCCCTTAAAATCTCAAACACCTTTTTTTTAACAGCTTGTATAATTATAGTGTGGGTTTGTTATAAGTATATTCTAAAACAGAACACGAAGATATATATATTGTATATTCTTACCGCAGTATTTTACATGTGACAAATGGCGTTGTTACTCTGAAACAATGAGAGATTGTCTTCGGGTGATTGCCTGTGTCCAATGGGTATGCCTAATTATTGTTTAAAAAACATTTTTAATCCAAAAAGATTCTTCACCAATCATTTAAAAAACAAGAATAATAATGTAATTAAAAGTAACTACCTAATGACTTCCTAAGAAATATTTATTATTCATAATGTTATCATTAGATACAAGTACTTCATTGTGTTTAGTTTTAATAATCGATCAGCTTGTTGAGATACATCTCGTTTTTGTTTAATAACCTTGGCCTTTAAGATCAAAAATGTATTGTAAAAACTAGGTACTTATTCATAAATAAAAAATCTTACATGTTTTTATAAGATGCCGCCTATGCATCGTTGCCCACCCAACTAGCAAAGTGTGGTGATATATCAGTGATAGAAAGAAACGTTTCTATCACCGCGAAATGGCCCCAGTTTTAACACCATTTGGTGATATAAGGATTGTATTTTAGCAACGCTTTCTTCCGGCTTGCCAACAGACTTTAATGTTATTTCGCTCGGTCGAGCATACATTTGTACCGAGATGGATGGAGATAGGCAGTTCCCCATTGCGTTGGGGAATCTTGATAAGCTCGCTTCTATCTTTCGGCATCACAATCACTTACCAACAGATGAGATAATGCCAAGGGTTTACCAAATGTGGATAAAATAAATCATCTTGAGCCTAAAATGGGTGAAATCAACGAATGTCACCTTGTTTGAGGTGCTTGCTGGCGACCGTGTAGCACCCGTATTAAGATGTCCACTGCTGGACGAAGGCCTCACCCAAGGATTTCAACGCCGACCGGTCTTGCATCCAGCGGCTTCCCGCAACCTTCACCAGGTCATCGGTCCACCGAGTGGGAGGTCTGCATACGCTACCTCATCCGATGCGCGGTCGCCACTCGAGAACTTTAATGCCCCAGCGGCCACTGTTCAACGAGCTATGTGCCCCGCCCACTTCCGCTTCAGTTTAGCTATTCTGTGAGCTATGTCGGTAACTTTGGTTCTCTTACGTATCTCCTCATTTCTGATTCGATCACGTAGGGAAACTCCCAAGCATAGTTCGCTCCACCACCCTTTGTATGACCTTGAGCCTTGCTAAGGGCATACCAAAAATTAATAAAGTATTTGTCTAAACTGACGTCCACTTGTCTCCAGGTGCATTTCTCCGACAAGCCGCCGCAAGTGCACGTAATGAGGGTGTGGGCCTTCGCAGCGCGACAGGCGAGGGCTGGCCACTGGGAGCGACATGCGCTTGACCGCGAAAGGTTCAAGAGACGGTCGGTATCTCCTTCACATACATACATACGTATGAAGACCACGCGAGAAGAACAAGGAATGTCAGTTAATATTTTCTATTCTATTCTTAAAGTGTTTACATGAAAGTTGATTTTGGTTCTTCCCACGTGGTCTTCATTTACAATACACACACACTCACCGACAGATTGTTTAACCTTTGACCGCCACAGTCGGCTAGGGCCGAGAACGGTTTTCGTGCCACACATGCCAGGATTTGAGATTTTAACACATTTTCGTTCCACGATTTCTCATAGCGTAGCGTGGCGGAAATGGAAATTGAAGTAGGTACCTAACTTGCTTGGCCCCAATCTACAGTTCTTACTGACTTGACCTCACGATGTACGACTTGAAAGAAGAAGAAGAAGCGTAGCGGTCAATGGGTTAAAAAACACCTGCACGGGTAGCATGAGGCGTAGACAAAGCTGTTTGTCGCGCCAAACGCGAGAAAACAGCTCAGCTGTCTCTTTCATTAGCTTAGCGTTAGAACGGAACAAATGCTTTTAAAACTCGCGTCGCGCGCGAGATACGTCGCCATGCTACCGGTGCTGGTCGTCGCAAGAATGTTCTCTCTAGGAATCGAATCCACGACCTCAAACTGTATGGTGTTTTTAAGAATTTTTTTTTTACTCTAAATTTTATGTACTAGGTTATTGTCAAAAATGTGGAAGTCTAAGAGTAGGCTTTCTCTTTGAGTTCCCAAGGCACTTATACAAATTGCAGTTTTGTTTTCAAATTTCGTATAAGTCGCATCAGTCAATTTTATAGTTTGTATAAAGCTGAAAAATAAAATTGTTTTCAGCTAATTTATTATGGGTTTATTGGGGAAAGTTGTTCAGTATTTACAAGCAGAGCCAGCCATCAGGCTTGTACGCTATTAAAATACATCCTGTATAATAATTAGAACTAACTTGTCCATTGCAGGATAGCAGACGTTGACGTAGCCGTGTCGTGGGTTCTGAAACCGCAGCACCGGTCCAGGGTCATGTTCCAGCGATTCATGCCGTGGTGGAACGCTCAGAGGAGAAAGGAGATAGCCGAGAGGAAACAGAGAGAAGAGGAAGAGAAGATTAAAAGAGTGGAGGAAGAACAGAGAAGGAAGCAAGAGGAAGAGGAGAGAATAAAGAAGGAAGAAGAAGAAAGGCTCAAACGAGAGGAGGAAGCCAAAGTAAAAGCTGAGGTAGATAGAGTTGAGGAAGAGAAACGCAAAGAGAAAAATAGACAAAAAAATTGTAAAGTGACAAAATATGTTTACAAAAATGGAAAATACAGCAGAGTTTGTCCAAAAAAACAACAGGTTAATAATAAAGAAGATGTTGATGAAGCAAATGTTGAAGTTGCACAAAATAATGATTCCGAACACGATAATAATAAAACTGATGATAAAATAACAGAAGATGTTAATCTTCTTGATGTTAACAATAAGGTAGAGAATATTACAGGTATGCTTTGATATAGTTTGACCATTTTAATATTTACTAACCACACACGAGGAAATTATTATTTTTTCAAAAACAAATTATGGATATTAAAAAGGGTGTCCTCTTAATTTAACAAGGTGGGTGACTTTTTGAAAGCACAATACAAGAAAGCAGGTGATAAAAGAATTGCAAATTTGACTAAAAACAAAATATTTTTTTATTTCACTATTTATTCTTTGAAAATACTAATTTAGTAACATGGTAATAGTCACCTGTATTTCTTTGTTATGCTATCAAATGCACATTCTATATGTACCTTCGTAAGCTTAAGACCATTTTACCATTATCATTGTCTTAAATTTAATAAAATAAAATAAATTTGTAAATATATAGCAATAGTTTTAGTGAAATAAGCGTCCTAGCAATGCCACGCTTTTGTCGCTGAAATCGTTGTTATATTTTAAATTTAAAAATCTAAATTGGTCCACAAAATTTCGCTAGCACGAGACGAATTTTAAAAAATAAAATTAAATTTTAGAATATTTAAATGAACATTGTGTTCGAAAAGAAAATTTCTTTTAACAACATTATTGAGGATGCTAAGTGCCTAAATGTATATATTTTTACTAATTATTTAAGACTGTATATTGTAGCATCCAAAAAATAAAATATATCCATTATATGTATAAAAATATATATTTTTGTATAGTTGCGAAAAATATATAGGGTGACTTTAAATTAGTTCTTGATACCAAAGGGTGTGATACCAAAAGGAACCAATAGTCAAATCGCAAAGAAATTTTGTAGCTCATCCATCATACTAATTTGGCCGGTCATTTGATCGATTTGTATGGAGAGCCAAATTTTTTTTTGTGATTTGACTATAGGTTCCTTAGGGAAAGTTGTTTGTTATCATGAGCACATGCATAGCGTTTCGTATCAAGAACTAATTTAAAGTCACCCTATATATAATTCGTAGTTGTGCTTTTATGTCGGTATAGATTTTGAATAACTGCACAATAAATGTATAAATTGTATAAATATATAGTTATTACTTTCACATAAATGAAGGTTGTTTTGTGGGGATATAATTATGTTATTAATTATATAGGGTGAGTTTAAATTAGTTCTTGATACCAAAGGGTGTGATACCAAAAGGAACCAATAGTCAAATCGCAAAGAAATTTTGTAGCTCATCCATCATACTAATTTGGCCGGTCATTTGATCGATTTGTATGGAGAGCCAAATTTTTTTTTGTGATTTGACTATAGGTTCCTTAGGGAAAGTTGTTTGTTATCATGAGCACATGCATAGCGTTTCGTATCAAGAACTAATTTAAAGTCACCCTATATATAATTCGTAGTTGTGCTTTTATGTCGGTATAGATTTTGAATAACTGCACAATAAATGTATAAATTGTATAAATATATAGTTATTACTTTCACATAAATGAAGGTTGTTTTGTGGGGATATAATTATGTTATTAATTATATAGGGTGAGTTTAAATTAGTTCTTGATACGAAAGGCTATGCATGTACTCATGAAAACAAACAACTTTCCCTAAGGAACCCATAGCCAAATCGCAAAAAAAATTTTGGTCTCTTCATACAAATCGATCAGCCGAGCGGCCAAATTAGTATGAAGAGTCAAACATTTTTTTTTGCGATTTGACTATGGGTTATTTAGGGAAAGTTGTTTGTTATCATGAGCACATTCATAGCCTTTGGTATCAAGAACTAATTTAAAGTCACCCTGTATTTTAGTGCAATTTTATGTTAAATGAGTTAAACCAATTAATTGTTGCGACTTTTGAAACTTTGTTAATATTTTTTACCTCCTTATGTTATCATTGGGTCGTGTAAAAATAGCGAAGCAGAGGAAAGAGGATTATCCAGGTGTTAAAAAAAGTGCATTTGAGATTTTTAGGAGTTACTCAGAATCCAGTATAGAATACAGGAAAAATGTTGAAAAAATCCGATCTACAACTTTTTTTTTTTTCAGTTTTACATTCAATTCTTGATTCACTATTCAGATTTAGTATGGGAATCTGAAAAAAAAAAATTGAAGAGCGGATTTTTTCAATATTTTTCCTGATTCTATACTTGATTCTGAGTAACTCCTAAAACTCTTAAATGCACTTTTTTAACATCTGTATAATCTGTAGCAAAGGTTTCTTGTACGCAACAAATTCATATTTGCATTTCTTCATTTACCCTTTAATTTTGTGGAAAATATGTACAGTTCATTCCAATCAAAAAAGGCAAAAGGTAAACAAACTTACTATGCATCTGACGTTGACATGTGCCAATTACATAGTAAGTTTGTTTACCTTTTGCTTTTTCTTGATTTGGAACAAGGTATAATACTTTATATTATATAGGGTGACTTTAAATTAGTTCTTGATACCAAAGGGTGTGCATGTGCTCATGATAACAAACAACTTTTCGCAAGAAACCCATAGTCAAATCGCAAAAAAGTTTTTGGGCTCTTCATACTAATGGGGAAGAAAACGCAAAGCTATTTGCAGATGGCGCTACGGACGCTTGACTCATAACAACTTTCAATTAGTTCCGCGTTTTTTATTTTCGAGGTGTTATAAATTAGTTTTTTTGCTGTAAAATTATTAAATGGAAAATGTATGCGACTTGGACTGTTCGTCAATTAAAGGCGAAGTTGAAAAGTACATAATTGTGAACGTAACTTTTCCCACGTCTTTTTTATTCGAGAATCAACCAATCGCCACACAACGCGGCATTTTTTAAATAATTTTTTAGTAAACAATTTTTTCTATACGTTTTGACAGTTAGTATGAGTCAAGCGATATCAGCGCCTCTATCGGCGAGCTTTGTCAGTTTTCTTCCCCATTTGGCCACTCACTCAGTTGATCGATTTGTATGGGGAGTTCAAATTTTTTTTGCGATTTGACTATAGGTTCCTTTGGGAAAGTTGTTTGTTATCATGAGCACATGCATAGGGGTTTGTATCAAGAACTAATTTAAGGTCACCCTATATATGTGATACAGTTTCTAAATGTAGGTAAAATATTTCTTTGTTTTTAATATATTAAAAATTTTTATTTTTTAAAACGTTACTTAGAAAAGTCCATGTAAGTAAATACCTATATTTTTTGTAAATATTGTACCTACTTTTTGTAAAATACCTATACTTTATATTGTTTGTTCAAACTAGATTTTCTTTTAATATATCAATAATATATAAAAATAGCGTTATAATTACTGTGTATAAGGTTTGGTCAAATAAAACGTACTGTTTAAACTAATTTTGATGTTTTTTTTTCAAAATTAGGTAATATAAACAGTCCCAGTCAGCGCAACTATAGAATAATATCTGAATTATATATAATATTTATAAAACAGTGTTCGATAAAGTACTTACAAACAAAAAGGAGTGAAAAAGATCGCCAATTTTTTTTTAAGTAAATAACTTTTGAACTTCGAGGGGCAAAGGAAATAAAAACAAATTCATTATAAACAATATTACAGTAGCCACGTGCATATAAACACAAGAAATTTTATTTTTTATTATGTGGCTTTTTTTAATATTGTAGTTTTTTGTCGATAGAATTATTTCGTTCCTTTTTCGTTTATGCACTTCACTGAGGAACACCTGTATAGGATTCCAATTATTTTTATAAAATCTCTGATATAACAGGTGAAAATTAAATAAAATAAAGAATGTGGTTGATGCCAAAAAACACTTTATTTACAGAACACTTTTACTTTAAAAAATATATTTACAACGACAAACATGGTTTATCTGATGATATAAGTTTGCAATGTTTATTATTTATTACATTTAAAAAAATCAATTTAGAAAATAATACATATTTTTAAAACAAACTTGATAGGTATACCTTGAACACTCCAGTTACTACTTAAAGAATACAAGGCTTTAAGTAGTTACTTAAACAATGTTTTTGTGTTATAAAATTCGTTTCATCATCATGAATACAAACTCGTTTGACGTAGTTTTTGCAATTTGTTTTTAAAACAAAGAAATAATTAAATAAAAAAGTGATTGTCTGTTCTGCACTAGTGAAACGTCGGAGCCTTCTCAGCATAGAGCATTAAGACCCCCTGACACCTTTGGACTTATGGGTTCGCCGTAATGTGTGCTGTGCGTGTTTACTGCGTCCTCCGCTAAAAATGGCACAAAACTTCTCGAAAAAACAGCGCAGGGCATCTTGGTTTTATTTCACTTTCACGATGAATGGTTAAGCGTCTATAAAATTCGTAGAATGCCTAACACATTAATTTGTTATTATGTTTTATTATTGTCTAGTTTTTATATTCTTTAGTTTTGTGTTTATGTGTCCTTTTTATAAGTGTAACTTAATTTATACACTGTAGTGTCTTGGTGTTATACTGTAATGCTATAGTGTACTTTTTGTAAATAAATAAATCTCCAGTACATAATTATGATCTAAGCTCTTAAGGTATTAAGGAATACGTTGCACTGCTATGTAGGTATTCACAAAAAGCGACCAAAACTATTTAAGCGAACGAGCTTTAATTTCGACGGGGCGAGCGCACTCAGCTCCACATTTTTACATACACGTTCACGAACGCGAACTAAGGCTGTGTAAAGTACGCGAGCGGCGCGTGAACAATGCGAACTATAATCAGACGACCCCAGCTAAGTAAGCTGTCTGTCGTACACTACGCAGGGGTGATTCAGTGTGTACCCACTTAGCTTAGCCCGCCTAGCTTGCACAGTTTAGCTCACTTAGCTTAGCCCACCCGCTCGTGGTGTGACTCGCGCAGCTTTCATAAACCTTTCATAGACTTTGAAGCAGATCCGGTTCCCGGCGGTTTTTTAATATCATCTTTTTTAACCTTATCGCCCAAAGCCTCGTCTCCGAGTCTAATGCTAGCTCTAGGCCCTTTGGTCAGTGGTTTCTGCGGAGGATCATCGAAGGGCGGCAGGCCAAAGAGCTCGGGCTTAAACTCCATAAGAGAGGGCAGCACTAGCGTAGCTTGTCGGGTCTTCTCGCGTTCTAGACGCAATTCTGGAGTCATAACCACCTTTAAAAATAGAAAATAAATGTGTTTATTTATTTTATAGTTTATTGTGTACAAAACTATTATATATTATAAAGACAAGCTTAATTGATAGGATGCATAAAGAGTAAGTGCCGTTTATTTCTTATAGAAATTACACTACTTCCAGCGCACGACAGAATTATGACTGAGAAGACAAAATAGCATAAAATGAAAAAAATGATTCGTAAGTACTTTGGTTCTATCTGTATTGTAGGCTACACGGGAGAAAGAAGGGAGGTAGACTATATGGACAAATATACTGTCAAGCATGTCATCAGATTTGATGTACTCTGGCGCTAGGTAATAAAAATGTGATGACGGTCCAGATGGAAAATGGCTACCGCCTGTGGCTGCTTGGTGGCAGCTGTAGAGCAGCAGTGTGATATGGTGCCCACCCAGTCGAACCTTACATAATAAGATCCTTCCACTATTTAGTAAAACAACAACATGTATAAGATCGGTAAAATACGGTTTTCAAACACACCTGCATGCCCGCTTCCCTTGCAGCTTGCACTCCTCTAGGAGAATCTTCGAAAACGAGACACTGGTAAAAAAATAATAAGTAGAGTATCCTAGAGAAATAAAAAATAATGCTACTTACTTGACAAAGCAACACTACCTATGCTGCTACACTCGTAACTACTCGACCGATTGAATTCGGAGTTCGGACCACATAGGATAGTTTTATTACCGAAAAACTCATTTCGCGTATTATTATCCGTTTAAAACATATACTTGAGATTAATTATTTCATTTTGTGACTTAGGTAAATATCTGGAGCTGCAAGCTACAATAGTAGTTTTTGACTTTTTGGAATCACGAGGAGAGCACTAATTATTTGCCTTTACCGGAAAAGTCCAGCTTTCTCCGTTTTTGCTAGCCAGGGGGGCTGCTACTGCTGCTACTTACTGCAGCAGTAAACGGAATATCTCGGAAAGTACTGGAGCACAATTTTTTTTTTTTGACACTAATTATCTACAAAAGAAGAAGGCCAAACAAGGCCCCCGGGCCTGCTGCAGTCCCGGAGTTCCCGGACATTCGTCTCCCGCCGAAGCGCCTGCCGGCAATGCCAGTCTTATACCTATACATAATATTATATATTACAATATACATAATATTGTAATACTGTGCCAAATCATAACTAGACTTACCTTTTGTGGTTTAGGTTTGTCCGGAAAGCGCGACGCTGCGACCAAATATATGTCTGGATACGGTTTCCCTCTGAAGACCTCTGGGTCAGTTATGCTCACCTTCAAATAAATAACAAATCATGCCATCACCGCGCCGTAAGAAAGTTGTTCATACCTTCCTATACAGTATGTTGATGCATATACGTACATCCCTTTTCAAAACACGTGTCCATACCTCCGCATAAAACAGGTTCATACTTCCGCAGTTCCGCATAAAACATGTTCATACCTTAACATAAAATACATTCATACCTACCTCCGGAATTCCGCATAAAACATGTTTATACGTCCGCATAAGTTCATAATTTCGCAATTCCACACAAAACATGCTCATACATCAGTATAAAACATGGTCCATGCCTCCGCATTAAACATGTTCATACCTCCGCATAAAACACGATCATATCTCCGCATAAAACATGTTCATACCTTCGCATAAAACATGTTTGTACCCTACCTTATGGTGGAACATGCCAAACAGTTTGGGCCTTGCTGTGGACTGCAGTCTCACCGCTTGCTCCGTAGAGTTGGTTGCCAACGCCATCGGAATTTTGTTATCGTAAAGATGGGTAAGCAACCGCTCTGCTCCTAAAACAATCAAAAGATGAAGTGGATAACTGCACAAAATAAAACGTTAGTTTCTTCAAAATTCAGTTATTTTCGAACTCCAGACCGGTGGCTTTATCGCGTCGCGTCGCTCACAGGTGACGACATCATGCTACCATAATAAATTCATAAGAAAGAAGGCCGCAAAATACTTATACGGTAACTCCATATACTTTACTGGACCGCAGTAACATCTTTTTTTAGATACAAAGAGACAGACTAACTGACTAAAAAGTCGAAAAGCGAGATTTATCTCCCTATTTTATCTTTAGGTAGACTAAAGGCCAGATTCTCATAAAACCGACTGAGGCATGGTCTAGTGGCTAGTCCCCTCGTTTCACAGCAGGTTCGATTCCCGGCAGGGTCTTAATTTGTAGAACTCTGTTTTGTTGGTGGTACGGCATTTTCTGACTCCTACTGGCTAACTACTACTATCCTAGTGGAATATCAAAGTTAATAGCATTGATGTGTTCCAACATGGAGATAAGATAGCCAGTTCCCCATTGCGTTAGGAAGAGTTGGTAAGCCCGCTCCCCTCCTTCGCCATCATCATCACTTGCCATCATGTGAGATAATTCCAAGGGCCTATCCATTCATCCAACTACTAATCACACCCCGGACACTTCATACAAATTTCGCGCCATTGTTTCCTACATACCTTGTTACATTGTTACCTTCATGTTTGTACACTTTTTTTTATGGCAGAGGTGGCAAACGAGCAGACGGATCACCTGATGGTAAGCGATTACCGCCGCCCATAGACACCCGCAACACCAGAGAAGTCACAAGTGCGTTGCCGGCCGTTGATGTGGGAGTACGCTCTTTTCTTGAAGGTTTGAATTTAAATGTGTGTGTGATGTACTAGGGTTGAATCGAGATTCAATAATTAGCCCTGATTGTCTTTATTGTTAGCTAGACTTTTACAAATAAAGTGAAGGCTGTATACACCAGACAAAGTTGTATAGTCTTAGAAGCCTTGCCTTAAAAAATAAAATTGTCTTTGGTTATTATACTGTGCTTTGGTTTGCCAACCCTTTGGCAAATGGTCACAGATCGGTCACACAGGGGGGTGAGATAGCCTTCAGAGAACGGCAGGGAGTGACCATACTGTATATTAATATCCTTATACTGTGACTACTAATTGTGGATTTAAACTACTCACCTTTTTTCAAGGGTGCACCAAGCAGCGTTCTTCGTGACAAGTCTACAAGTTGCGCTTCAAATTCGGCGGCGGAAATCGGCATTTTTAATTCTTTCACTACAACCTCGGCCACGGTTTTATCAGTCGCTCCTGTCAACTTAACACGGGAAAACATTAGCCTGCTTTTGTCGTGTTCAGGTGAAAACTTATGTGATACGGAAAGCGACAAAACCTCCTCATTTGGACTTTGAACTATTAAAATTTGAACTTGGGACTATTCGTTTTTTTTAATGTAGTGAACGCAAATCTCCAACAAGTTTGTACAGACTATTCATTCTGTTCTGACAGTGAGCAAACGACGACGGTTAGGTAAACGTTTTATTTTATAAGATGGCTGACTGACCACTGCTGAAAACTTAAATGAAACGTGTACCTATCTATTATCAACAGTACCAGGCTCATCATCATCAGCCGAAAGACGCCCACTGCTGGACAAAGGCCTCTCCTCCAAGGATTTCCACATCGACCGACCCTGCGTTTCCCTCATCTAGCGGCTTTACGCAACCTTCACCTTTACGTATGGCTATTCTAAGCTAAAATGCCTATGAGACTAATTTGGCGCCCACTAGTTTCACAATATATTAAATAGGCAAGACTTAGATAAGATGGTGGTAGCTAGCCAACCCCGCCGGGAATCGAACCCGCAACCTCCTAATGTGAAGCGAGTGGACTAGCCACTAGGCTACTGAGGCGGTAAGAAAGGGAGGTGCCGGCTTGTGCAAGTGTTTAGTTTCACATACCCGTGCCTGTAAGTGATAGGGATATTTTCTGCCGTAAATCTCGCATATTTTTCTAATAGTTTTTATGTACATTATTTCGGAATCTGTAATAAAAAATACAGTGATTGATTATATTATATTGATTAAGAAGTTAACAAAAAGACACTTTAGGGATCCTTGCAATAAATCGGTCTTCCAAGAAACTGTTTTCCTTGAAAATTAACGAACCGATTGTAATGT
Source organism: Coleophora deauratella (assembly GCA_958295455.1). Classification (NCBI taxonomy): domain Eukaryota; kingdom Metazoa; phylum Arthropoda; class Insecta; order Lepidoptera; family Coleophoridae; genus Coleophora; species Coleophora deauratella. The sequence continues at coordinate 4,075,488 of OY282414.1, read as the reverse complement.
TTATAAATACACTAGCTGTTGCCTGCGGCTTCACCCGCGTGGATTTCGTTTTTATGACTGTCATGGAAGGTTGCGGAAATTAGTTTTTCAGGATAAATATATTCTAAAGATATTGTTCCTTACCCTTTGCTACAGTGAAATCGGTAAATCTATAAATTATTTTTTAGGGTGTAATTTCTAAGGAAATTTGATAGTTTTACAATGAAGTTTTAAGTTTTAGAATGAATGAATGAAGGGCCAGTGATTTCATTATAGTGACTAAACTCCTAACCAGAAGTCTCGGGTTCAAATCCTGGCCAGTGCACCTATGAGTTTTTCGACACCTACACACACATCTGATTATTAGATGTGTATGATGGTCGCGTTGCACACGTCCGTTGATGAAAATCTTAGTACACGTGACCGCGGGTGATGCTAATGCAACACCAAACAACTCCCGCGCCGTCTATAGCTTGTGATAGCACGGTTAAATATGCTACACCATGACAGAATAAAAAAAATTGTTTGTTGTATAGTAGATTCGTATAGGATGTGTATAGGGTCCATCAAGAAGCCAGGATCCCATACAAATTGTATATAAAATGATACACTTATGGTACTCACCCAAAACCGTGCCGTCCATATCAAAAATACAATGTGTGACAGTCTTGTATGGGGTTGGAGTTACTTTCAGTCCAGACTTGGGCACTAGGACACCTAGGTTGGGTGGTCTGTACGCAGTGGACGGAGCCCTAGACCTATTGTAGCGGTGATCGCTAAGATCGCCGTAGCACGGAATTTTGACTAATTTGCTCGTTCGTACAAAATTCACGGTTACACACATAAATTTTCTATTGACTCTCACATTTTGGGTAATTTTGGTGGTTTCAATGAAGTTTTTTTAAAGATCTTTTTTCGCTTTCTCATGAGGTTGATGGCTTGTTCTACTAAAGTTTGCTTTGACCATGATTTGATTTGACTTTTGAATCACTTTAAGGATGTAAAAGGTATGCTTCTTGCTTGTGGTTTGTTGATCGAACCATAGATTTATTACAGAGATATGGAATCTTCTTAATTAGACATGGAATAGCAAATTTAGTTTCTGGTCAAACAAGAAACGCAAATTAAACGTAAATTGACCTGCCAAACGATGAAATAAAGGCGTCGATCTTGTATATACCTATATAAATAACTAAGGAAATTCAAAAATATTCCCCTCCCCCTCTTCTTTCTCTTCCCACTTACCACGTTAGGTGGGGGCTCTCCTAATCTTGCTGCATCAACACAGTGTCTGTCTTGAGTTGTCGGTAATAGGCCTATTTGGGTAAACTTAGTGATGCTTAGTCCTCTTCCTCGTTTTCGTCCCGGGAGAACTAGTGCTTTACGGAATTGTGTCCCCCCGGTCAGCAAAACTCGAAAACCACTGAACCGATTTTCATCAAACATAGCTTAGAACCACCGCAATGAAACTTCAACTTAATTGAAAAAAAAGAAGAAAGCCGGCCTACACATTTAACGCCACAAATAAACAAAGATACCTACACTTTTACTTGGGGACTTAAAAAAATTGCTATCCAGATTTAAAATAAACAAATTTATAAACGCGATAAAATTTATTTATGTACAAAACATAACTTACATGATATTTTAAAAATAATAACCGACCTTAACAATCTTATTTACAAAAATATCTTAGCATAATTTTTAATGTTATAATGAGGAGGATTGACAAACATATTTTTAATGAAAACTCCTCATAGCTTAGGTATAACAATAATTAATTGTTCCCATAGATTTTAACGCCCAACAGTGACTTTTACTGTTGACAATAGTTTGTCATTTGTCACCGATTTTTTCGCGTCAGTGTCTTGCATATGTCATTTTGTCACTAGCCTTACAGTTTATGTCGCTCTGTCACTAATAAAAATATAATGCTCGCTCATGTCACTAGTCGTACTTGTTCATGTCTTACGATACTCGTTTATGTCACATTTACTAGCTTTGCTGTACCATGTAACTTCTAATGACTTTATTATCGCTATTAATGACATTATTATTGTGTTCATCTCATTAGTCTTGCTTGTTTGCTTGTTTATGTCACTAGTATTGGTTATTCGTGTCACTATGTCACTATTCTTGCTTGTTCGTGTCACTAGCTTTGCTTATTTATGGCACTAGTCTTGCTTATTCATGTCACTCTATCAAAATATTCACTTTTCCGTGTCACTTTGTCACTAGTCTTGTTGTTCATGTCACTGTGTGACTATTTTTGCTTATTCATGTCACTATGTCACTACTGTTGCTTGTTTATGTCACTACCTTTACTTCTTAATGTCACTAGTCTTGCTTATTCCAATCACTAGCTTTGCTTATTCAATTCACTGTGTCACTATTCTTGCTTGTTCATAACGTGGACTTCCTCAACCAACTCTGCCAACTCCGCGGGGCTGTAGCCAAGCAACTGCCGTAGATCACACACGAATTTGTACACGAACCTGTTGGAAAAGAGGAATTTATGAATAAATATAAACACTGGTCAGAAGACATATTTTTAAAATATAAATTAGTGAATTGAAAGAAAAATAAACATTAAACGGTACAAACAAAATGTACACTTTTTTTTAAATTACTTTTACCCACTTTTGCTTACGAAAACGGAATCCATTCGAAGAAATATATGTAGAAGTTTTTTTTATTGGCAGTTGGTAGTTTTTTGTTTAAGTTTTTAGGCTCTAAACATGCCGAATAAACTAAAACAATTTAAAACAGCAATGACCCAAATAACCTAGTCAACCAATCATGTATTATAGTTATTTATGTATGTATTATTTATGAAATCAACAGCGTACAAGTAAATTATTTATTGAATTTTTGTTAAAATTTTATAAGCAAAAACAGATTTCAGATTTTTTCAAACCCGCAGGGTATTAAAAAGGTTTGCATTTTTTGTATATTTTTCCTGTGCTCTAAACCTGATTCTGAGTAACCCCTTAAAATTTAAACGCACTTTTTTAACAGTGACTGACTCGGTGGCTAAGTGGTTAGCGATCCTGACCTCTGATCCAAGAGTCGTGGGTTCGATCCTCACACAGGGCAAACTTTTCTGTGATGAGCACAGAATTGTTTGCTCTGAGTCTGGGTGTATTATATCTATATATGTATGTATATAAAAGTATATGTGTATGTATATCAGTCTCTGGTCCCCAAGATACAGGGAATCCTAGTTTGGGACCAGATGACCGTGTGTGATTTGTCCCAGATATTATTATTGTTATTATTACTTTTTAACAGCCTGTAATCACCCAATATAGGTTTTATTCGGTACCTCTATACACTTACCTCTTCCCCGCGACTTTGGCGATCATGTCTCCGTCGTAGTAATACCTTAGAGCTCGCGACAGTTTCTCGTAGTTCATCGCAGGCTTGTGCTTCCTTATGCCCCAGAGTTTGGCCACTTGCTCCGGGTCTAGCAGCTTAAATTCTCCTTCTGTGCCTGAGTCGAAAAAATACCGTTATTATTATTAAAATTGTATATTGACTCGGAGGCTTAGTGGTTAGCGCTCCTGACTACGGATTTTGAGCGGGAAAAAATATATTTGTATGGGGTCTGGGCTTGTATGGGGACCCACACCCCTCTTGATTTTAATTAAACGTGATTTAAAATGAGACTGACTTGGTGGCTCAGTGGTTAGGCACCACCGAACTCCTACTTTATCTTTAGTTTTTTTTAAACATTACTATTTTATACTTTTCTAGTGATGTCGAAAATAAAATGGTGTCTATGACTAGTCTTTGACATTTGTCTGTGGTTCGCTCTCTGCTAATAAACGTAGAAGAGAGATAACACGGGCATTTTATTTAATATCACAAAACCCTAATTTAATAAGATGTCGTAGTAGGTTAATAACTCGGAATATTTGTATGGAGTATCCGGGCTGTGCTTATGGTAACATGTCTATAAAGAACTATGATCACAGAAAATGGTGTATGATCACAGATAATGGTCTATGGTCACAGATAATGGAATCCAATCCCGCAAACGCGGGATCCCGCATGAATTTTGCGGGACCAGCTATGCGGGATTACACACGCGGGATCCGCGGGATTTGCGGGACTGAATTAAAATATCTGAATTCAAAAACAACGTGTGTGAGATGTGTTGTGTAACCGAACGTGCACCAAGTACGAAAGCAGTGTTGCTAGACATACGGGTTTGTCCGCATCAATACAGATTTCGAAGGTACCTAGTACGGACTATCAAATCATACGGGATTTTATTCGGATTTTCCAGGAACTCACATTCTTAAGGTTTGAAACAACTGCAGTGCAAATTTAATTTTTTGGAGATTTTCTAATACTTAATAAGAGCAAGACAGTTTTTTTTTTTTAATTTTATCTAGCAATAAATTCTGTCCATTTATTATTTTGATCATCATCAGCCTGTATTAGTCCACTGTTGGACATAGGCCTCACCTAAGGCTCGCCACTTATACCTTCTTCGGCCATGCGCATTCAGCTAGAATATTACCATACCATGTGCAAATCATGGCTCTACCAAGTCGAGGGGCGCCCAAATGGAATCTCCACTGTAGATCTCTCTTGTCCAGTCGATAATCAGTTCTTCGACATATGTCCGGCCCATTGCCACTTCAGTGTGCTAATTCACTGAGCAATGTCGGTTACTTTGGTTCTCTCGCGAATAACCTAGTTTAGGATTCAATCACGCAGAGAAACTCCGAGCATAGCCCTCTCCACAGCACGCTGTGTGACTCTGAGCTTGTTTATTAATTGTACTGTCAGTGTCCACGTTTCGGCGCCATATATCATCACGGGTAGGACGCACTGGTTAAAGACTTTCGTCAGGCCTCCGTCACTTCCTCAAGGACGTGCGCTATATACCTACAGCTCCGTGACACTCGACTGTACAAGATTCAGAGGGCCGCCGCACGCTTGACGCCTTAGCGCTCGCACGGCGCACGGTTCTCCTCCCGCGCAAACATTCCAAAATGCCAAAAAAAGGACGCAATAGGGAATTATCATAATACATAACTCAATATTCATTTTTAAATCGTCGGCAACATAGAGAAATATTGTATATACTGAGAACTCGGCAACCCTTGCGTATCTGTGAGATGACGCGCTCACTTAGAGGTCACGAGGCGGGCAAAGCAACGACAACTCTCGATGTGCGTGTTTAGGTTCTTTTCTGCTCGCAGCGAGCGATTGGTAATAATATTTTGTAGGTAAATATATCGTAGGTATTTTCGTGTTTGTATGGGAGTGAAGTATCTGTACGTAGTACTATTATCTAATCTGTGCTTTCGTCTTCAGGCGTTGTGGTATTGGCGACGTAAATATATAATGAAGCTTCCCGAATGGTGCCCAGCCTAGCTGTATTCTCCTACTGGCCTCCCTTTCAAAGTTGTTTCTTTCTACCTAACTGCATGATTTGCCCGAGGTAGACAATATTCTTAAATAGCTTCGTGAGGTTCACCCTCAATTGTAACCGAACTTAGGTGTTGTGTTTATTGAACATGACTTTAGTCTTGTCCAAGTTCATCCCGAGACCCATCAGTCGGGAAGCAGCATTACGGCCATCCAGCATATTCTGTAAGTCTTGCAGTGATTCTGCCATTATGACGATATCATCGGCAAAGCGAAGGTGTGCGATGTGCTCGCCATTGACATTTCGGTCACGTCCTTTCGAGTCTATAGTCTTGAAAACGCTATTGTGAACTAACGCACTAACGCATTTGTGAACAGTTTCGGGGATACGATCATATGATTTTATGTATCTACATAACTACTAAGGAAAAAAATATGTTTTTTTGTAATCCCGCAAATGCCACGGATCCGCGGGATTGACGTCTTGATGCGGGATTGGATTCCCTAGTCACAGATAATGGTCGATGGTCACCGATAATGGTCGTTGGTCACAGAAAATGGCGTATGGTCACAGATAATGGTCGATGGTCAGATGGTCACAGATAATGGTGTATGGTCACAGAAAATGGTCGATGGTCATAGAAAATGGTCTATGATCACAGAAAATGGTCGATGGCCACAGAAAATGGTCTAGGATCTCTTTTTATGGCAAAGGTGGCATACGAGTAGACGGATCACCTGATGGTAAGCGATTACCGCCGCCCATAGACACCCGCAACATCAGGAGTCACAAGTGCGTTGCCGGCCTTAAATCACAGAATATGGTCTATTGTCACAGAAAACGGTCGATGGTCACAGAAAATGGTCTTTCGTCATAGAAGTCTATTGTCTATGGTATAGAAGCAACCTACCGTGCCACCGGATGACGTCATAGTACTCCGCACTCGTCAGTAGCTCTAGTAGAAACTGCCACAGCTGTATCTGTCCGTTGTTCCCATTTCTAGAGGCCACGTAAGAAGATATTTCGTCTTCGGACCCTATCACCTGTGAAATATGTTTTTTTTAATGTAATTTACAAACAGAAGTGATTATTTATTAGATGAATGCACAATGATGTATGTGGTAGATTCAAAATATAGTGAGAAAAACAACAACTTGTATTGAGTTGTATGGGTCCTTAATTTTAATGAAACTAAATTTTTATTGAAATGAGATGGACTCGGTAACTCAGTGATTAGCGCTCTTGACTGTTGATCCGAGAGTCGTGAGTTCGATTCCCACATGAAAAGATTAGTTTTCTCTGTGTCTGGGTGTATTATATCTACATATGTATGTATTTAAACGTATATGTGTATAGTTCATTCCAATCAAAAAAAGCAAAACGTAAACAAACTTACTATGGAACTGACACATGTCAATGTCATCTGCATACTACGTTTGTTTACCTTTTGCTTTTTTTTGATTGGAATGAACTATATGTATATCAGTCTCTGGTTCCCATAGTACAGGGAATCTTAGTTTGGGGCCAGATGACCGTGTGTCATTTGTCCTGGACTCAGTACCTGTTTAGGTTTCTTTTTGATAGCAGACTGTTGCGTTTCTAAAGGGTCTCTGTCTTGAACTCCCTCCCCATCTGTTTGTACCACAGCTAAAACAAACAAAAACATGTTTTACCCATAGTTTGTTTTTAGAGTAACTCAAAAACCATTGAACCGATTTTCATCAAACATAGCTAAAAACCACCGCAATGAAACCGGCTTTCGAATAAAATAAAAAACACATCTAAATCGGTAATTTTAGAGATACAATGCCATAGATAAACACAGACACATACATATATGCTTAATAAAACTTATAACATCTATTTTTGCGTTGCGGTAACAAAAAGTAAAAATCCAATAAAATATCTCTAAAACACGAAAACGAAGAAAAACCACTGCGGTAGCTCATTATTAAGTACCAGGGTAGCATAAAATATAACCTTACCTATAAATTTACATTTCCGCAATAGTTCAAAGTGTGTCCAAAATACATCTCCATGGTCCGATGGTACTTTTTCTCTGTAATATAAATAAATTAGTTACTTTTACACTTTCAAGAACTTACAAGCTTCTGCCTGCGACTTCGTCCGCGTGGACATCAGAATTGTGTCCAAAAAGAAAGAAAATGTCAAGTAAGCGCCATCTAGTGACAAAGTGGAAATTTTGAGTTTTTAAGCATTCTTACGGCAACCCTTAAGTTTTCCGGGATAAAAAGTATCCTATGTGTTAGCCGAGTGCTTTGTCTATCTACCTACCAAATTTCATACAAATCCGTTCAGTAGTTTCGGCGTGAAAGCGGAACAAACAAACAAACATCCATACTTCCGCATTTATAGTGAGATTAGTTTCACTATTATAACCTTGTAAGGCCCAACGACCTATTTTTAAGACATCGGTTTAGTAGTTGTTCAGACCAAATAAAGTTTTTTTAAATCGTTGTATAGAGACCCAACTACCTAAATTAGAACCTACTTTTCGAACTCATGTTACGATTTGAATATTGGCGCCATTTCTAAATGAACCATAGATTCACAAATAAATAAAATATCACATTCGAATAGGGAAGAAAACTGACAAAACTCGCCGATAGAGGCGCTGATATCGCTTAACTTATAACAATCATCACTAACTGTCAAAACGTATAGAAATAGAAAATATTGTTCACGTGAACTAAACATAAGATTTATTTAAAAAATGTTGCAATAATAATGGAAATCATTAATTTCCTAAAGATTCTCGGGTGAAGAAGTCGTGGGAAAAGTTACGTTTTCAATTATGTACTTTTCAACTTCGCCTTTAATTGAGGAACAGTCCAAGTCGCATACATTTTCCATTTAACAATTTTACAGAAAAAAAAACTATTTTATAACACCTCGATAATAAAAAACGCTTCTAATTGAAAGTTGTTATGAGTCAAGCGTCCGTAGCGCCATCTGCAAATAGCTTTGCGTTTTCTTCCCCATTGGATCGTTTAGGAAAAGTCTGGGCCGCAACCACTTGGATCTATTTTTAGGTCGTTGGGCCGTAATGACTACCTGCCTAAATTTAGGTTGGGCCTTACGAGTATAATATTAAATACATAGTTATTTAACGAACTACTGACTCGGTGGCTAAGTGGTTAGCGATCCTGACCTCTAATCCGAGAGTCGTGGGTTCGATCCCCACATAGGGCAAACTTTTCTGTGATGAGCAGAATTGTTTGCTCTGAGTCTGGGTGTATTATATCTATATATGTATGTATTTAAAAGTATATGTGTATGTATATCAGTCTCTGGTTCCCAAGATACAGGGAATCCTAGTTTGGGGCCAGTTGACCGTGTGTGATTTGTCCCAGATATTATTATTATTATTATATAGTACAATTACATTGCGACCGTACGTATATGGATTATTCATCGGAACTGAATATCGATCTTTCATCAACTATTTTTATTTATTCTTTCTTTTGATATTTTTGGGAAAGAAATAAATACTTGTAATGTCATGTTAATAGGATAGCATAATTGGTCATAAGTTTTTATTTATCTGTAGCTTAGTTGTTACTCACTTGAATTCCACATTATTCATAGCGCAGAGCTCCGCGCCGCTTATATTCCAGTCGGATAGCTTCACACCAGTAAGATTGAACTGACGCACCGCCCATTGGATCCATAGCTTCACGTGTTGGACTGACCTAACGACACAGAAGACTACATTTACAACATCATCATAATTTTCGTTTCTTTGGACCCGTCTTTATTCTCTCTCCGCAAACACTTCCCGAAACGGCGGGTATATGAGTTCCGAGTGGTAGGAACCTCGTATAAGGTAGACAAAAGAATGACATTTGAAAAGTGTACACCTGCTTCGAATAAAATATTCTCATATTCAACTTGACTACGTAAGTATGTATTTATTTATTTTTGAGAGAAACATTGAACAGGGTTGACATGGTTTACAATAAATAGGTACATTATGTTTCGCCAAGGCAATGGCATGCAAAATTATACATTTGTCAAAAATATAATATATTAGGAACTAGAGGATTAAATTAAGCTCTTCTAAACATACAAACAAACAAGCAAACAAACAAATTAATGTAATAATTCCTTAATGTTATAGCAATTAAAGTCCAATAACCAACGATATAACTTTCTAGGTTGAAACTTTACAGGCAAGTTTTTAATATGGTCTGGCAACTGGTTATACAGGGTGTTAAAAAAAGTGCATTTGAAATTTTAAGGGGTTACTCAGAATCAAGTATAGAATCCAGGAAAAATATTGAAAAAATTCTCTCTTCAATTTTTTTTTGCAGTTTTTCATAAAAATTCTCGATTCACTATTTAGATTTAGTATGGGAATCTGAAAAAAATAATTGAAGAGCCGATTTTTTCAATATTTTTCCAGGGTTCTGTACTTGATTCTGAGTAACCCCTTAAAATTTCAAACGCACTTTTTTTAACAGCCTGTATATTTTAATACACATCCAGTAGCAATTTCTTTGGAACAGTGCGGTTTTAGGGCATTTATTTGATACCAGTCTGTTAGGGTTTCTAGTATTCCGTGGGTAACACAGATTCATGTGTAAAATTAAGAGTCAACTGAGCTATCGGCTAGCGGTATCGCTAATGTATGATTGTTTACTCACTCTTGTAACAATAGTTATGTCTGTCACACTCACTCATCAGTGATGAGTAGTGATCGGAAATTCGGATGCAATTATACCTGAAATTGGCGAGCTAGCATAATATGGATATGCCGTTTTGAATAGAAATGGAAACTATTGGCCATACATATACAGGGTGTAACAGAAGTGTGTGACAATACTTCAAGGTTGGCTTTTACCCATCAAACTGAACAACTTTTGTTCTATAACTTTGATGAAATCGCAAAAATTTTTTTTGACTTTTCATACAAACTTGGTTCGCCAGCTGATCGATTTGTATGAATAGTCCAAAAAAAATTTTGCGATTTCAACAAAGTTGTAGAACAAAAGTTGTTCAGTTTGATGGGTAAAAGCCAACCTTGAAGTATTGTCACACACTTCTGTTACACCCTGTATAGTGTTAAATGTTTCACATTTTAGCCCCCCTATCACCTGCTTAAAGGATTACCGGTAACCCTGTGTATATAAAGTAAGTTGTGGATATAAACACATAATAGCCCAAGTAGCATTTCGAACTGTATAAAGGCTGTAGTATAAAATAATTTTACACTTAACGCTGTATTAGATCGCTGTATAAAGGCTGTGTAGCGGGCTACACAGACCTTCTAATTCCAAAAGGGGCCCCAAATTAGACAGCCGTGGGTGTACAAACAGCTGGTTAACGGCTGTACTATCGCAGTAATAAGGCTGGCTTAAGGCGTAATTAGACACCATTATACAGCGATAGTTCTACAAATAAGAGATTTTTATTCTTACACGGAGCCTAAGGTTGACTAAAGGACTTTAAGTTATCGTTCAAACTTTTTGTTACTCCTTAATGTTAGTTTTGTGTGAACTCTGCAGCGCACCAGACATCCCATTTTGTGAAGTGAATTTTGTGGTACATATCGGTAAGTATTCATTTTCAATTTATCTGTTGTTATTGTAAAAAACTCACGCGCCCTTGAAATAAATACATAATGGTCAAAAATTTAATAATGTTAGAAAATTCAGAGTACTACCAGTCGTTATAAATCAACCTAAAATCGATTCTGACATTTAAATATGCTTTTCTATTGACAATTTACTAATTCTATTGCATATGTTTTCGAAATTTATTAAGTTAACGACAAAAATATTTAGTGTATAAATTCATAGGTTAGTTTTTTTTAATGGCGTCCTAACTTAAACAGCCGTGGCTCTTCAAAAATTCTAATAGGAAGCTATTTACTGAATTATGGCAAAATTTTAGAATGCATGACAGCTTAAAGAGTAGTCGTTTCTGTATATCGGAATTTATTTATTCCAGCGGCAGCATAGAAAGCATAAGCATAGAAGCGAAAACCAAGTCCATGTAACCCGTGTACACCGTTCACAATATGGCGGATAAATGAGTAACCTGTTTAACCCTTTGGAAACACTTTCGGAAGAATTATCTTCTCCTGTGATACCATAAGAGCACTAACGGCTGAACTATAGGTTAATCCTACACTCATAGTGTTGGATTTAAAAAAAAAGAGTACGATTAAACTCTTACGCAGCCGAAGGAGTGTTTCTACACCGTAGTAAAGACCCTGGCTGTATAGGGGTTTCCGAAATGACCATTAATCAGCTGTTATCAAGCCATATATGATGGCTTTACAACAGAGTAAGTTTACACCAATATCCAGCAAACAGAAAAAATCAATGCTGTTAAACAGAATGGAGCTGTGAAAGAGTGTAAACTAAGAGCTCTATCCAGTCGTTAGGCAGCTCTAGTCGTCAAATTCTGCTTTTGGTATATTTTCACATTAGATGCTGTCTATAAGCAATTTCCAATGCTCTTTAAAAGCAAAAAGTAATAATTTCGCCAGTATACAGCCCTTAACCAGCTGGACTGTATAAGACTACCAAATCTTGCTCTAATACAGCTGGAGACATTTTTGTACTCTCTTGTCCATCGACTATACAGTCGTCAGCTGTTAAAGAACTGTATATTGGATTTTTTTTCAGCCTAAATGTTACTTGGGAGCATACATAAAATTTTCAATAATATCAACATTGACTACAATCAGATCATTACAATTAAGAATCCTAACGCTTTTTACGATCCCGGTATCCCGAGAACTTTTTCTATGAAAATCTATAAATTTATTGGGAAAGGCATATCCATACTATTCTTTCTAAAAACGAAATTGCATCCGAATTTCCGATCACTAGTGATGAGTCATCACATCATATGTTGGGGATCCTGGGTCGTGGTCACAAGTCATAGTTACCACCTTTTTCCTCCTATATTCTGTCTTATTTACTCTCATGTAGCATTGTAACCAATGTTACATGTAGCTGTCCCGCTCACTTCTGGTGTAAAAGCTCTTTCCTTCACTCACAACATTTTGGCGTCGTCGTATATGCTGACATGTTTGTATTCCTACTTTAATATACCACCCATTTCCTCCTATATCTGTCTTCTTCACTCTCCCTAACGAACGTATAGCTGTCTCGCTCGCTCCTACGGTAAACGCTATATCCCTCTCCCTCCCTCACCACATATTAGGGTTGTCTGGTATCCTGACACGTTCCTATTCCTACTTTAATTACATATTCCTCATATGTCTGTCTTCTTCACTCTCACTAACAAACGTATAGCTGTCTCGCTCGCTCCTACGGTAAACGCTATATCTCTCTCCCTCCCTCACCACATATTAGGGTCGTCTTGTATCCTGACACGTTCCTATTCCTACTTTAATCACATATCCCTCATATGTCTGTCTTCTTCACTCTCACTAACAAACGTATAGCTGTCTCGCTCGCTCCACGGTAAACGCTATTCCTATCTCCCTCACTCACCACATATTGGGGTCGTCCGGTATCCTGGCGCGACTGTGGTCCTCCTTGAAGGTCGCATCCACCACCCACTTGACTTGGGTCTGCTCAGCATCACACACCGCCATCTCCGCCTCTTGTTCCATCTCCGGTTCACCAGTTGGCTCTTCTAAACCTGGATTAACTAATGATACCATTATTTCGAATCCTAGTAAAAATTTAAAAGAAAAAAATGTATAGGAGGGTTTCTTTGGACCGGTCGTTTCTTCTCTCTCCGCAAAAACTTGCCGAAACGGCGGGTATATCAGTTCAGAGTGGTAGGAACCTGATGGATGCTGCAACATACACGTGCTACTCACTGGCATACTCCCGCCTGGTAGTGGGCAGCACATCATCATCGGGCTTCAGTACATCCAAGATGTTGATCTTCTTCTCCGCTGGCCGGATTTGGATGTTGACCTGGACGATGCCTGAGCCCCGGATGCATTGCTCAACCAGGGTCTTGTGGCTTTCCAGCTGTTGAGGATAATATTAATATTTTCATTGTCATATTACAAGTGTGAAGTGAATATTTTGTTCACAAAACAATGTTAAATAGTTTCTTTCAGTAAATGAGTTTGTTAATGACATAAAAGTAGAAGCAGTTTTCTATTCTATTCTATTTTTCTATTTGGCATTCCACATCTCATATTCACAGTTTTTTCTATTGTACTGTCAATTCTGGGATCCGAACCCGCGACCGTCACTTTAGCACAAACATACCGGTGCTTCATCTGGCCCGCGGCCAGCGCAGCGGTCGGGGGCCATGTACCTTGTACATATTTAATTTGAAAGACGACATAATTACTTGCAGATACCGAATCTGACAAATTCCGGAATGGGTTTGGCTTTTTTCATAGTATTTTTCTATCCTTCCGTTTCAAATCTACAGTTTCCTATGGTTTATTCAATCTACACAGAATTATATTTGTATGGTTCATTCCAATCAAAAAAAAGCAAAACGTAAACAAACTTACTATGGAACTGACACATGTCAATGTCATCTGCATACTACGTTTGTTTACCTTTTGCTTTCAATATACAGGGTATAAAAAAGGGGCTACTCAGAATCAAGTAAGTACAAAATACAGGAAAAATATTGAAAAAAATCCGATCTTAAATTTTTTACTTACTTCTACTTGATTCTGAGTAATCTCTTAAACAAACGCATTTTTTAACTTTCTTTATTATATTTATACAACATTAGTAGGACCTCACCATCTTAGCGTCTTGCAACCAGAATGTGTAGTCGACGAGATTGACTCCAAGTCTCATCTCCAGCATCGAGCGGAGCTTCGACAGCCGCGTCCGTATGTCCATCAGTTGGATTATCACGCCTTTCAGGTCATCTGTATAAGAATTTTAGTTTGTTACACCATCAATGATTTTAACCGCGATCGAAGGTGGTGTTAAGTGCAACACTAGGTAACCGCCGTCTATACCTAGTGGATAGAACAGTTGTGCCACAGGATAAGAAGAAGAGTGATTTTGCTAAAGCAAAGCAAAAGGTTATAATAATAATAATAAAAATATTTCAATGTCATATTTTTTAGTATTTAACAAAAGACTTAAGTAATAATCTAATAATGTATAAATGATGTGAATTAAAATTAAGTCTTATAGATGAAACCAATAACCAATGACATCAAGAACTGGTTAGTTAGTCTAGCAATATATACAGGGTGTAACAGAAGTGTGTGACAATACTTCAAGGTTGACTTTTACCCATCAAACTTTTGTTCTACAACTTTGTTGAAATCGCAAATTTTTTTTTGGACTTTTCATACAAATCGATCAGCTGGCGAACCAAGTTTGTATGAAAAGTCCAAAAAATTTTTTGCGATTTCAACAAAGTTGTAGAACAAAAGTTGTTCAGTTTGATGGGTAAAAGCCAACCTTGAAGTATTGTCACACACTTCTGTTACACCCTGTATATTTTAATATACAAACAATTTCATATTTTCTTTGATTTATTAAAAATATTACTATAAGGTGACTTTTTAATGGAGGATGTGAAATGTGAAATTAACTTTAAAAATATGCCTTGTGGGTATGATGAAGATATGTATATCATTTTATCATTGTTGGCCTGATGTGATATATCATTTCTTCACTTTTTAATTGAAAAAATGTTGATAAAAGAGCAACTTCTAAAGCACAGCAAAGTGTTGGATAAACCAAGCCCAATATATTCTGTATTTTAAGTTTCCAAAGAAACATGATCCTCACCAACGGAGTCCGTACTCTGCATGGACTCTTCATCTGGGGTGTCTGAGAACACAGCCAGTGGAGCTTGCAGTATTTCCGTCCCTGACTGCATAAGACCTGGAAAGTTTTCGATTATATTCCTTAGAAATATTTCATTTGTCCCTGCCCATCAGCATATATTGCAGTATATCCCCTTACCAGTGAAAGTTTGTACAAATGCACCTTACTTTTTACAAGGGGTCGTAAAGAAACCTATAGGAGGAAACATACAGAGGGCAGTCCATATCACCTACGATCGCAGACAATGGAGAAACCTTGTTTGTGGTCGCGATTCTCAGCACTGAGGGACCAATGAAGAAGTCTAAATAAATAAATACACTCTGGCCAGACCCCTGCTTTTTACATTGGCCTTGAAATTGGAATTAAATGTGGCAGAGGATAACTGCATTCTTTTCACAGAATTTGTAGTGCGCTTAATAAGTATTTTAAGAAAATCCCTTAGTTTTGATATCAAGGTAGTTTTTTTTTACCCTCAATTAGTAAGCCCTTGGCATTTTCTCACCTGATGGTAAGTGATAATGTTGCCGAACATGGAAGCGGGCTTACTAAGATTCCCCAACTTAATGGGGAACTGGCTATCTTATCTTCATGTCGGAACACATAAATGTTGTTAACATTGATGTTTGGCGGCAAGAATTAGATAAGATGGTGGTAGCTAGTCAGGCGGGCTCAGAAAATGCTCTATCACCAAGCAAACCGAGTCGTACAAAGTTGGCTCCCGCCGGGAATCGAACCCGCGACCTCCTGATATGATATCAAGGTATCAAGATATCAAAGATAATGATCAAGGTAGATCTATATTATATATACAATCAGTTGGATTCATATCAGTCGAGTTATGTAGGTATCTCGACTAGCAAAACAAACAATATGTATTTTTTTGGTTACGAAGACGACCTTGGTTTAACACCTGCAGTCTGCATTGTTTACGAGTGTAAACATTTGCACTCACCGAGGTCAGATTCCGTTACATATTGTGGTATAACCGATAATGGATCGGACATCTCAACACTGGCTGAGGCCTCGTCGAAATGTTCCCCGTTTTCCATTTTTATCGCTCGCACATTTAACAATTCGTTCAGATCCGTCACTTCCATGATGCCTGACAATAAAATCACTGAACGGGAATCGGATTTTTCACTGTTATTCAATGTAAATGAGTTTCACAAAAGTTTTCACGTCAATTTTTCGCAATAAACACCAATTTTTGAATAATAGGAAAAGGAAATCGCCAAGCAAACCACTTCCGCGTGCGCCGAACGGAAGAGCCATAGACAAAACAAACGAAATACTATACAAGCTGTCATGTGTTTATGTTCGGATACGCATGTTGTTGACTAGGGAAGAATATTGAATGTTGCGCCATCTGTTGTCGAGTAGCAAAATTAGCAACAGCAAAGGTATTATATCAAGCAGTTTTTTTTCTCAGATCTTGCTGGCATCTAAGAAAAGAATCCTTTCAGCAACCACACCTTGTATCTCAAAACGTTAATGGCACAAATTCTGAGTATAACGCCGTTGGTGCCGGCTGCTATCAGTATTAAACTATATTGAAAACTTCTGTCACTGGATTTGGCCACTAGAGTGCGTTTCAACAAATAGTTCTTATGCGGTTATGTTGGCAGCAATGTTTTCCACACACACTACATAGAACTCAGACACACACTACATAGAACGCAGACACACACTAACAACATCGGTAGAAGCGTCTTCGCGTGTGATGTCGTTGATAGACAGGGGAGCCAACATAACGGCATAGGAACTATTTATGAAACGCATTCTAGTTACCAATTCTTGCCCCCGTGTATGGATGGAATACGGTCTACCTACCGTTGATAACGCACTAATTATGCTCTTTTTGAGATAGGTATATAATTTAGGGTTGAGCTACATCTGGACGCACCGAATCGCATTTGTTCCGCCTGTGCTACAGCGTGCTGCAGCATGCTGCCGCCCGCGGTCGCATTACGGGTTGAGCTACATCTGGACGCACCGAATCGCATTTGTTCCGCCTGTGCTACAGCGTGCTGCAGCATGCTGCCGCCCGCGGTCGCATTCGTATGCTGCGGAATACGGCCGCAAGCGGCAGCATGCTGCAGCACGCTGTTGCGTTCTTTCATTAGGTACACAATTTCGTTTGCTCACAGTATAGTTTCAAGTTCGATATGGATAGAGCAGTGATAATAGCGTGTATTTTGCAAGAGCAGAATAACAGGACTAAAAAGAAACGAATTCGAAAAATAAGACGTAGATACTGGGTTGATCCTTTTTGGAAGCAGCGAGAGGTTCATGGACAGTACGCTACACAGTTTCCGGATTTAGTAGCAAATCCAGATAGATTTTTAGATTATTTATTACATTTAAACGAAAACTCCATCCGTACGGCATCAGTGGACCGGCTGGACCTGTGTTGCCGGCAATGAAAATTTAGAAAGTCCGAAATCACTCGCAAAAACTTCTTTTTTGGCTTCAAAAGTTCCGTTTTGTCCACCATGCAGCTTATTCCCTTTTTTCACCAGCCCTGCGTCCCCAATGTTGACAAATGGGAATTATTTTCCCATTTGTTCCTAGTTGGGATAAATAGGAAATGTGAAGTCCCTGTTGTACCAATGGCGACAAACAATACCAATTGTTGCCATTGGCAACGGTTGAGACTAAACATACCACTGGTAACGATTGGGATTTTCTGTCACCATTGGTACAACAGGGATTTCACATTTCCCATTCGTTCCCACTGTGTGGTGACAAATAGGAATAAGCCGATCTGACCAATGGACAAAGACAAAGAGGTTTGTGAGCGCAGATTCACGCGCGTTTCGTTTAACAAATTTCGATTTGTAATACCTACCCATATTCTCGCCAAAAGTTCCGATTACTATTAAGTGCCGAGAAAGTTCGGCCCAAGCTTCAAAAGTTCCGGAAATTGGAAAAAAAACTACGAACCGGCAACACTGGGCTGGATTGAATGGCGGGAAATCACAGCGACAGCGAGTTGTTGGGTCACAGAGTAACAACAAGCAGATGTACAATTTAATTTAATAAATGTACATATTTGTGCGTATTAGTAGACTCATTCCAGTATTGAAGTTATAAAAAATGTCGTATTTCAATAATAGCTTATGTAGCTTAACATATTAAGGGGATCGAGTCAATGTGGCGCCCTCAGTGTAAAAAAAATTCTCTAACTGAAAAAACTATCAATATTCCAAAGAGTACACTAAATTAACATAATTTATATTTTGAAAGTATGGTTAAATAAAGGGCTTTGAAGATTAGTCGCTTATGATCTAGCCACCATCTTGAATTTTGACAAAAATGGTGTCGCAGTTTGAAACCTACATTCGTTAAATCGCCGGTTAAGGAGATATAATATTTTTAGTGATACCTCCATAATGCTGCTCTGCCATCTTGGTTTCTGTTTTAAACACTTTAAAAAAAAGGTGAATACCCCTAATATCGCTATAATTAGTAGGAGCTAGCTCCTAATAGAAGCGATCGTGGCTCAGTGCGGCTTGCGTGGTCGCATAGAACACGCAAGTTAACTGACATCTTACACCATTGCAACATAGATCAAAACAGCGTATCGTGTAAATACATCGTGTGGACCTATGGGTAATTACGTTGTCCCGTCGATCATGCAAGTTAACTGACTACAGACACGGTCATAACCTGGATTGTTCTGACTGTTAGTGGCATTTATCTCGACCGTTTCCGTGCTTCGCAAGGTATGTTATGTCGTTGGTGCCGGTTACTATCACTAGATGGCAGTCGTTAAGCCAGGTCAGAGGTCTTATAGGCGGCTTAAAAACTTCTGGTCTGGCACTGGGGTTAGCAACTAGCCCCGAAACCTCCACCAATCCGGACTTGACCCCTGTGTGTGGAGTATGGCCTAACCTTCCCAAAGTATGGGAAGAGACCCGTACCCCTGCAGTATCAGTTTGTCGTCTAGTTCTAACCAATTCGTCTAGTTTGTAATAAGCGCCGAAGCCTCTCACTGTGCCATCTGGACGCCAACCACCCTCACTACTCAGACCTCTGTACTTGCCAGTATCTCACCCGCATCCTGCTCCTATTACGACGCTACAAAATCACAGCCATAGTTTCCATTCGTCATAAGGAAATACAGATCTGTAAGTTTATGTGGGTTGCTCGAAGGCGACCCACGCAAAGCAAATAGCTGTAATTAGTTATAGATCGTTCATTTAACGAAGGCACGCCCCACTACTTTTCGCGAGGGGTGCGCGCGGGACGCTGGGAGTTGTTTGCTCACGACGCGCCACTGTGCTCTAACCTTTGATTGGTATGAAATGAAATAAAATGAAAATACTTTATTCGAAGTAGGTATCAGTGTACACTTTTCTAATGTAATTTTTTTGTCTACCTAATACGAAGGTAAGTAATTTATTTTAGTGCACGTATACACAAATAGATAACTAGTACGTAACGACCAGAAACAATCTAACGCATACTTAAAATATCAGCGAGAGTGGGGTTTGCCTTCGTGAAATGAACGATCTATATATATACAACTAGCATGTAGAAAAAAGTATGAGATCTCTAAATAGGTAACAGAAAAAGATACGATTTTGCGCATTTTTCAGTTTTTTTTCATCAGACGTTAAACTCTTTTGTAGAGTTTTTAGTGTTATAATAAGACGAATTAAATGTTCAGTATTAAAAGGAGTAAAATGAACATATTTTAACATTTCAACGGATTCTTATAAGCATTTTTATACGAAGTTCGAAAACAAAATGAATGTAATACATTCTAATAAACAAATCTTTGTCATTAAATATCTCCAAGACTGGTGGCTTAAACACAAAATGACTTATTGTATTTTTTGATCACCTGCACGTCTTCTAACGATTTATATAACTCTCAAGGTGCGACATCGATTTCGGAAAAAATCAAGATGGCGGCTGGTCATAGGCCACCTTCCATACTTAAATCTTCGAATCCCTTTGTTTTTGCCCTTAATTATATAAAATAAAAGATTATAATGTTCTGTGGATATGTG
Source organism: Coleophora deauratella (assembly GCA_958295455.1). Taxonomy (NCBI): domain Eukaryota; kingdom Metazoa; phylum Arthropoda; class Insecta; order Lepidoptera; family Coleophoridae; genus Coleophora; species Coleophora deauratella. The sequence goes on along the minus strand of OY282414.1, from coordinate 4,055,329 downwards.
ATATCCATGATAAGGCGCCATTGATTTATTACGTAAGACTATTTTTGCTAGTTTTTGACCCCCTCTCTCCCCTGAATAAGAAAAAATAAGAACAGGCCGATCCCCTCCCCCCTGTTTAATATTTATTACGTAAGAATCTAAAGGAAAAAATTAATACACGTTTGGTTTGTTTTAATGTTTATTTTTCAAAGTTACCATTTTTAGGAATGTTTATTTGTATTGTACCTACAAAGTTAGGTACAAGTATTTTTAAAGTATAATCTTTGCGCATTTTTGTGATCTTACCACAGTATAAAAATTAGTAGTGTCGTACAGTATGGACACTCGCTGCCTGCTTGTTATAAAAAAATTGATATGGTCGACTCTCCCCCGTCCCCCATAAATCGTTTTACGTAATAAATGAATGGCTCCAAAACAACTGAAATATAGCATGAAATACATAGAAACACGTGAAGAACACAAAAAATAACTGGATATAGGCATTATCAGTTGTACCAACTGCCTGCCTGATAATCTTTAATAATACAAATAATGAACACATAATAAAATTTATCGTAATAATAAAAAAGTCAAACTGCCTTTATATACCGTATGTATTTATTCTGTGTCAAGTCTAGAGGAATCGCACAGGGCCGCGCGGCGTGCGACAGCGCGCGGCCGCACGCTATCAGCGGTGAAAGGGTGCGACAGCATGCTTTCGCGCGCGCCAGCGTTCTGACGCGCGCGTCAGCATTCCGCCGCCTCCCATCCGTTCCGTTCCGTGTCGTCGTTTCCGTTGCGTGCGGTCGCACTCCCACTCTCTTTCTTGCTCTAGTAAATGACGGTTCTAAGTGATAGAAAAGGATAGAAGCACGGGAAAGTGCGATTCGATGTCAATCGCATTTTTTCGGTATTGCCGAGCGCCTCGTCTATTCCGCCGCGTGCGGTCGCACAACCGCTCTCTTTCTCGCTCTAGTAAATTACGGTTTTAGGTGATAGAAGCACAGAAAAGTGCGATTCGGTGCGGCCAGATGTAGCTCAACCCTTATCCTAGGCGCTGGAATTTATAACAATTACACTATGGTAGATCCTACATTTGTTTATTGGTTCAAGTCTTTGGAGAAGGCCAAAAGGCAAAGGTTCAATTTATTTATTTAAGTATTTATTTACACTTTTTTGTATATAAAATCTATATAGTGTACATAATTTTATTTGCAGATTTTTTTTTTGTATACTGTGTTTTTGCCTGAAATAAAAATTATATTATTACAATTATGGGATTGTACAGGTAGGCGGTCTTATTGCTATAAGCAATCTCTTCCAGACAGACAACCTTATTTTAGATCAATACCAGTAGGTAACTGCTAGTCTTCTGAGGTAGGTAGGTACAATAACTTTTAACGACATTTAAAATAAAAATGCATTTTTATATAAATATTTACAATTTATTTCAGCATTTTTCCATGGGAAGAATCTGTTGGACATAAAAACAAGACATTCTTATGTTCATGAATATGATTATGAATCCGTGATTATGTATGAACATAAAATTCCTCCATCTTGGACCATGAAAAAATATTTTTATGATTACCAGTGAAAATGCAACAGTAGATTTAAAATATTTACACATTATCCCATACAAAATTTGGTCGATAAAATGTATGGAACACAATTTGATTTTCTTACTTTCACTGGTAAACTTAACTATACATTCAGTCAATACAAAAAAAAACTAAAAACAAAAATGAAGATCATAGCAATACACAGTTTTAGTATTAATTACTTAAATTAATTAACTCTTTTTTAGAAAACTATAAAATAATGCTAAGCGTAATTTAGAAACAAAAATGCTTCTGAAAGTATTACTAAGCCAAAAATCTTGTTTAGTAACCCGAGGCCAAAAGGGATTGAGAACGGAAAAACAAATTTCTTTCATAAAAAAATATGATATGACTTGTACGGCGGAGTTATTTATTATTCTGCATTTATTTCCAGGTGAATAAGTAAAAAAATACAGACACAGATACATTGCACTTTCAAGAAGATAGATAAAAGTAACAAAACCAAGTTTTAAAATAAGCAAAAATCAATTAAGGGCATTTTTACAGAAATCGATTATTAATTTATTTTATTTCTTACAGTTGTGGTAGCTGTTTTTTTTCTTTCTTATTGTGTGGAGTGGTCCACACAACAAGTGCTACTTACTTCGAATAATGTATAAGGGAGTAAGAAAAAACGGAAAAAAATATTCATGATTCATTACATACATTTTGCAGTTTCTATTTTTCTTTACGCAATTTCTAAGAAGACCCTTTCCTACCATCAACTTAAAAACTATTTTTTTTACATCTTATTAGTATTTGGCATAATTATCTATTAGCTATAGTACAAACTGTATTTACACATTCTTTATATTAAAATTAGTAACTAAAACTCATATACAATTACTGCTGTAAGACGTTTCAATGGCGCAGTATGAAAATACAAAGTATAATAGTTTTACTTAACTATTTAAACTGGGACCCAGATTCGAACACTCGGCGAAACATGCGAAAGAGTGCGATATGTTTTTGTCCCTTTCCCACAATTTTCTGTATTGCAAGTAGCGTGGTTATGATTAAATAGAGGGTGAAACTGGATCCTTCGCCGTGTGTGCAACTTATTCAGAAGGAATCCACATTCTTCTAGAATGCAGAACGTTTGTACCAAACAGGGCTAAGAGACCGAAAACAACGCGGGAGTAACTGACAAGCTACTGGAGACTGTCGGAGTTATTGGACCCAGCTCACGGAGTAACGCAAAATGACCTTCAAAGTGATGGAACTTCTTGCCAGCATCGGTATTTCCTGAGTCTTTTAACTTAGAAATATTAAAGTAGGCTTTCTTTGTGAGTCCACCTTTGACCCCTAACGTCATTTAACATCCAGTGAGAGTGGTGTCAAACACTACCAACCACACCCCGGACACTTCATACAAATATCGCGTTATTGTTTACTACATAGAAATTTGACACTTCTTCATGTCTGTACACGTGTTAATGTATGTGTGAATAGATATTCACAGCCTTAGCCTAAGCAGCCCTATCTAGGGCTATCTAAGGCTTCTTGGTCATACCGCCTTGTCGTAGGTTACACTTCTTTTTGTTATGTTTACCGTTTTTGGTAATTGATATTTCCGAAAACAGTAGAACTTTAACGACAGATATGAACATAAATGACAGACTTTTACAATAGACATTTTTAATGCATACTGTATATACGAGACAACCTCTTTATGGTTCATTCCAATCAAAAAAAAGCAAAAGGTAAACAAACATAGTATGCAGATGACATTGACATGTGTCAGTTCCATAGTAAGTATGTTTACGTTTTGCTTTTTTTTGATTGGAATGAAGTATACCTCTCTCCTTGCCAATCTCTTGACAACTGGTCACTTAGAAGAGTTAGAAGTCACACAGGGGGGTGAGGTAGCCTTCACAGAGCGGCAGGGAGTGTCTATACTGTGCATACATAATGTCCTTATACTGTGCTCCCAACATCTTCAATAGATAAAATTGATAAAGCTCAAAACAATATAGTTATCCACAGAGCAGCAAACTATTTTCAACAGTAGACAACATATTTTGGAAAGATGTTCGATTTGAAATCCCAGTTTAGCACCTTAGTTAAGCATACATGAAAACTATAATGATGAAGTTATTTTTTTTAAAAGTATTATGTTTTGACAGTAAACATAAAATTTAAAAAAAGTGCTGCGCCATTTTGTATAATTAAATAAAATTAATTCAATAAAAGCGTAAAAAATCAGACAGCCCTATAAAATCTATTTTCTTTTTTTTACAAAAAATCTTCTTGATATCTACATTTACTCTGTATAAAAATTTTGAAGGCATTTATTTCCCAACTACTTAATTCTTCCTATTACTGTAAAAAACATAAACCATTTACTTTAATACATTTTTGCCATATGTTTTTTTTGCTTATAATTTTGAAGATCACAATGGGTGTATACTATAACATCCATGAAAAGAAAAAAAACTTTAGTAATACCTGAGAATAGGCGAGAATGATAAAATCATTATTGTTTAAATGAGGTAAGTAAATTTAATTACACTGAGAAACCTAAAATACGTAATGGATGCCTTTGTACATATACCTTGCTCACATCAAGAAAAAGCAAAAGGTAAACAAACTTACTACGAAACTGACACATGTCAACGACAGTTGTCTAAGTTTGTTTACATTTTGCTTTTTCTTGATTAGAGTAAACTATACGCTCTTTGGCGCACTGAATCCTGACGAAATTGCGAGGGACGGAGCGAGCGAAACACGCACTATTTCTCAAATATAATTTGCTCTTTTCCTCATAACAATGCATTGGCCAATCACAAAGGCGCATTTTCGCTCTCCGTGACCCGTATTTCTTTGTCTCTTGTGGCTAAAGAGCGTTTGCACATAGGCAATTTAATGTATAACATATCACGGTAACTATTTGTTTTCAAAAAACATTTTTAAAACTACTTCATCATTCAGATCTGGAAATAATTTTTTGGTGATATCAACTATTATTCTTAATATGAAACAACATAAAATAACAATTCGCAAGAGCGAGGTACTTTTGGAAACTGTAACGTCTGGGCTTATTGCGGGAACCAGGCAGCCAGTAACCAACCACAATAAAACTGTGCTTGTTTTTACCTCAGCAGCATACTTCTTACGAAGTTATATTAAAAAAGGAGCTTTATTTGACAGTCACACGTAAATCAACCTGTATACCTTGTTCCAATCAAGAAAAAGCAAAAGGTAGACAAACTTACTATGGAATTGACAGATCTTGATGACACATTGACAATTACCTAGTAAGTTTGTTTACCTTTTATAATTCGAGTTTCCTCCATAACTTCACGGTTTTAGTGAAAAGTCCATACAAGAATGACACTGCGGTGCATCCTTTCCCATCTCTCAGAAATAGGAACACTATGGGTTGCCAATAAAAACATACAACTGCAACATTTAACATTCCGTATCAACACAACACTTGATCGTTCTTTTCGATTAAAACATTCACTGTTAAAGTTGACACGGACAGCACTTCAAACATTTTGTGTAGTGAAATAAACTTTAGAATCACTTTCTCCTGTCCAGAATGCACATAACTTGTGCATGTACACCAAACGTTCAAACATGTCGCTGTCCAGAACGCACATGACTTATGCATGTACACCAAGCATTAACTTTTACTGTCCAATGCTCATGGCTTGTGCAAGTACACCAATCGCTTAAACTTGGCACTGTCCAGAACGCACAAGACTTGTACACATAGACCAGACATTAACTTTCCACAATCCAAAACGCACGTTACTCATGCGTGTAGAAGATCAGCTGTGGATTGGAGTCGTCCGGTGACATCTCCAGTTGCACAAACTGTGGTGTGGTCCGCGCTGACTCGTAGTTGCCTCCACCGTTGCGTGACAGCGAGTTGCGTGATCTGTGGAGATAGGGAGAACACTTTAGTTCCAGTAGTTTTTTAATGAAAGATGTACTGATAAGCGTAATTATGGTGATTGTGACGCTTAGAGTATATGAATATCTAGCACAAAGTAAATTTTGTCTTAAAAAAAACTTATAGGGATATGTTAAGACAAAATTTAGCATGCGCTAGCTATCTACTGGGGGACATCTGTATTCGGATTAGCACATCTGATACAACTGTACTCACTTAGCCTTGGCGTGTGTCAGTATATGCGATTTGAGGTTGGTGCTCTGTGCAAACTTCTTGTTGCATCCGTCGAATGGGCACACGTACGGCCGGTCGCCCGTGTGGATACGCACGTGTGTCCTGGAAATAACACAAATTCATATACAGAATGCAACAAAATTGGTATAGGACCCGGTAAATTGAATAACCATAATGAAGAACCTTTGTTACGTCGTTGCAGAATTCGCAAGAAAACGTTAAAGACTTTCCATACAGCTCAAGCTTTTTGGCCAATTTTATTTGTATCATCATCATCATAATCAGCCAAAAGAAATTCATTGCTGGACACAGGCCTCCCCCAAGGATTTCCACACCGACCGCTCCTGCGCTGCCCGCATCCAGCGGCTTCCCGCAACCTTCACCAGGTCATCGGTCCACCGAGTGGGAGGCCTGCCCACACTACGTCTTCCGGTGCGCGGTCGCCACTCGAGAGCTTTAATGCCCCAACGGCCATCTTTTCTACGAGCTATATGTCCCGCGCACTGCCACTTCAGTAAGCTATGTCGGTCGGTTATTTTAATTCTCTTACGCCATCTTATCATTTACACGTACATATTTATTTACCTTAAATTGAAATCCAGCGAGAACCGTTTCCCGCAGCCCTCAAAGGTACACTGGAACGGTTTCTCCCCCGTGTGCACCAGCTGATGCCGTTTCAGTTTAGAACTCTCCACAAACGCCTTCCCTGCAAAGTTATAATAAATAGTTTTAACAAAAAAATTTTATTTAATATTTAGCACATATTAAGTAAAGGTTGACAAACACATACAGAATTATTGTTATCTATTGAAAAAAAAAAGCAAAACGTTAACAATCTTACTATGGAACTGACACAAACGTAGTATGTTATCTGCATACTACGTTTGTTTACCTTTTGCTTTTTTTATTGGAATGAACTATACAGTGTGCTATTAGCTGAGGCACTGACTACTATATCTACAGGATGCTACATGTCTACAAGTGTAGGGCACTGACTACTACATCTACAGGATGCTACATGTCTACAAGTGTAGGGTACTGACTACTACATCTACAGGATGCTACATGTCTACAAGTGTAGGGCACTGACTACTATATCTACAGGATGCTACATGTCTACAAGTGTAGGGCACTGACTACTACATCTACAGGATGCTACATGTCTACAAGTGTAGGGTACTGACTACTACATCTACAGGATGCTACATGTCTACAAGTGTAGGGCACTGACTACTATATCTACAGGATGCTACATGTCTACAAGTGTAGGGCACTGACTACTATATCTACAGGATGCTACATGTGTAGGGCACTGACTACTACATCTACAGGATGCTACATGTCTACAAGTGTAGGGCACTGACTACTATATCTACAGGATGCTACATGTCTACATGTGTAGGGCACTGACTACTATATCTACAGGATGCTACATGTCTACATGTGTAAGGCACTGACCGCACTCGGCGCAGACGTGCACTCGCGGCCCGTGCGTGTGCAGGTGTTTGCGCATCGCGGAATTGTCGCGAAACATCTTGGTGCAGCCCTTGTGTGGGCACGCTGCAATACGGGAGAATGGGTTGATAAGTTAATAAGATTCCATACAATAGTCCCATACAATAAGGTAATAGTTACAAAATACATAACATGTTAGTACCATATACTGAAAATGAAAATATTGTATTCAAAGTATTATAGGTAGCTGGACAAAAGCCTCCCCCAAAGATTTCCAAAACGACCGGTCCTGTGCTGCTCGCATCTAGCGGCTTCCCGCAACCTTCACCAGGTCGTCGGTCCACCGAGTTGGTCGAAGAGGCCTTTGTCCAGCAGTGGATGTCTTTCGGCTGATGGCGATAATGATTATAGGTAGCAGTGTACACTTTTAGAACATCGTTCTTTTGTCTACCAAATATAATACGAGGTTCCTACCACTCGGAACTCGTATACTCGCCGTTTCGGGAAGTGTTCGCGGAGTGAAAGGAAAGGAAGGGTCCGAAGAAACTCCGTCAACACTTTCCCCAACAAATCTCTACTCAGTTCGCAACAATTTATACTCCTCATACTAACTGATCAACCTTATCCGCCAATTATGTTCAAGTGCATTTGTAGAAACCAATGTTACTTATAATTTATTTCAGGTATTTTAAAAGGACCCTGACCCTAGATTTTATCACTTACCTATCGTTCTATCCGATGATTCTGGTGAGGGTTTCTTTAGCCGTATCTTGTGTCCTGGCCTCGCGAACTCCGCCAACTGTTTTGGATCTGATAGGTCTAAGCCTGAAATGACGATGAAAAATTCAGCCTCCTTCAAAAATAAAGGCAAAGTTGTATTTTTTAAATTCATTTGTAACATAACGTATCACGAGAAAAGCTGTTTTTTTTCTCATCATTAAAAATATATCAACAGGACCACAAAAAGGTAGCTACTGCGTCAACAATTAATTATGAAATATTTTTCACAAAATTGTTCACTATTTTATTGGAACAGTAGAAACAATGTCTTGGAACGGTTCATGCAGTCGTCACTTATCTCACTCGCTCCTACGTGTTAGAAAGGGAGGTCGTAGTAGCAAAATAATATAGCTCGGATGATTTGTACGGAGTGTCTCGAATGTGTTGTCGGTTGCGGTCCATAGACACACCAAAGTTTTTTTTAAACGCCTATTTTATTTCGTACAACGCAACAAAATTGGTGTAGTTAACGGGTTAACTGGGAATTCTTCACAAAACAATGTTTTTTATTTTTCATACAAATGGTGTATGGAGAGTCCAAATTTTTTGGAGATTTGAGCGAGCAAGTTGTAGAACAAAAGAATAATAATCACCAGTTGTGGGGTCCTATATCAATTTCGTCACATAAGATAGATAAGTTCTTTGGATACTCATTGTTTTATGATGGTATGATGTCGATACTACCTGGCATGTTATCGCTAGCCAAGATATTCTTCTTTCCGGTCATGTATTCGGTGTAGTCGGGATCTGGCTCCGGATTCGATCCGTCATCTGGAAACAAAAGTCTACATTTAAGACCGGAATAGGGTTATTGACTGCGTCAACAATTAAGTATGATTTTTTTTACTAAATAGCTCTTTTATTGAAACAGTAGAAAAACTTATTAGCTTGGAATTGCATTAGGGGTGCATTTTTTTATAAAAAAATCTTTTTAATGAGTATGGAAACAACTAGGTATAAGAAATTATGACGTCATAGTTCTCTATTTCGTAACAACCACTCCTAATGGTGCCAACTCACTACCCCGCCACTCCCACTGGTGCGAACTCACTGCACCACCACTCCCAGTGGTGCTAACTCACTACCCCACCATTCAATGAATTTTTACAATATGACTCACCGTCGTCGTCGTCCGTCGCCCACATGGTAACACTAAACTCCCCCTCCATGGTCTTGATCGGCACCCAGTGGTGCCAATTCACTACACCGTCACTCCCAGTGCTGCCAACTTACTACACTACCACTCCCAGTGCTGCCAACTCACTACCCCACCACTCCCGGTGCTGCAACTCACTACACCGCCACTCCCAGTGTTGCCACTCACCGTCATCGTCGCCCATCGCCCTCATGGTAACACTGAACTCCCCCTCCATGGTCTTGATTTGCACCTGCTTCTGTTCCCAGCTACACGTTACTACACCGTCACAACCCAGTGCTACCAACTGCACCGCCACTCCCAATGCTGCCAACCCACTGCACCACCACTTATAATGCTGCCACCTGTACAACGCGACTCACCGTCATCGTCACCCACATGGTAACACTGAACTCTCCCTGCATGATCTTGATCTGCACCCAGTGGTGCCAACTCACTACACCACTTCTCACACTGGCGTAAGCTTCACTTCTTCCAGTGGTGTCAACTTACCACTACCCCCACTCTCACTGGTGTCAGCTTCACTACTCCCAGTGCTGCCAACTCACTACCCCGCCACTCCCAGTGCTGCCAACTCACTACACCACCACTCCCAGTGCTGCCACTCACCGTCGTCGTCGCCCGTCGCCCACATGGTAACACTGAACTCCCCCTCCATGGTCTTGATCTGCACCTGCTTCTGTTCCCAGCGGCGTGCGGCGCGGCCCGTGCCTTCCACTACGCCGAGTGGCACCTCGCCTAAGGTAATACATTATAAATATAATTAAATTGTTTTATTTCAGACCAAGTATTCCATATTTGTTAGTAAACTTAAAATCTTACTTTTGAAACTAGTTATTTTTGATCCAATTTATATTCAAATAAGAATCCAACTGAGTTTTTATAAAGCACGCCAGGTAGAAATACACTTCTCTTAATAAGAAACCTGGCCTTAGAACCTACAATATAATATCAAGTATTTTTATATATTACCAAAAAGGTAATTATTATTTATAAGTTTATTTTATTAGTATCGCTGACATTTTAAGTTTTGTGAAATGTATCATTATTTTTAATTTAAATTAGCTTATATTAATATTATCATTCTGTATATATACTTGATAAAGTAGGGTTTAGTGGAACTTTGTATTAAGCCCAATATATCTGCTAATGCAATACCTAAATCCATGCACAATAAACATATTTCATATTACATGTTTGTGTTAGGTCATTTGCATTAAAAGTAGGTAACCTATAAAATTATCTGAATGTCAACCCACCGATAGGCATCAAATGATGTATGTTGGTTGTGTTGCCAGTGTTTGCACGAGGTCTGCCACGACCCCTACTGAAAAAAAAAGAATTTCGGGTTCGGATATGTCCTCTTTATTTTCCATCATTAGAATACTTGACACTCAACACAATAATGTATATACTGTAAAGTTTACATAAACTGTTTTATCGAGAAAGGATTCTACCGATCTTCTTCTACTCGTGTGGCACATTTAACCTTTCTATCCACAAGGTGTAGACGGCGGTTGCCTAGTGTTGCACTTAGCATCACCCGCGGTCACGTGTAGGCCATTTTTAGATTTACACCTACGGACGTGTGCAACGTGACCATCATACACATCTAGAAATCAGATGTGCAGGTTGCCTCACGATGTTTTCCTTCACCGTTAAAGTAGTCGGTATGAAAATGCACGTAAGTTTCGAAAAACTCATTGGTGCACTGGCCAGGATTTGAACCCACGGCCTCTGGTAAGGAGGACGGTGTCACTATCCACTGCGCCACCGACGCTTTTACCGATGGAAAATAAAGAGGAGTTCTAGGTTGTAAGTGTAAGATCGAAAAATATCGCCATTACCACTTCTTCCTATTGTGTGCACAATGAGAAACTCAAAATCAAGACCTGAAGGGGGGCATTGAGGTCGCTTTTAGATGCCAGATGGGCGGTGTGAGATATCTAGCGCGACTGCCGGCATAAGAGAAATTCCAGTTTCTTTGCACTCGTGGCAGTAGCCACTTTTCATAAGGTGGGCCATCAATCTTATTTATTAATGTGGTGAACACCCATAACACAAGTTTTTTAAACTTAGTATGGATGTAAACCGCAGATTATTAATACATACATAAGATCAAAGGGATTTAAAGTACGTGTTAATCTTAAATAACCAAATCAAATGTACTCTTATTGTCTGAATAAGCTATTTGTATTAACTTTCATACATCTACCATTACAGGCTTAGCCTCATTAGGCTATAGCAGTGTTTTTCAACCTTTTTTAATACCCGACCTCTTTATGAGTTAAAACATTCTTGCGATCCCCCTAGAGCCATAAACATACAAAATGTTATGGATTGAAAGACTACGTTTATATTGGCGCATAATTTTCTTCGATTAGAAAATGATTTAGTTATTATATTAATGTCCCCGGGGGATCGCGACCCGCAGGTTGAAAAACACTGGGCTATAGTTATAGATATATTCGATAGCGTACATACAAAAGCTTACAAAACATGTAGCTTAGCTTATTTCACTTTAAAAAAAACATTACCTGCTAGTCGACGGCGGGGTCGGGTAAACAGGATCGTAAGGGTTATCATTGCCAGATCCCAGGACCTCCTCTCCAGAGATGCCAGGCAGTATTACCTCTTCGCTGCCGACTGAAAATTTGAAATCTGTCAGCATCGCTGACGGAGCGATGGTGATTCGTGGTGAAGGTGTAAGATGAGGTGAGGTGGTGATAAGCGTGCTGGCGACTATTGGGTACTGCCGAACGATGATGTAGAATAAAGAAGAGTAAAATAACTGACTTCAATCGTAACAGCTACCATTTTGCTGTTTTTTTTTTTAAGTTTTTGTTGGGTTTTTAAGAAGCGCTGAATCAATTTCGATAAAATTTATGTGGCATCACCTCTGAAGTATTACTTACCAAACAAAAAAAGAATCATCAAAATCAATTCATAATTGGCGGAATAATCGCGTAACATACATACGAAAAAAAAAATACAGTCGAATTAAGAACCTGCTTCTTTTTTGATGTCGGTTAATAAAATGGCGGCTGATCAATGGGACACTTGGGATCCTTACAAAAACTTTAAATCCCCTCTCGCAACAATCATCACAACTTATCTAGGAGATAGTCATTATAGTCTTTACATACAGCAGTACACAATAGGCGTAAATGAAAGCATTAAGAAAAGTTTTGTAAGAGCGCTTTTATAGTCACGCGGGTTTCTGCCCGCATGCGTGTGACACCCATGATAATAAAAGGAACCTAAAAAATGTACTGAAACGATAGGTTGCGGGCGGCACGCATGCGGGCAGAAACCCGCGTGACTATAAAAGCGCTGTAACTGACAATTTGACAAATGATAGTTTCCTCAATTAAAATCAATTAGTCAATTTGATGATTTAGTTAGGTAAGGATACATTTTAAGAGTATCTTGTAGTTCGTAAAAAGCCAGTTAAGCGGTAAGTACTCGTCTATTAAAGCTTATGCGATTTATATCTTAAATCTTACATTAGTTTTCTAATTATTGGATGAAAATGAGAATTTAGATTACTCACTCACAGATAACCCCCAGTAGATATGTATTGTATGTATGTCGACCTCTTTCGTGAATAGTTTGTGACAGCAGGATATCCTCTAATTGCCTAAGAGACACATGTCAAATAAATTTTACCTTGATTTATTGTCTACACTAAAGTCGCGATTTGGAACGGTATAAGGCAGCAAGCTAACCAAATATGTTAACGCTTGGTGACCATCGGCTGTCTTGTGTTTAATCTATGTAGTATCTTTTGGGATCCCTTTGGGTCGAAGTTTCGCTGTTGAGGCAGCCCCCATTAACATTATCTATTGGGGTGATCTGTGTGTGCAATATCTACTGGAGGTTATCTGTGAATGCAATGTTTGTAAGGGTTTATCTGTGATATTAACATGTTATTAAAGAACTGACCTTCTTCCAGGTGCTGCATGCCTATAACCTGCTCCTCCACCTCTTCATACTGGTCATCGGTGATATACTCTTCATACTGACCAGTCTCTATTTCTTCATACTGTCAAAAACACAATAACCTTGGTGGATGTGTATTTTATTTATTATATGGGGGTAAAAGGGGTATAGGACTAAAGGTGGGCCCTATTAGATCACTGCGACCTGGGTAGATCTATTGTGAACGCAGCCTCTATTATATTATTTCCTCAAAGCCGATAGTTCTAATGAAGGTGGGTGGGTACAGTAATTAATTTAATACTTCTCCGGATGGCAAAGTTTGAAAAGTTAATACAATATCATACATTTTTTCAAAGAAATAAATAGTTAAGTTTTAAAAAAAGCGGCCAAGTGCGAGTCGGACTCGCCCATGAAGGGTTCCGTAGCAGCAAGTAACATAATATAAAAGTTCTTGTAGTTCATTGTAACGATTTATGACGTATTAAAAAAAAACTACTTACTAGATCTCGTTCAAACCAATTTTCGGTGAAAGTTTGCATGGTAATGTACATCATAATATTTTTTTTAGTTTTATCATTCTCTTATTTTAGAAGTTACGGGGGGGGGGGGGGACACACATTTTACCATTTGGAAGTCTCTCGCGCAAACTATTCAGTTTAGAAAAAAAATATATTTGAAACCTCAATATCATTTTCTAAGACCTATCCATAGATACCCCACAGATATGGGTTTGATGAAAAAAAAAATTTGAGTTTCAGTTCTAAGTATGGGGAACCCCCAAATATTGTTGTTTTTTTTCTATTTTTGTGTGAAAATCTTAATGCGGTTTACAGAATACATCTACTTACCAAGTTTCAACAGTAAAGTTCTTATAGTTTCGGAAAAAAGTGGCTGTGACATACGTACGGACAGACAGACAGACAGACATGACGAATCCATAAGTGTTCCGTTCTTTGCCATTTGGCTACGGAACTCTAAAAATGCATGAAGTTTCAAGTTCAAAATTGGACTATTAATATTATATTTACTCAGTACCTATTAATAATAATAATAATAAAAAAAACAGATAAAATAATATCAATAAATTAGGCTGTTACAAATAGACTGACTGAATACATAGTCAATAGACTTTCAGGGTCAATCAGAGTGAGGAGTCCAAAGTCGTGGCTTCGATTCCCACGTAGCGCAAACATTTCTGTCAAGACCAGTTTTGTTATTCTCTGTGTCGACGTATAATATATCAAAAAATGTATGTATTAAAATGTATATTACATGAAAAAACAGGGAAATGGAATCCTAGTGTGCTAGATGACCCATAATATGTAATTTATCTAATAATTATTTATAATTATTTCTAGCCGGTAGAGTCCTACTGATGAACAAGGAAAACGTGGAAGGGAAAGACCAAGGATATATGGACCAAATTAAGAAGAAGCTTGACATTATGTCGTACAAAGAAGTCAAGGAGAAGGCCTGGAATAGGAATGAATGGTGTGAGCTACACCGACAAGAGCCCAGCTCTTAAATTAGAGAAGAAGAGAGTCCCACTACTGTCTTGTGTAGGGTGTGCAATACCGGTACTTGAATGTAGGAATTACCGGGAATTGTTACTGGTAATGTGTTCAATACCGGCATTGCACGTCCTCGCTTTGTGCCTAATGGCCGATTTCACTTCAATAAGTATAGTGGTAAATTAAGTAGAAAGTAGAAGTCCATTGCTTATCTCGCAACTGTACTCTTTGAAAAATACAGTTGCGTGAAGAAAGACTTCTTCTTACTATACAGGGTGTTGTTTTGGTCGACAACGAGCTTTTCAGGGGTGATAGTATACATGATACTTATGCCGAAAGCATTTTGTTCCGTAGCCGAATGCCTTTTGCGGGTGGTAGGACCTTGTGCGAGGTCCGTCCGGATCTCTACCACCATCTTACTCGCTAATCCTGCCGCTAAGCAGCAGTGCTTGCACTGTTGTGTTCCGGTGTGGAGAGTAAGACAGCCGAGGAAATTACAGGCACAAGAGGCATTTCATCTTAGCCCTCTAGGTTGGCAACGCATCTGCAATCCCCTCCGGGGTTGCAGGTGTCTATGGGCAGTGGTGATCACTTACCATCAGGTGACCCACTTGCTCGTTTGCCTTCCTTATCACATAAAAAAAAAAAAAAAAAAAAAAATATATAAAAATGATACCTTAAATTTTCTTAAGAAAATATTAAAAAATAATTATTTATGGTATCCTTGTTTCCTTGCGTAACGTATTTTAACAATGAACGGTTGCGTAGCAACGAGGTGAGGTGTGCGGGGATGCGCGAGGAGCCCCGGCTGCGGCAGCGGCCGCGGCGGCGTGGGCAGTCTGCCGCGTGCCTCCGCGCCGAAACTGCGTCTCATTTTCTCAGCGAGAGTAAGCGCCTCTGCGCGTGAACTTACGCTATTATACGGCCTACGGCTATGATCAGGAACAAGTCTTTATTCAATAGTCGTGAACTGAGCGATGTAGATTTACATTTCGTGTGGTGTAAATCAAGTGGAGTGTGTGAGATTTGGATTGACGTCGCGCCGCCGTAACGTGTTACGCAATAAAAACATTATTATTTACAAACTCCGCAAATCGTGTTCTTCCAAAAAACATCCCATGCTGAAGGTAGAGCCTAAAGTAGACAAGAGTTCAAGGAAGAAGCTATCTTGGAATACTTCTCCCGACAGTCACGTTTATGTGAGTGGCATTGACCTTTTTGTACGAAAATACGTGAATGAGCCGGCCGTCATTGACTGACTGCTCGAACATGCGTTTTGATAATTTTGGGAAAATTTGTATGTCATTTTTTCAGTAGAATCAATTTATTAAAAAAATATTATAGGTATATTCAGAACAAGTATTTTTTGTACTTTCATCCCTTAGAAGGCCGTTGTCGACCAAAACAACACCTTGTATACTTGAGTCACCACTGTACTTATTGAAGTGTAAATCGGCTTTATAGGTATTCTCTTTCTCTATCACTCACCTTGACACCGACCTGGTCATCGCCGTCCATCTCGCCGATGGTGTGTGTGCCCACTTCCACCTCGCACATGATCTCCTGGTTCATCATTGTGAACCCTCACACCTGGAAACAAAATGAAATCTCCTTTAAACCAATCCGGCAGTTGATAAGATAATAAAGACTCTTTATTGCACACAAAAAAAAACAATTTAATTAATAAAAGGTCTTCCTGACTGTTAGTCATCTGAATTACTTTTTATCAAATGTCAATAACGAAATTTTGTTGTAAAAATGTTTGTAGTTATGACCAGGGCGTCGTTATTCAATATAGTAGTTTGTATTCTTATCTTACGATATATAGGGTGACTTTAAATTAGTTCTTGATACCAAAGGATATGCATGTGCTCATGATAACAAACAACTTTCCCTAAGGAACCCATAGTCAAATCGCAAAAAAATTGGACTCTATACTAATTTGGCCGGTCCGTTGACCGATTTGTATGGAGGGTCCAAAACTTTTTTTGAGATTTGACTATGGGTTCCTTAGGGAAAGGTGTTTGTTATCACGAGCACATGCATAGGCTTTCGTATCAAGAACTAATTTAAAGTCACCCTATATATTTTTTTCTGCATGCAATGAAAATCGAAGTGACTGAGTTTTTCTCAGGGTTCGGAAACCGGTTTTTTAAAAATACCGGTTTCGGTCATTGACCCCTATATCGAAATAATTTCGGTTAAGGTTTCGTTCAGGTTTCGGTTACCGGTATATTTAACCGGTTTAACCAAAACCGATATTTTTTCGTTCGAACGGAATTAACCGGTTAATTTGAAGAATATGCGACTTTGTAGGCATGTTTGCCGCGTGCAATCAATTGAAAGCGTGCGAGAAAGTGAGCAGAAGACTCGGGCAGTGGCACCCGCACGACGTGCCTGTACTTGACTAAGTTTGGTTTTAACCGGTTAATTTAGTTCTTATTTCGGTTAGAAAACCGTTTCCTGATTAACCGATATTTTATTCAAATTTACCGGTTAAGCTGGAAACCGGGTTTAACCTGAACGGAATCGTTAACCGAAATTCGAACGAAACTAACCGGTATTTGTTAACCGGTTCCGAACCTTGGTTTTTCTGCAAAGTCAATATGTAAACTACATATTTAGTTCATAATTCATTTTAGACTCATGGATTAAAACAGTGAACTTTTTATCTAAATTCCCTGATTACAATACTGGAAACAAACAAACCTACCATACAAGTAGTACACAAAAAATAAGGCGCGTCGGTTATCTTCGTTTGCGCAGACAAGAACAAACTATCGACGGAAACACCCGAAACAATCAACGCACGGTGACAGCTTTCTGACAGCTGACAATTTCATTGAATCAGGCGCGAAATCAATCAACCAATAGCGGCAGAGATTTTCGGAACGTGTAATGACGGGTGACAATGAAGCTACTTTATTGGTCCATCAGTTTCCCGCGTAATTAAAATATTGTCTACTGCGCAGGTACATCGGCAAGCCTTATTAAATGTGTATTACTTGTACCTAGTTAGATTTCGGGTTTTTTTTTATTTGGAGACTCCAAATTCATTTCAGACTCATGGATTAAAACAGTGAACTTTTTATCTAAATTCCCTGATTACAATACTGCAAACAAACAAACCTACCATACCTACCTAGTTAGATTTCGGGTTTTTTTTATTTGGAGTCTCTTCAATACCTTTCATTCTGTCTGTCACTTATTTTAGACTTCTTCAAAATTGTAACATCTTATTTAATGAATACTTGTTTTTACTTGAAAATTCTTCCCTCGAAAAATAAAATACTCAAATAGAAAGGGGTGGAATTAGACCGATTTTATTAACAAAAAAACTTTCTTTGTTATTTTCTTTTTTTTTTAACAAAAAATTACATATGTTTTAATTTAAACTACAAAGTGGTGTCTATTCGGTTTTCACGATTAAACTTATTTGACAGGACTAAACTTAAGTGTTCTGTCTTTTACTTTCTATATTGAAAAGACAAGGGCAGGACGCTTAAATTAAGTTTAGTCCTGTCAAATAAGTTTGATTGTAAACACCAAATCGACACCAATGTATTGCATTGAAATAAAAATGTTAATGGTTCTTAATGGATAGACTAAACATAGCAAATCAAAAGCAATGATTACAGTAGCTTTGTAGTTTTTAGAATTTGAATTGTACCTATTTGAAGTTTTTAGGTGGCTTGTTTTGAACATTGCAACTTTTTTATTAAATTTTGAAATATTTTATAATACATTAAATAGTGATCTGACCTAAAACTACATCTCTAAACTTGTAAATGTATGTATGGTAAGTCACAAGATTTTGTCCTAGTTAAATGTTAATGTGTTTTGTAATACAGAATAGATAAGATTATGTTTGACTGACTCGGTGGCTAAGTGGTTAGCGACCCTAACCTCTGATCCGAGAGTCGTGGGTTCGATCCCCACACAGGGCAAACTTTTCTGTGATGAGCAGAATTGTTTGCTCTGAGTCTGGGTGTATTATATCTATGTATGTATGTATTTAAAAGTATATGTGTATGTATATCAGTCTCTGGTTCCCAAGATACAGGGAATCCTAGTTTGGGGCCAGATGACCGTGTGTGAATTGTCCTAGATATTATTATTATTATGTTTTTTTTTTTGTTGACTAATGTAGTATAAAAAATATGGGTGTTTCAAGTTTAAATCTTATGCTTATGCCTATAGAATCATACCATTTATTAGATGGAGTTACAGTTGTATATTATTTTATCTGTGTTTAAAAATTAGTTAAGAGGTGTTCAAATGGTTAGAATTTGAGAAGTGGTAGTTATTTTTAAGTAAGTTTAAGATGAAGGGAAATAAGTAATAAAAAAATATTTGTAAGCAAGTCAGTTTTTCACATTTTTTTTTTGGATTCTGTTTCTTATACCTTTTAGTATAGTTAATTCCAATCAAAAAAAAAAAAGGAAAAGGTAAACAAAACTACTATGGAATTGACACATGTCAATGTCAGTTGCAAAGTACTAACTTTGTTTACCGTTTGCTTTTTTTGATTGGAATGAACTGTAGGTATGTACTGAGTAAGTTAACTTTATTCAAGCGTCCAAGTCTAAGATATTAGAGTGAGCATCCAAGAAAGACAACAGACATCTATCAGCAGACTAGACTCTGCCAAAGAAAATAAAATTATTTGGTTTTTGAATGCACTTTTTTTTATTTGGCCAAAACAAATAAACTTACAAAGTCGCAATACATAAAAACTTTATAATAAATTTAAAATAATCACTTTTTTAAATAAACCATACTTTTATATGGTCTAGCATTTTTACCTGACTCCTTAAGAAGGAGGATTATGGTCGGATCTTTTAGTTTGGCCATGCCTGCATCATAAATAACTTGGGGTATTTTATTCAACTTAAGCAGTCTGTTTCATAATTGTTTATTATTTATTTAGAAACTGTTTAATAATGTCATATATGATTAGTGTTTACTATTTAGTTATATATTTAAGTAATTGAGTAATTTATTCATTAGTTAGTTAATTAGTTAAAGACAAAGGTAGGCAGGTGGGCAAGGACTATTAGATTTTCCTCCTAACTTCAATTTAAATATGTAACTAGCTAATTGACAGTTTATTACTTAGCTAATGAATATTATAGATAGTAAACTGTAAGTATTGTATCGAGTTAGTCGACTTTGTCCTAATAAATTCAATAGTATTTTTAGAGTCAACAGCAAAACATTAACACATAGTTTCATAAAGGGAGTTAGTCTTTGGGGTCTGTCTAATCAAAACAAGTCTTTAGTTTTCCTTCCTATCTATCTACCTACCTACCGATTTTACATATTAATGAAGGTATCAACCAACATAGGTATTATGTATCATTCGAGCGATGCCGGGAGGCGGCGAATAGCGAGGTGGAACGCGACTGAATGATCGCAGTCGCGCATTGACTGAGCGAGAGCGAGCTAGGTGCCGGCTGCGGCCGCACCGGACCAACAATTTAACCAGAATCTAGAAAACAACCACGCCAACGCTTCGTCATACCAGTCCAGCCCACCGTACCCTTCATTGATCATCACCCTGAACCGTCGCCTGAACAGTAGTTACATAGAAAATACAAAACACTTGTTACAAAGTGTCAAAAAGTACGATGTTATCATAGAAATCGTTTACCTTTATTTATCTTCCAACAAAAGCTGTACGGCCCCCTGGAGACAAATATGGACTGCGGCGTAGGCACAGATTTTTTCACGGCAATATTTACACTAATCAATGCACCGGACTTCAGTGAAAAAAAGTTCGATATTTAGGCTCAATAGTATTTGAAATTTACGCGAAAATGTTTATAAAATATGTCCGACTAAACATGGCGTCCAAAGATGTCCGACCAAATTCAATATGGCGAAGCAAAATGGACGCCCGTCCAGCGGCCGCACTCGTAGGAAAGAAAAAGAAAGGTAAAGCATCCATACATCGAAATTTTTTTTTTGACAGTTTGACAATGTTGCCAAATCAGAAAATGACGTAATTTTTATATGTGAAGGAAAACCAAAAAGATAACCTATAAATCGTTTGTTAAATAAGTATCAAAATAATTCAACTATTTTGATATTTTATTATGTATGGATTCACTTAAAATTATGAAATGAAATAACAAAAACATGTACATGTATTTGTGCTTTATCTGATAATGTGCTGCCATCTACCAGAAATACTACCAAGCTAATGACCAACAGCGCCCTCTAGTACAGAATTTCACAGAAGTAACTTCAACTGTCACCTCGTTTTCCTCTTCCTGTGATTATCCAACACCTGTAAATACTTTTCTTAAAGAAAATCGTAGTTTTTGAGTAAAATTTGCGATGGCGGTGAGGCTATTCAGTAAACTAAGGCTTGTGCCCGACATTCGTGGCGTTGGGTTCGCCAGCGCGGCGGCTGCCCAGCCTACATTGTCTGATTTCGATATGCAGCACAAAACTCCAGTTATTAGGAAACAGAAGCTAATCCCAAAAGCTCAGTATGGTGGAAGACACGCTGTGACCATGCTTCCTGGCGGAGGAATCGGTCCCGAGGTCATGGAGTACGTCAGGCAGATATTCAAGTAAGTTTTACATGGTAGTGCATAAGTACGTCTAAGGTTTATTTTCTTGGTTATTTCCAAGAATAAACATGATTTACTTCATCTAATATCGAAAACTAATGATACCCTCTGACCGGAAACCTAAAAAATAAAATAGGTATTTGTAATACAGATGTAAACAGACAAGTTCACAAGTCCACTTACTTCACAGTCCATTATACATTATACCCCAGCACCTGCTCCGGAATGCTGGCTGAGGAGTTGGAGCTGCCACTGGCGAGCTGTGTCCACTTCGAAAGAGACTAAAACATACTTCTGTTTTGTTAAAAGTAAATTTAAAAATATAAAATAATATCGTTCGGGCCCTGGTTAGAGAGACTTGACTACACCAATCAGTCTATTTAGAAAAGTCGAAGTGTCTAAAAAATGGTATTTTAATTTTATGTTAAAATTTTCAGGTATATTGGTGCTCCTGTTGACTTCGAGCTGGTGGAAATAAATGATAACATTGATAGTGATGAAGACGTACAGTATGCTATTACAACTATCAAACGAAACGGTGTTGGATTGAAGGTGAATATGATGAGTTTATTACCAGACAGTGGCGTAGCGTGGGTTTTCGCCGCCCGGGGCCCATCGAAAATTTGCCGCCCCTTTCTATTTTCATCACTAGTAAAAAAAAAACAATAAAACAGCCAAATTCTGTAATCAATAAAAAATGTACTCTTCGTGTTTGTTAAAGCTAAATCTTTTATACAATCGATTGCTAATTGTTAATATAGCTAAATTGGAAATCCGAAATACTAACTAAACCCCGCCGCACATCGAACCTGCAACCTCCTGATGTGAAGCGAGCGCATTATATATTTCCGTGGGCGAGCGGTCACGAACATATGTAATTTATGAAAGAAAAGCGCGAGCCAAGCGAGCGCAAATTTTTTTTTGATATCTAAGAATATTTATGTTAAACCAACAAAACCCTTTTACTTGGAGCGCTCAGCGCCATTTCAACCTACCAGGGTGCTTGGCGCCCCCATAAGCTCGATGCCCTGTGTGTTCACGGGTGGCACGACCCATATTCCGGCCCTGTGCAAAATGGTAACTTTGCGCTGTTGCTGACTTTCTGTATGTACAGGTTTCATTCTTCATACGATAACATTTGTTTTCATGACGTTTTAGCTGGGTTAGATGTTTACAGTTACGTAAAGCAATCACATATTGTTAATACTGTTGAAAAAAAGTACAAATTCACCCTAAACGTGACACTTAACAGGCGAAAATTTTAAAAATGACGGAATTTTTCCCTATTTTCGGAAAAACCAAGTCGCAGCTACAAAAGTACGAAGACGTAGGTACACGCTCAAGTTTGAAATTTTCTCTATTAATATCTTGAGGAGCGTGATCTAAGGGCACGTTCATGGAGACGCGGCGCGTCAGGCGGCGCGTCGCGCGGTCAAATCAAACATATGGTAATCTATGAGAGCGTTCATGTAGAAGCGTCAACGCGCGCCTGACGCGCCGCGCAACGGGCCACGTCTCCATAAATGAGGCCTAAGTGCAGGACACTAGGTAAAAAAAAATGCGGCGCTCGCCGCCCCTATCCATGTGCCACCCGCCGCCCCTATCAATGTGCCGCCCGGGGCCATGGCCCCCCCGGCCCCCCCACGCTACGCCACTGTTACCAGATACCCAGTATATCCATTGGTGCCGGCTGCTATAGCTAGATGGCAGTCGTTGAGCCATGTCGGAGGCCTTATAGGTGGCTTGAAAACTACTAGCCCCACAACCTCCATCAATCTGGACTTGGCCCCCACTTGCGGAGTATGGCCTAACCTTCCCGAGAAATGGGAAGAGACCCTTGCCCCTGCAGTGGGGACGATATGGGTTGTAAACACACCCAGTACAACAGGTCATGGCTCAGTAAGGCTATAGAGACAGTCAGAACCTGAATGGGTTTGACTGTTAGTGGCATTTAAGGCCCGTTTAATCCATTAGTACTGGTTGCAATCATTAGATAGCAGTTGTTAACAGTGTGACCATTTGTGGCAGATCTCTGCTATTTGGGCAATGTTTAACACTGGCAGAATAAGCTGACGATTTAAAAAAGTTGCAGAATTCAGCAGATTTCCAGGAAGTCTGCTGAATTCTGCTACTTTTTAAAATTACCAGCTTCAGTGTTAAACTCTGCCCAAATAGCAGAAATCTACAACAAATGGTCACACTGGTTGTTAAAAGCCATGTCAGAAGCCTTATAGGAGGCTTGAAACCTTCTGACACTGAGGATGACCAAGTCCCAACACCTCCACTAATTTGGACTTAGCCACTGTGTGCTTAGTATGGCCTAGCCTAAACTTCTATCTGACACTTATTATTTAACTTTTCATATCATCTCTTCTCAACTTACCAATAACTTATTCCGATCCTCAGGGCAACATTGAGACCAAATCTGAAGCATCCTATGTCACCTCCCGGAACGTGGCTCTCCGGAACGAGCTTGACATGTACGCTTACGTGATGAACTGCAAGTCTTTCCCAGGTGTCAACACGAGGCACAAGGATATTGATGTGGTTATTATTAGGTTCGTACAGTTTTCATGTGTATTGTCCAGTCAGGTGAAATAGAAAAAAGTGTAATTTATTTTATTTATTATTTAAATTGTTTATTCGGACTACAGGGTCGGTAATGCAGTACGAGTTAAAACTATACATAGTTGTTGGCTATAAACCAAGACTGAATACCAGGAGTATTCAGTCTTGGTTTATAGCCAACTCCAGGCTATGGATAGGTGTTCAAAAAACACAAACAGTGTTTGTCTTTCAATAAAGGAACACTGCAACTTTTGATTGTTATAGTCAGAAAGTGGGGACAATGGTTTTAAAAAATAATGTCACAAGGTTGTTTACCATATTTAATGATACTATTTTCTGTCAGCATAACTGAGCCAAGCTTGTGGAGCATGATTTAAAAAACCTTTTGAATAAAATGTGACTTATAATGGAAAATGATTGTTCCTATACAGGATGTTTTAAAAAGTATCAAATCAAGTACAGAATACAGGTAAAATATTGAAAAAATTCGATCTTCAGTTTTTTTTTCAGTTTTCATCAAATCTGAATAGTGAATCAAGAATTTGTATGGGAAACTGAAAGAAAATGACTGGATTTTTTCAGTATTTTTCCTGTAATCGCACAGTGTGAGATTTGACCTTAGTTGCGGACACCCTAGTTTTATGTGTTTTTTTGAAAACTTATATTTACACAAAACTCCTGTTAAAACTCCCATTGCTGTATCTGTCATAGTTTTAGAGAAATTCAGAAAATCGAGAAAATTCCATAGAAACCATAGAAACACATTATCAACTTTCTTTTTATTGGTTTTTCAATAAATATTTCATGGTGTGATAGTGAGTATACCATATAAACCTTCAAATCCATAAAAACTTAAAATATTTCGCTGTTCTAGGCAAAAAGTTACTTTTTCTATGATTTCATTATAATTTTTTTTCTCGTAATTTTCTACATGGTCGCATTTTTTTTCGGAACGTATATGTTAATTACATTATTAGCTACTATCATAAAAAAAAACAGATGCGACAGATACACGATAACGGAAATACTGAATTTCAAAATTTTAACTTAGGGTTGCCACTCACAAGCGCCTACCAGTTTGCGACATGCAATATTTTTAAACAAACTTTGTATATCATATGACCTGTAGGCATTTGAATCTTGTGGAAAACAAGTTTCAGTTGGCCGCGTAATCCACTAGTACTATTTCTAAAGCATTACTACCTACTATAAAGCCATTGTAGAAGAAGGCAATAATAATTAGTGATCGTTATCTGAACATGGATATGCCTCAGAATCCCGCAAAGAATTAAATTTATTTATTTAATTAAAGTGTTTTTTTTATTAAGAACTATTTAAGGAATTCATATTTTAAATTCTTCAGCTTTATGCACATATTGTATGGGTCCTAAATCCATACCTTTCCCTCGCGGGTGAGGTGAGGACTAAGTGGTAAATGGTAGTAGTGGCTATTAGCAGTTAGGCGAATATAGGCTGAAAATAATTGGAGTCTTAATAAAATAATTTGACACTGCAAATATTTTTGAGTAACAGAAATAAAATGATCAATTATAATAAAATAAAAAGCGGTCAAGTGCGTTTCGGGCCACGGGCAGTGTAGGGTTCCGTAGTACTTCGAGGTACACTGCTTCAAGGCACAAAGTACGTCTATTTTGAGTTCAAGCGGTAAAACTTCCCGTCTTACTAAATTGACTAATACTGTGATAGTTTTCCTTTTAACTTCGTTATATATACTACTGCCCTGAATTTTTTCACATTTCTAGAAACAACCGTTTAGCTGGCAGAGGCGGGGGGGACATGACTTTAACAAAAAAAATCCACTTTAAAGCTTAATATTTCGAAAACGGATCCTTGAATCGAAAAATGGTTGTTCAAACCTATCCAACGACACCCCACACCATGGGATAGTCGAGAAAAAAACCCACCTCACGTGTAGCGGAGGTACTCTGAAAAAAATTGTTTTTTAAGATTTTATTTACCACTTTGTCGGCGTGATCAATATACATATCCGTGCCAAATTACAGCTCTCTAATACTAAAAGCCTCTGAGCTAAGCCGCGGACAGACAGATAGACAGACAGACGGACATGGCGAAACTACATATCAGGGTTCCTTATAGACTACGGAACCCTAAAAATGGCGAAGTAACATCTGAAATTGCAAGTCTTACACGTTTTTTCTTGTTATTTTTTGATAAATCTCGACCTCCGAATATTTTTTTTGCAAACATTGCAAATATCTCGGAAACGGTAAAAGATATCGAAAATCTGACAGAAATTTTGAAAAGCTTAACTAAAAGCATGTAATACATGAGGGGCATATTGACTATGAAAAAAATGGCGGATCTCATTTCTTTTTTCGATTTCCCATACAAATTCTTGATTCACTTTACGGATTTAGTACGGGAAAGTAAAATTTAAATTAAAAAAATAAATAGCATTGTGATACACAATCCAAAATAACCCTGTATATAAAAATAAAAAAATATTTAGCTCGCTCCAAGACAAGGGTTCGTTTTCGTTAAATCTTGAACTCCGATTATTTTTTAGCAAAAATTGCAAATATCTCGGAAACGGTAAAAGATATCGAAAATCTGACAGAAATTTTGAAAAGCTTAATCAAAAGCATGTAATACATGAGGCACATATTGACTATGAAAAAATTGGCGAATCTTAATATTTATTCAGTTTCCCATACAAATTCTTGATTTACTTTACGGATTTAGTACGGGAAACTAAAATTTAAATTCAAAAATAGCGTTTTGGTACATGATGATGTTTACAAAGCGGCTAACCCGTCTGTAAAAGACTAATTTTGCAATTTGGCTACGTTATGTGCATATAAAAAAATCTTTCAATTTACGCAGCTCTAAGACAAGGGTTTTTTTTGTTAAATCTCGACCTAGATTATTTTTTTAGCGAACATTACAAATATCTCAGAAACGGTAAAAGGAATGGAATATCTGACAGAAATTAACCAAAAGCATGTAATACATGAGACGCATATTGACTAAGAAGAAAATCTCTTTTTTTTTTTCAGTTTCCCGTACAAATTCTTGATTCACTATTCAGATTTAGTATGGGAAACTAAAAAAGGGTAGATCAGATTTTTAAAAATGTAAAAACAGTAAAAATCTGTTTAATAAATGTTTATTTTTATAATAAAGAAAAAGTTCGACCCACACAAAAAAATCAGCTGTAAAGCTCAGGGCCATTTTGAGTGAATTCAATTTCATTTATAAGGTTTAAAAATAATTTCCAAGAAATGTTTATTGTTATGTTTCTGGAATAACATAAAAAGGGCAACTTTGAATAGAAACAACTATGGAGTTCCATAGTATATGGATGTAATAGACAGTGAGATTTTTATTTCATACTTAGAATACCAAGTCCTATTGACTGGCAGTGAGAAGTAAAATGTCTGGTTTGACGGTCATTTTACACACTGTGGATAGGTACTAGGGTTATCAGGGGTTGATACAAAAGATCCCTTTGGGTTGAAGTGTCGCTGTTTAGGCAGCCCCCAATCAACAAGATAAGATAAGATCCAACAAAATAGTTTTATTGTTGTGTCAACCCTATTTCCATAGAAATCTAAAAAAAAACATAGAAACTCTATATCTCCAACATCGCCCAAGCTAGGTATATAGATTTTTGTTACGAAGTAATAGGAACATTACTTTAATGTATTTTTGTTAAAAAAAATGCGACAATAATATGGTTAATTTTATATATATTTTTTTTTTTCAAAATATTCAAATTATTTTTTTTCTCTCGTTCTTCTGCAGTTAGGCTCTTGTAATTTTCAAACTTAAAGCAATTTAAACTGGTAAATAGTTAAAAAAATAATACAAAGGTAAAATTCAATTTTTCTCGGGAAAAATGAATAAAAAAGTTTTTCATGAAAATTAATGACTTAAGTAAAAAAAATATATATCTCCAAAATTAATTGAAATTTTTAAATATTTGTTGGTTTTTATGGTTTAGGATAACTAAACCTTCTCAAATCGAACATAAAACGAGGGTGTCCGCAACCAAGGTCAAATCTCACACTGTGAATCGGTACTTGATCCTAAATACAACTTCTTTGGTAAGAATTCAGGCAAATCACTTTATTAAAAAGAAGTTTCAACATATGGTCAATCTCTTTCGTTGCCAGGCAAAACACAGAGGGTGAATACGCTATGTTGGAGCACGAGTCTGTACATGGCGTTATTGAGTCTATGAAAGTGGTGACCGCGAGCAACTCTGAGCGCGTCGCTCGGTTTGCCTTTGAGTATGCCAAGCGCACTGGACGGAAGAAGGTACATACATCTCTGTTATATTGACGACCTAAAGCTTTCTCTCTGTTGGTGATCATCAGTGATCGGAGTAGGTAGATTGATTTTTGGTACTTGCATCGTGATTTTATAACAAGGACAATCCTTTTTTCAAGAAAGTTTCAGTATTTCCGGATTGAGTTGAGTATTAATAAAGTAAATCTGGTTCAATCAATTAATTCTGAAGTAATATATATATTTATATGTAGAATAACAGAATAAATACTTGTTTTTGTCTTTTAAAAAATGTTGGAACTCTCGGAATCCGCGCGGCATGTCCATATTAACATATACGTTTGCGGTCATTGACCCTAATTCAATCTACCTACTCCGATCACTGGTGATCATGCAGGTTAACTGACTACAGACAGGGGTTATGATGGGTTAACTGAATGGGTTTGACAGTTAATAGCATTTATTTGTCCCCAAAGTTATGTGTTTGCAAGGTACGCTTTCACAAGACTTTAGTCGTTCATTAGGCCATGTTAGAAACCTTATACGCCATTGACATTGGGATTGGCTAATGCACCAATTCGGGCCTTGGTCCCCATCTGTCGACGTATGAGAAGTGATCCATGCTCCAACTATGGGGATGATTAACATTGTTAACGAAATAATTGCTACACCTCTTTTTCATACACTGGGCAGGTGACAACGGTCCACAAAGCCAACATTATGAAGCTCTCTGACGGCTTGTTCCTGGAGACGTCCAAACGTATGGCCAAGGAGTACCCCGATATTGAGCATAACGACATGATCATAGACAACTGCTGCATGCAGCTCGTCTCTAGGTGAGTGTTTGTGGTAACATTATACTGTCTATCCCTTTAGCAACAAAACAGAGTCCTACAAAGTTGTAACAAGCCCGGAATCGAACTCGTGACCTCTTATTGTGAATGAAGCGGCTAGCCACTAGACCACAGAGGCAGATAACAGATAATCCAATTCTATTATAATATAATCGGATTCTATTACAAATATTATAGAATCGGATTCTATTATTATAGAATCGGATAGTCGCTTCACAATAAGAGGTCGCGAGTTCGATCTTCTTACTTAATCTCACTAATCTCATCTCACTTAATACTATAAATGCGAAAGTATGGATGTTTATTTGTTTGTTTGTTCCGCTTTCACGCCGAAACTATTAACGGAATTGAATGAAATTTGGTAGGTAGATAGATGAAGCACTCGGTTAACATATAGGGTACTTTTTATTCCGGAAAACTCGAGGGTTCCCCTAAGGAATGGCTAAAAACTGAAAATTATACTTCGTCACTAGGTGGTGCTGACTTAACATTTTATTTCGATCTGGACCCAATTCTGAAGTCTACGCAGACGAAGTCGCGAGCGGAACCTAGTATTATAATTTATTATATTAATTATAATACTAATTACTTATTATTTAATTCGAAAGTATGGATGTTTGTTTGTTTATTTGTTTGTTTGTTCCGCTTTCACGCCGAAACTACTGTATGGAATCTTGAAATTGGGTGAAATTTGGTAGGTAGATATCAAATACTGGATTAACACATAAGCTACTTTTTGTTTCGGGAAAATGCATGGTTCCCGTAGGATACCTCAAAGCGACATCCACGCGGGCCGAGCCGCGGGCAAAAGCTAGTCCTGTATAAATATTTTCTTCATAGTTCCCAGGCCTCATGACATGAGTCATACTACACTCCATAACTTTAATGTTATTTACTCTATTACACCTTTATAAATAACAACTTGCGTTCTTCCCAGGCCCCATCAATTTGACGTTATGCTAATGACGAACCTCTACGGGTCTATCGTGTCCAACGTGGTGTGCGGTCTTATCGGCGGCGCCGGATTGTTGTCTGGAAGAAACTACGGCGACCACTACGCTGTGTTTGAGCCTGGCACCAGGAACACTGGTATGTTGATGCTTCATACCATATTTTTTTCGTAAAGTATGTATTGGCCGTTATCATAAGGATCGTTATGGCATAAGTAGTTATGCCATAAGGATCTAACTGACATATTAAGGCCGTAATTATGGCATAGCTACGGCCTATTGATGTTGTATTGCTTGATTTGTCTACAAATCTCAGAGTAAGTTTCGAGTAGTTATGTGGGTTTTGTACGGTAGAATAACCTAAGGGGCCGTTCTCATAGCACAGTCCAGGAAAGGGGGGCCGGTCGAAGTTAGCCACAAGTTAGCTTTACGCGGGGGGGAGGGTGGTGTTCAAAATCCGGTAGTTGACTGCTAGTCATTTGAGTTACTTTTTATGAAATGTCAGAAACGGCATTTTGTTTTAAAAATGTTTGAAATTTTGTACGATGACGTCATTGTTCAAAGTAGTAGTTTGCATACTAATTAGGAAATTCTTATAAATTAAATAAAAATTGAAAATGTAATGAAAATTAAAGTAATTAAGGTTTTCAACAATTTCAATTAAAGAGCTTTTTAGTCATTTTCATGCAGTCAACTCCCGGATTTTGCATTACGTGATAGCAATGAATGTCGTTAGTATAACGCGTTAATGTGTGTGCGCAGTTTGCGTTAAGCAATCGCCACAAGTACTTACCTCCAGGGTGAGATCGCCTTTACAGAGGGGGAGGGTGTGGCCATACTGTATATAGCCAGCACTAATGCACGTGTAAAATTACAGGATGTTAAAAAAGTGCGTTTGAAATTTTAAGGCGTTACTACAGACAGGTTCTTGAATTCTCTATTCTGAAAACTGAAACTGAAAAAAAAATGTAGATCGGATTTTTAAAATAATTTTCCTCTATTCTATACTTAATTCTGAGTAACCCCTGAAAATTTCAAACGCACTTTTTTAACATCCTGTATAATGTGGCATAATTTTGTACACTAAGCAAATAACCCTCTTCATATTGTGGAAATGTGGAACTCTCTCCCAGAACCAGTAATAAGTGCTCCAACAGTGAACAGTTTTAAAAATAGACTCGATAAACATTTTGAAAACAAAATAACACGTGCCGCGATATACACGCATCAGCTTAGTGTATTAACTAATTACTGACTCGGTGGCTAAGTGGTTAGCGATCCTGACCTCTGATCCGAGAGTCGTGGGTTCGATCCCCACACAGGGCAAACTTTTCTGTGATGAGCAGAATTGTTTGCTCTGAGTGTGAGGTGTATTATATCTATATATGTATGTATTTAAAAAGT
Organism: Coleophora deauratella; assembly: GCA_958295455.1. Taxonomy (NCBI): domain Eukaryota; kingdom Metazoa; phylum Arthropoda; class Insecta; order Lepidoptera; family Coleophoridae; genus Coleophora; species Coleophora deauratella. Next base: position 4,024,141 of record OY282414.1, on the reverse strand, counting down.
ATATGTGTATGTATATCAGTCTCTGGTTCCCAAGATACAGGGAATCCTAGTTTGGGGCCAGATGACCGTGTGTGATTTGTCCCGGATATTATTATTATTATTAAATAACCTTTTTCCGGCGACAGGTACCGCCATCGCCGGCAAAAACATCGCCAACCCGGTAGCCATGATAAACGCTTCCATCGACATGTTGGAACATCTTGGACACCACATGCACGCCGATCTGATCCGCAAGGCCGTCCACAAGACAATCTCCGTTGACAAGATCATGACCCCTGACGTCGGTGGCACTGCCAGCTCGACTGATGTGGTCAATTCCATCATTGCTAATATCGGTCATTAGAAAAGATAATACAAAAGGTCACTTACCCTACTCCCAAAGGTTGGTCATTAGGAGAAAGGTGAAAGATGATAAAATAATATGAAAAACATAAAGGTCAGTTACCCTGCCCCAAAGGTCATTTATTCTGTTGCAAAGGCCGGTTAAACTGCTCCAAAGGTCATTTATTCTGTTGCAAAGGCCAGTTACCCTGCTCCAAAAGTCATGTATTCTGTAGCAAAGGTCGTTTATCCTACCGCAAAGATCATTAAATATGCTGCTCTAAAAAGTAGTTTATGTTCTTTGCTAATGGCAATTTAGGGAATTAATAAATGTATTTAGAACACTTGTGACTAAAGCTAAACAAAAGTTAATACCCTTTTTTGAACCTTGTAAATAGTAATAAAAGAAAATCTAGAAAAGAAAATTACCTTCTGAAATATTGTATTATAAAAGTAGAAGGGTTTTTTTGGCAAGATATTATTTGAAAACAGTATTTAAGTAAGATCTGTGTTTGATGATTCATAAACTTTTTTGTGACACCAAAAGTAAAGTATTAAATATAACATACGGATTTTTTTGGTTCTTATTTCATTCTTTCGGATTAAATCTTAGGTCGCGTATAATTTTTGGTTCCTATATACATACATGTATTATGTACATTATTTATTGTTTAAAAAAAATAGAAGAAAATTTAAATTGTAAATAAATATGTAAGTATGTACTTAACCAAAAATTGCTCTCCAAATACAATAGAAAATTCTCGAACCTAAAAATAGGTAATGTACTTATACATAACATTTGTAACTTTGTATTTATAAACCTTGAATAGTTACCCGTTTACCTGATTTATATTACGTAGTCATTATTTAACTATTTATTGATTTTGTAAGTTAATAAACTGAATAAAATTACTACTATTAGAGATATTGTTTTGTTTAGCACAACCTACAAGAACGACACAAACCTTCAAGAAAAGAGCGTACTCCCATATCAAAGGGCAACGCACTTGTGACTCCTCTGGTGTTGTGGGTGTCTATGGGCGGCGGTAATCGCTCACCATCAGGTGATCCGTCTGCTCGTTTGCCGCCTATCACATTAAAAAAAAACCTACTAAAGCGTCGGTGGCTCCGCGGGTAGGGAGTCTGTCCTCTTAACCAGGTCTCGGGTTCAAATATTATGTTACATATGTTTTTTGCCATTTGGCCACGGAACCCTAAAAATGGTACATATTCATTATTTCCTTGAAAAATTGAGTGCGTTGGACCCAAATAAAATGGCAACATTCGAGAACATCAACAAATGAGGATTTAGAAGTTGTTTATGAAAGTTGCCATCTGAAATATTCCTATTAGTCTTTATTTCATCATAGTTCCATTGAAATCTTATTACTTTAGACGTAAAATACTTCACTGGAAATCAGATATTTTTTGTACAGTACAATACGGAGTCTTTTAAAAAGATGAAAAGTAATAGAAAATAGTAAATGTTGTTGATTTGAGAATATTGCATCGACTTATACAGGGTGTTAAAAAGTGCATTTGTAATTACTCAGAATCAAGTATAGAATACAGCCAAAATATTGAAAAAATCCGGTCTGCATTTTTTTTAGTTTCCCATACAAATGATTGATTCACTTTTCGGATTTAGAATGAGAAACTGAAAAAAATGTAGATCCGTATTTTTTCAATATTTTTCCTGTATTCTATACTTGATTTTGAGTAAACCCTTACAAATGCACTTTTTTTTACCAGTATTTTGCAAATAGGAATGAAACAAACTGAACACAGGGTATGTAACGGTATATTAAATACATTTCATAAAGTGCGCGCTACGCGTTTTCGTATTAAGTTATACTTAAAATTAATTAGTGTGTGATATAATGCAATGCTGACAGACATATCATACTTAAATACTCTAAGGCTTCTCTCCTCTATAGTTCAATCCAATCAAAAAAAGCTAAAGGTAAACAAATCTAGTATGCATCTGACATTGACATGTGTCATTTCTATAGTGAGTTTGTTTACCTTTTGCTTTTTTTATTGGAATGAACCATACACAATGGGCCAGCAAGAGGGACAGAACTATCGGTTAGACAAGATGTACTGACATATTCACTCTACTTTCATATAGTTTCATATACTTTCATATAGTTGTCATATAGTCTCTCGAGCTGGCCTATGATGGCCCATTGTGTAGAGCAGCGTTTTTCAACCTTTTTTATTAACCGACCGACCCCCTTACAAGTAAAAAATTTCTTGCGACCACCCCTAGGCCCATAAACATACAAAATGTCAGTGATTTGAAATACTACGTTTATAATCCTACAAGTAGAAAATTTTAAGTTATCGTCTCCAAAATAGAACCGTGTTTTTGTCAAATTGTTCAAAAATAAACAGGCTCAGCCTTTTCACTAAAATCGTATTTTTTTAATGCAGTGTAAGACCTACAAACACTACTTTTTCTTTTACCTGCGACCCCTTGAGAAAGGCTTTGCGACCCCGCTGGGGGTCCCGACCCACAGGTTGAAAAACACTGGTGTAGAGGAAGGAGCCTTTAGATATTAAGTTGTTTGTATTTGTGATATAAATGGTCTTTTAAAAGCTAATAACAGATGTCGCTAGTATAGCTTTAACCATTGACCCGTGACCATTACTTCCCACACAAATTCTGTATGAAAAGTTTAAAAAAATATTAAAAATAATAATAGTACTGAGTGGGATCTGCCCATAAAAGATTTTAGCTAATTGTAAGACGTAAAATTGTACACAAACATACACATATTTTCAAAATATGTATGTCTGTCAGCATTACAAGATGTTAACACGCAATAAAATTAACATTCACATCAATTCATAACAATTACAATTAATCGCAATTAATTTGTAATTGAAATTAAATATTTATACAAAATATAATAATAATTTAATTTAATTAATAATTAATACAAAAGAAGAATAGAAAATAAATGCGGCGTTGTTGTTTTTTTTTTAAATTAAATTAAACTAAATTAAAACAGATTCATTGTTTAGACACATCTGTGATTTTGATACCATAATTGTATGATAACTTTTTTATGGCAAGTTAAGACAGAATGTTTGGACAAACTAAGTTGTTGTTCGATATTTCATTAGATCATTATTTTTAGTGAACTACCAATATTTCACTTCATCTACTGCTCACAGTTCAATTTTTTTTTATGAGACTCAATTTCAAATCACATTTTTTGCTTCCTTAAGGATAGTGGTTTACAATTCAGTCTTATGGAGAGAAGCCATATTTCATTTATTTTCAGTGTTTATACAGGATGCTAAAAAAGTGCGTTTGATATTTTAAGAGACACCTACTCAGAATTAAGTATAGAATACAGCAAAAATATTGGAAAAATCCGCTCTTCAATTGTCTTTTCAGTCTAAAGTCCCATACTAAATCTGAATTGTGAATCAAAATTTTGTATGGAAAACGGAAAAAAAAGTTGTAGATCGGATTTTTCTAATATTTTTCCTGTATTTTACACTTGATTCTGAGTACTTAACCTTTAAAATTTTTAAACGCCCTTTTTTTAACACTGTGTATTGTGACTGTGTCAGTGGTAAAAAAAAACCTTTTCCAAATTTTTTTCACAGTTAACTGTGAAAAAAATCGTTCGTTTTGAGGCGAAACTTTTAAGTTCAAAACCTTTGATTAATTGAAAAGATAGACGGACTTAATTAAGATACATACACAGTTTCTTACCATTTTTCATTTGAGATTCCTGCTAAGGGAGCTAAAATAATAAGTTATTTATGCATAAATAAATACAGAACACTGAAACTGGGACCTTTCCTCATCATACTGTAAAAGTGATCCTCAGAAATATCTTGTCAGTTTTTAAAAATATACAGCGTGTTTAAAAAAGTGCGTTTGAAAATTTAAGGGGTTACTCAGAATATTTTAATGAAAATGAAATTTTAATGAAACGAAAATTTTAATCAAGTTTAGAATACAGGAAAAGTTTTAAAAAAACCGATTTATAATTTTATTTTCAGTTTCCCATACAGATTCTCGATTCACTATTCAGTTTTAGTATGGGACACTGAAAAAAAAATGTAGGTCGGATTTTTCTATATTTTTCCTGTATTCAATACTTGATTCTGATTAACCCCTTAAAATTTCAAACGCACTTTTGTAACATCCTGTATACGAGATGTTTTTTTTAATGGGCGATTTCATATCCAGGCATGTTTCAATTTTTATTTCGTATTACGAGGCCTCTTTAGATTAGTCTTGATCCACTGATCGAAATAGGTTTTAACAAAATTCATCATGTTTTTTTTTTAATATTTCAAACAGGTGCTGTACACATTATCCCCATATTCCATTTTTTCTTTCCAATTTATTTTAGTATTTAATAAATTGCGTTGGGTAATGTTGGTAAGCCCGCTTCCATCTTCGGCATCATCATCACTTACCATCAGGTGAAATGATGCCGAGGGCTTACCGATTATGGATTTTAAAAAAATCATCGTCAACATTTTGATAAAATTGGTTATTTTATATGAGGGATAGTATTTCAGTATGATGACAGAAACTTCAGTTTCTTGGTTCTATACGTTTTTTTTTTGTATAATATGGAATACGAGTACAATTGTTTTTTTTTTTCAACACATATTGAACAATTTTGTAAATACATTAACTCATCAAATATCTTAATATGTTTTTGGCATATTTTTTTAATGTAAGCACCAATTTTGGCATATTTTTATAAAATTTATCAAGATGTTTTTCAATGTCTTCCTGGCTAGTGTCAATGTCGAACTTACGTTGTGTATAATAATATATGGTTTATAAATACTAGAAAAGAAAGAATTATTTTAGAAATATACTATAGAAAAGAATAAATAATAAAAATTCACGCAAATGCTGCTAACATTAAAATAAAATAAAAAAATACATTTACTACGTTGAGATCAAAAACTAATGTTCAGTCTAAATAGTGATAAAAAAAATTATTACGCTCTTTTTGAGAGACAGAATGAACAAAACCGTATCTATTTGTGAGTAAATATAATAAAACGTAAACAAAACTTAAACAATAAAAACAGCTTAAAGTGTAATAATAATAATAATAATAATAGATTATCATTAAAAATGGCATCGAAATCACAGATGGGTGTAAAAACGACAAAACTACAGGAATCACATCATTAAAATTATAATAATAACAATAAAAAATCACAGGTATCAGACAGACGCTTACAACTAGAGGAAATCCAAAATGGCCGACTTGGTGGCTAAAATTGCGCTCGGAGCTAATCTGATTTAAAGTTATACTCGAGTCTATGACCCGCGGAGAGCGCGATTTTAGCCGCCCGTCTCGGCCATAAGGAAATGATTTGACATCTATGGCATCGCACACTTTAAAAATCACACATTTTGTTCCTAGAAGTTCACTAGATTGAACACATTTACACTTAATTTCATTACACCTACTTGATGCCATAGTATTAAAAATAATACTGTTATCCAGCTGTCTTAGGGAGTGCTTAAAATTAAACAGATTAATAATAAATACGCAAATTAAATAATACGTAAACTTTAAATTAGTATGCGCCGGCGACGCGGCGAATAGTCTTAACAAATCAGTACTGGAGAAAAGCGGATAAAAAAACGCCGCGTTCAAAAAAACGTACGTTTCACGCGCTCCTAACACTAAACTAACACTTACACGACATTTTGATGCACGCCCCACGCTACGCTTAGAACTAGAACGAGAATTAGTTAAAGTTACGCTCGCGTAAAAGTTACGCTCGGACGCATTACGCGTCATTAAATCGATTACACATAGATACTTTTCAAACGACAATAATTTGAGCTTCAAACTCAGTGGTATTCGTGTTGTATACGCGAGTAAGACTAAGATCTTACGCAGACGCCTCGACGTTACGCGCGTCAATATATTTAGATATCTAAAAATTTCACCTAATTCTAAACGACTGATGCGCAATATATATAATTTACTCTTATAATCCAAATATAATCGATTATGACTTACGCTCGCAACAACTGCGAATGAGATTAAATAAATTACGATCAAAATTACGGTACTAGTCACGATTACGCTAGCGTAATCCCGAATTACGCAGCAAGGTATCAGTACACATTTTTTAATATTACTAACCTCCGAACAAGTCAAAATCACGATTAACAGAAACAACTTTACAAAATTCAGTATTACGCCCACGTAATCATGCTTTACGCTCGTACCAGTGAGACTTACGCTCACACAATTAAGAATAACGCTTATGTAACAGACAATTGCGGTTACACAATTAAGTTTTACGCTGACATTAGTTAGATTTACGCTTATACGAGTGAGAATTACGTCTAAACGAGTGAGGTGTACGCACGGGAGTGGGGAGGAGAGGGGGCGCGCATGGGATGCGGGGATCTCCGCTGTTTCACCGTAGTACTGATGCGGGTCTAATGGTTAAGGGCAATGCTGTTTCTTCGGCTTCTTTAAGTGTTCCTCGTCGATGCCGGATTTTGGTACCTACGAGGAGAAAATTGCTGTAAGGATTATCATCATCATATAGGCTGGAAAGAGGCATTCCACAGCAAACAATACCGCCACCTTAGTATCAAATATACGTTAACGTACAGATTGTCCCATAAGAATACTAAACGTCAGAGTCCCGAATGTCCTTCGTGTCCCGAATAACTTTTTATCACGAAAAACCTTTTTGTCCCGAAAGTCTTTTTTGTGCCCAATTTACTTACTGTATCGACCTTTTTGACCCGAATGTCATTTGAGTCCCTAATGTCCTTCGTTTCCTCTATGACTTTTTATCAAATGGTGTTTTATCCTGAATGTCAATTTATTCTCGAACGTTCCTTTTTTGTCCCGAATGTTCATTTCAGTTCCGTATGTCCTTGTTGTCTAGAATGTCATTTAAGTCCCGAATGTCCTGTACATCCAAAGATCTCTCTGCATCCGAATGTTTGTCTTTAGTACACTCACCTCAGTGTACCTCTCGCCCTTGAGGGAAACGATTTTGTTGTCGCGGTAACGCACCAGCTTCTTAGGCTCGAACTTGGGCGCGAGAGGTTTGTGCTCCTTGGCCTCGGCGTTCTTGTCCACGTAAGAGTATCTGGAGACAACGAGTAGGGGAATATTCAATATAACAATAGATCATAGAATTTTATTCGGTTTCTTGAGCTTAACAAGATTCCCCAACGCAGTGGGGAACTGGGCTATGTATCTGAGTTTGTAGGTCTGCCTACTAAAAAATATGGATTTTAAATATCTGAAAACAAAAATCTCAATGCCGGAACACATCAACGCTTTTGACTTTGATCCTCAAACATCAATTTCTTAGATAAGATGGTGGTAGAGGCGGCTCTGAGAATGCCCTACCACCAACCAAACCGAGTTCTACAAAGTTGGACTCCGCCTCAAATCGAACTTGCGATCTCTTGATGTAAAGAAAACCGACTAGTCGTTGACGCATCACCGTCTATTCCCGTTGTCCCCCACCTTTTGTCCACCACTGGCGGGAATCGGAAAAAAAAATTGCGATGTTCACCTTTGGGGGACAACTGCATGATCTGCACTAATTCATAATCCATCTGCATGATCTGCACTATTTTTTAACCCATCAGGATGACCTGCACTAACTTGTGACCCATCTGCATAATCTGCACTAACTTGTAACCCCACACGTGGCCCACTCACCTCGCAATGATCCTGGACTTCAGCTCCTGGTCGTTCTTAGCTACGAGTAGTGCAAAAAAACATCTGCCAGAAACCAGACTGGAACTCATCGGTCACCTCACAACTCCAGACTGGAACCCATAGGTCACAACTACCTGGCAATGATCCTGGACTTGAGCAGCAGGGTCGCCCGCAGAGATGATTGTCCGATAATTACCGTCAATTATCATGGTAATTGTCACGTTAACTGCCATGGTAATTACCAATACTTACCATGATAATTATCACGATAATTACCATAATTGTCATGATAATTGTTGCCATGAGAATTGTCACGATAATTACCATTATAACCCCACCTATACCCCACTTACCTTGCGATGATCCTGGACTTGAGCTCCTGGTCGTTGCATGCGGGCTGCTTGCTTGCCAAAGGGAGCGCCCCCCCCGCGAGTGCCTGCCCCCCCTCCCGCCTCAACAGAAGGGTCGCCGCCGCGCGCTCCACGTCTCCCTGCGCTATAGTCACGCAGTGCTTGATCTGGAATGTTCGACGCGTCTTGTTTAAGTAACCCGTAACCCAGGCGGGGTCCCAGGGGGGGGGTTATAGGGGTCATGACCCCCCCCCCCAAATTGTGGACGTGAAACCTTCCAAAAATAAAAACAATCACGAATATTTAATAAATAATGAACCTCCACCTTAAAATTTTATTCTGTTTTGTGAACGATATTACTGGACGCATATGCGCAAAAGAAGTTGCTCGCGTTTGCTTAAATAATAAATATGTATAAACAAGAAAGATTAATTGTACTACTTCATAAATTACTTTACTGGAGGGATGTGCAAAAGAGAGCGTAATAGTGATAAAACTTCTTAAAAATGTAGTTCAACTGAGGTTTTTACTTTGATAAATAAAAAATTTGATAAATCAAACATGTTTTTTTTTGTTTTACTTTGATAAATTAAAAAAAAACATGCAGAGGAGGGCGTCATCTTTACATAAAACTTCTTAAAAATGTAAGTAATCGGAGATACTTTCTCTGATAAATTTTAAATGCCGCAAAGGTACAGGTAAAATAAAAATATGACCCCCCCCCCCAATTTTTAGCTGCGACCGCGCCTGCCGTAACCAGTAAGGGGGTCATCTGTGAGGCCAGTGTAACCTTATTACACAGGCCTCACAGATGACCCCCTATAGATACCGCATATTAGAATACCAGTGTATGATGGCTCGAAAAAGCAAACCACACACCGAGTCACGGCCCTTTTGTACTACTGCAACACACACATATTCTTAAGTATTGCTTTATTTTATATTTATTATATTTGCAAAGTTACACTTCATATTAAACATTTTCTTCCCGCTCAAAGTCACCGACGCTAGCGGCATGCACGGAGCGCGGGGAGCGAAAATGCGGCACTGTCATTGGCTATTTTTCCTGTATTCTATATTTGATTCATATTAACCCCTTCAAATCTCAAACGCACTTTTTTAACACCCTGTATTTTTAAAACATCATTATTAGGTACGTACCCAGCTCAAATGTAAATAAATATATTCTGATCAATTTGCAGACTAACCTCCATAGCGCATGTATTCGGGAACATGTCTCGCAAGGCGCGGCACTGTTCCGCGTACGAGTCTCCATCGGTAAGACGCCGCGGCGCCTCCGCTTCCGAACTCTCGGAGTTCGAGTGAGAACTATGAACAAAGCAAGCCTCAGATAAAGAAAAAGAATACTCAAGACTATTAATCTTGAGTCTCTAGTCATAAGCGGGCATTTTTCTCTGCTTAATGCTAAAGCATTTGTCGTTTTAAATGGGTCAAATCTCTCAAATATTAAATTCAAGTTATAAGTTCCCTATGGAAACTGTAGAAATTTGTTAAAGAAATGTCACTTTTCTAACAAGTTGATCAGCTAGTGGGCTTACTTGGTGTGTTAAGTAAAAATACGTATAAATACGAGTAAATATGTGATTGAGTCTCACCGGTTGGTTTTGACTGGCGGCAACATCTCGCTGAGACTCTGCAGCGTCAGACTGATCTTGTCACTGCATGCTGAGTCGTCTGTTAAAAAAATATGTAAATTAATAATATTATTGACTCCGCTACTTGGGTCCGACGCACGCTAGTCCGACAGCAGCTAAACAGTTACAAAAACATTTCCCCGTTTTTGACCCCTTGGGACATCCTAGGAAATATAACTTACTAAACATACTCGGTCTATGAAAAGGACTGAAGAATTTTTGTTTGAAAGATCAAAAAGACAAAAAAACGGTTGACACCGCTCCAAAACCATATTAAAAATTAAACCCTATTTAACTATAAAAGTTGAATAAATTGAAAATTATTGTGCAGATTCTCATAAAACACAGCTAAGAACTGTTGCAATGAAATCTATTTGAAGACAAAAAGAACATGTAGTAATTGTAGTGAGTAATTAAAAGCTAACATCTGTAAACAAAGTCGTTACTACTTTTTTCTATGGTATACTTAACACAAACATTTAAACGGACAAACAAATGAAAATATAGGGGAAAACAGGTTAAAACCAATAATCGCCACTGCAAATTTTTGGCAAAAGAGGACCAGTCGCCAATATCAACAGTGAAGTGAAAACTATCGACTATTCGGCCCAATAGTTTGAGTAAGTAAACCAAATCCAAATAAGCCAACAGCACAGTAATCATTTTTATGTAATAGTAGTAGGCAAAACTGTGTCGTAGGCCATAAAGGCGGGTTGCCACTAGCCCCACAATCTCCACCAATCCGGACTTGGCCCTCTTGTGTGAAGTATGGCCTAACCTTTCCGATATATGGGAAGGGACCCGGCAGCGGGGACGATATGGGGCAACTGGGGCGTTAACCAGGGTAATCCAATCCAATGGTAAATTCAATCCAATGGTAAATCCAATCCAATGGTAAGTCCAATATCCACAGTTCATTATAGTCAGGCTACATAAAATGTTGCCATTTTCTGCTTCTAGTAAACACCAGTTTGCATCCACAACTTACAATGGTTAGATAAGGAGTCAGTTTCCTCTGACTATGACTGAAATGTTGCCATGTTTTGCTTGCAGACAAACCGGCTTGCAACTACAACTTGCCATGTGTCGCCTGAGAGTGAAAACCTCGTATATGCGGAAAGGGAAAAATTTTCAGGAGGAAGGAAAAACCTCGTCGTAAAAATTTTGTTACTCCTAGAATTTGTCCCCATAACCTCCTAAGGCCCGGCCTACTCGTAGGACCAAATGCCAATAGTCATTTAGACCCAAAGTCATCTATAAAGACAATATTTTTTTATGGCATATATGGCTCAGGGTCCTCCTTTGCCCTCATAAGAAGGAGAACGGGAACTCCATATACTTTGTGGCCTTCTTTCTTTTGAGCTATTAACTAAAAGTTCTATTGGTAGAACCTTGGGCGGTAATTATTAGATAGCCAAAAAAGGATTGGGCCTTAAGTGTGTATTCATTAGCAAAGTTGATGAGGTTTCAGATGCGTCTACAATTCATTTCGAATTGTTGTCTAAAATTCGTTAAAAGCAACAAATATAGTTATAAGAGATAAATAAACAATTTTGCATTCCCGAAACGTTGAGTGTACAAGTCCCGCGTGGTAGGGACTTGGTACTAGGTAGAAAAAAAAAATTGACGATTTAAAAGCATGTGTAAAGCATCTACTTAAATAAAAAACATTTTGAGTTTGAGTTTGAGTTGAGTTTGCATTCCCGAGGTTTTCACTCTCAGGCGACGCATGGTAAATGTTACCATCTTTTGCCATTAGAATAAACTGTTTTGCTACCACAACTACCATGGTAAATGTTACCATTTCTTGCTATAAGAATACACCAACTTGCAAAAAAACTTACCATGGTTAGACAAGGAGTCAGTCTCTTCATGGCGGGAGAGCTCCGCCTCAAGTTCCAGGACCCAGGCGCACACCGCCCCCGGGTCGATGTTGGCAAACTCCGGAACGTATGCTGACATCATCTCGATGAAGCCTGCCGATAAATATTGCACAGATCACCCCTTGTAGATACCGCATATTAAACATTTTGTACCCGTCCCGTTTTAAGTCACGAACGCCGGGAGCTACGTTTGGTTATTACACAGATCACCCCCTGTAGATAACGCATATTAAACATTTTGTTCCCGCTCAAAGTCACTGACGCTAGGGGGGAGCGACGTTTGATTATTGCACAGATCACCCCCCCTGTAGATACCGCATATTAAACATTTTGTTGCCGCTCATAGTCACCAACGCCAGTGAGGAGCGACGTTTGATAATTTCACAGATCACCCCCTATAGATACCGTATATTAAACATTTTGTTCCCGCTCAAAGTAACCAACTCATAAACGTTTTTACAACTTTAGTATCGACCAATAGTGTGTCGATACATATCAAATGAGTTCACTTTTAAAAACAACGATTCACAAAGACTTATTGACTTTTGAAGTGAGCTGGTAAACCTTAATTTTAAAAGTGAACCTTATAGCAGTGGTGGACTTGGGCTCATTTGATATGTATCGACACAACTGAATCGGTTATTTAAGAAAGGGAACATGTCAAAATGACCTTACTTTTTAGGAGATAAAAAAAACGGATTTCTGTTTTCTAAAATGTTCTGTTTCTTCAGTGAAGGTAAGCTTGACGCTTCATATAAGATTCAGACGAATGTTTTTACGTGTTCCATTTCTTAACTATTTCGTAACTTTTGCCTTTAAGAACCAGAAGGCATTTGACTTATTCCCTTTCTTGAATAACTGATTCAGAATCGGTATAGCTTGACGCTTCATATAAAGCTTACCTTCACAAGAAACAGAACATTTTAGAAAACAGAAATCCGTTTTTTTCATCTCCTAAAAAGTAAGGTCATTTTGACATGTTCCCTTTCTTAAATAACCGATTCAACTATTGGTTGATACTAAAGTTGTGTGTCGTTTCTAAGTGCCCGGCTGCCCCTTTGCTCAGTGACCGTCGCATCGGCTGCCCTGTATGAGGAATCTAGAGATGATCTGTGGGTTACTGATAGAGAGAACAGAAGAGATTATTTGCTGTTTTCTTAACTTCTTTGATTGTACATGTTTCTTTGATCTTGTTTTATTATATACTTTTATCAGGTTGGCTGGAAGAGATTTTTAAGCGATAAGGCTGTCTTTGAACAAAAGATTTTGTTATACCTTTCTATTTTTTAATTATTAATTTTGTACAATAGAGTTCACAAACAATCAAACAGACCATATGAGAGAAAAATATGCCACAAATAATGTAAAATTGCAAATAGATTTTTAGGGGAAAGTTGCTCAGTGAGTATCATAAGAAGCTGTGGTAATTTGGTTTTTCAGGTATTTTAGAAGAACCCTATACATATAAACACACTGGGAGTGCTCAGTGTTAGACCGCTATCTAAATCTCAGATACTAAGCTATATAAATAAAGAATCCTTAATACACAGAACATGATTGTTGTTTTCCTATGAATATATCAGTAAAGCAAACCACACTATGCTGAGTAGAGGCCCTTTCTTGGTATGTAGTAATATAGCCACTAAATAGTATGTATTCATCATCAGTCGAAAGATGTCCACTAAATAAATAGTATAAATATAAGTTTATTTCTTTTTCTTCCAATGGGTGTTGGAAAAGAAGTTTTATATCGTCGCTCAGGGAGTGGGGTGCAAGTCTACGGGTGTTTGTTAGTTTCTTTATTTCTATGTCTTAATTCAGAAGGTATTTTTAAGTACCATATCTGGTTTCATCTTGTTTCATATGGTCCATATTTTATTCATCTTCTTTAGGTTCTGTGAAACCTAGGGGTGCATAGGGCTAAGACAACTTTTTTCCACTAAGACCCCTTTTTTCCACTAATACCCGTTCCCAGCTATAGACTGTCAGCCGCCTTTAGTTCCTCATTGAGTGAACACTAGTGTACATTTTAAAGTTTTTCTTTTCTTCCTATTCTTTTTATTTGTTTTCAGCAATAGTAGGATGTTTTGGGAACCAAGAGGATTCTTAGATTTTCCAATGAGACATGTACAGTAACATTAATAATATCAGGAAGGAAAATTTAAAAACAATACCATTAAAACACTGCTAACTTTGCAGTGCCAAGCTGAACAGAATGCAAGTATTTACTTATCCCTGACAATACTGGTTTAAAGTTGAAAAATCTTGCATTTAGACATTTTGGATCATGAAGCCTTGTTCAGGTCTACTGCAGATCTTTGAACAGTGTAAAGTAATGAAAATTTCACAGCACAGATATCTGTATATTCTGATTAGAATTAAAGGTTCTTCAAGACTTGAGAAATAGTTTCATAATTTCCTTAAATTACATACCTAAATCAAATTATTTAGCAATGCAACCTTAAGCGGGATGTGCACTATAATAATCAGAATTTCCATACCTTCCACATCAAAGCAGGGGTCTTGTGAGGCCTCCTCCAAAATGGAAATCACATAGGAGAGGACAATATCGTCAATCACACTAAGGTCCGCGGTAGGGACATTTTTGGTGATGAATTGAAATAAACTCTCCTTCACGAACGATTCCTGTTGCGAAATAGGGCTCATTGTATTTGAAAACCGTGTAAAACACACAAAATTGTTAAAACATTCACGTATTCACAGTCCGTGAAATTGCCACGCAAAACTGAGTTGAAAAAACTCTTTGAGCTTTACAATACACTTTATAAGATGGCTTTTTGTTAATTCTATTTAGAGGGTGAGGTCAAGCTCAATATCCAGGACTCTTTCCAAGAATTTCTGGGACACGGAAAATCAATACAAATCACTTTTTTTATAAACAACTTCTGTTTTTTTTTTCAATGACGGACGCTCTTAATCGTTGTGTTTGCGATATACAGTATTTCAGAAAGAAATAGAAGATATAAATTTGTAGAGCGCTGTCTCTTTTTTACGTTTTTCTTAAAGCTCGCATCGTAATAAAACAATTTCTGGGTTGACAGATTGGTTGACAGATCTTTGAAAACTGGCGCGTTTTTTGAAAATAAGTTTCTGAACTAGTTTTGCTTATACTGTAGGAATAAATAATTTCACCAAGAGTTTTGCACATTAAATAAAAGAGGCGTTTTTTTAAATCAATATATATTTCAATTAAAATCTTTAAATATAGGTAAACAGCCGTATTTAATACATTTCAACTATACTTAAATTTGTTGAAACACAACGCCGAATTCACAACTACATAGATTTTTATTATTATTATTATATTACATTTTTAGGGATCACATTCAAATATTTGACATGGTTAACACGGTGTTAATTTATCTGAAAAAATAAATAATTTTGGTAGGTACATTTCAGTCAGCCCTAAAATACATTTTAGACTAAAGAGACCGGGTTCGAATGCAAAAGTGCAGAAGTAAGATTTTTTGTTTTAATTTGTAACATACCTGTTACAAAATAATAACTGGTCCGATGGATTATGGTTAAGTTATGGAGATATAACTAAGTTTTATTTATTTGACTGACTTATGTGTTTATCTTGTTTTTAATTTAAATAAAATATATTTCTAGGTATCTACCTACCTACATCAATATTTATTATAAATTAAAGAAACGTCAGAATACAGACACACGACATTTTCATATGTTTTTGATGGACAGGTGCATGTTTCTATAAAGTAGATTTCGTGCAATCTATTTATTTGAGAAGATAAAGATATTTTATATTCATTCAGATTCTTTCACGTTTACGAAAGCAAAATAAATATGTAAGCAATGGAACAGTACCTAGAATCTACATTATCCTTAACAGCTGCTGTAGAAATATATTTTTTAAAATATTCAATAACTTAAGTTTATCCTTTTTTATTGCAAACACATAGTAAACAAGGTGTTAGGTAAAATAATACTTATAAGCAGCGTATTTTTTCACGTCACTGAATAATTATTGTGTACTAAAATCGTGCAAAAAAATACACTTTCAATCAGCCTACTTGTCGATTTTAAATGTTTTTATATTGGGTTTCAATTTCTTCTTTAAATCTGTTTATCTAACACCGTGTTTATGTTTAAAAATTTAAATATCATATATAACAGACTAATAAGGTAAGTAATGACAATTAAAATAATTAACAACAACACAATTATTATAATTAGGTACTTAGATTGCTTGTTGATTACTTACTTAAATTCTATAGTAAATATAAAAGGTACATAAACTTTAATGTATGTAGATATAACATCTTTAAGATAACAAAGTGCAGGTACTCAGATTTGAAGACACTGTTAGGTTTTGAAGGACCGTGCCAGAGACAAGATATATCCTTTCTCTGACAGTACTTAACAACATTGGACTGAAAGCAACGAACAAAAAATGTTATAAACCTCTGTTAATTTTATTTTTAGTTAAGTTTATAAAATAAAGGTGTTTCTTATACTAGTGTTATATTTTCTTTCCACGCAGTGAATTACTAGCCTAGTTAGAAAATACCTGAGAAGATTTTGATTTAAAAATGTAAACTAGTCTTATTTATAAACTTTTTTTATATAGATATACGTAGGTGTATGTATTCATCAAACTCGCATAAACTTTTGGGTACTTATAAATCCAAATTTAAATAACTGTTATAATTTGTAATGTGTGAATCAGGTCTTAAATACAATAATAGCACACAGGATACGACAACAGTATTTTTAAAGCTTGTTAATATCTATTTAAAATGGCCTGAAATATTTTACTGAGTTGCGTGAAAATAAAACATAACAAGAACAAGTTTGGCACGGCTTTTAGGGGGGTGAACATGAACAGTAATTTTATTTTAGCTAACTAATAATATATATTAGTAATTAATTATTCCAGTAGGTACTATCTTAAATAAAATGCAGATATTCATATTTCCTCTATCACTTATATTACATATTTATTGAGGATATGAATTGTTTAATTAAGTATATCCAAATAAACAGTGAATGGTATATTAATTTATAATCTGTGTACTCGTCTGAAAAACATATTTGAAGATGTGTAAAGTTACGTTATCCCAAAGACAAAAGTTATTTGTAAAATTTATTTTGCACATTAACAGATGTCTGCGACACTTCATTTATATATATTTTTTGTTAATTATTTTTGGCACATCGTCAAAGTATTTTTATTAAAAACATGATTATTAACATTTTATTACTTTTATTACTTGTTCTCGCAGAAGACGGATCGATAACCGCCGACATTAAACTTCATTCCAATCAAAAAAAGGCAAAACGTAAACAAACTTACTATGGAACTGACACATGTCAATGTCATCTGCATACTATGTTTCTTTACCTTTTGCTTTTTTTTGATTGGAATGAACCATACACACAGAAGTACATCCGGGTGGAAAAAATGGCGTACCTTAACAAGAGTATTATGTGATCCATAAGCGGACCAGACACTATCAGTAATTTCCGTCATTCCGTCATTCCATCGTTTTGTATGCGTCTGACCATCAATCCAACCACTACACTGTCAGTAAAATGTCAGTATAATGCTGGAATTGCAATGTAGGTAAGAGTTTTGAAAACGTATTTAAATTACTACGTAGCTATAATGCGTTATCTGTGATATATAAAAAAAATACCTTTATTAACTGCAAGTTTGAAATTTATTTTTGAAATATTTAGAGACTGACATTGTTCAAACTACAAAACACTTTTTAAGGAAACATTTCATACCTACTTAATCATTCAATGCTTAATCAGGCCTTTGTCCAGCAGTGGACGTCTTTCGGCTTATAGTGAATCATTCAGTGAAGTTGTAATACTCGTAATATCAAATATTACTTCTGTTAATTACGATTTAAGACAAGGTAAAATCGCAATGTTATGATTTATATGAATGAATAGAGAAAGGTAATCTTTTTCTACCTATACGATCACTTGTTACAGTAAACAATATATTATATTATTTTCAGTAGTTTCCTCTATTAATAAACATCAATAGGTTTCAATATTGTAGTAGGATACGTATATTATCTTAAATAATATATTATATTATAGTCCCTATGTTTTAATAAATCGTACAAAAAAATAATATTTTGGATAATAAAGCGTATTATTTCAAACAAACTTACATTTTACACATCATACAATGTACAGAAGTACAATTTCCTGGGACAAATACACGCACGGTCATCTGGCCCCAAACTAGGATTCCCTGTAAGTACTATGAGAACCAGAGACTGATAAAGAAACTCATATACGTTTGAATACATAGAGGACATAACAAAATAGGAGCCGTCATCTGAGGTTTCTACTATTATAGTGACTGACCATCTTTTGTTCTACGGTTTTGCTGAAGTCACAAAAATATCACTGTTGTATAGTTTTTGCGATTTTACTAAAGTATTGTAAGAAAAATTGTTCAATATTTTGAGCAAAAGCCCCAGTTGATAGGCCCTACACCTATGCTGTTACACCCTGTATATATACATATTATACATATATTAAATAATCGAGCAAACATCTTCTTGCAACGCAAATGTTTGCTCTTAGATGTACGGATCGGATCCACGACCCTCCGTGACGTAAAAGTCAAGACCCAGGAGTACTAAACACTACGCAATCGACTAAATAATTATCTAGTGTCTTCGTTATGTATTATATACCATACAGACATATTTATCACTATAGTGTTTGCCATGTGGAGACATCAAACCGAAAACTCTCAGAGTCCTCAGTCATTTATCATTATCACTATAATCTTCAACCCTTGGGTCATAAAATTTAAAGTTAAATACTTAATGTTAAAAAAGATATGGACTTTCGTTCTTTTATATCGTTTTTTACAATTTCGTTATTTTATTCCATCGCAATACCTTTCAAAGGTGTGTTTTTTTTTTCATTATTTAAGTACTTAATGGGATACGTAAATCTTCAACCTCAAAATACATAGGTAAGAACAAACTATAATATAATAATTAGCTATTACAAATATCAGTTATTTATATAACTAGTACAAATACTAGCTATTTTTGTGAAAAACAACATATTGAAAGTTTGTTACTTACATTCTTTTGTTTTAAACCATTTACGAACCGGAAACTCATAAAATCAAAAAAGATTTAAATTAATCTACCTACATTATTCTACCTAAAGTTATTCTACTGTACTGTGTCATCGAACTTTGTTTTGCTTTTGCCTTTAATAAATGTATTTTAAAAATTTTAAGGGTTTTAAATCTAAAGTTCAATAACAAAAGGATTAGGTACTAGCTATTATTTTTTTATCCGTGTAAATGCAACCAAAGAGTTGACAAACAATATAGGGTGCTACTTTATTAGTGCCCGATATTTTAGTCAGTGCTTCTACTCCTGATTCTGATCAACTTTCCCCAAGGAACCCATAGTCAAATCGTGAAAAAATTTATGGACTCTTCATACAAATCGATCAGCCGAGCGGCCAAATTAGTATGAAGAGACCAAAAAATTTTTTGCGATTTGACTATGGGTTCCTTGGGGAAAGATGATCAGAATCAGGAGTAGAAGCACTGACTAAAATATCGGGCACTAATAAAGTAGCACCTTATATAAAAAAGGTTCTAAACACTGGACGTGGCTTGTTGGCTGCTGTGGTCTGAGATCACGGAGTTGATGTCTGGCTCCCTCAGCGTAGGTGGGGTGCCGAATGGAAAGTCCTGCACAAAATAGATTTTATTTAACTCTTTTGGATGTCTCTGGTTAGATTAAAAATGAAAACTGTTTATCACAGGAGACTAGAAATAATTTTAATTGAGAGTTCTCATTGAGGCTCCCATAAACAGAAAATTTCAAACTTCTAGGTCAAACGGTTTAGAAACGCCAGGGGAAAATCCTTTTTAATTACTTGAGGGACCCATATTTTTGAAACAGTGCACCTGGTAAAAATATGTTGTTAGATAACACTACTTCATTTTCAAATACTTATCTATTCAACGATACCCCACACGAGTGGGTCGACTCGCTCCGACTCGTGGTCCCACCGCATTGACCCACTGGTGGGTCGACGAGTAATTGACTGTTTACTCGTAGTCCTACCGATTCACTCTTAACTGTTCTTGGAGGATATAAAACAATGACGTATTAATATGCTATGTTACTGTCATAAAATAATCGATTTAATTTGTTCATATTGACAATTTGTTAAAATTCGTAATTAGTACATTAATTTAAATTATTTTTTTATTGTTAATTTTTATTATTTTTTATTATAGTACAAGTGTGGATCCTCCTTAGCATACTTAGATTAATTCATACTCATGTTTACTTAGCAATCTCAGCAATGGGAACAAGTTTTTGCCTGTGATACTTCGTGTTCAAAGTACCAGGAGAGCATGACCGAACAGAAGGTAGACAGTGCCAGATTACTAGAAGATGCCCTAACTAAGCAATACACGCCTATTGTCCCCCTCTACTAGAAAACCTAGTAGGTAGCTTTATATTATATATTTATAGGTTGAAACTGATAGTAGAGCCACAAAACACAGATACAGAAAGTCCGCTCAATACGCTCAGAAAAATCCTAAGCATATACATGCTTATAGACGTATACGGTCGTTGTAGGCAAGATCACGTACTGTGCGATCGTGACCTTGCCTCGAACGACCGTATATTTCTATAACCATGTATATACTTACGATTTTAGTGGTTCGTATTGAGCGGATCTTCTGGGTCTACTTTGTGGTAGAGCACTGACTTACTGAGCAACTAGTACTTGGACGAGTACTTGGGCGAGTACTCGTCCGATATTAATATCGGAATTCCGATATTGAGATCTAAGAAATCGGTATCGGAATGGAAAACCTTCCGCTATTACATGCCCTATTTATACAGGGTGTTACAAAACTACCCCTAATGGTTGAAACGACGACGTGGACTGTAAATCATTTTAAATTTTACTTTTTCTTTTTTTGCTGCATCAGTTCACATTTCGAAGAAATCGTCTATCGAATTTCTTCAAAAATATCGATATGATATTTAAAATTATCCAGCTCTAGCAATCATCTGGTCGCGGTCATGACCCCGCACGCAAACGCGCCAATCATAGCCCAGCGGCATATGAACGCAGCCTATCATAGCGCGGCTATCTGTACTCCTATCATGAACTGACAGGTGACTACAATAGTGCTGTGGTTCTACATAGTCGATAATCTTATTTATGATTAAAAATAATTCGTTTTCGCAATTTTTTTATTTAACGTTTTGTTAAAAACTATATTACAGTCGACTGCTTACATGACACACTTTAACACCCTCAATTCATTAGGGGGAGTTTTGTGACACCTGTATATTTATAGATTGAAACTGATAGTAGAGCACTGACTTACTGAGCAATAGGGCATGGAACCGGTTTTTCCCGGTTCCGAAAAAACCGGGAAAACCCGGTTCTGTCTAATAAAATAAAAACCGGTTCTACAAGTCATAAGAACCGGTTCTTTCGGTTCTTCAAGACTTGAAGTAGCATATGATCATTTCTTTCGCCATTTAGTGTAAAACCGGAAAGTAATGCTTTCAAAACCAGCCGTTCAAAAAAGAACATCTCGGATCTTGGACTTCACCAGCAAGCTCATGAAGGAAAGAGGGAGCCTGATTCTGAAATCCTCTGAAGATGCTTCTCAGTATCGACTACTAAACAGATAGATCTCTCCAAGTCTGTATCTCGCGATATACGCCAATTTAATACTAATCGTATAAAAGAGGAGATTCATGCTCAGTAAAGGCTCAAAAGAATTGGCAATGGATCTGATTGCCAGCTGACAAAGCTGAAGACTGAGGATGGCAGAATCGTGTCTTCCAAGCCTGAGCTGTTGGATGAGGTTGAGAAGTTCTACGAACAATTATACACGACCACACGCTTACCCTTCAGTAATCTAGCTAAAGACCCAAGAGCCAAATTGACTAGACACTAAACCGAAGATATCCCGGACATCAGCTTGTATGAAATTAGAACGGCTCTCAAACAGCTTAAGAACAACAAGGCACCGGGTGAAGATGGAATTACGACTGAGCTTTTAAAAGCAGGTGGAAAACCGGTACTTCAAGTTCTTCAAACGCGTTTAAATTACGATATGCTCGAGGGACGAACGTCTATGGCATGATACAGCAAAGTGGTGGTGCTCTTCTTCAAAAAGCGTGACAAGAACCTGCTGAAGAAATATAGACCCATCTCACTTCTGAGCCATGTCTATAAGCTGTTTTTTAGAGTCATTACAAATCATCTCGCACGCAGGTTTGGCGACTTCTGGCCTCCTGAACAAGCCGGATTCCAAAAAGGCTTCAGTACCATAGACCACACTCATACGTTGAGACAGATTATACAGAAGACCTAAGAGTATAGTTACAGTCTCTCCAACGGTGCCAAATCGACTATCAAAGTGCTAAAACATTTATATGAAAACGCCACCATGTCGGTCCACCTCCAGGAAAAGAATTGGAAACCAATCCGTTTGCAGCGAGGGGTGAGACAGGGAGACGTTATATCTCCGTAACCGTTCACCGCTGGCCTGGAAGATGTTTGGAAGCTTATGGACTGGAGAGGACTCGATATTAACATCAACGGCGATTACATCACCTCGCCTTCGATTCACCGACGATATCGTGGTTGTGGCAGAGATCTTGGAAGACCTAGACATAATGCTCGATGGACTCTTCCAACAAGTGGGTCCTAAAATGAACATGGACAAGACTAAAATTATGTCAAATGTCCGTATCACACCCACTCCTCTGAAGGTTGGAGACTCTACACTTGAAGTTGTTGACAAATATATACCTAGGAGAAACAGTCCAGTTAAGTAGGTCCAATCTCAAGAAAGAAATCAACCACCGAATCCAACACGGCTGAGTAGCGGCGTTCGGGAAGATCCGCAATATCTTCACATCCAAAATACCGCAGTATCTCAAGATTAAGGTCTTTGACCTCTATGTGTTTTGCCAGTGATGACATACGGAACTGAGACATGGTCACTTACTATGGGCCTTATAAGAAGGCTCAAGGTCACCCAAAGTCCAAAGGGTAATGGAGCGTGCTGTGCTTGTAGGTTCCCTACGTGATCGAATCAGAAATGCAGATATACGTAGGAGAATTAAAGTAACCGACATAGCTCACAGAATCGCTAAACTGAATTGACACTGGGTGGGGCACATGGCTCGTAGAGTCGTTGGGGCATTAAAGTTCTCGAGTGGCGACCGCGCACCGGAAGAGGTATAGAGTGGGCAGGCCTCTTACTCGGTGGACCGATAACCTAGTAAAGGTCACGGGAAAGCGTTAAACGCGGGCATTGCAAGACCGGTCAGCGTGGAAATCCTTGGGGGAAGCCTTTGTTCAATAGTGGACGTCATTTGGCTGATGATGATAATAATAATTAATACTTAAGTTGATCCAATAAAAAAAAGGAAATTATACATATTTTTCGTTTTTTAACCTTCTGCCTTTTACGTAAAATCGGGTCAAAAAAATAATCTTAGAAGAACCGAAAGAACCGGGTACCCGGTTCCAAGTAGCTATCGGAACCGAAGAACCGGTTCTTACTAAAGAGGTCCGGTTCTGCACCCCCTACTGAGCAACGAGTACTTGGACGAGTACTTGGGCGAGTACTTGAGCGAGTACTTGGGCGAGTACTTGGGCGAGTACTTGGACGAGTACTTGGGCGAGTGTTTGGGCGAGTACTTGGGCGAGTACTTGGGTGAGTACTGGGACGAGTTCTTGGGCGAGTACTTGGGCGAGTACTTGGACGAGTACTGGGACGAGTACTTGGGCAAGTACTGGGACGAGTATTTGGACGAGTACTGGGACGAGTATTTGGACGAGTACTAGGATGAGTACTTGGGCGAGTACTTGGGCGAGTACTTGGGCGAGTACTTGGACGAGTATTTCGACGAGTAGTGGGACGAGTACTTGGGTGAGTACTGGGACGAGTTCTTAGGCGAGTACTTGGATGAGTACTTGGACGAGTATTTGGCGAGTACTGGGACGAGTATACTGGGACGAGTATTTGGACGAGTGTTTGGGCGAGTACTTGGACGAGTATTTGGACGAGTACTGGAACGAGTACTTGGGCTAGTACTTGGGCGATTACTGGGACGAGTTCTTGGGCGAGTACTGGGACGAGTACTTGGGCGAGTACTGGGACGAGTACTTGGGCGAGTACTTGGACGAGTACTTGGACGAGTATTTGGCGAGTACTGGGACGAGTATTTGGACGAGTGTTTGGGCGAGTACTTGGGCGAGTAGTTGGGCGAGTACTTGGGCGAGTAGTTGGGCGAGTACTTGGGCGAGTACTTGGACGAGTATTTCGGCGAGTACTGGGACGAGTACTTGGACGAGTACTTGGGCGAGTACTTGGGCGAGTACTTGGACGAGTATTTCGACGAGTACTGGGACGAGTACTTGGGCGAGTACTTAGGCGAGTACTGGGACAAGTTCTTAGGCGAGTTCTTGGGCGAGTACTGCGACGAGTACTTGGGCGAGTACTTGGACGAGTACTTGGGCGAGTACTTGGACGAGTACTTGGGGAGTACTTGAGTGAGTACTGGGACGAGTTCTAAGGCGAGTACTTGGTCGAGTACTTGGTCGAGTACTTGGGCGAGTACTTGGACGAGTATTTGGCGAGTACTGGGACGAGTACTTGGGCGAAAACTTGGACGAGTACTGGGACGAGTTCTTGGGTGAGTACTGGGACGAGTACTTGGGCGAGTACTTGGGCGAGTACTTGGGCGAGTACTTGGGTGAGTACTTGGACGAGTATTTCGGCGAGTACTGGGACGAGTACTTGGACGAGTACTTCGGCGAGTACTGGGACGATTACTTGGACGATTACTTGGACGAGTACTTGGTCGAGTACTTGGTCGAGTACTTGGTCGAGTACTTGGTCGAGTACTTGGGCGAGTACTTGGGCGAGTACTTGGACGAGTACTGGGACGAGTTCTTGGGCGAGTACTTGGACGAGTACTTGGGCGAGTACTTGGACGAGTATTTCGGTGAGTACTGGGACGAGTACTTGGACGAGTTCTTGGGCGAGTACTGGGACGAGTACATGGGCGAGTACTTGGGCGAGTACTTGGTCGAGTACTTGGGCGAGTTTTTGGGCGAGTACTGGGACGAGTACTTGGACGAGTACTGGGACGAGTACTTGGGCGAGTACTTGGGCTTGTACTTGGGCGAGTACTGGGACGAGTACTTGGGCGAGTACTGGGACGAGTACTTGGGCGAGTACTGGGACGAGTACTTGGGCGAGTACTTGGACGAGTACTGGGACGAGTTCTTGGGCGAGTACTGGGACGAGTACTTGGGCGAGTACTGGGACGAGTTCTTGGGCGAGTACTGGGCGAGTACTTGGGCGAGTACTTGGACGAGTATTTCGGCGAGTACTGGGACGAGTACTTGGACGAGTACTTCGGCGAGTACTGGGACGATTACTTGGACGAGTACTTGGACGAGTACTGGGACGAGTTCTTGGGCGAGTACTGGGACGAGTACTTGGGCGAGTACTGGGACGAGTTCTTGGGCGAGTACTGGGCGAGTACTTGGGCGAGTACTTGGACGAGTATTTCGGCGAGTACTGGGACGAGTACTTGGACGAGTACTTCGGCGAGTACTGGGACGATTACTTGGACGAGTACTTGGTCGAGTACTTGGTCGAGTACTTGGGCGAGTTATTGGGCGAGTACTGGGACGAGTACTTGGGCTAGTACTTGGGCGAGTACTGAAACGAGTACTTGGGCGAGTACTGGGACGAGTACTTGGGCGAGTACTTGGACGAGTACTGGGACGAGTTCTTGGGCGAGTACTGGGACGAGTACTTGGGCGAGTACTTGGGCGAGTACTTGGACGAGTTCTTGGGTGAGTACTGGGACGAGTATTTGGGCGAGTACTTGGACGAGTATTTCGGCGAGTACTGGGACGATTACTTGGACGAGTACTTGGTCGAGTACTTGGTCGAGTACTTGGGCGAGTTTTTGGGCGAGTACTGGGACGAGTACTGGGACGAGTACTGGGACGAGTACTTGGGCGAGTACTTGGGCGAGTACTTGGACGAGTATTTCGGCGAGTACTGGGACGAGTACTTGGACGAGTACTTCGGCGAGTACTGGGACGATTACTTGGACGAGTACTTGGTCGAGTACTTGGGCGAGTTTTTGGGCGAGTACTGGGACGAGTACTTGGACGAGTACTGGGACGAGTACTTGGTCGAGTACTTGGGCGAGTTTTTGGGCGAGTACTGGGACGAGTACTTGGACGAGTACTGGGACGAGTACTTGGGCGAGTACTTGGGCTAGTACTTGGGCGAGTACTGGGACGAGTACTTGGGCGAGTACTGGGACGAGTACTTGGGCGAGTACTTGGACGAGTACTGGGACGAGTACTTGGGCGAGTACTGGGACGAGTACTTGGGCAAGTACTGGGACGAGTTCTTGGGCGAGTACTGGGACGAGTACTTGGGCGAGTACTTGGACGAGTACTGGGACGAGCATTTGGACGAGTGTTTAGGCGAGTACTTGGGCGAGTACTGGGACGAGTCTTGGGCGAGTACTTGGACGAGTACTGGGACGATTACTGGGACGAGTTCTTGGGCGAGTACTGGGACGAGTACTTGGGCGAGTACTTGGACGAGTATTTGGCGAGTACTGGGACGAGTATTTGGACGAGTACTGGGACGAGTTCTTAAGCGAGTACTTGGGCGAGTATGGCTTGCCTTTTATGGCAGAGGTGGCAAACGAGCAGACGGATCGCCTGATGGTAAGCGATTACAGAGGAGTCACAAGTGCGTTGCCGGCCGTTGATATGGGAGTACGCTCTTTTCTTGAAGGTTTGAATGTCGTATCGGTCCGGAAATACCGCAGGCAACAATGGGGAAGAGCGAAGCTATTTGCAGATGGCGCTACGGACGCTTGACTCATTACAACTTTCAATTAGTTCCACATTTTTTATTATCGAGGTGTTATAAATTAGTTTTATTGCTGTAAAATTATTAAATGGAAAATGTAGGTATGCGACTTGGACTTTTCGTCAATTAAAGGCGAAGTTGAAAAGTACATAATTGTAAACGTAACTTTTCCCAAGTCTTCTTTATCCGAGAATCTTTAGGAAATTAAGGAAATTAATTTCCATTATTATTGCAACCAATCGCCACACAACGCGGCATTTTTTAAATATTTTTTTAGTAAACAATTTTTTCTATATGTTTTGACAGTTAGTATGAGTCAAGCGATATCAGCGCCTCTATCGGCGAGCTTTGTAAGTTTTCTTCCCCATTCATTCCACAGTTTGGTTGTGCGAGGCAGAAAGTTTCTAGTGAAACGAACAGTTGTGGACTGCCAACCATCTATGTGATGGGGATGAATATATTGTCGCGTAGAACGATGGCGAAAAGAGGCGGCAGGGATTAATCCGAACAATTCCTCGTTGCACTCCCCATTGTACAAGCGATAGAGAATGCAGAGCGAGGCTACATCTCTACGCAGCGCCAAGGAGTCAAGCAGATCTGAAATATCCTGGCAGCCGACGATTCGAGTTACACTTGCACGAGTACTTGGACGAGTACTTGATTTTGTCATTTCCCTAAACAATTCTAGTGATTTGATCAAATCCCTAAACTGATTTAGTGAAATGATAAAAATAATTATTCTGTAGTATTTAAAAGCTTTATTTCGTACAACATACATTAAAATCTTAAAAATCAAAACTAGAACTTTACTTATTTTGTACTAAATGAATAAAAACATTTTGAAAAATACACAAACTCACACAGATACACAAAAACATGTTGTCATAAAGACTTTGGGTATACAGTGCCTTATAACAAATTGTTTTTGTGTATCTGTGTGTGTTTGTGTATTTTTATTGGAGGGGCTGCCTCTGCAGTTACTCCAATTGTATACTTAAAATAAATTAAATAATGCAGAGTGCCATAAACAGGTTTACTGATAAATAAATAACAACAGATTGTTTTTCTCTCTAAAGTCACATTCAAAAACAAACTGTCATTCACATAGAAAAACATCCTACCTACAAAGGTTGCGTGTGCCTAAGATTAAAACTATTTAGAACAGAAAGTCTCTTTGCTCTAACACTCCTCCTTAATCTCAGCACCAGCAAACTCAAAAACAGGATCTAAATTCAACATACCCAACAACTTGCCTAACACGCACTCAAACACCTAATCCCATACCGCAAATACACCACTCAAATTTACGTCGCGGTAGGGGTTTAGTCAGAGCATCTGCAACCATAAGTTCAGTATTTTTGTACTCTAACCTGACAACTTCTGATTCAACAGCCTCACGAATAAAATGATATCTCACATCTACATGTTTAGTGCGCTGGTGGTGGACAGGGTTGTTTGCTATGGCTATAGCGGATTGACTGTCTGAATATACTGTTATAGTCTCTGGACTATCTATACCGGTCATCTCTGCTAATAGCCTCTGAAGGAATATAGCCTCCTTGACTGCCTCGGACAGCGACACATATTCTGCCTCTGCAGTGCTAAGTGCCACTGTGCGTTGCTTAGTACTTTGCCAAGAAACCGCACCTCCTTGAATGACGAACACCCA
Source organism: Coleophora deauratella (assembly GCA_958295455.1). NCBI lineage: Eukaryota > Metazoa > Arthropoda > Insecta > Lepidoptera > Coleophoridae > Coleophora > Coleophora deauratella. Next base: position 3,995,592 of record OY282414.1, on the reverse strand, counting down.
TCCTGAATACGAGTGACGATCACTATCTCCAGCATAGTCAGCATCGGCGTAGCCCTCAGTTAATTCTAGGAATTTCACCTTCAAATATTTCAATCCCCGGTTCTTGGTGCCTTTCAGGTAGCGAAGTACTCTTTTAGCTGCAACCCAATGCTGCTCCTCATAGCATTCATTGAATTGGCTAAGGCAATTGACAACATGCGCTATGTCAGGTCGTGTACACACTGCCAGATACATCAGCGATCCAATGAGTTTCCTGTACGGAATCCTGTCATCTGGTTTCTGGCCATGTGTTGGCTTCTCTAGCCTTTGACCTACTATAGCTGGTGTAACTACTGGTCTGCAGTTTTCCATATTGAACTCTTTCAGGAGTTTTTCTACATATCTCTCCTGATGTAGTTTTATTTTCCTTGAATTTTGCTCAATGCTTATCCCAAGCATGAGTTCAGCTTTGCCCAGATCCTTCATCTCAAAGCTGGATTTTAAGTCACTCTTGACTTTGAACATTTCTTGCTCGTTGTTCCAGAAAATTAGGATATCGTCCACATACACAGCTATTATGACGACATTATTATTCTGTGTTCTTGTGTAGATGCATGGCTCATAGCGTGATCTTGTGAATTTGAGTTTTATCAATTCTGAATGAAGCTTCATGTTCCATGCACGTGGAGCCTGCTTTAAGCCATATAATGATTTTTGTAAAAGACAGACGTTATTTTCCTTGCCTTTTACTTCGAACCCATCTGGTTGTTTCATGTACACGACTTCATTCAAATCTCCATTGAGGAAAGCCGTCTTCACATCCATTTGATCGATTTTCAAATCCATTCTCGCAGCTAAAGCAATCAGGACTCTCAGTGAGCTATGTCTCACTACAGGTGAAAACGTGTCATAATAATCAACGCCTCTACGTTGACTGAATCCTCTAGCAACAAGTCGTGCCTTATAACGAGTCTTTCCCCCCGCCTCTTCTTTGATTCGAAAAAGCCATTTCGAATCAACGATGTTGCACGACCTCGGTGGCTTTACAAGTGTCCACGTTTTATTTTTCTCGAGGGCCTCCAGCTCCTCCTCAATTGCGGCTTTCCACTTCGGTGCATCCTCTCTGGATAATGCATCTTGGACAGTTATCGGGTCCTGTGACGCTTTCGAAGCTTGGTAAGTCACAAAGTCGGGAAATTCTTTTGGTTTCCTTGTTCGCAAAGGGTATCTCCTATTCTCTGCTTCTTCATTGTGGATCAGTTCCTCAGCTACATCGGGACTCATCCAAACATCATTGTCAATCTCATCTTGTTGGATCTCAGGATTGTCTTCAACCTCTCTAAGTGTAGACTCCTCCACAGTATCTGTTTCTTGATTCTGTTGAGCATGTCTCTCTGAATCCTCTTCTTGAGATACAGGTGGAACTCCTTCCATTACGATGATGGTCTCTGTGAGTGGAACTGTCTCCTCTACGGATGCTCGTCTCTGAATCGCGTAGTTCTGTTTTTCGAAGAATACCACATCTCTGCCTTTATGTATCTGGTTGGTAGATTGATCAAGCAACCGGTAGCCTTTGGTTTCGTTGCAGTATCCCACGAAGATTAGAGCTTTGCTCTTAGGGTCCCACTTCTTTCTCTTTTGGTCTGGAATATGAAGGTAAGCCTTGCAACCGAATAATCTGAGGTGGCTCAGGTTGACCTTTCTTCCAGTCCACGCTTCCTCTGGCGTTTTGTTTTTCACGGCTATGGTTGGAGACCTGTTCTTTAGGTAAACTGCAGTATTCACTGCTTCAGCCCATAAGCGACGGCTTAAACTAGCTTCCTCCAGCATAGTTCTTGCTTTCTCGGTGATAGTTCTGTTCGCACGCTCAGCAACTCCATTCTGCTCGGGAGTGTACTCGACTGTCAGTTGATGACAAATCCCTCTGGCTCTGCAGAACTCCTCCATCCGCCTGTTGACAAACTCTTTGCCATTGTCGGATCGTATAACCTTTAGCTTCTTTCCAGTTTGACGCTCTGTCAAAGTGACAAATTGTACAAATTTATCAAAAACTTCTCCCTTAGATTTAAGAAAGTATACAAAAGTTTTTCTTGTAAAGTCGTCTATAAAAGTGAGAAAGTATCTGTAACCTCCGAACGAATACTCACTCATTGGTCCGCAAACATCACTGTGGACTAGACCTAAGACCTCTTTTGCCCTGGTTGCACCAGTTCTTTTAAATGGCTGCCTGGTTTGTTTACCTAGAACACACACCTCACACTCTAGTGAATCGTTAGTACCGGAAAAGCTTACCCCATCTGCCATATGATTTTTGAGTAATGTAAGGTTCCTTAATCCCAGGTGTCCCAATCGCCTATGCCATAAGATCAACTGTTCTGTAGCTGTAGAGGCTAACGCTACTTCCTGCGAACAATACTGCATCTTATAAATACCATTCTCTAAATTGCCTGCATACGTGACTTCACCTGTTACCTTACATCCATCAGCCTTCACAATCTTGAAGCCAGATTTATCAAACACAACTACCAGGTTTTTACTCACAATTGTGCTCACACTCAGCAGATTATTTGCCAATTTCGGTACATACAGCACTCCTCTAACATAAATGTCCAACTCATGATTGACAACATTACCAATTTCCTCAGCAAAAACTATTTCACCATTTGCACATGTTATTTCAATTTCCTTATCTACTTTCTTAATGTCCGTTAACCAATCTCTTCTATTTGTCATGTGGCTCGATGCTCCAGAGTCCAGAATCCACTCTCCAGATCCTTCTCTGCCAGTTGTAGCCATCGCAAAGGACATCAGCGACGTATCCTTCTTTGACTTTGGGTTCTTAGGGCATTCTTTCGCTTTGTGAGGTCCATCGCAGATAAAACATTTGATTGCACGTGTTTTATTTGTGTTTCTCTGTGGTCTTCTGGCTTTGCTTCTATTAGCTTGAAGAGCATTTGAAATATTGCTTGGACCTGCACCGGCCTGATAGGAGTCTTCCATTTGAAATAATTTTGATTTGACGTAGTCCGTTGTCAATTCGACATTTGTGTTCTCGATTGCTAATCTCATCGACTGGAAGGTTTCTGTCAGCCCTTGTAGCATTAGTGCCGCTAGCAACTCATCGTCCACTTCCTTGCCTAGGTCACAAAGCTGTTGTGCTATTGTCATCAAAGATGTGACGTAGTCTCTCACTGTTGGAAATTGCTCCAATTTTAGGCTCACTAGTTTCGAAAGCAGTTTGCATCTATTGTTCAGGCCTTTATCTTCAAAGGCAGCTTTCAAGGCATTCCACGCTTCTTTTGCGGTCTTCGCTTGGCGAACATGCACCAAACAATGTGGTTGCACCATTAAGCATATTTTGGCTCTTGCCTTTTGATCCTTTTTGTAGCCTATCACGTCACTAGTAGCCGGCGTAGTCATTGTGTACTCCCACAAGTCTTCATGGATTAGGTATAGCTCCATTAAAAACTTCCATGTATTATAATTTGCGCTACCGTCGAGTTTCTCCATCGCGGGTAGGCTTGAACTCATAACACACTGAGAACCATGCGAACTCTCAGTCGCTTGTCTTTCGACTGTATTTACGCCATTTCCATTTCCAGTGGACATCGCACTTATTTATTCAGTTTACCCGTAGTGTTGGTAGACCATAACCTATTGGAGGGGCTGCCTCTGCAGTTACTCCAATTGTATACTTAAAATAAATTAAATAATGCAGAGTGCCATAAACAGGTTTACTGATAAATAAATAACAACAGATTGTTTTTCTCTCTAAAGTCACATTCAAAAACAAACTGTCATTCACATAGAAAAACATCCTACCTACAAAGGTTGCGTGTGCCTAAGATTAAAACTATTTAGAACAGAAAGTCTCTTTGCTCTAACAATTTTTAACCGACTTCAAAAAAAGGAGGAGGTTCTCAATTCGTCGGAATCTTTTTTTATGTATGTTCACTGATTACTCGAAGACGCCTGTACCAATTTGGAAAATTCGTTTTTTGTTAAAAAGTGTATATTTTCCAAGTGGTCCCAAATAAATTTTATCGAAATCGATTCAGCGGTTTATGAGAAATTCATCAAAAACATAGCAAAATTGGAGTTGTTACGATTGAAGTCGGTTCAATTATTCAGCGTAGTCAATTATTCAAAATGTTTTTGTTCATTCAGTACAAAATAAGTGAAGTTCTAGTGTTGATTTTTAAGATTTTAGTGTAATTTAATGTGTTAATAACCCATTACGTCCCCATTGTAGGGGCACGGGTCTCTTCCCATACATCGGGAAGGTTAGGCCATACTCCACACACGGGGGCCAAGTCCGGATTGGTGGAGGTTGTAGCGTCTAATGTCCAACCCCAGTGTCAGAAGTTTTCAAGCCGCCTATAAGGTCTCCGACATGGCTTAACAACTGGTACCTAGCAGTTAGTAGCAGTAAGATAGCAGCCGGTACCAACGGCTTAACGTGCCTTGCGAAGCACGGAAACGGTCGAAATAAATGCCACTAACGGTCAAACACATCCAGGTTATGACCGTATCTATAGTCAATTAACCTGCGTGATCGATGCGTCCACGCAAACCACACTGAGCCACGACTGCTTTAATTTAATGCATGTTGTGCTAAATAAACCTTTTAAATACTACAGAATAATTATCTTTTTCATTTTACTAAATCAGTTTAGGGATTTTATCAAATCTATAGATTTGTTTGGTTTAGGAAAATGACAAAATCTTGTCATCGCTTTAACATCGCCCGGGATTTGATCATATTCCTGCGACATGTAATTCTGTATCCTGGTATCATAGCCAACATCTACAATCACAAATGATAGCGCAAGTCGATCCATTTTTTTTGAGTCTAAAATAGAAACTTTGAGGTCCCATATTTTCCAAAAGCGTCCAAAACATTTGGTAAGACGGGCACTTTCACATACTCTGGAACTTTTCCAATAATCTCCAATACACCATTTAGCGCAAAGAGATCCATCTAGTTTGAGGTCTGGGCTGAGGGTCTAATAAGATAGTGGTAGCTAGCCAGGCGGGTCAAAAATGCCCTACCACCAAGCAAACAGAGTCCTACAAAGTTGGACGTCGCTGGGAATCGAACTCGCGACCTTCCGATGTGAAGTAAGTAGACTAGCCACTAGACTACGGAGGCGGTTTGGAGGAGGTATATGTTATTAAAGATTGAATAAAATACTGAGCGAGTTTAATGTGTAACCGTGAATGGGGGACTCTACAGTGTGACGTAGCAGTAACCTGTGCCAAGTGCGGTGCAGCCGGCGGGCGCGCTTCTTGCCCGAGGTACGGTTAAGTGGTCCGGTCAACCGGACTATGAAAAAAAAATATTTTCCATAGTTATACAACAAAATGTGTACAGTTGGAAAATAATAATTTTCCGTGCATGGTCCGGTTGCCTTTTAAATTTTTATATAAGTATTTATAAGTAAGAATAACTCAATGGGAACTCAAATACCGGGCAAGAAGTGGAAGGCGCACTCCGCGCAAGAAACCTCGCCCGAATAGTTTTTTTTTGAAAAATACTTATAATATGTCCATTAGAGTTTATTTTTTAGATTTTTTCAGTCAGTCTAAAAACACAATACATTATTTTGAGTTATTTCTTAGGACCCTATAGTGTGACAAAGCAGTGACCTGTGCCAGGTCCAGCGCAGGCAGCGAGGGGGGCGGGGGGAGACACACTCCGCGACGGGGAGGCGTACTCCGCGCAGGGAACCTCACCCGAATACTTTTTTTGCAAACGCTTATAATGTGTTCATGAGAGTTTTTTTTTAAGTTAGTCTAAATTACTTTAATTTACAGTTAATTTACTTTCAGATAAGTATTTCTTAGAACTCTGTACTCTATAGTGTGACCATAGTGTGACATAGTAGTAACCTGAGCCAGGTGCGGCGCGGCCGGCGCAGGGGGCGCGGGCGGCGGGCGCGGGTGGCGCGGGGAGGCGCACTCCGCGCACGGCACCTCGCCCGCGCCGCACGTGCTGCGGGTGGACCGGCGCGACCACGACTCCGGGAGACAGCTGGAACCAATGAGCTATGATCACTGCCTTGTACAGTAATACACATTTAATAAGGCTTGCCGATGTACCTGCGCAGTATTTTATTTAATTACGCGGGAAACTGATGGACCAATCAAGTAGCTTCATTGTCACCCGTCATTACACGTTCCGAAAATCTCTGCCGCTATTGGTTGATTGATTTCGCGCCTGATTCAATGAAATTGTCCGCTGTCAGAAAGCTGTCACCGTGCGTTGATTGTTTCGGGTGTTTCCGTCGATAGTTTGTTCTTGTCTGCGCGAACGAAGATTACAGACGCGCCTTATTTTTTGTTTACTACTGTACTACTGGGTATTCCGTGTCGCTCACTGCCTGGAACTAGAGAAGACTGGAACCATGGTTCGTTAAATGTGTTGGAAGGAGTTTCTTTGGGCCCGACTTTCTTTTATCTCCACAAACACTTCCCAAAATGTTGGTTATACAAGTTCCATTCCATCCAAGTGGTAGAAGCTTTGTATTAGGCACAATGTGGGCGGAAGGCAACGACGCCAATTGCTAAGGTTGGTCAGCCAATGGTTCACATCACGTGTTGTATATGGTCACTACTCAGGTTGGTAGGCTAATGGCTTGCGACACCTTTTGCATGTGGTCACTACCCTGATCAGTATTTGTTTGCCTTTTTGTTTGATGTATTGTTAGATAGAATAATAAATAATGGTGTGGCGGCATACTTCCGCCTCTTTGTTTATATTGCTTTTATTATCTGTGTGTAATTTTCATTGTGTGTCTACTCTGTATGCGATCTGTCACTCTGACAGATCCTTCTTCTCGTTGGAGCCTCGGTCGCATACGCATGTACCTCTCTCCTATGTATCCTAATAATCTGTGTTTATCGCAATATATCCGTATCTTGTGGCATTTGGCTGTATTATTTACCATCTACGTGACTTCCTAGTCGTGGGCAGCCAAGCAGCCCAAAATGGCATAATTATTAAGCGTGGTACACAATGTGGGCGCAAGGTAGCGACGTCAATGACTCATATCACCTTTATTCACCTGACTTCAGTACCTGCTTGCCATTTTGTTTTGCTGCTATAGACTAATAAATTATGGCTCTATTCTTACGCGTTGTGCACAATGCAGGCGCAAGGTATGTTCTGCCAGTGGCTCGCGACACTTGCATGTGGGCGCTATTCAGGCCGCGCTATTTATTTGCCGTTTTATTGCTATAGTACAGTACTTCTACTTCTTCGCTGGCTCAGCAATCTTGGCCTCCGACACCAAAATGCGCCACTCTTTCCTATTTTGTGCCAAGTTTGACTAGCCGGTGTACTTCCAGCTCTCTAAGATGAAGTAGCTATAGTATAGTAAATATGTATTTCTCTATTCTTACGCGTGGTGCACAATGTGGGCGCAAGGTAGCGACGCCAACGGCTCAGGCTGTTCCGCCAGTGGCTCGCGACACCGGATGCACGCGGGCGCTGCCTAGACCTCAGTTATCTGTTTGCCGTTTTATTTTGTTGCTATAAACTAATAAATTATGAACATATGGCTTTACGGCTTTATTCTTCCAGTTTCTGTTTGCTGTTTTGTTGCTATAGTCTATGTAAACTATTGGTTTATTCTTACGCGTGGTGCACAATGTGGGCGCAAGGTAGTGACGACGCCAATGGCTCAGGTTGTCCAGCAAGTGGCTCACATCATCTGTTGCACGTGGGCGCCATTCAGAACGCGGTATCTATTTGCCGTTTTGTTTTATTGTTATAGATAGCCTAATAAATTATTGCTTTATTATTACGCGTGGTGCACAATGGGGGCGCAAAGTAGCGACGCCAATGGCTCACATCACCTTTTGCAATTGGGTGCTAATCAGGTTACGGTATCTGTTTGCTGTTTGGTTGCGATAATCTAGTAAAATATTGATGTATCCTTACGCGTGATGCACAATATGGGCGCAAGGCAGCGACGCCAATGGCTCGGGCTGCTCCGCCAGTGGCTCGCGGCAGCGCGCGCACGCGGGCGCCGCCCAGGCCGCCGCCGCCCGCTTCTGGCGCGCCGCCGCGTTGTTGTCGCCGAGCGCTGTGTAGATCTCTGCTAGCCGAAGACGGACACGACGAACCAGCATCTGTGATTGAAGAGGGGGTTGAATTGAAGTATGTTGCCTGTTGTTAACGACTCATATTGTTGCCCAATGCAGGGAAAAGATTCTCTTCTCATACCTTGCTAAGGTCAGCCTCCACATACGGCCGACGTCAAGCCGGTTTTAAGCCGTCATAAGGCTTCCGACATGCCTCGACAGCTGCCATCTAGTGATAGCAGCCGGCACCAACAGGTTAACTTGCCTTGCGAAGCGCGGAAACGGTCGAGATAAACGTCACTAACAGTCAAACCAATCCAGGTTATAACCGTGTCTGTAGTCAGTTAAAATGTGCATAAAATATGATTTTCCACTAGCCGCACAACCTCTACCAATCCGAAATAGGCCCCCATGTTGGAGTTTGGCCTAACCCTACAGATCTATGGGGACTGGGGAGAGCTTAATACCCCACGATAGCACGATATGGGTTCTTAACGTAAGAATCAAGGAAATTATCTTTGTTCTGCGACTCACCTTAGCACCAACGGAGGTGGCAACCTCCAGCAGTCTAGTATTGAACTCCAGCGGCCGGCAGTTGCAGATGCGGCCCTGCAGTCGCAACGCTTCCAAGCATCGTGCGGCTCCATCCATCGCTTCCATCTGAGCCAGTCTGTCGCCTAGGGCCTGACCCGCCCCCATCGCTACTTCATAATGCCTGGAAGAAGAATTTTTCAGTCTCGGTTTAACTTTCGGTCAGCAATTATTTTTTAGCAGAATACGAAATGATGGTTTTTGCGCGTATACGCAGCAATTACGCAAAAGTTTAGTTTGAAATGCCGTATCTGAATTGGATCCCTGTTCATTTGCTACTTCATAATACCTGGAAGAAGAAACGTTCGGGCTCAATTCGGGTTACGTCTGCAGTTCTGTAAACGGCATTTATTTTGTGATCCGGTTGTTATATGTGCAACTTGAATACTTCTGATGTTGACGTTCGCTCCTATTATTATATTACAACAATTCTGGATTAGATCACCATGTGCTGAGCCTACCTATGACCAAACTTACCAATTCACGTGCCCTAGCAGTGTGCTAGCTAAGAATCATAGAAAGAACCTGATACAACACAAATAGTGAGTGAGTAAGTGAAAAGTAAAGAACTCATGTCATAAACGAAGAAGTAGCCAAGAAAATAATGGAAAGTACCTGAGCGCCTTCCCGATATCACATTTCCTTCGGTACACGTCGCCAGCGATGCGGACGGCGCGCGCGTAGCAACCCTGGTCTCCCGCTACGGCGGCCAGCCGCAAAGCTTCCTGCGGAAGATGACAACTAGCTAAAATCATAGACATCATAGAGTCTTACACAGTATGCCCTACACGTGACCACGGGTGATGCTAAGTGTAACACCAGGCAACCGCCGTCTATATCTTGTGGATAGCACGGTTAAATTGTGCCACACGATAAGAGAGAGAGAGATGTATGAAAAAGTACTATGAACCCTACCACGAAAGAAGGTTATCGACACTGACCTCCTCCCGCCAAATATCATCGCCTGCGACGAAGTAATACGTTCGGTGGCACTGCCACATAGTTTTCACACAGTTATCTATCCGGTTGGCTCTTACATGTTATAAAGAGAAACAGGTACTTAGTAGTAGTAGGTTCATTTTTCGGTCCACATCTATGGAGTGTCAGGGGGCTGAGGGTAAAATAGCTAGCCTGGGGCACTTCCTTTACATACGAGTGGCCGTCTGTCTGAAGCTGTAGTGAAATTATGCATTTGTCGGGCGAAGTTGTAGGCCATTTCCTTTAGTCAGCCAACCCTCCACCGCAGTCAGGTAAAAAGTTATGTAGTGAAATAATTTTACAAATTGGCGCCCATCAAGGGTCTAGATATTTCTGTGATTAGAAGTTAGATTTTAATTTGCTGAAAACAACTTTAAAGAATCTTAACTGCTTTAAACAACCGCAAAGTTGAAGTGAACTAAAGTACACTGAGTATTGAACTGAACTTTAAAACTTAAATTTGGCGCCCAACATGGGACCATTTTTAAAATTAATTTCTGACTAAGGCAAGATGCACAAAATTTAAAATAAACTTCTAGTCATGAAATTGAACAACTTTCTCTAAGGAACCTACACACAATTCGTAAAAAAATGGAAGTACTTACTTCCCATATAAAATTAGTTTGAGGAGTTCAATTTCTTGGGTAAAATTGATCAGTTTCATGAGCAGAAGCTGTGTTTATTTTTTTAGGTATTTCTTAAGGACTCTACATAGTCTAAGCCTGAAAAAGAATCTTATTTGACTTAGCCTTTTCACATCCCCAACTTACATTACAATAATCGTGCGCATCTCCCAGCTCGCCGCGCGCTCTCAATGCGGCGGCCATTTGCACGAGCGCGGCGCGGTGGTGCCGCGTGTTCATGTCCGTCGAGCGCGGGCCGCGGCCCAGGTCGCACGCGCGCGCCGCGCACGCCACCGCGCGCTCTGCGTCCTTCAGCCGCCGCCATAGCTCTGACAGCCCGATGTAGACCTGGTGGCAACAGTTGTTCATGTCATGAGTTGAAATCTATGTTCAAGTAGGTATCGCTTCAGTTTTTATGTATACCTGCCTAGTTGATCAGTGATCACATTCATGAGTACAAATCTATGATAAAGTATCGCTTTAGTTTTTATGTAAGCCTGCCCATAACAGTTGATCCCATTCATGAGTAAAAGTAACCTCTTCAGTTTTGTTATATCCAGTCATTATTCGCTGAAAAACGTCCACTGCTGGTCAAAGGCCTCCCCCAAGCATTGCGTTGATGAATCTTGGTAAACCCGCTTCCATATTCAACATCACGTCTTACCACCAGCACCGGTAGCATGACGACGTATCTCGCGCGCGACGCGAGTTTTAAAAGCATTTTTTCCGTTCTAATACTAAGCTAATGAAAGAGACAACTGAGCTGTTTTCTCGCGTTTGGCGCGACAAACAGCTTTGTCTACGCCTCATGCTACCCGTGCAGGAGGTTTAGCAATTGAGGAAAAAAGGAATTTATGACAGACCGGTCCTGCGCTACCCGCATCCAGTGACTTCCCGCAACCTTCACTAGGTCATGGGTCCACCGAGTCGAGTGGAAGGCCTACATACGCTTGGTCTTCCTTTGTGCGGTCGCCACTAGAGAACTTTAATGCCCTAACGGCCATCTGCTTTGTCTGTAATTCTAGTTCTGCTACAAACCTCCTCGCTTTGGATAAGATCGTGTAAAAAGTATGCCTACCTGCAAAAGCAGCGTGTTATCATTCTGCGCCTGGGCCGTCGACAGAGCTTTCTGGAAGCCATCCATTGCCTTCGAGAAGGCGCCCAGCTCCAGGCTGACGGAAGCCACGGTGAGATGGACGCAGCCGGCCGTGGAACCGCCTCCGCAGTCGTTGTATAATGCATGGCGGGCGTAGGAAAGCGCTCTGTGGAAATATTGGGAAAGGTTGCAAGGGAATTCCAGTACACATTAGGTATTCTGGAACTAAGAGTATAAATAAACAAGTTTAGGTACCTAAGTATACTCTAATCTCAAAAGATTCGTTAAAAACCCATATCGTCCCCACTGCTGGGGAACGGATATCTTACCATATTGCCCTCATAAGATACGGAAACTCCATATACTTTGCGGCTTTTTTTTATATGGCAGCATACCTCGGGAAGGTTCTAACATTACTCCACACATGGGGGCCAAGTCCGGATTGGTGGAGGTTATGGGGCTAGTGGCCAACCCCAGTGTCAGAAGTTTTCTAGCCTCCATCAACATCAACGGCTTAATGTGCTTTGCAAAGCACGAAAACTGTCGCGATAAATGCCACTAACGGTCAAACCACAATTAATAAAGAAGACCTCGTCTGAGCAAACATGGAGAGCTAAAGGTTCTATTAAACTAGATGAAATACTTATATAGGTTCAGACCTGTCCAGTCCACCTAATGTCTGATGTGCTCGCGCCAAGTTCAAGTAAGCTTCAGCGCGCATCGGCGCTGAATCCAGTTCCTCCGATATACCGAGCTGCCTATTCGCGAATTCTAGTGATTCCCTGAAAAAAAAAAGAAGCCATGAGAACGAGTTATTAAATAAAAAAATATTTTGCGAGGTCTGACTGGGTGGATAGGGTTCAGCTCCGGCACGATTCGGGCGGTGGACAAGATACCTAGCTAGCTAGCAAACCAGGTAGTTAGGTAACTACCGGCATGCGCGGTGTTTTGTTGCTCGTTAGGATCGGTAATATGCGTATAAGTAGGTAGGGTACCTACTTATGGGTCTTCTATTTATCGTATAGAACAACTTTCGTTTTAGAACTTGGATGAAATCCCAAAAAATGTTTTCTCAGCTTATTTAGGCAGGTACCAACATTGTATAGGTTTTTTTGCGATCTCATCTATGTCACAGAACAAAATCTTTCTAGTATGATCAACAGAAACTCCAGTTCATGGATTCAACACCATATTAGTGACGTGTCTCGGTCTAAGATTACCAAATTGACAAAGGAAGGTATTATGTATTTGGGCATTTCTTTACTCTCTTGCCTTCCGTACTGTCTTACCTGTACTTCCCGAAGTCCATGTACGCCTGGTAGAGATGGCCAAGTAGCGCAAACTTGTCGGTCCGATGGCGAACGCCTTTGAGCGCCGACAGCCACACCTTGACGGCTTGTCGTTGCTCGTTTTGGCTGTACAGACGGACGCCACGATCGATCTGTTGAAGCAAAGAAAATCACCTTGACATTTACAAGGTTCTTTGGAGGAGGAATTTGTTCACCAATGGACGTCTTTTGTTTGGCTGATAACGATGATGATTAAAAGTTTAAACTTATTCCAGTATTTAATGTCGTCCACTTAGCAAGCTTCTTGAGGTGTTCACTGGTGTTATTAGCACAATAAAAAATAAGTTTGCCACACCGACAAGAGCAAGACTCTTAAATATCGGACGGAACGTATGGATCATCTAAGTACGGATCGTTCAAAGTCACTTAGATTTTGAATCCGAAATGAAGAAACCGGGAAAAAGAACACTATTTCGACTAGCTTTATGGCTTATTCTACGTGCTTTACCTATCAGTGACTTAGAATATCTACTGGTTCTACTTCAAATTCACGAAAAGATATCCTAAGGAGAATAAGGACATGTATGTCCTTGTGCTTTTTACCAGTAGGAGAATTTAGCAGGAGCACGAGGACGGATCAGTATATACTAAGGTAAGGTACTAAGTTAGAGACAGTATTTTGAAAGACCCATAAAACGACGAATAATATTTTGTGTCAGGTTTGCCTAAGCTGTACCGAGCTGCGTTCTAGCAGTTGAGACGAGATAGCCATATCAACATCCTTGGCATTCCTACTCAGTACAGAAGTTTCAGCAAGGCCCTTTTTGTGTTCTCCATGGGTGTAGGCAGCGAATGCCACTTTCCATCACCTGGGAAATCATCCTTCTTCAAACTCACCTTTCTCCTGGCGAGGTACTGGTGCAGCCTCGCGCGGCAGGCCTGGAAGCACTCGAACAGACCAACAGCGCGCGGGCGGTGCGCGGGCCCGAAGCGGGAGCCCCATCGCAGCGCCCCATTGCGCCCCTCCCCGCCATTGTAGTCTTCCGAGAATGGGTACAACTCTGGAGAAGAGTACAGAAAATCTTCTGAAGGAAGCTGAACTTGGTATACACTAAATATTCTATTACCGAAAGCCTGGTTCCGCTCGGTGTGGTGGCTCACTTATACTTGTTCGTAGTAACTTAAAAGCCAAAGAACGTAAAGACGTAGTCGGGCTTTCGATTGAAAGAAATGCCGAACTATCCTGTGTTGAGTTGGAGAAACATATTGTACTATGTGTGTACAGACCTCCATGCGATGAGAACTTTTCCGTTTTTGAAAATGTTTTGGAGGATGTCTTGAGCATTTTGACTAAAAGTAATAAGTCAGTTATTGTATGCGGAGATTTTAATATAGATATTCTTGAAAAGAAAAAATTATCTACGAGATTTCTTAGTTTGTTTAAATCATTTAATTTAGATTTCATATTTCATGAGCCCACTAGAGTCACGGCAACATCAGCGTCATGTATTGATAACGTTTTCTTAAATTGTGAATATAGTGAACACAGTATTATTAATTGCTTAAAATCAGATCACAGCGGTCAGCTTGTGCATTTTCCCTTTGGAAAAACTAGAGTAAAAATTACAATTCAAACAAGACCCGTCACAGTCCAGAGAGTAAACAAATATAAAAATGTCTTAAGTCAAAAACTGCCGCTTACAGTTTTCGACACAGAGAAAGCTAATAAATTCTATAACAGCTTTTTTGGAATTATTAGTAAAGAATTTGACGAAATATTTAAGAGTAAAACTGTCAACGTTAATGAAAAATTTAAGTTTAGTGATTGGGCAACAGTTGGTATTTATAAAAGTAGAGAAAAATTGTTTTCTCTTTATGAACAAAAGATTATAAATTTTGACAGCGGGTTCATAGAATATGTTAAAAAATATTCGAAGATATTTAAAAAAGTTTGTTTATCAGCAAAATGTAACTTTCTATCAAGAAAAATTAAAAACTCTGAAAATAAAATTAAAGCTGTGTGGAACGTTATCAATAAAGAAACGGGAAAAACAAAACCGCGTAAGGAAGACTACATTCTTCAAACAGATCGCGGCTTAATATCAAAAATACCGGATGTAACAGAAGAATTTGAAACTTTTTTTACTGATATTCCCATCAAAACAACGGAAAGCCTTGACTCGTCGCCGGTACTCGCCCAACGTTTACTGACTGAAAATGTAGATCAGTGTAAAGAATGTTTTCAATTTAGAAAAATTTACCCTTATACAGTTGTAAAAACCTTTAAGTCACTTAAACTTAAAAACACTGAAGATTTATGGGGCATGTCTGTTAATTTGTTAAAGTCGGTTATTGATACTATAGCCCCTTATCTTGCTTCTCTTTTTAATATATGCATAGATAGTGGTGTATTCCCGGATCTTATGAAATTTAGTAAAGTTGTTCCCTTATTCAAATCCGGAGAAAAAACTAACCCTAGTAATTACAGACCTGTCTCGGTACTGCCAGTACTTAGTAAGATCTTTGAAAAAATAATTCTTACTCAAATGTTAAGCCACTTCAATATTAATAAAGTGCTTCATAATCTACAGTTTGGCTTCACTAAAGGGCGTTCGACAACCGACGCAGGAGTCGAACTGATAAGAAACATATATGATGCGTTCGAAAAATCGCAAAATGCTATAGGAGTCTTCTGCGATTTGTCCAAAGCATTTGATTGCGTCGAACATAAAACCTTACTTTTAAAGCTAGAACATTACGGGGTCAATAATAAGGCTTTGAATTTGTTAGAGTCATACTTAGTTAATAGAACTCAAAAGGTGCATATAAATGGTACAAATTCGTCAGGCTCACGCGTTAAAATGGGTGTGCCTCAAGGGTCTATTTTGGGACCATTCCTGTTTTTGGTTTATATCAACGACCTACCTTTTATGGTTGAATCGCTGTCTAAAATTGTGTTGTTTGCGGATGATACATCTCTAGTTTTTAAAATTGACAGACAAACTGATATGATTGACGAAGTAAACGACACTCTTTGTAAAGTACACAATTGGTTCACCGTGAACAACCTAGTCCTTAATGCAAAAAAAACTAAATGCATAAATTTCACCTTACCGAATGTTAAAAATATAACTCAAAACGTGTCATTAGCTAGCAGTGTTTTAGAATTCGTACCAAAAACAGTTTTCTTAGGTATAACCGTAGATTCAAAACTTCAATGGGGTCCTCACATAGAAACTTTAGCAGGCAGGCTTAGTTCAGCTGCCTATGCTGTTAAAAAAATTAGGCTCCTGACAGATATAGAAACGGCGAGACTAGTATATTTCAGCTATTTCCACAGTATTATGTCTTACGGTATACTTTTATGGGGGCATGCAGCTGATATAAATACTATTTTTGTACTACAAAAAAGGGCTGTTCGCGCGATTTACGGAATGCAATCTCGAGATTCACTTAGAGAAAAATCTAAAGAAATCAATATTCTAACGCTTCCCTGTCAATATATTTATGAAAATGTAATGTATGTGCGAAAAAACTTAAATCACTTTACACTGAATTCTGACAGACATACTCGTAATCTCAGGAATAACAGTAAGCTTCAGCTTGTATCTACTAGGCTCAGTAAGGCTAGTAAGTCGTTTGTGGGACAATGCATACGAATGTATAATAAAATACCAGATAAACCTAACAGAGAATAAATTCAAAAGTTATGTAAAAAAGATACTATGTAATAAAGCTTACTATAAGACATGTGAGTACTTAGATGATAGAAATGCTTGGACGGTAAGTGTTTCTCCAACCAACACAGCAACACTTTCATGACATATTGTGAGACAATAAAGATACAAACTCTATTGTGAAAGAACTGAAGGGATTCGGTAAGACATTTTCTTCTCCTTTTTCTTTGTCCATTGATCGGAGTGGTGCATGCTCGCTTAAATGTTCGTGCGGATGGTGGCGTATCGGGAGCCGGGTCGTTCCCTTCCCTCAAATATGGTTGAGGGGAGCGATGGCTGACTCTCGCGTTATACTCGTGATCGGGTGCTGTCCGTGTGAACTGGCCTGCCCTTGTCATTGGTTTTTTGGAATTTGTTAGTCATTAGCTACAAACAATTTTTACTTTTATCTCTTTTGAATCCTTTCTTTATTCTTATTTTTGTTTATTTTATTTACAGACATGACATTGTATAATTCATTTATTGATCTAGCATTAAGATGTTATAGAATATAAGACTTAAAAAAAAATGTGTTGGAGGGAGTTTCTTTAGGGCCCGCCGTTTCTTCTCACTCCGCAAACACTTCCCGAAACGGTGGGTATACGAGTTCCGAGTGGTAGGAACCTCGTATTAGGTAGATAAAAGAATGACGTTCGAAAAGTGTACACTGCTACCTACTTCGAATAAAATATTTTCATTTTCATTTTCATTTTCTGGTTATGGTCGCGTGAAGTTGCTGGATGCGAGCAACGTTGTCGAAATCCTTGGCGAGATCTGTGTTCAGCAACAAATGTCTTTGGCTTCTTCTTCATCATTAAGTCCTTCTTCTAGCGCAGTCTGTTCTTTAAAGCCTTTATCGGGCTAAACACAGTCATGTTAACATAATAACAATATAAAAAGTATATTCTTTCTGGAAGGACCACTTTTGTGAGAGCTTGCGTATCTTACTTACCTGGTCCATCTTCAAGGTGGTGTCGCGACGGGTCAGGTGAGCTGAGCAGCCGCGTTGCCGACAACTGGTGGGCCGGCACCCCGCTGTAGCACCAATGGAACACCACAATAGCTATTGTCAATGATCATGTGATGACATCTACAGTAGGTACTCGCTTCAAAGTATTCTAGAACGCGCTGTCGAAGTTCCTTCGGACACACGCATTATATACTACATCCAACCATCAACAGTTGTACCACGGGCTGTCCCCATGCATACCATCTCACCTGGAGGGGGTACCTCCCTTTTCCTCCGAAGAGTGGGAACACACCGTCCTCCGTACAATCATCATCGTTTCCTGAGAATTTAGGCGGTTATCACAATGCACCGGAAACGGCACTGATGTGCGGTGCTGCGGTTTTTTACTTTGACTATCAAAGTAAAAAACCGCAGTACGGTGCAGTGTGATAACTGCGTTAAGAAACCAACATAGCTCACACACTCGCTAAACTGAAGTGACAGTGGGTGGGGCTCATAGCTCGTAAAACAGATGGCCGTTGGGGCGTATTACACTTTTTGAGTGTCGATCGCTCAACGGAAGACTACGTCTTCTACGTAGGCAGGCTTCCCACTCGGTGGACCGATGAAGGTGAAAGTCGCGGGAAGCAGCTGCATGCGGGCAGCGCAAACCCAGTCGGCGGCGGCGTGGAGGTCAGGTTTGTACGAAGCCATTGTATATGGTTCAAAACCATGCTACGTGGAAGTCTACGGGGGAAAAGCTTTTGATCAACAAAGGACGTCTTTCTACTCATGGTGAAGATGAATCAGCAGAAATGATGTTTATTTTCCTGTTTTGTTGTGCAATAAAGTGTTTTCATTCATTCATTCATTCATTCAGAAAACTGGACTGGACTCCATAAAAATTAGCTATGTTATCGAGAGTGAAAGAGAAAAATCCTCTTCGAAATTCGAAGTTACATCGTCCCGTTTGCTCTTACGACGAATTCCTCAGTTAGACACAGAAAGACTTACCCGAGGAAGTCGCGCGACTCCAGAGAGTCCCATGACATGTTCCGCGGGTGCAGCCGGCAGCGTCACCTGGACGACGGGTGCATAGCGCCGTCTCGCTCGCACGCCGTACGAGCTCACTGCGAGACAAAGAGAGAAAACTAGGTTGATCGACGTGGGTTTTTGAGCCTTCGACGCCAACGTCCTTAGGGGCCACTCCATTAATCACGTGAGGTTTTTAGGTGACTTTTTAACCCCCCTGCCCCTTGGTGATACGTCGTGAGGTTTCAGACCACCCCTCCCTCCCAGATCACGTGTATTTTTTAATGAAGACATTTTTAGAATCTGTTTTAATAAAAAGCTAAAAGTTATACTATGAAAACCATAATATTAATAAAATTTCGAATTTAGAAAGTATTAACTGTATTTGAAGCTTTAAGCATTATGATCAGAGTTATTTTTTCTACAACTCTGATAATTTTTTTCATTCCGACATGAAGGTTGCATACTTGCAAATGAAAGACCGAGTTTAGAAAATATATTTTAAAAATATTTTACACGTCATACTTTAAATCATATTATTTTTGACTCACGAAAAAATACACGTGATATCTCACTACACCCCTCCTCCCCCCTTGTGATATTTCGTGTTTTTTTCCGACCCCCCCCCCCTTTCAAGTCTCACGTGATTAATGGACGATCCCTTAGCGGCCAATCTTTGCGGCCAAAATACAACTAGAATAGAATAGAATAAACCTTTTTTTGGCATACAAACAAAATTAAAACAAGGAAAAAACACAAAACAGTAATACCAAAAGGTACAAGCTCGGCATATGCTAGAGTGTATACGTATACCTTCTGCCCTTTTCTAACACCGCCTGCGGGTAAGATCCAGTGACGGTTGCCTAGCGCAAAAATCACGCAAAGCACACATTTATGCATGTATTGTACAAACGTCAATGATTATGTAGTAGTTCTAGTTAATTATAATGTGAGAGTTTGTAGGAGTGTCCGCGTAATACCGCCACCGAATCATCTGCCACACAGATCCTACATAAGCCAAGCCAAACTATACTCATTATTCATCAAGATCTAAAAATGAGCCCATGGTCCATCCAAGAACAAAATCTGTTAAAAAAAAAGGTACCATTCCCTACTACTTCCCAACAAGGTCCTCTAAGGGTGATAAACTAAAGGCTCGCTCAGAGGTTATTGCATGTATTAAAAAGAAAGGGACAATACCATTTTATTTCCCAGTTGTTCCTAGCAAGTGTGTGAATCCAACAAAAGAAAATAATTCAGACAAATCAAATACCAATTTGTTTAACAATGACATGAGCTTAGAATTTTTTCGTTCCTAATAAAAATTATTATACATTTATGCACCAAAATATCCAGGGGTTATTATCAAAAAAAGAATTGTTAGAAATTACACTGTCTAATCTTACCCCGCAAATTGAGCCTGATGTAATTTGTTTAACTGAAACTTTTATCAAATCAGGTGATAAAAGAAATATTACTCTCAGAAATTATGAACTTGCTTCTAGCTACTCTCGCGACAAAAAAAGAGGTGGTTCATGCATTCTGGTCAAAAGGGGGATTTCTTATAAGAAAATGGAATGTTTTGATGAGTTAGCTACCTATTTTTATTTTGAGTGTTGCTCTATTCTTATCTCCGACAGTAACATACTAGTGGTTTGTATATATAGGATGCCCACAAAGCTCAAAGTCCATATTGAGACATTCTTAGTAAAAATTGAACAACTGTTATTTATTTGTCTCAAGAAATATCACAAAAAGAAAATAATTATCACTGGTGACTTTAACATTAACACCTTGGAACAAAACAAATCAGTCTCTCGCTATATAGATATAGTAAATTCTTATAATTTCAAACGTCATATAACTGAGCCTACGAGAGGCAGTTCTTGTCTTGACCATATTTTAAGCAACGTGACTGGAGCAGTAGGCTCCTTATTACCATTATTTATTTCTGACCATGAAACAACACAAATATTACACTTTAGTGTGGAATCTAAAAAAGTGATACCTAAAACGATATTCATCTTGAAACGTAACTATTGCCATGAAAACATTTTGAAGTTTCAGCAATGTTTGGAAAGCTTAACCTTCTCCGAGGTGTATGCTGAATCAGATTTGAATAAAGCTTTTAATCTGTTTTACGACTTATTCAAACTATTTTATAACCTTTGCTTCCCTATAATGAAGGTCAAGATAAAGGGAAAGCCATTTACAAATTGGATTACTCGGGGCCTACGGAAATGCTGTGATACTAAAAAGCGGCTACGCTATAGGTACTACATTTCTAGAAATGAGGAAAATAAAAAGGCATATCATAATTATAACAGACTGTTTAAAAAATGTATTAATAGTGCAAAAAAACATAAAAATGAGAATTACATAGTAAATAGTAAAAACATAGCCAAAGCTACATGGGATGTTATAAACAATGAGTCAGGTAAAACGAGTAAAGACAGATTTTTAGATACGATAGTTATCAACGGCCGTACAATTAATGATCCAAAATTAATTGCCAAATCATTCAATGACTTTTACATTAACATGACCAACAATAATAATAATAATAACACAACTATTACTGAAACCAAGAGCCGACAGCCAAACTCTATTTACCTTACTCCTGTTGATGAGCAATGTATTAAAAATGTTATTTCCTCTCTTAACAGAACGAGCTCTGAGGGTTACGACAATATTTGTACTAAAGTCGTAAAAGCCTGCAGTAACCAACTGTGTGGTGTCATAGCTCATCTTGTGAATTTATCATTGCAAACAGGCACATTTCCAGATAACCTGAAATTGTCTATCGTAAAGCCACTTTATAAAAAAGGAGCCAAAACGGAAATGGGAAACTATCGCCCCATTACGCTGGTGCACATTTTTTCCAAAATTTTTGAGAAGGTCATGCACATGAAGCTTATGAACTTTTTTGATAGCTATAATATAATAAATACAGATCAATATGGCTTTCAAAAAAACAAATCGACCACCCTTGCTGCATTTAATTTCGTTAAAGAGGTCTTACAAAAGAAAAATTCAAAATTATTTACAACAGTGCTGTTTTTCGATCTATCTAAGGCATTTGACTTCGTATGTCATGAGAAATTACTAAATAAGCTAGAAAACTATGGTATCCGAGGTCCAGCGTATGAATGGTTAAGAACATATTTGCAAAACAGAAAGCAATGCGTTGAAATCACAAAACTTGATGGAAAAGGTATGACTCATGAATGTCGATCTAATTTTGAGGAAAACAAGTATGGTGTGCCGCAAGGTAGTGTTCTTGGGCCACTTTTATTTCTCATTTATATCAACAGCTTACCTGACATAATTAATTATAGGACTATTTTATTTGCAGATGACATTTCGGTAATTATTACAACTGACAAAAAAAATACATTACAGGGACATGAATTAGAAATCAACAGGACAATATTCAAAATAATTGACTGGTTACATAATAATAATTTACAAATTAATTTAAATAAATCATATTTCATTAATTATAATAATCTCAATAATTTATTACAAATTAATTATAATGGACAATCTTTACAGAGCACTGAGAGCACTACATTTCTTGGTATCATTATAGACGATAAATTAAACTGGAAGGGTCACATTGAAAAAGTATGTGCAAGAGTAAACAGTTTTACTTTTGCCCTTTACAAACTAACTAAAGTGGCTTCAAAAACTACAGCCATTACAGCTTATCATGCTTTTGTTGAATCTGTCCTTCGATATGGTCTTGTTATATGGGGCAATAGCACAGATGCCAGTAAAGTTTTTATTGCGCAAAAAAGTGTATACGGGCAATATTTGGTGTAGCGATGGATACTTCATGTAGACCGCTCTTTAGAAAGTTAAATGTCCTACCGTTACCTTGTCTCTACGTACTTGAAATGGCTAAATTCGTTAAACTTTATTATCAATTATTCTATAAAAAAGCTAGAGATGGTGTGCATAGAAGTCGAAGAGACCCCAATAGACTGATAATGGAGGATATTCCCCTAAGTACAAATTTTAAAAGAAATTGTTTTTGGATGGGTCACGCAATATTTAATAAAATACCTGAAGAGATTAAAAAAATGCCCTTCAATATTTTTAAGAAAAGGTTACATACGTGGCTTCGTCAACATATGTTTTACTCAGTCGATGAATTTTTTAGACATAGAGCATGAGATGATTGTTTGATTATTTTCTTATTTTGATGACATGTCAATGTATAATTTTATGTGTATTAATGTTTGATAATTAGTCAATGTATAATGACATGTCAATGTATAATTTTATGTATATTAATATTTGATTATTAGTAACTGGATTTTAAAACTTTATTTCATTTTATAATTCGTAATTTGCATGCTGTAACTATCTATGGCTGGAAAAGAGAATCAATTTTAATCTTACCATCTATACTATGTACCTTTTTCAATGGCAAATAAAGAATATTTATTTATTTATTTATTTATTTGGACAAAAAAATCGACTCAAGGTGTTTCACGACTTTTGGAAAATTAACAGCAAAAGAAACTAAACCAAAATGATTTTAGTTTGGTGGTTTTTTAGTTTTTTGTTCTTAGTGTTTAGCAGTTTTGTAGATTGAGTTATTTTTTCAAAAGTCGAGCAACAAATCTTGAGTCGAATTTTTAGTCCACCGGTGTATAACTATCATTATCAAATCTGTGATGCCATGATTAACAAAAACAAGTTTTTGGGACATTCAGGAACTTGACAAGAATGGCTTTGAAGGTTTTGGTGCCACCTTTTTTTAGAGAAGTAGAGTTATGATATTGTGACCGTGTCTTCTTTCGAAAAAGCTTTACAATTTTAATTTCATTGTTTGTATAATTTCGGTAAACAGTAGTTTTTATAACAATAGTAATTGATCTTTACGTACAAAGAAATAATATTACGATCTGCTCCCCGCATGCAACTGCTGTAATTATACAGGGTTCATGTACAATCTACAATATTCATTTACCATCCTTATGTTATGTACGCAGAAATAAATGAATTATGAATTATTAACAAAAAATATTGTGATAAGAGTCGGCCATACAAAAGACATACACGACGGACACAAAAACGATTGCGATTTCAGAACTGTAATAGAAAAAAAGTTTTTGAGAATGATGAGTAGAATCCCCAGTTAACGGGTCCTATACAAATTTTATTTCATTATTTCTGTATAATATTGTACACTAGTTTTTGCCCGCGGCTCCGCCCGCGTGGATGGCGCTTTATGACTGTCTCTAAGGTATCCTACGGTAACCATGCATTTCCCGGAACAAAAAGTAACCTATGTGTTAATCCAGTATTTGATCTATCTACCTACCAAATTTCACCCAAATCCGTTCAGTAGTTTCGACGTTAAAGCGAAACAAACAAACAAACATCCATACTTTCGCATTTATAAAATTAAATAAGATAAGGTAGGTAAACTCACCTTATCTAAACAATCCTTGGGATGGGGAGATCACTTCTTGTTCCATAACATGTAATTCTCATCTTCGTAATGGGTCTACCTGTTAATAATAATATTTTAAAATACCATAACTAAACATTATGACTGATATGTTGGCTTAGTTGTTAGCGCTCCTGGCTACTGCTGCGATGGTCGTGTGTTTGACTTCCATCCAAGGCAAATATTTTTTGTAATGAGCAGATTTATTTGCTCTGTGTCTGGGTGCGTATATTTTAAGTAGGTAAGTCTCTGGTACGTACTCTTAATATAGTGAACCCTCGTTTGAGGCCAAATGAACATGTGTGATTTGTCCTCGATATTTAATTTTATTTAGAAATCCATAAATAAATGCACGGTTCTGCAGTTCTGCAGTGCCTCTGGCATTGCATTGCAGAACTGCACACAGGATGCCGTTGCCAGCGCCAACGGCATCCTGTGTGCTCTGGTGGACCGATGGGACTCTCAGATTCTGGGGCGCTGGATACGACTGCATGCAGTCAAGTAGCCATATTCCCCAGTGTCTGACGGTCACATCGAAGCCATCTTATTTTATTTATTTTATCAATTTAATGTTGTGTGATGTGTCTGTTACTAACACTAGTTTGATAAGTACCAATGTTACTAACAAATTATGGATAACGTCCGAAATAAATGATTATTATAAATTCTATACTACTCTATCAAATAATTTGTCACTCCTTTGACTTCTCGGAACTTGAATATAATTAATTTTCTTCATGTTTGATACCTAATTAATGCAATCTAGTGTTTCATAGCGTGCAGCTATAAATCTAAATAAAATTTAATTGAAAACTCTTTCCTAGACCATAGGTACTTATGTTATTTTTAAAATCCAAAAAACCTTATTTTTTATTTTTATTTAAGTAGATGTTTTGCACATATGTACTTTTAATTTGTCGTTTTTTTACCTAGTACAAAGTTCCTACCACGCGGAATTTGTACACTCAACGTTTCGGGAAGTGTTTCCGAAGCGAGAAGAAACGTCGAGCCCAAAAGAAACTCGCTTCAACACATTTTTTAAAATAATACTTAATTACTAATATGTACCTACAATGTATGTCGTTTTAATTCTTGAACTAGATTTTGCCTACGGCTCCGCCCGCACTGCTATTATTCTATACGACATCGACATTATGTAGTGGATGGTGCGTTGCGTACTTACTCGTAGTGAGCGAAATTGAAATTGTGAAATATGACGTCATACATAATTCAATCTAGTAGTTCAAATAGTACCTATTTTTTTTTGTTAAATAACACTTGTACGTGTAATGAAAATCTGTTACTTAACTTTTTTATGCAGCTAATAACCCAAAGATTCATTTTCCATACAAAGTTACACAATTTTCAATAGTATTGGACCGTAATGTAATGTATTACATAAAACGTTAAATTCTCTACGGAAATTCAGAAGGAAATATAAATAGCAGTATTGTGTCTATTTTTAGTAGGTATACTTAAATACTTAGCTAAAAAAACAACTGTAGGTAAATAGTAAAGAAGACGCCTAGATCAGATATCTTGCTTGACCTAGGTCACCTATTTATCTCCTAGGGAAATGCCAACTCTATAAAATTAGGTCACAGTTATTAGATTCCCAACGTGATAACATCTAAATCGAAACTTAACGTGCCTATCAGTTGTTGTTTTTCTTTTTTTTAAAATCAACGTATAAAACACAAAAAAAATATATCGTAAAAGTGTTCATCTCCTTTATTAATTTTTATAACCAAAAAAACTAAGATTAAATAACTCATCAGTTAGCTTATAAAGACGTTCCTAATGTTCTAAATTCAAAACTTACAGTTGAACATTATTTATAAACATTTACTCAGTTTTCGAAAATAGACAGCAAGATAGGTGCATTTAAAAAAAGAATATCGAAAAATCGTTACTCACTCGGGACATTTTCGTGCAGAACTCTTCTCCGCTTTTCTCCTTTGTAAATATACAACTCTTTGGTGTTACACGTTTGTTTTTCAGTTTTTTATTGCCATAAACTAATAGGGGCCGGCCCAGTTCCACTGTGTAATGTTTTATTGTTAATTTTGGCGGTGTCCTTGCGATCACACCCCAATGAGAGGGATGTTGTGCGACGGAACTGTCGCAGGGGTGGAGTAGGTTGATGACGTAAACGTAAATTTATTTTATTTTAGGTATTTCCTTTATTATTATTATGAGAATTTTTTATTCATTCTTTGGTAAACTAGACTAACTTTTTAAAATCATAAATGGAATATATTTTCTCTATATTCTTTTTGTAATGAAAATTTTAAAGCAAATCATTACGCAAGATTTTCTCGCAACTCGTTAAAATATGTCTACCTATAGTATTTTATTTACACTTTATTGTACACAGAAAATTGTGATAAAGAAGTACATTAGTATGGCAGAAACATAAAAAAGACAGCTTATTTTTATCCATTTACCTGACCTGTTTGGTAATACATAAATACCTACCATCCTACGTACTTTATTCTTATAATTTATCTAAGTAAGTATATTCTTTAATAAACCAGGCACTGAAATTTGATTAGATCAATTTTCCGACAAACACCTAGGTATGTATGTAATATTCCTAATATTTCACATCCAGACAATTTTCAACACAGAATTCAACTCCACTCTTTTCTATATTCCACTCAGCTTCCGACATCCCGCACTGCGGCTCTACCGCGCATGTGCGGACTCCATGTCGGGAAAGAGCGAAGATTCGCTTATCTGTGTTCGAAACACTACCATTGATAAAGCTTTTTCAGTCTGAGCATTAATATACAATGAGGTTCCTGCGTTGATATGAATAAAATCTTCTTCCTTACTTCCAAAATTATTAAAAAAAAAGAAAATTAAAAAGTTATTACTGACTCTCGAAATGACTGGAGATTATTAGGTACTTTTGTTTTAACATAACCTTATTCATAACTTAATTACGAGAGAAACTGATTAAAATGTTACTTTGGGAAACTGAATAAAAGCAGTATTAAATTAAATCAGGAAGCTTAATACAAAATATATGAAAGTTTTATTCAGTTTATTGCGATAGAATTTTACACAATAGATGATTTAAAAATGCGCTATTATTTTTTTTAATAAAAATTTGAGTGCGTTTGACTACATCTCACCTGATGGAAAGTGACGATGTAGTCGAGGATGGTACACGCAAACTCAAATAATGCCTATTCACTCTCGCCTTGAAGACCCCCAAATTATAGGAATCGGGAAACACGGACGCAGGTAAGGAGTTCCACTCCTTCGCAGTTCGCATAATAAAAGAGGAAGCATATCGCTTCGTGCGAATAGGTGGAATGTCAACTACAAAGGGGTGAAAGGCCTCCCTGCACCTAGTCGACCGAAGGTGGAATGGAGCTGGGGGAATTAGGTCATGAAGTTCTTGAGCACACTCTCCGAAAAGAATTCGATAAAAAACCGATAAAGAGGCGACTTTGCGGCGATGCTCAAGGCTTTGGAGCTTATTTAAAATAAGCTCATCATCACATATAAGTATCCTTGCGCGTCGGTCGATAGCTTCCAAGGCTTCAAGCTGGTAGCGAGCAGAGCCATCCCATAGGTGTGAACAGTACTCCACACATGATCGGACTTGTGCTTGATATAATGTAAGAAGCTGTCCAGGAGTGAAGTACCGTCTCACCTTAGATAGGATACCCAGCTTCATTGCCGCTTCTTTAGCCTTGGACTCAATATCTCTTATTAAATAAACATGTATTTTATAGAAGTTTCAAAAAAATACTATTGAGAAATGCGTTAATTCCTTTTCTGTACCTAGATTTTATTTAGTTGACTTTATTTTTATTAACTAGTGTAATACTTAAATGCAATAAAGAGTTTACAAACAAACAATACAGGATGTAATAAATTGGCGCTTTTTTTCGTAATATTAAAAAAATCTACGACTTCTCTAAAATACCAGATTAGTCAAATATCTGATCAAGTATAGAGTCCTAATTTTATTGCGATTTTAGCAATTTGAACAAAAAGTTCAGTATGATGTAATGACTGATGAGAATATCATCCTCAGGTTACGGCTCCTTAAACATCGTTCTACGCGACAATATATTCATCCCCATCACATAGATGGTTGGCAGTCCACAACTGTGAGTTTCACTAGAAACTTTCTGCCTCGCACAACCAAACTGTGGAATTGTCGCCTGCGGTATTTCCCGACCGATACGACATTCAAACCTTCAAGAAAAGAGCGTACTCCCATATCAAAGGCCGGCAACGCACTTTTGACTCCTCTGGTGTTGCGGGTGTCTATGGGCGGTGGTAATCGCTTACCATCAGGTTATCCGTCTGCACGTTTGCCACCTCTGCCATAAAAAACACCTGTTTTGTTTCACTCTTCGTATATGTCATGTTGGATTCTTTAGACATGCCTAGGAGCTTTTAGAGCAGTATAGAACGTTTTTGAGATGATTATGATTACTTTCTTAATTATACTTCCTGGTCTTCTAGATTTAATTGGTTAACATGTAGTAGTCCTCGTCTACGTTTGACCCACTCGCACGTAGTTTAGCGCCATAAGAGAAAAAGAGACAGCTAGGTACTCTCCCACCTCGGCGCCATTGCACGGTCCAAGCCTCATTCGTTTTCGTGCGCGCACGGCTACCGCACGTAGTAAAAAATATTTCTTAAAAAGTTCGTTAATTATTTGAATTTAACAAGTGTGCAAAAATGTGCTTAGAAGAAAATAAATCCTTACGTTATTTTTAGATAAGGAGATTATGTGGAAAAGAAATACAAAAATCATTTAAAAAAAAACAAGTGCAGTGAAAGTTATTTTTATTTAAACATGATGGGAGGATTTCAAATAATTTTATTTTGCTTCGAGTCAACGCGAGACGTTGACCAATAGCCAGTTTTGCTTCGAGTCAATGCGGGACATTGACCAATAGCCATTTTTGCTTCGAGTCAATGCGGGACATTGACCAATAGCCATTTTTGCTTCGAGTCAATGCGAGACATTGACCAATAGCTACTTTTATTAGAGTTAATGCGAGACATTAACCACACTATAATATTCCTGTTTCGTATCAACTGGAATCATCAGCTTTCTAATGCTTATGCGGCTGCTCCATCAACCCTCGCTCGCCGCCACAGGTGAAGCGTTAGCAGCATCGTGGCTCATATCACTGCACTGCCACCACAGCCACCGCCGCTTATGCAGCTGATAACGATGCTGAAAAATCGACAACGACGATGGACGGATTGCCTCCCGAAACCTCCCCAACGGCGCTGCTGTAACCGCCGTCCGCCAAAACCGCTGCCGGCGCCGCCACCAAAACTGCCGCCGCCTACAGGTGATATGTACCATAAGCACCATCACGTCTATTTAATCTTCGCGCACATATCCACCGCCATCGTGCGTTTATACTGATGCCTACTATCTGCAGTTGAGATTCCTTCTAGTGTTTCCAAACGCGTGTGTTATTATTTCAAAACCAACCTCGAGAAGGACGGTCTATTTAAAAAATCAAAACAATTTTCTCGAGTTTGTCATCTGACAATAACTCCAGAAATTGAGGCGATGCTGAACTATTAATCTAAGACGGAGACAAAAACAAGGATTTTATAGCTATTTTTCTTAACCATAACGGTTATGTCCAATACGGTAGGTATTAACCTGATTTATTGAAACAACAGACATCCTGTCATTTCAGTTTATATTACTGATTGAATGAATGAATGAAATACCCGACCGATTCCGGTCATGAGTCATGGCAACTACTTCGACTCCTAGTTGACTTGTTGACTGTGGGGCGCCCGAAAATAGCTAATATAGCCAATCTTCGAGGCAAACCCCCGTGCACAGTGCAGTTTAATTAAGTAATATACCAGCCTTTTATTTATTTCTTCATCATATCATAAAATACTTATCTGTGAGTAATAGTGTTCTGTGATACTTATACACTGGAATCGAAAGGGAGACATTTGTTGTATTCGGTGGTTTTGTGAAGATGTTAAAGGGCATATGCAAAAAGTTAAAAGAGTTGAGTTGCGTCGGATAGCGAGCAGGGAGATACGTATGTATGTATGTATGTGCCACTGCCGCTCAGCCAGCCCAAACGCAACCCGTCGCGTCGCCGCCGCCGCGCCGACGACGCTCTGCCGCCGCCGCGCTGGCGCGCTGCCCGATCGCTGCGAAGCGCGCCCTCCGCAGCTCAGCCGCATTTTAAGGTAGCGGGTAGATGGAAATATTTTATGGATGCATTAAAAAGGTATTGTTTGGTATAACTAGACCATTTTACACAAAATATTGAGATAAAGATTCTCATTACCCCAGATGACTTCTTTGCCCCTGGACAAGCCCTGGTCAAAATATGGTATATTTTTGATCAAAATTGTAAAAGTTAACGCAGCAACCCTATGAAAAACTCCTTGCTTCGAGTATTATTTTTATAATCCGTAAAAGTGAAGACAAGTTTAATTTATACTGGATTTAAAATGTTAATCAAATTTTGAATATTGATAATTTGAAATAATAATTATAATAAGAAAAATAAAAGTATTTTATAAAATAAGGTTTTCTGTACCTTATACTTGAAATTGTCTTTTTTGTACCTAGCTTCTGCTACTTACACGAAACTTGCAATGACAGCGTTTCGGGAAGTATTCATTATAATAAATACATATACCTACGTTATTTTTTCTTATGAAGCCATGTCTTCAGTCTAGGTGACAATGATTCATAGCTGTGCCTGTTTTTTAGTTTAATGCAAGTTAAGTCTTAATAAAGCTGCCGCAATCACCAGATAAGAATAAACAATAATGTTTGATGGGTGAAATCTGTGAATTCTTAGATGGTGGATAATCAAAATTTTGACTTTTGCATAATCAAAATTTTTGTTGATGCCTCCACAGTACACTGGAGATTTCCTTGTGAGGATGGTGAACATTTTTTATTGGCATTGTTTAAGATCACCTATAATCAAAATATTTATATATGTTGAATGAATTAAAAATGAAAAATGTGAACGTCAGCGAATTTTGCAAAAACAAAATTATTATAAGTCATAGCTTACGTGAAACTTCTGGTATATTTTGAACTAAATTATTTACAATTGAAAGTTTATTAACCGCGATATACTTTCGTGGCTATATAAAATTACAGCAATTTTTTTCTCTATAAACCAAACAGGTAGTTTTTTTTAAGTAAACACACAACAAAAGAACGAGAAATTAAAATGTTAAAAAGTTGTGACAATAGAATAATATTGCTGGTATTGACAATAGAATACATATAAAACTTGCTGAAATTACCGTTATCGATACAGTTTAGATAAATATACTAAACATGTTTTCTACTGCATTCCAAAACTTATTAAATAAGCTTATCCAGCCTAAAATAATAATTTTAACTTAAAGAATAAATACAAAATGTAATAAGTACATTTTTACATCTTTGTAATGTTTTCCGGTTATTTGTGTAACTATCTTCAACGGTTCCCACTTTTTCCAATTATTATGAACTTCATATTATTATTTCGAAATTATGACTTATTATGTAATAAGTCTTAAAAAAAATGCTGCTCAAGCTACTACCGTTTTCATACCTGACGTAGGGTCTGTTATGAAATCAGAATTTATCTATATTTTATTTCTTACTAGCTGACCCCGCGAACTTCGTACCTACCCTGGACTACGACAAACATTTTAAAACCAAAATCAGCTCAATCGGCCCAGCCGTTCTCGAGTTTTAATCAGACTAACGAACAACAATTCATTTTTATTTATATATATATATATATATATAGATAGATAAGTGAACCTGAAACTTATATTTTCAAATATTGTTTCAAATATTTAAGTACTTTTTCATTCGTATAAGGAACGAACAAATGCATATCGTCAGTGCTGGATATAAAATTCCTATCACTGGTCGATAATACCAAGTTTCAGTTCACGTCTAGCTTTAAACAGTGGGGGAATATTATCGATCAGGAGTATAGATTCGTTGGTTTGTTCATGGCTCATCCCCATTGCGGGTATACCTATAGTTATTCGGGTTTATTTTGTGTTACATTTTTTGTCAAATTACCTAAAAATGAATTTCAGATGTTCAACGTGAATTATTCAAGCAGTACATGAAAGATGTACAGGCTAAAACCATATTTGTTAAAATACGATAGGTACATAGTGTAATTAAGGTACCAGAATATCGTATTAGATTACCATCTTAGCAGTTCTTTGGACTTAGAACAGATTTTCCAAATAGCTAAAAGGATGGAAATGTCAAACAGGTTCCCGTATGAAATTTTCAAGTATATATCAATAGATTATTCATTAATTACTAAAGTAATTCATATCCGGTTATGTAAGACGTCTAGAAAAAGCATACTTAAACGACGCTACATATACCTTTCATAAAACACTATCGTCTATCGCTACACTTATGCTAAGTGTAACCTCATCACTCAGAACTAACTAACAATCAAGTTCAACTAACAATCAGACTAACAATCACATTTATAAAATTGAACAAGATTTAATTTTATTTTCATATTGTTTATTTGATAACCTTCTAGGAAGTGTTATTTTTTAATAATTTTTTGTGTACACAAAATGGGCATAATATAAAAGCTTACCATCAAATATACGCAAGGGGTGCAACTTGTTTCTAAAAGAAATTTTTTCCAGAAATAAATTTCTGTTAATTGAATTACAGTTTTATAAATTCTCTCAGATTATATTTTATTGCAATAATTCTCATACCTATTACCTACAACATTGTTAGTCTCTCTAAACATCTACATGTTAACCAATTAAATCTAGAAGACAAGGAAGGATAATTAGATGATCAAACGAACTTACTTCAAGTGAAGTTCGAACTTAATTATCCTTCCTTGTCGGAGAGATTTAAGGTCCCTCCTTGCCCTAGAGTAGACAATACTAGGATGCTAGTATTAAAACCCCTAATACCAATGTTGTAGGATGTAGGTTGCCTTTTTTAATCTCTAAAATGAATGAGGCTTGGACCGTGCAATGGCGCCGAGGTGGGAGAGTACCTAGCTGTCTCTTTTTCTCTTATGGCGCTAAACTACGTGCGAGTGGGTCAAACGTAGACGAGGACTACTACATGTTAACCAATTAAATCTCTCCGACAAGGAAGAATAATTAAGATCGAACTTCACTTGAGGTAAGTTCGTTTGATCATCTAATAACTCTCGTCTATTTGTAAGTCGAAAACACATGGAAATTCAATTAGCTCAGACAGCAATTCGGACACGAAATAAAAATATAAGTAATGTATACAGGTTGTAAAAAATCGCTACAGGAAACTTTAATGCTCCACTCATGAAACTGAACAACTTTACCGGTGTGAAGTTAGCAGCCAAAGTTAGCAGCCGTTATAACCCGACCAAATAAAAGTGTCATCGTAACGACAGAGTAAAAAGCATTGAAAATCGTAAATTAACAGTCATAATAAATCAATAGATCTAGACTTAAAGATTTTTTTGGACACCTAGGCACAATAAATATTTTTTTTTAAGAAAAATATTCAATGCCAAATTTTGAACTGTTCCAAGGACTGTAGGTCCAAACGACCTACAGCACACGTTAGGTAATATCTTTAGGTATCTACAACATTATTCAGATCTAGACTTTTCGATTTTCTAGATACCTAGGTATAAGGTTGAAATTTTGTTAAAAAAATAATTCATGATCAAATCTCGCATTGTTCCAAGGAGCGTAAGTCCATGGGACCTGCTGTGATTGTTAGGCAATATCACTAGCCAACTAGAACATTCATTAAATCTAGACTTTTCGATTTTCTTGACACCTAGACGGAAGCTTAAAATTTCATCGGCAAAAAGTGACATGTCCACATTTAACAAACGAAATGTCCTTGTTCCTGGTGGTGTAGGTCAACCATAACCCAAACAAAATCTAGGAAATGGACCAGGCTAGCATATTCAGCTAATTCAGGTAGGCTGTGATTCCTAGATTAGCTCTCAAAAGTTTTCTGCCATTTTCACTCAAACTAGGGTTTCGAAAATGAGGGTCAGAATTTCGACCACTTCCAGGGAGCGTAAGTCAAATTCGCGTTTCAAGTGATTAGATATGGTCTATATGTATCCTAGGCTACCGTCAAATCTAGACTTTTCGATTTTCTAGACATCTAGGTATAAGGTTGAAATTTTGTAAAAAAAATATATTCATGTTAAAATCTCAAATTTTTCCAAGGAGCGTAAGTCCATGGGACCTATTACATTAATTAGACAATATTACTAACCAACTAGAACATTTATTTAATATCGAGTTTTCGATTTTCTAGACACCTAGACGGAAGCTTAAAATTTCATCGGCAAAAAGTGACATGTCCACATTTAGCAAACGAAATATATTTGTTCCTGGTGTTGTAGGTCGACCATAACCCATACAAAGTCTAGGTAATAGACCAGGCTAGCATATTCAGCTAACTCAGGTAGGCTGTGATTCCTAGATTAGCTCTCAAAAGTTTTCTGCCATTTTCACTGAAACTAGGATTTCGAAAATGAGGGTCAGAATTTCGACCACTTCCAGGGAGCGTAAGTCGAATTCGCGTTTGGTATGAATAGGTATGGTCTATATGTATCCTAGGCTACCGTCAAATCTAGACTTTTCGATTTTCTAGACATCTAGGTATAAGGTTGAAGTTTTGTTAAAAAAATATATTCATGTTAAAATCTCAAATTGTTCCAAGGAGCGTAAGTCCATGGGACCTTTTGTGTTTGTTAGACAATATCACTAGCCAACTAGAACATTCATTAAATCTAGACTTTTCGATTTTCTAGACACCTAGACGGAAGCTTAAAATTTCATCGGTATAAAGTGACATGTCCACATTTAACAAACGAAATATCATTGTTCCTGATGGTGTAGGTCAATCACAACCCATACAAAGTCTAGGTAATAGACCATGCTAGCATATTCAGCTAACAAAGGTAGGCTGTGATTCCTAGATTAGCTCTCAAAAGTTTTCTGCCATTTTCACTGAAACTAGGATTTCGAAAATGAGGGTCAGAATTTCGACCACTTCCAGGGCGCGTAAGTCCAATTCGCGTTTGGCATGAATAGGTATGGTCTATAGGTATCCTAGGCTACCGTCAAATCTAGACTTTTCGATTTTCTAGACATCTAAGTATAAGGTTGAAATTTTGTTAAAAAAATATATTCATGTTAAAATCTCAAATTGTTCCAAGGAGCGTAAGTCCATGGGACCTAATGTGTTTGTTAGACAATATCACTAGCCAACTAGAACATTCATTAAATCTAGTCTTTTCGGACACCTAGACGGAAGCTTAAAATTTTATCGGTAAAACGTGACATGTCCACATTTAACAAACGAAATATCCTGTTTCCTGGTGGTGTAGGTAGACCATAACCCATACAAAGTCTAGGTTATAGACCAGGCTAGCAAATTCAGCTAACGCAGGTAGGCTGTGATTCCTAGATTAGCTCTCAAAAGTTTTCTGCCATTTTCACTCAAACTAGGATTTCGAAAATGAGGGTCTGAATTTCGACCACTTCCAGGGAGCGTAAGTAGAATTCGCGTTTAGTATGAATAGGTATGGTCTATATGTATCCTAGGCTACCGTCAAATCTAGACTTTTAGATTTTCTAGACATCTAGGTATAAGGTTGAAATTTTGTAAAAAAAATATATTCATGTTAAAATCTCAAATTGTTCCAAGGAGCGTAAGTTCATAAGACCTATTGTGTGTGTTAGACAATATCACTAGCCAACTAGAACATTCATTAAATCTAGACTTTTCGATTTTCTAGACACCTAGACGGAAGCTTAAAATTTCATCGGCAAAAAGTGACATGTCCACATTTAGCAAACGAAATATCCTTGTTCCTGGTGGTGTAGGTCGACCATAACCCATACAAAGTCTAGGTAATAGACCAGGCTAGTATGTTCAGCTAACGCAGGTAGGCTGTGATTCCTAGATTAGCTCTCAAAAGTTTTCTGCCATTTTCACTGAAACTAGGATTTCGAAAATGAGGGTCAGAATTTCGACCACTTCCAGGGAGCGTAAGTCAAATTCGCGTTTGGCATGAATAGGTATGGTCTATATGTATCCTAGACTACCGTCAAATCTAGACTTTTCGATTTTCAAGACATCTAATTATAAGGTTGAAATTTTGTTAAAAAAATATATTCATGATAAATTCTCAAATTGTTCCAAGGAGCGTAAGTCCATGGGACCTATTGTGTTTGTTAGACAATATCACTAGCCAACTAGAACATTCATTAAATCTAGACTTTTCGATTTTCTAGACACCTAGACGGAAGCTTAAATTTTCATCGGTAAAAAGTGACATGTCCACATTTAACAAACGAAATATCCTGTTTCCTGGTGGTGTAGGTCGACCATGACCCATACAAAGTCTAGGTAATAGACCAGGCTAGCATATTCAGCTAACGCAGGTAGGCTGTGATTCCTAGATTAGCTCTCAAAAGTTTTCTGCCATTTTCACTCAAACTAGGATTTCGAAAATGAGGGTCAGAATTTCGACCACTTCCAGGGAACGTAAGTCGAATTCGCGTTTGGTATGAATAGGTATGGTCCATATGTATCCTAGGCTACCGTCAAATCTAGATTTTTCGATTTTCTAGACATCTAAGTATAAGGTTGAAATTTTGTTAAAAAAGTGTATTCATGTCAAAATCTCAAGTTGTTCCAAGGAGCGTTAGTCCATGGGACCTATTGTGTTTGTTAGGCAATATCACTAGCCAACTAGAACATTCATTAAATCTAGACTTTTCGATTTTCTAGAAACCTAGACGGAAGCTTAAAATTTCATCGGCAAAAAGTGACATGTCCACATTTAGCAAACGAAATATCCTTGTTCCTGGTGGTGTAGGTCGACCATAACCCATACAAAGTCTAGGTAATAGACCAGGCTAGTATGTTCAGCTAACGCAGGTAGGCTGTGATTCCTAGATTAGCTCTCAAAAGTTTTCTGCCATTTTCACTGAAACTAGGATTTCATAAATGAGGGTCAGAATTTCGACCACTTCCAGGGAGCGTAAGTCGAATTCGCGTTTAGTATCAATAGGTATGGTCTATATGTATCCTAGGCTACCGTCAAATCTAGACTTTTCGATTTTCTAGACATCTAGGTATAAGGTTGAATTTTTTTTAAAAAAATATATTCATGTTAAAATCTACAATTGTTCCAAGGAGCGTAAGTCCATGGGACCTGTTGTGTTTGTTAGACAATATTACTAGCCAACTAGAACATTCATTAAATCTAGACTTTTCGATTTTCTAGACACCTAGACGGAAGCTTAAAATTTCATCGGTAAAAAGTGACATGTCCACATTTAACAAACGAAATATCCTTGTTCCTGGTGGTGTAGGTCGACCATAACCCATACAAAGTCTAGGTAATGGACCAGGCTAGCATGTTCAGCTAACACAGGTAGGCTGTGATTCCTAGATTAGCTTTCAAAAGTTTTCTGCCATTTTCACTGAAACTAGGATTTCGAAAATGAGGGTCAGAATTTCGACCACTTCCAGGGAGCGTAAGTCGAATTCGCGTTTGGCATGAATAGGTATGGTCTATATGTAACCTAGGCTACCGTCAAATCTAGACGTTTCGATTTTCTAGACATCTAAGTATAAGGTTGAAATTTTGTTAAAAAAATATATTCATGTTAAAATCTCAAATTGTTCCAAGGAGCTTAAGTCCATGGGACCTATTGTGTTTGTTAGACAATATCACTAGCCAACTAGAA
Source organism: Coleophora deauratella (assembly GCA_958295455.1). NCBI lineage: Eukaryota > Metazoa > Arthropoda > Insecta > Lepidoptera > Coleophoridae > Coleophora > Coleophora deauratella. The sequence continues at coordinate 3,958,023 of OY282414.1, read as the reverse complement.
CATTCATTAAATCTAGACTTTTCGATTTTCTAGACACCTAGACGGAAGCTTAAAATTTCATCGGTAAAAAGTGACATGTCCACATTTAACAAATGAGATAGTGACAGCTATCAAAATACTACGAGGTGAGATAGACTCCCCCGACCTTGTTGATCGACTCGCTCGTTTTTATGTTCAGGACAAGTACCCGCGGCTGCGCGCCGGCCGCCGCCAGCGGCTGTTCGCGCGCCCGCTGTGCCGCACGGAGGCGCGCGCGCAGGCTCCGCTGTGTCGCATGCACACTGCCCTCAATGCGCTCTTGGAATTTGCCCCTACACTTGATTTGTTTGCGGATGGATGGAAGGATATATTATCTGACTGCCAGTTTCACTCAAACTAGGATTTCGAAAATGAGGGTCAGAATTTGGACCACTTCCAGGAAGCGTAAGTCAAATTCGCGTTTGCTGTGATTAGGTATGGTCTATATGTATCCTAGGCCACCGTCAAATCTAGACTTTTCGATTTTCTAGACATCTAGGTATAAGGTTGAAATTTTGTAAAAAAAAAATATTCATGTTAAAATCTCAAATTGTTCCATGGAGCGTAAGTCCATGGGACCTATTGTATTTATTAGACAATATTACTAGCCAACTAGAACATTCATTTAATCTCGAGTTTTCGATTTTCTAGACACCTAGACGGAAGCTTAAAATTTCATCGGCAGAAAGTGACATGTCCACATTTAGCAAACGAAATATCTTTGTTCCTGGTGTTGTAGGTCGACCATAACCCATACAAAGTCTAGGTAATAGACAAAGCTAGCATATTCAGCTAACTCAGGTAGGCTGTGATTCCTAGATTAGCTCTCAAAAGTTTTCTGCCATTTGCACTGAAACTAGGATTTCGAAAATGAGGGTCAGAATTTCGACCACTTCCAGGGAGCACAAGTCGAATTCGCGTTTGGTATGAATAGGTATGGTCTATATGTATCCTAGGCTACCGTCAAATCTAGACTTTTAGATTTTCTAGACATCTAGGTATAAGGTTGAAATTTTGTAAAAAAAATATATTCATGTTAAAATCTCAAATTGTTCCAAGGAGCGTAAGTCCATGGGACCTATTGTGTGTGTTATACAATATCACTAGCCAACTAGGACATTAATTAAATCTAGACTTTTCGATTTTCTAGACACCTAGACGGAAGCTTAAAATTTCATCGGCAAAAAGTGACATGTCCACATTTAGCAAACGAAATATCCTTGTTCCTGGTAGTGTAGGTCGAACATAACCCATACAAAGTCTAGGTAATAGACCAGGCTAGTATGTTCAGCTAACGAAGGTAGGCTGTGATTCCTAGATTAGCTCTCAAAAGTTTTCTGCCATTTTCACTGAAACTAGGATTTCATAAATGAGGGTCAGAATTTCGACCACTTCCAGGGAGCGTAAGTCGAATTCGCGTTTAGTATGAATAGGTATGGTCTATATGTATCCTAGGCTACCGTCAAATCTAGACTTTTCGATTTTCTAGACGTCTAGGTATAAGTTAGAATTTTTTTTTTTAAAATATATTCATGTTAAAATCTACAATTGTTCCAAGGAGCGTAAGTCCATGGGACCTGTTGTGTTTGTTAGACAATATCACTAGCCAACTAGAACATTCATTAAATCTAGACTTTTCGATTTTCTAGACACCTAGACGGAAGCTTAAAATTTCATCGGCAAAAAGTGACATGTCCACATTTAGCAAACGAAATATCCTTGTTCCTGGTGGTGTAGGTCGACCATAACCCATACAAAGTCTACGTAATAGACCAGGCTAGTATGTTCAGCTAACGCAGGTAGGCTGTGATTCCTAGATTAGCTCTCAAAAGTTTTCTGCCATTTTCACTGAAACTAGGATTTCGAAAATGAGGGTCAGAATTTCGACCACTTCCAGGGAGCGTAAGTCGAATTCGCGTTTGGCATGAATAGGTATGGTCTATATGTATCCTAGGCTACCGTCAAATCTAGACGTTTCGATTTTCTAGACATCTAAGTATAAGGTTGAAGTTTTGTTAAAAAAAAAATTTATGTTAAAATCTCAAATTGTTCCAAGGAGAATAAGTCCATGGGACCTATTGTGTTTGTTAGACAATATTACTAGCCAACTAGAACATTCATTAAATCTAGTTTTTTCGATTTTCTAGACAACTAGACGGAAGCTTAAAATTTCATCGGTAAAAAGTGACATGTCCACATTTAACAAATGAAATATCCTGTTTCCTGGTGGTGTAGGTCGACCATAACCCATACAAAGTCTAGGTAATAGACCAGGATAGCATATTCAGCTAACGCAGGTAGGCTGTGATTCCTAGATTGTGTTCCAGTCTAGATTTGACGATAGCCTAGGGTACATATAGACCATACCTAATATAGCAAACGCGAATTTGACTTACGCTCCCTGGAAGTGGTCGAAATTCTGACCCCCATTTTCGAAATCCTAGTTTCAGTGAAAATGGCAGAAAACTTTTGAGAGCTAATTTAGGAATCACAGCCTAACTTCGTTAGCTGAATATGCTAGCATGGTCTATTACCTAGACTTTGTATGGGTTGTGATTGACCTACACCACCAGGAACAATGATATTTCGTTTGTTAAATGTGGACATGTCACTTTTTACCGATGAAATTTTAAGCTTCCGTCTAGGTGTCTAGAAAATCGAAAAGTCTATATTTAATGAATGTTCTAGTTGGCTAGTGATATTGTCTAACAAACACATCAGGTCCCATGGACTTACGCTCCTTAGAACAATTGTAGATTTTAACATGAATATATTTTTTTTTTTAAATTTCAACCTTATACCTAGATGTCTAGAAAATCGAAAAGTCTAGATTTGACGGTAGCCTAGGATACATATAGACCATACCTATTCATACTAAACGCGAATTCGACTTACGCTCCCTGGAAGTGGTCGAAATTCAGACCCTCATTTATGAAATCCTAGTTTCAGTGAAAATGGCAGAAAACTTTTGAGAGCTAATCTAGGAATCACAGCCTACCTGCGTTAGCTGAACATACTAGCCTGGTCTATTACCTAGACTTTGTATGGGTTATGGTCGACCTACACCACCAGGAACAAGGATATTTCGTTTGCTAAATGTGGACATGTCACTTTTTGCCGATGAAATTTTAAGCTTCCGTCTAGGTGTCTAGAAAATCGAAAAGTCTAGATTTAATGAATGTTCTAGTTGGCTAGTGATATTGTCTAACAAACACAATAGGTCCCATGGACTTACGCTCCTTGGAACAATTTGAGATTTTAACATGAATATATTTTTTTAACAAAATTTCAACCTTATACCTAGATGACTAGAAAATCTAAAAGTCTAGATTTGACGGTAGCCTAGGATACATATAGACCATACCTATTCATACCAAACGCGAATTCGACTTACGCTCCCTGGAAGTGGTCGAAATTCTGACCCTCATTTTCGAAATCCTAGTTTCAGTAAAAATGGCAGAAAACTTTTGAGAGCTAATCTAGGAATCACAGCCTACCTGAGTTAGCTGAATATGCTAGCCTGGTCTATTACCTAGACTTTGTATGGGTTATGGTCGACCTACAACACCATGAACAAAGATATTTCGTTTGCTTAATGTGGACATGTCACTTTTTGCCGATGAAATTTTAAGCTTCCGTCTAGGTGTCTAGAAAATCGAAAAGTCTAGATTTAATGAATGTTCTAGTTGGCTAGTGATATTGTTAAACAAACACAACAGGTCCCATGGACTTACGCTCCTTGGAACAATTGTAGATTTTAACAAGTATAAATTTTTTAACAAAATTTCAACCTTATACCTAGATGTCTAGAAAATCGAAAAGTCTAGATTTGACGGTAGCCTAAGATACATATAGACCAAACCTATTTATACCAATCGCGAATTCGACTTACGCTCCCTGGAAGTGGTCGAAATTCAGACCCTCATTTATGAAATCCTAGTTTCAGTGAAAATGGCAGAAAATTTTTGAGAGCTAATCTAGGAATCACAGCCTACCTGCGTTAGTTGAACATACTAGCCTGGTCTATTACCTAGACTTTGTATGGGTTATGGTCGACCTACACCACCAGGAACAAGGATATTTCGTTTGCTAAATGTGGACATGTCACTTTTTGTCGATGAAATTTTAAGCTTCCGTCTAGGTGTCTAGAAAATCGAAAAGTCTAGATTTAATGAATGTTCTAGTTGGCTAGTGATATTTTCTAACAAACACAATAGGTCCCATGGACTTACGCTCCTTGGAACAATTGTAGATTTTAACATGTATATTTTTTTTTAACCAAATTTCAACCTTATACCTAGATGTCTAGAAAATCGAAAAGTCTAGATTTGACTGTAGCCTAGGATACATATAGACCATATCTATTCATACCAAACGCGAATTTGACTTACGCTCCCTGGAAGTGGTCGAAATTCTGACCCTCATTTTCGAAATCCTAGTTTCAGTGAAAATGGCAGAAAACTTTTGAGAGCTAATCTAGGAATCACAGCCTACCTGCGTTAGCTGAACATACTAGCCTGGTCTATTACCTAGACTTTGTATGGGTTATGGTCGACCTACACCACCAGGAACAAGGATATTTCGTTTGCTAAATGTGGACATGTCACTTTTTGCCGATGAAATTTTAAGCTTCCGTCTAGGTGTCTAGAAAATCGAAAAGTCTAGATTTAATGAATGTTCTAGTTGGCTAGTTATATTTTTTAACAAACACAACAGGTCCCATGGACTTACGCTCCTTGGAACAATTGTAGATTTTAACATGAATATATTTTTTTAACAAAATTTCAACCTTATACCTAGATGTCCAGAAAATCTAAAATCTAGATTTGACGGTAGCCTAGGATACATATAGACCATGCCTATTCATACCAAACGCGAATTCGACTTACGCTCCCTGGAAGTGGTCGAAATTCTGACCCTCATTTTCGAACTTCTAGTTTCAGTGAAAATGGCAGAAAACTTTTGAGAGCTTATCTAGGAATCACAGCCTACCTGCGTTAGCTGAATATGCTAGCCTGGTCTATTACCTAGACTTTGTATGGGTTATGGTCGACCTACACCACCAGGAACAAGGATATTTCGTTTGCTAAATGTGGACATGTCACTTTTTGCCGATGAAATTTTAAGCTTCCGTCTAGGTGTCTAGAAAATCGAAAAGTCTACATAAAATGAATATTCTAGTTGGCTAGTGATATTGTCTAACAAATTCAATAGGTCTCATTGACTTCCGCTCCTTGGAACAATTCGAGATTTGATCATGAATTATTTTTTTCATCAAAATTTCAACCTTATACCTAGATGTCTAGAAAATCGAAAAGTCTAGATTTGACGGTAGCCTTGGACACATATAGACCATATCTAATCACACCAAACGCGAAGTTGACTTACACTGCCTGGAAGTGGTCGAAATTCTGATCGAAAACTCTAGATTTGACGGTAGCCTAGGATACATATAGACCATATCTAATCATTTTAAACGCGAATTTGACTTACGCTCCCTGGAAGTGGTCGAAATTCTGACCCTCATTTTCGAAACCCTAGTTTGAGTGAAAATGGCAGAAAACTTTTGAGAGCTAATCTAGGAATCACAGCCTACCTGAGTTAGCTGAATATGCTAGCCTGGTCTATTACCTAGATTTTGTATGGGTTATGGTTGACCTCACCACCAGGAACAAGGACATTTCGTTTGTTAAATGTGGACATGTCACTTTTTGCCGATGAAATTTTAAGCTTCCGTCTAGTTGTCTAGAAAATCGAAAAGTCTAGATTTAATGAATGTTCTAGTTGGCTAGTGATATTGCCTAACAAACACAACAGGTCCCATGGACTTACGCTCCTTGGAACAATTTGAGATTTTAACATGAATATTTTTTTTCAACAAAATTTCAACCTTATACCTAGGCATCTAGAAAATCGAAAAGTCTAGATTTGAAGGTAGCCTAGGATACATATACACCATATCTAATCACACCAAACGCGAAGTTGACTTACACTGCCTGGAAGTGGTCGAAATTCTGATCGAAAACTCTAGATTTGACGGTAGCCTAGGATACATATAGACCATATCTAATCATTTTAAACGCGAATTTGACTTACGCTCCCTGGAAGTGGTCGAAATTCTGACCCTCATTTTCGAAACCCTAGTTTGAGTGAAAATGGCAGAAAACTTTTGAGAGCTAATCTAGGAATCACAGCCTACCTGAGTTAGCTGAATATGCTAGCCTGGTCTATTACCTAGATTTTGTATGGGTTATGGTTGACCTCACCACCAGGAACAAGGACATTTCGTTTGTTAAATATGGACATGTCACTTTTTGCCGATGAAATTTTAAGCTTCCGTCTAGTTGTCTAGAAAATCGAAAAGTCTAGATTTAATGAATGTTCTAGTTGGCTAGTGATATTGCCTAACAAACACAACAGGTCCCATGGACTTACGCTCCTTGGAACAATTTGAGATTTTAACATGAATATTTTTTTTCAACAAAATTTCAACCTTATACCTAGGCGTCTAGAAAATCGAAAAGTCTAGATTTGAAGGTAGCCTAGGATACATATACACCATATCTAATCACGCCAAACGTGAATTCGACTTACGCTCCCTGGAAGTGGTCGAAATTCTGACCCTCATTTTCGAAATCCTAGTTTCAATGAAAATGGCAGAAAACTTTTGAGAGCTAATCTAGGAATCACAGCCTACCTGCGTTAGCTGAATATGCTAGCCTGGTCTATTACCTAGACTTTTTATGGGTTATGGTCGACCTACACCACCAGGAACAATGATATTTCGTTTGTTAAATGTGGACATGTCACTTTTTACCGATGACATTTTAAGCTTCCGTCTAGGTGTCTAGAAAATCGAAAAGTCTACATTTAATAAATGTTCTAGTTGGCTAGTGATATTGTCTAACAAACACAATAGGTCTCATTGACTTACGCTCCTTGGAACAATTCGAGATTTGATCATGAATTATTTTTTTCAACAAAATTTCAACCTTATACCTAGGTGTCTAGAAAATCGAAAAGTCTAGATTTGATGGTAGCCTAGGATACATATAGACCATATCTAATCACTTGAAACGCGAATTTGACTTACGCTCCCTGGAAGTGGTCGAAATTCTGACCCTCATTTTCGAAACCCTAGTTTGAGTGAAAATGGCAGAAAACTTTTGAGAGCTAATCTAGGAATCACAGCCTACCTGAATTAGCTGAATATGCTAGCCTGGTCCATTACCTAGATTTTGTATGGGTTATGGTTGACCTACACCACCAGGAACAAGGACATTTCGTTTGTTAAATGTGGACATGTCACTTTTTGCCGATGAAATTTTAAGCTTCCGTCTAGGTGTCAAGAAAATCGAAAAGTCTAGATTTAATGAATGTTCTAGTTGGCTAGTGATATTGCCTAACAATCACAGCAGGTTCTATGGACTTACGCTCCTTGGAACAATGCGAGATTTGATCATGAATTATTTTTTTAACAAAATTTCAACCTTATACCTAGGTATCTAGAAAATCGAAAAGTCTAGATCTGAATAATGTTGTAGATACCTAAAGATATTACCTAACGTGTGCTGTAGGTCGTTTGGACCTACAGTCCTTGGAACAGTTCAAAATTTGGCATTGAATATTTTTCTTAAAAAAAAATATTTATTATGCCTAGGTGTCCAAAAAAATCTTTAAGTCCAGATCTATTGATTTATTATGACTGTTAATTTACGATTTTCAATGCTTTTTACTCTGTCGTTACGATGACACTTTTATTTGGTCGGGTTATAACGGCTGCTAACTTTGGCTGCTAACTTCACACCGGTAACAACTTTTATTAAGGAACCCATACAAATTTTGAAAAAAAAAATGAACCCTTTACGAAATTGGCTGATTGGCCGATCAATTTTTACGAAAAGTTCAAACTTTTTTGTTGCGAATTTAGTATACTAAGCTTCCATAGGAAAAAATGTTTAGTTGCATGAATAGAACATCCTGTTAATGTTTCCAGGGAGGAGTGATCTTTTTACACTCTGTATATCTACTAGGAATTCATAGAAAATAAAACATCAACATTTCAAACCACATTAAAAATCGATTCACTCTACGAAACGAGGCAAGGGCATAAAAACGTACTCCGTCAGCCGCTTTCAGCGCAACAAATTCAACGGAAAAATTATTGCCGGCATCAATTTCAATCCAAACACTAATAAATTGGCATCTCTCAGCGTCGCAGTAGTGTCGCACAGCTAGACAGTTTATTAATAGCGGATATATTTTGTAAATCTCGACTGAAGATCCACCCCTCGGTTGAATGCTGGATTCAGTATGGCCGGAGTCACGGCGCGCGGCGCCCGAAAAAAAAACAAAATAAGGCGGGAAAGTGAACTGTCACGCCGGATATTGCTATTCAAACTTTTTCGTGAAAACTGACCAACTTTAATAGTTAAGAAACTCATTATGTGGTTGCCTAATTGAGTTTATCATTTAACATAGTTATCTACAAGTTTGCAATTATGATTTTATAATAAAGGTGTACAAATTCTCAAAATTCAAAAAATGAATTACAGTGCAATTTACGAAAATTTTAACAACAACAATAATTATAAAGACTTCGATTTTCAAAATAACGTTGACCACAAAGACTCGGTTCAAATTCAAAACGCGAACGTGCAGTGTTGCGTAAAAGACGAAAGCAGAACCGTTGACGTTCAAAATGGCGGCGAAAATGGCGGGGAAGTTGGAGATGAAGAAGAGCACGTACAGCATGTGCTGGGGCCTAGTAGGAGATGCCTCGCCTGGGCTTGCAAGGCCTGTAAGAGGAAAACAGCTGCCGTGGACCGACGGAAAGCTGCGACTCTGCGCGAGCGACGGCGGTTGAGAAAAGTGAGGTTATACTTACTTACTTCGCTGGCTCAGCGACCTAAAGAGGATCTTGGCATCAGATACCAAATACCGCCATTTCTTATGTCCTGTACGGCATTGCGCCAATCAGCTCTTCGCATTTGAATTGGTATTCAGGTCCTTTTGGACTTCATCACTCCAACGGGGTACCGGGGGCACCCAACAAGGCGTGTCCCTGTCATCCCTTGTACACTCTCTTTGCTTTACGGTCCTCTTCCATCTTTTCTAGGTGGCCAAGCCAGCTAAGAGGAGCAGCTTAAAAAAAGTGAGGTTATATTCGGTTCTGATTAGATCTCACCAGAAATTGTAAAAAGGAGACGTTTCACGGGACTATGGAGCTTGGACATGGTCTGTGTACTAAACATCATAAATAAGTCATTAGAAACATAGTCTTTTCTAATTGTACATTTCCTTCGATTTACCTTCGTTGCGAGGTTCATCTAGTTTCTCAGATTTAATAATCGCAACACATAAATCACCCAACATGGCGAAGCGAGCGCAATTTTGAGCATTTTACGTTCAGAAACTACATTTTGTACATACCATTGAAATTAATAATTTAGTTGTCCGACAAGTAACTCGAAAACCAGCTGTTATGCCGGTAAAAGAGGCAAGGCATATCCGCAGATTTTAAAAATCGTACAATAATGTCAGAAGTCAGAACAGAAGGGTGTTCAGTCAATCAGAGTCAGAGAAAGCATCTGAGGAATATGTGGATGAAGCCGTAATTTCTGAACGTGACCTACTATTGCAAGCTTCAGTATTACCATTTATATTGTAAAAGTGCTGACAAAACATTATGCTTGAACCACGCAACCCTCACAGAACGAAAATAGTTCTTCAATCAAAGAAACTTATTTCAGTCAAGAGATTTCCAGTTTCCTATATAAGGAAAAAATAAATTACTTGGATTAAGACATAAAATGTTTCAAAGTTTATCATTTAAACGAACCAACTAAATACTCGAAACAATAGCATGTGGACTCTTTTTTTAAAAAGTATATTACTCATTCCAAGAGCGTAACGATTTTACATCACACAATTATCAATCAGGTGTAATTTGATACGTTCTTCGATTAAAATATATTATTTTTAGTTTTAACATTTGTTGGTACTTAGATGGAGAAGCAGACGTTCTTGAATCAAGAGGTTTCGATTCTAAATTTGAAAAATGATATTTGTTGAATTAAAATTTAAGGCTTTTTCTAAGATTACGATGATTTTCCGTCCAAATATTTATCTTCATGACACCAATAACTTTATTTCTTGGATTTAATATGTTTCTATTTCATGGTAAGATTGACTATTACTCTCAGGTAATTATCTGTTATTTAAGCTAAGATTTTTAAATCTTTTGTATTAAAGTGAAAATTACTTGATATGAAAGATTCGTATATTTCAATTAAATATTATAATTATTTAAAGAAAATTTTATTTTATACAGGGTGTTAATTTGGTCGCAGATTTCCGATCTAGGGATTAAATTATTCAAAAACTGAAGAACTTCTCAAAAAATACTTTTAACACAAACTTTGACGGCTAGTACAACTAGTTTATGTTAAAAGTATTTTTTGCGAAGTTCTTCAGTTTTTTGAATAATTTAATCCCTAGATCGGAAGTCTGCGACCAAATTAACACCCTGTACTTATAAAATAACATTTTCTCTAAATAACTATAAACTATAAAATTAGTAAGTTGATTATTGTGCAGAGTGTTGAGTGAGAAGAAGAAGTTGTTCTATTTTTTGGATAATATCACTACTAAATAGGAAGTCTGTAACAAAATTAACACTCTGTCTTAAAATATACAATTATTTTTCACAACAATTATCGTGTCTATATGATCAGCACTTTCAACTTGGCAAATACAGAATCTTTCACTTATATTTTTTCTAGGACTTGATAATTTTATAGTTTAAAGTACTTAAAAAAGTTCCAGTTTTTTATTTATTTATCAAAAATAATAAAACTTATACCTATAAACATAACAAAGTAAGTATCTACGAAAGTATACAATTCAAAGACTACCAAATCCGCAGCCAGCAGTAAGCTTAAAATTAAAAAGATAAATTGTTGTTCCGTCAAATGAGCTAAGTGACATAGGCAACTGGTTACAACAATTACATAGAGATACCAACTTTACTTCTACACTAATTTTGACGTGATATATTTTGAAATGGTTATTATAGCCACAGATGCGTAACTTGTAGCATGAAAATGATATCGACTTTAAATTTTTGGTTTTGATGAAAAAAAATATTACAAAAAACTTTTAGAAAGATGGTTTCTCTACTTATTTTTCAACCTTATTATTGCCTTGTTCTGTTACAGTTCTCAGTAGGACATTGTAATACATAGTTATTAATTTTATGAGCTAAATCAAGATTCTAGATGTAACACGTATTTTTAACATTTTTATTTTCTTTTGACACTCAGGACAATGCATTTCGCTAGCTGCTTTGAGTTAAAGTAAATGTCCAAAACAAAATTACGATTAAGATTAAAACAAATATAAATATACGCTAACTTGATGAGGGAAGCGTGCAGACAACAGTGACTTAACAATAAAAATGACTACCTACAGATTTAGGATTTATATAGCATGAGCTGGCATAATGTCATAGCAAGTCGTAATACCGTAAATTTTGTACGATAAGGTACAAGTGTGACGTTGCTTTGGGTAATTTACATAAAAGACATGATTAATTTAAAAGAAGGTCGAATCCCTTTGCGGTGGTGCTCTGAAGCTCATATTTGCCAGATTTCTCCTTTTGTTTTTTGATGACATTGTCGATCTCCAGCGTTCTGAAAACGATTAGTTTATTAGCCATAATATGATAAATTATCTAAATTCAATCAAATCGTAAAATAGAAGAGCATAGTATGTATGAATTTATAATAGATTTTTAAATATTAAGGTAAAAATTGCTTACATGTTTTTGAACAATGAGTCCTTCTATAGATTCTGAACTTAAAAAAATTATTTTTCTTGGCAGTCTTCTCTGGGGTGGAACTAAGTACTCCAGTTGTACAGGGTAATTTGAAGAGTGATTTTTATCTGAAATCAATTAAATTAAATATAATAAAAAATACCCTGAGACAAGGAGCCCTTGGCAATATCGTAAGTAGCACTGTCAAGGGCTTCCATGCTCCCTCATCGTTTCGTCGCGAATGGTCAAAATCGCAATCCGTCAAGTGACACGAAAACCGTCAAAATCGCGATTGGTCAAAATAGCAAAGCGTCAAAATCGCAAACTGTCAAAATAGCAAAGTGTCAATATCGCGAATGGTCAAATTCACATAATTTTCTAATCGCGAACGGTCAAATTCGCAAACAGTCAAAATCGCTTTCGGTCAAAAATTTGACCATTCGCGACTAAACTTCGTTATACAGTGTGTCCCTATCAATATTTTAGGGACGCGTAATATAGCCTATTTCCACCTTAAAACTACCCCCTTAATGGGGTCCATCCCCCTCCCCTCCATTTTTTTTTCATATTACTCTGCACGAATAACGTCAGATATCTCAATTTTATGGTTCTTTAGTCGCACTTATGGCCTGATTTGATCGAATAACATCCAAAATGAATCCTGAATGAGTTATGTTAATTTTGTACACATTTCTGAATGTTATTCGATGGAGAATATCATATATAAGCTATCGAGTAAGACCATTAGTGTGACTAAGCAACCATTAAATTGAGAGATATGTAAAATTTTTCGGGCAAAGTTATATGAAAAAACTAAAAAAAAACAAATGGTCCTCCTGGGGAGGGGGAGTGGGATGGATCCCATAAAGGTGGTAGTTTTAAGGCTACATTACGCATCCCTAAAATATCACTAGTTCAATCTGGGACACACTGTATAAGTACTAGGTATCAGAATGAAATCGCAGACATTGTATAGTCAAATATAAAAAATAAAAGTAATATTAAGATTAAATAGTATTTATTACTAATCAGTCATACAATAACTTTCTGTTTTTTATTATTTTGTACTTATAGAATAAAATATCAATTTTGTCACACAAAATTACAAATTTACAAACGATATAATCAACACTTGAATAACTTAAGCCACAAGTATACAATGTTATTCTGGAATGATATTTTATGTGGCTAATTTTTTCATAAAAAAATGACATTATAATAATAATCTTACTTAATATGATCCTCATCTATTTTTGCTGCGAAAAAAATCAAAATAAAAATCAACTATTGGTAAATATTTTTTTTTTTTCAGAGAACGGAAACCATACAATATATCAAAATAATGGTTTAATTCTAGTTTTAAATTTTAAAATGTTTTTTTTTTTACATCAGAAAAAAACCCGCTTTTTACATCTCTGAGCGTGACCCTGGAATAATACTACACACAAAAAAGTTAATTCACAAGCAACAACTAGAACGCTAGAATACATGCAGATAATGATTTGCAATTTGACGGTTTGCGATTTTGACGGTTCGCTATTTTGACGGTTCGCTATTTTGACGGTTTGCGATTTTGACGGTTTGCGATTTTGACGGTTTGCTATTTTGACGGTTTGCTATTTTGACGGTTTGCTATTTTGACGGTTTGCTATTTTGACGAATTGCGATTTGCATGAATTTGACGGATTGCGATTTTGACCATTCGCGACGAAACGTCCCTCATCTATATAATTATCTACCAAGTAGGTAGGTAGACGACATAAAAAAATAAAAACAAAACAAAAAACGACAAAAAGGAAATGACAAAAGTACGAAAAGACAAAAGAGAATCAAAAAGTTTAAAATATGTTAGATTCTCACCATGGTCTTCAATGTTTTCAATATTTGTAATGCATTTTCATTTTTAAGTTGACTTTGCTTCAACTTTAGGAGCTTGACAAACAAGGGTTCCCAATATTTATTTATAAAAAAAACAAAACCTGTTCTTTGTACAAAGATAAATCTGAAATAACATTATTAAACTTACATAGGTTTGATCATAGTTCAAAAGAAAATCAAAATTTAAAACTCTTCATACATAATCAGTCCTGATGGATGTATAAATCTTTGGTCATCACAGGGTGCATGCAAACTGGGTAGGTATACTAACCCCTTCACTACAGTAGCAGTTTAAGAATATCCTGTATTCTGTATATTCAGACACACTTTTTGTAACAACGCCTGTATAGTGTTTATTACCAACATAAATGACCTTTCACATTTTTATTCGTGAACTGTTGAAAGTTTTGAATTGGTATTTCAGCATTTTTTTTCATTTAGTTACCACCTCTTCCCAAGGCTCGTTATTTGTATTCAGCCATAATACATATTCTGATGTATCTGAAATTATATAAGTTGCATTAATAAAGTCAAAGAGTTGATAGACGGTTTACATTGAGCTGTGTTTAACTGTACTAATATAATTTAGTTGATAAAATTCTCACAAGTTCAGAGGTTTCATCACTTTTAGCATTTAAAAGTCAAATATTGTGCAGCAGCTGATGACTTATGATTATGATTGGCCGTCATACGCTATACAGCAGTCAGGTTTGACTACAGCCTGGCTTCATCCAGGGGGACTGATGCACTAACAACTAGCTACATAACGATGGAACGGTTTCTTCGAAGTCATTGGTTCAGACCAGAAATTTACCTGAGTATAAAACTGCAGTCCAGACACTGCAACACAGTCCGTGCAGTATGATGCTCTTGCTCCACCTCCTCTTGCGCTAATACTGTATTCGTCCTGCTCGTGGTTCTGCCTTGATAGCATGGTTCTATCTCCGTTGGAGCAAGACAAATACATCATAAGCAGGACAATTTACGCGCTAGGACGCAGGTGGAGCAGAAGCATGACTGCATAACTTCCACTGCAAGTAGATGGACAGCTGTCTCAAAGCTCAGGAGGCCACGTCCCCGCAGATACGATAGCTTGGTTAGGGTGTAGAGTAAAAAAGGGGCCCAATGATGAAAATCAAAAATATTAAGTATACCAGTAACCAGCGGAGTAGGTAGCTTTTTAATCAGTAACTGGACTTACCGCGAAATCTTTCAATTACATCTTGGGGAGTATCCCACGACGCTAGCAGTGTATTTAGAAGTCTCATCCATTTTCTTCAGTGTGGGTTCTTTAATTCACAATTCACTTCAATCTATCAATCATTAAATTAATAATAACAAACTATTACATGACAAATCAAGTTTACCGCCTTGGACGGACGAAAAGCGCGGAATGCAGAGTAAAAGGTTGCCAGTTATTTTACCATTATTTTACCCATTTTTTATTTTGACTTCAAGACTATTTTTTATCAGCATAGGGCATAGCCGAAAGGATGCGTTATACGTTATCTCATACCCTATGTACGTATGAATGAGGAAAAAATCGTTCATTGCCCGCGGCAGCTGAATCTACTGAACAAATTTTGGTAAATGAGATGTTGAGATCGAAAGTTCCTACCTAGGCTTTAAACATACAGGTGTTTAAAAAGTGCATTTGAAATTTGGTAATAATAGTGACTCATGAAACTAAACAACTTTCCCCAAGGAACCTATACTCAGTTCGCAAAAAAATTTTGGACTTCTCATACAAAATTGGCGGATTGGTTGATCAATTAGTACGACGAGTCAAAAATATTTTTTGCGAATTGAATATAGGTTCCTTGAGGTAAGTTGTTTAGTTTCAAGATTCGAAGCCGTGGTCAAAATTTTTTCACGTATATCATAAGGACCCTATATATATCATCACTGTGAGTGAATTTCAGAATGGTGGAAGGTAAGCGTCATAATGTAAAACCATGAACCCAAAATTTACTCAACGAAATCCTGATAAAAGCGAAGATGGCTTGATTAGTGGGACAGGTTTGACGATCAATGGAAGGAGGTGGCTCGGGATAGAGATGCGTGGTGAAATCGAGGGGATGCCTTTGCTCAGCAGTGGGATAGTGTAGGCTAGTGAAAAAAAAATGAAAAATCATATGGACAGAGCTCGGCTCATTCTTGATATTATCCGGTAGATCTATTTGCACTTTTAACATTTTGCTCTTTTAACATATTTTTGAACACTTAATCATTTTGCGCTTTTAATTACTATTTAAAAACAGGCGCAGCGAAAATGTGTTTTATATGTAGTTAAAAGTTTTACCTCTGTCAATATTCAGGTATTGTTTAATAAATAAAAAAAATAACCTTTAATAATTTAGTTATTATGAGAATTAAAAGGAAAAATATATAATTAATTTACATTTGTTTAATCAAAAATCCCGAACAACGTGGAGGTAACGGGGACAGTACAACATCTACGGAAAACTGCTGTCATCGACACAGAACTATCCAGACTGAACATCGCCTGTTGCGCTTTTTAAGAGACCAGTCTCCTAGATGAAGGATCTTTGCGAGAGGCTTCTTACACATTTTTTTTTATGTCATAGGTGGCAAACGTGCATGCGGTTCACAAGCGATTTTTCTGGAAGGGCAAAGATCCCGCTGCCGTGCGTGAGCACAGAGTTGGCTTCGCTGTCAGAAACGACTTACTGAAGTCCATCGAACACCCTCGTGGCATATCGGAACGTGTAATGGTGTTGGGTTTAAAAAGCAGTTGCAGTTTTGTCACGACAATATCCGCCTATGCTCCAACACTTACATCAACCGATAAAACTAAAAAGCAGTTCTTTGACCAACTGGCTGACGTGATACCGGGCGTGAATTCCAGTGATCACCTGTTGATTTTGGCCGATTTCAATGCCCGATAACTCAGCATGGCCTGAATATATTGGTGACCACGGCGTTGGCAAACTAAACGATAACGGCCAACGCGACGTTTACTGGAATTTCGCTCTAAACATCTGCTGTGCATAACCAATACCTACTTTAAAGGCAAATTATCGCGAAAAGTTTACTGGAAGCACCCGCGTTCAGGACACTGGCATCAACTGGATCTAGCCCTTACCAGGAAAAGGGACTTCCGCGAAATTCTCCATACGCGATACTTTCACGGTGCCGATTGCGACACCGATCACTCTTTGGTGGTGACGAGCGTCAGTTTCACTCACAATAATATCCATTCGTACGAACCACCCGGCAGGAAGAAATTTAACTTTAATCATGCAGGTCCAAAAGTTTGAGGAAATGGTAAGAAATGAAACAGCGCATCAGTTACAGAGGAGTGGAACAAAGTTAGAAAACTCCTAACAGACACGGCAAGTATGGCTTTCGGATACCAGGAGAACAGAAATCAGGACTGATTTGCCGAAAACCTTGAGCATTTATGTATAACCTTTGCTCGACATAAAACGTAAAGCTGCTCTGAATCACCGCATTAACCCCGGTCTCGATACGCAGCAAGAGCTTCGAGAGGCCAAAGCAGCTCTTCAGCGAAGCATACGTTACTATGCTAACCCGTATTGGACTGGGCTTTATCGTAGGATACAGTCGTGTGCAGATACCGGGAATCTAAGCATAAAGCGGGCTATAGAGCCTATAAAGGAAGGAAACAAACAGCCCCTCTAAAGGAAGTGGATGGTACGGTTATCAGTGACAACCGTCGCAAAATGGAACGCTAGATAGAGCACTATACCAGTCTCTACTGTCGGAGGCTGTCGAAAGTATGCCCAAATTGGCTACCTGGATCGAGCTAGATGACTAACCTACCGTTGAGGAACTATACCAGGCTGTTGAGCAGATGAAACGCGGCAAGAGTCCTGGCAGTATCGGCACCCAAGCCGATATAGTAAATCTCAAGTGCTTATTGCCAATCCTGCACAACCTGCTGTGCAAGTGCTGGGAAACGGGGCAAGATGGAAAGGTGACCGCGGCAATTGTAACTGTCACCGTGGAATTTCTGTTCTAAGCATAGTCGGAGAGTTATTTGGACGTCCTATCTTAGTATGGCTCCAAAAGCTTGCTGGACACGTTTATCCTGAGGTTCAGTGCGGTTTCCACCCCCAGCGCTCCACAGTAGACATGATTTTCACACTTCGTCAGTTCCAGGAGGAGTATAGAGAGCAGAAAACCCGCTATTCATGGCGTTCGTGGACCTCAACAAGGCCTTCGACGCCGTGAGCAGAGAGGGCTTGTATACTGCCATTGAACGCATTGGGTGTCCACCGAAATTCTTGAGCCTTGTGAAATTGCTTCACGAGGAAATGAAAGGCATAGCAAGACAGCAGTCTTTGACGGTGAAACATCTGAGCCGTTCGACATGCGTAGAGGTGTTCGTCAAGGCTGCGTATTAGCTCCTACCCTGTTTGGTATTTTATTTTCGATGCTTAAAGATAAAGAAACATTTATTTAACAAACAACACACAAAAAAGAGAAAAATAACTTAAGGAAAACAAGCACAGTCAAAAGAATAACACAAACAAACAATGCTTCTGAAAACTGCTTTCGGCGAAGACCAGCAGGCTATTCACCTATATCCGACGGCCGGCGGAAAGCTTTTTAATATCTCCCTACTCAAATTTTACAGGAACCGTGAACATCTTTTCGTTGACAGCCTTTTATTTGCTGACGATGCAGCCTTCACTGCGAGTACGGCGAGCGAGCTCCAGTGTATCATGGACAAATTTTCCCAAGCCGTTGCTTTGTTCTACATGTCCATTAACGCCAAAAGACGGTAGTGCTTTTTCAAGGTTGTGAAAATCCGCAAGCTATTTTGCTGACAAGTCTTGTTACCTTGGATCAACCGTGTCAAACAATCTCTCGCTCGATGTGGAGATCGACATTCGTATTGGCAAAGCAGCGAACACGTTTGGGTAGCTGAGTGCAAGAGTATGGGACAACAAACATCTTACAGTAAGACCAAGATGGGTGTTTATTAGTCTTGCGTACTCAGCATACTCTTGTAGTTATGCAGTTGCGCACGCGCAAAGAAACGTTGGGAGACCGCTATTGCGCTTCAAGGACTGTGTGAAGCGTGACATGATAGCGTTTAATATTGATCACCAAGGGTGGGAAAATCTTGCTGAGGACAGAGATAAATGGCGCAAACGCGTGGACAACTTGTGCGATGAAGCCTGTTTTGAGGTTTCGCAGACATCAAACCGCTGCTAATCCGTCGACTTCCACTAACTTCCCCTACCATAGCTGTGGTAGACTATGCAGATCTCATATCGGGCTGTATAGTCGCCAAAAGCAGTACATCTGCAACACTGACTAAATCGTCTGCCATAGACGACCAAATATTAATTTAAATATTCGGAAAATCAAAGTTTTTAAATGTATTTTTCAGAAGTAAGTCTTTTTTACAATTAAGGGTAAAAAAGTATTCTAAATATTTACGAAGATTTTCAACCGTATATGCTGAATTTACCAGGTACTCAGGGAGAGTTTTTATAATGGCAACACTTACATACTAGCAAGAAAGATTTGAATGTAATTGTTTCGTTTAAGAGTGTCTGTTTCTTGACCGGAAAACGAATACATGATACAGTTTTAATTTAAAATCTACACATAAATATAATATTGAGACAAGAAAGTTTAAGTTCTTGATGCAATACACATAGGTATTTTTGGATCTAGCTTCAAAAATCTTGAATGAAGCCAAACTCGATGATATTATAAAAATTATGTTTTCATCTGATAATGCCAGCATTCTCCGAGAAAGATTACTGTAGTTCTTAATTTATATAGATTGCGATAGTTTCATTCAAATTATAATTCTTGGATCAAGTGGGGATTACCAAGACTTTTCACTTTTACGCTAAAAATGAGTAACATTTTTATGTAAGCAATTCTTTTTTACTTCAATACTGTACATTTTGTACAAACAATTTTTCAAAATCTATGAAAAAATATATAATTCTTTAAGGATGTCTTAGTATCAATTTAAGCCAAGTAAATTATTTTCGATTAAGATATTTATAATTTGATTTGAAAAACATGGTGCAAGACATATTTGCGTCTTAAAGTAAGATATCTTTTCTATCTGTGCTGCTTCTAATATTTTTTTCATTATTTTTCCTAGAAAGCCTAAATTTTTCTATATTTTTCGTACTACGTACATGTCCAGGCACAAAATGAAACGTGTCCTTTCCCCAAGGAGCCTACGCAATCGAAGACTTCTCCTTTTCTTTATAATTATAATAACTATCCTTTTAACTAAATAATTCTTCTTCTTTTAATAGTTGTCAAGTAATTGATCACGCTGAATACGTTAAAAACAACCGACTTCAATCGCAACAACTCCAATTTTGATATGTTTTTGTTGATTTTCTCAAAAACCGCTTAATCGATTTCGATAAAATTTATATGGGACCACCTGTGAAGTATACCCTTTTAAACAAAAAAAGAATTTTCCAAATCGGTTCAGGCGTCTTCGAGTAATCGGTGAACATACATAAAAAAAAAAAAAAAAAAAAAGATTCCGACGAATTGAGAACCTCCTCCTTTTTTTTGAAGTCGGTTAAAAATAATTGAACACTTAATTTGTAAACTTTGAATTGAAACGTGTCGGCTCCAATTCCAAAGGTTCCTTGGAGAAACTACTTCATTTTCATCAGTAAAATCTACCATTTCAGCGAATAAATATCAACCTAAAGGGTCTTAGCAAAAGGCTTTTACATACAATATTTAAAGTGAAGTAAGCCCAGTGGACGTCGTTTGGCTGTTGATGATGGTCAAACCGAGAAGAGACGCGCGGCCCTACTTTTCCAGTTCTTTTTTGGAGCTTTTACAATAACTTTACGTTTGTTCTACGAGTATCTACATAATTTAACTGACTCGGTGGCTAAGTGGTTAGCGATCCTGACCTCTGATCCGAGAGTCATGGGTTCGATCCCCACACAGGGCAAACGTTGGGCCTCCGGTATCCTCACTCACTCGGCGAAACACAACAAACGTTGCTTCACGCCGGTTTTGTGTGAGGCCGTGGTATCACTCCGGTCGAGCCGGCCCATTCGTGCCGAAGCATGGCTCTCCCACGTCTACAAATGCTTGACAAAGGCTACACAACATACACATTTTTTTTACTTTACAATTTTTTTTACCATCGATTGGTAAGCCCTTGGCATCATCTCACCTGGTGGTAAGTGACGATGATGCCGAAGATGGACGCGGGCTTACCAAGATTCCCCGACACAATGGGGAACTGGCTATCTTATCTTCATACCGGAACACATCAATGCTGTTAACATTGATGTTTGGCGGCAAGACTTAGATAAGATGGTGGTAGCTAGCCAGGTGGGCTCTGAAAATGCCCTACCACCAACCAAACCAAGTCTTACAAAGTTGGACCCCGCTGGGAAACGAACCCGCGACCTCCTGATATGAAGCGAGCGGACAAGCTACTAGGCCACGGAGGCAGTTAATTGGTAAACCCTTGGCATCATCTCACCTGGTGGTACGTGATGATGATGCCGAAGATGGAAGCGGGCTTACCAAGATTCCCCAATTTACGCATGTACAAAAGTAAATGGGCGGTCTTATCGCTTAAAGAGATTGTTTCCAGACTGATCTCTTACCACTCTGCAGAACTCATAAATAATGCGCTACTTCAGTATAGGTTCCGCAGGAAAAGTTGTTCAGTTTCGTGAGTGGAGCACCCTGTTATAGTTTTAGAAACCGAGTTCGGGTCACAGAAATCTTAAAAATTATCTTAATTTATCCGGGAGTGGTCTTTTTTATACCTGGTTTATGTAAAAGCGACCTCAAAGTAATAAACAACCTCTAACTTTTCTCTATCAAGAAGCGTCCTTTGAAGTCATTTAATTTTTTTACATATTTCAGTGAAATGTCTCGGCCATATAAAATACATCAACGAATACCGCACTGATGTTTTTGATGACTTCTTTTTAGGTGATACCAAAAATATTTCTAAGTGATATTTCTAGTGGTAGGAACTTCGTTGCCTAGTTCAAATAAATATTTCAGATTTCATCTGATTTATTTACTTAGTTCAAAATAAATATTTTGAAACAATGAAATCTTCGAGAACCATAGACTAAACATAGCTAAAACTACAATTCTTTCGAAAAAGATTTTCCTTCACTTCAATCGATTCAACAGTTTTGGAGAATACGGGAAAAACATTTGTTAAGCTTATTTGTTCAGTTATTGCAATATTCTTAGAGTGGATTTTTCTTAGTATGGAGAAACAAAAACATTTTGCGAATGGTTCCTATATGTAACTACGATAATTTGTAAAACTTTTTCCTGAACATAGGTATATTTAAGATTCGCTTTATCTCTTACAGGTCGCGTCAAACTTTAAGATCGCTGAAGGGTACTGAGTGGGGGAAGTGTGCGTTCATTTGGAATCCTCATGCTCGAATTTCGAAGTAGTTCCTTGGTTCCAGAGATGAGGCTGCCAGCGAAACATTCCGCTAGCAGCCTCAGTGAAAAACTCGATTTTCTCTGAAACTACGATAGCACATTTTTTTCCTTTGGGCACTATTAGACAATAAATATTGGCATAATTAGAATATTAAAATTCGAGCATGAGGATTCCAAGTGAACGCACACTTCCACCACGCAGTACCCTTCAGCGATCTTAAAGTTTGACGCGACCTGTAATTGGGCGTTTTTAGCGAATGTATTTAAGAATATGTATATCATTTAGGTATAGATACACAAATACGTTTAAATACATAGGTACATATACACCCAACCAAATACAGAGCAAACAAATCTGGATCATCACATAAATCCTGGTCCTGGATGGAAATCGAACCCACGAACCGCGTATCAGTAGTCAGTATAGTCATTAGTCATCAGTTTAAGTTTAAGCAATTTTATTCAGACCCCCTTTGGTCTTAAATTACAATTTGTAGCCAGAATCTACCAAAAAAATAGTAACTTCGAATGATTTCGGTACTCGGTAGCCATTTAAACTAAACGAACCAAGAAAACATGTCACTACACTCACTTATAAAATGAAATAAACTAGTACAACCCGCTCCTAATACACGTAGGTAATAGGGTAATAGTCACGTTCCCGGGATTACGGGATTACGGAGTCCGCGATCGGGATACGACGGCGGATATCTGAACTAATCCCGCCGACATTGGAAGAGAACGGTTATCATTGGAACTTGGAACAAACAAAATTTTCAATGCTTTCCGTCTAATGTTTATTTTTGAACTGAACTGTGCTGTATTATTGTATACATCAGGGTGTAACACATTAAGCGTATCCACTAAATCAGGATTCTACTCATCAAACTAAACAACTTTTGCTCTATATCGTTTTCTGAAATCGTAATAAAATATTCTTCATTGAAATCCATTAGCAAGCTTGGCCATTTTTATACTTATATTATACAATATGAATTTTCAACGGCGGGTATTGTAGAGTCCAATATTTTTTTGTGATTTCAGCAGATTCGGAAGATCTAATGTTGTTCAGTGTGATAAGTAGGTATGAGCCCCTACTAGTGGGTCAAGTAACAAACAGCAATAGGGTACCATTGGATTAACGTGTCTTGTGAAATGTATGCGAAGCAAGCAAAAAGGTCGAGACAGACGCCCCAATAAATGTCACACCTATTCAGGTATAACTTTATCATCAACCAAAAGACGTCCACTACTGAACAAAGGCATCCCCCAATGACTTTCATGCTGACCGGCCCTGCGCTGCCAGCATCCAGCGGCTTAACCAGGTCATCATCGGTGCACCGAGTGGGAGACCTGCGTAGATTACGTAGGTATTCCGGTGCACGGTCGCCACTCGAGAACTTTAATGCCGGTCATCTATTTTACAAGCTATACGCCCCGCCCACTGCCACTTCAGTTTACCGAAAGAGCGTACTCCCATATCAAAGGCCGGCAACGCACTTGTGACTCCTCAGATGTTGCGGGCGTCTATGGGCAGTGGTAATTGCTTACCATCAGGTAATACTTCTGCTCGTTTGCCACTTCTGCCATAAACAAAAAGATTCTGTAAGCTACGTCGTCGGTTACTATAGTTCTCCTCATTTCTGATTCGATCACGTAGGGAATCTCCAAGCATAGCACGCTCCATCGCCCTTTGGGTGAGCTTGAGCCTTCATTAAAAATCCATCGTAAGCGACCATGTCCCAGTTCCAAATGTCATCATCACTGGCAACACACACTGGTTAAAGAACTTTGCCACTTCACAAAAAAGACCTTAGTCTTGAGACACTACAATATTCTGGTCGTGAAGATAATTGCGGAGCTTCTCGAATGCTAATCAGATGATGCCAAGGGCTTACCAATTGTGGATAAGACAAATGTTGCCCAGCCGAGTTGAATTCGACGTTATACTGACTTATTTACTGAAAAAGGGTCTCAAAAAGTCTTCTATTTTTACCGCAATCTCAAGACTGAGATCTCGACACGTCAAGTCATCAATTACCAATTCTCTTGGGTACGGTCGGCAAAAAGGGAGCACTTTAAAAGCAATTAACTGCGTCACTCAATGTGACAGCGCGCATCTCGTCCGTTTTAAACGTTAATGTTAATGCGTTTGACACATAGATACAGAATGGCGTCCTTAGATTTGAGTCTTTAATTTATGTAAAAAGCCCCCTGTTCCCAGTAGTCTTTACCTCATAGTCCTACCAGTTGAACTACTGGGAATCTTGAATCCTTCTCAACAGACTTACTAAAAAAAAAAAACTAGGAATTTTCATCCCAACAGTCTTACTAGTAAAACTGAATCATTACAAAGTTTGTAATTCAACACGGTAAATTTCAATTTAATTTATTTCAGACTTCCAAGGTCCATAAAAGTTAGTAGTAACAATGTGACTTACAGACTATGTTAGTTATAATTTCAACAGATAAAAACAAAACAAAAACATACAAACTATATTAGTATACAAAAACCTTAACCTATTTTAGTAACTTATATCTAAAAGGGATTTATATCAAGAATATCATATTTTTATTGTAAGTGTCGAAAATTTCGTTATAAAAAATATTATTTCTGCATAAGAAATAAATCTAAGACATCAGATTCTCTTGGCGCAAAATAATTTCCAACTCTTTTTTTTTCAGTGAAGCATCTCTCAATTTATTCTTGCAACCTAAATCTAAAGGCCGATAGTTCAGACCTATGGTTCAGACTAAAAAAAGGACTTTTATATGCTAATACTCGTAGGCAAGTGTCATTCTTGAAAACTTAGCTGAAATTAGTAGCTGAATTGAAATCAGTAGGTAGTAAAACGAGTCATGTCCACCGATATATCCTCGCACATAAACGAAAAAGGGTGAAATAATTTCACTGAAATTACTTCGAATCAGAGCGAATGTCATCGGCAAAAAAATGTCATTTTAAAAATAAAAATACATTTTAAAAATTGATTGGTGTGCTGAACTGATTCGAAGTCTTATTAAAATTATA
This sequence comes from Coleophora deauratella, assembly GCA_958295455.1. Classification (NCBI taxonomy): domain Eukaryota; kingdom Metazoa; phylum Arthropoda; class Insecta; order Lepidoptera; family Coleophoridae; genus Coleophora; species Coleophora deauratella. Next base: position 3,932,851 of record OY282414.1, on the reverse strand, counting down.
TCTATTAAAAATATACAAGCAAGTTTTTTTTACAATGTGTCCCTCGATGAAGTGCAAAGATTTCAATGATTTACGAGTTTAGATTTTCTTTATAACAAAGACCACTATTAAAACCTAGGTAACTCGGCAATATCTTCTTTTAAACTAAACCCAACCAATTAAAAATAGAGGCACACAGAACAGACAGAAAACCCCTCCTCAATAAACACAGTAATTTACGGACGACATCTTAATTTCACATTAAACCGAGTTAACTGTCTCGTGTAAAGTGGGACGATATATTTTTATAGTTCTACAACTAAATAAAGTGTCTACATTATATTAATGTTATGTCCGTCTGTCTGCACGCATATGATTCCTATTATAATGAACGGTAAGTTAACTTTCCTACAATAGAACTACTTTGTTTTGAAATCTGTAGTTAAGCTATTATTGAATGAAATATTTACGACTTGAATGATACTGAAAGTTTCGGATCAAAAACGGCGGTCAAATAAGAGTTGAACTTCGCTATGTCAGTTTTCCCGTACCATAGGTACCATAAAGGGTGAAATAAGGCCCGGGCTTTGAACGGTGGATTTCACTCATGAAACTGAAAAACTTTTCCAAAGGAAACCATTATTATTATTATTTGGGGGTAAAGAGGTATAGGACCAAAGCAGGGCCCTATTGGATCACTGCGACCTGGGTAGATCTATTGTGATCACTGCCCCTGTTATAATCCTCAAGGCCAATAGTTCTAATGAAATGTAGGATGCACTCAGGATCGAGTTCCCAAATGACCTCTGGAGTTACCATCGGTCCACCTAGAGATAGGCTTTTGGCTTCGACCAGTGCCTCGCACTCGCAGAGTATATGAAGAGGAGTCTCCTCTTCTTCGAGGCAGAATCGGCACTCGTCCGTATCTGCAAGCTTCATTTGATTGGAAACCATACTGAATTCTCAAAAAAGTTTTGGACTTTCCATACAAAATTGACTGTAAGTTCAATATTTACGAAATTAGTATAAGTTTTACAGAAAAAGTTGTTCAGTTTTATGAGTAGAACACCCTGTTAAAGTTTCAGAAACCGAGTTCGGGTCACAGAAATCTATTCGTATACTTACTAGTTTCAACTCAATCGGTCCCGTAGATTCGGAGCAAATTGGCTGTGACAGACGGACAGGCAGACAGACACACGAGTAATCCTTTAAGTGTTCCTTTTTTTCTTTGGAGGTACGGAACCCTAAAAACTGATTCGTATCGTAAAGACTACGGATCGGATCACTTTTTGAGTTTTTTTTATTCATTCAGCGCGCTCTTAACACTACGGCTTCTGCTGGTCTGATACCTATATTAAAAAGTTCACGATTTGTGCAATATTGGCCTATTTTTAACCGACTTCAAAAGGGAGGAGGTTCTCAATTCGACTGTATGTTTTTTTTTGTATATTATGTTACGCGAATTATGAATTTTGGTGATTATTTTGTGTTCTTTATTAATACTTAAGAGGTGGTCCCATATTTTAATCGAAATCGATTGAGCCCTTTCTGAAAAATTCAACCAAAACAAAAAATACAGCAAAATTGTAGTTATTACGATTGAAGTCGGTTGTTTTTAACGTATTCAGCGTTGTCAGTTATTCTTTCACTGATTTCCTTCTTTCGGATTAAATCACGTAAAAACTCCTTACTATGCCTAATAAACGTTTAATGATACCATATTTCATTTTTTTTATTCGTCGTACCATTTTGTCTCGTCAAATATTTTGATTGTAGTTCATAAATCTGTCCCAGATTTTCGTGTGATGTTGGGTTTTTATTATTTACTTCTAGAAGACGTCATTTGCATAACTCTTTTATGTCTACGAAAGAGGGTTATGAATTATATTCATTAAAGAGATTTTTGACAAGGAGCACGTCTTCATTTTCGGGATAATCACTCGCAATAAATTATGGCATAATCGGGTACCATTTTTGAATTTCATTGGGGAAATACCTACTGAAAAATCCAGTCACGATTTTTTTTTATGAGATAGCCTCGTAAGGCACGAGCCAAATTTCATTGCGGCCCAATTAATTAAAAAAATTACCCTAACGCTTGAACTCAAATGTGGCTCATTCAGAAATGGAGCCAATATTCAAATCGTAATACGAGTTCGAAAATCAGTTCAAATTTTAAGTAGTTGTTTCTGAACAACTACTAAACCTATGTCCTAAAAATAGGACATTGGGCCTTACGAGGATAGGTAGCCTACGAGCAGACGGATCACTTTGATGGTAAGCGATTACCGCCGCCCGATTACAGAAAATAGCTCTTTACTTTTACAAAAAAACCTTTATGAAGACCATATAGTCTTAAAATAAGATGGTAAAATTCTCAATATTGTTTGTTTGTACGGAACCCTCGGCATGCGAGTCAGTTTTTTCTTATCATTTTAATTTTCACTTCCTTAGAGCTAAAATCCAATCCGGACTTGGCCCCCGTGTTTCCAATCCGGACTTGGCCCCGTGTGTGGAGTATAGCCTACCTTCCCGAGGTAGTGGAAGAGACCCGTGCCCCTGCAGTGGGGACGATATGGGTTGTTAACGTGAGAGCTAAAAAACCTTCAAAAATATCCCCGCTTCCTCCGCAGCATCAGCTAAGCCCCACAAAATTAGCCCGCAGCCCACGGCGAGCTTATTAGGCTCGCCACATTGGCTACAATCGACCCGGAGCCATCACGCCTCAAATATTGTGACGCTCTTTTGAAGTTTTTTATTTATGTTTTTTATCATCAGCGTAGTGGAACAAAGGAATGTAGAGATGATATTATTAATTTTTATTTATTTTTTATTATGATTTTATTTGATTTTTATTTATTAAAGATTTTATTTACTGTATATTATTATTATTATGAGGTTACGAGGAAGATAGTCGCTTCGTAAAAACACTTCCCGAAACGTTGAGTGTAAAATTCCGCGTGTGAAATTCCGCGTAGTAGGAACTTTGTACAAGGTAGAAAAAAAACAGTTTAAAAGAATGTGTATATGCAAAGCATTTACTTAAATAAAAAAACATATTAATTTTGGTAGACTAAAGGTGGGCCCTAATAGATCACTGCATCCTGGGTAAATCTAATGTGACCACTGCCCCTATTGGGTTCAAAATTATTTCCTCAAGGCCGATAGTTCTGATGAACTGTAGGATGCACTTGAGAATTCGAGTTCCCTATTGTTAATCTCTGCTATAGGCCGGTATTTACTCATAATACAACTTTTTTAACGCTGCTTAAGTCGCAAAGAAAACATTAGACAAAGTGAGTTAAACAGTATATCTGTCGTGGCCAGATCATAGAATTGATCACTTCATGATGTAGCCGACCATTTCATGAAATGGAAAATATCCGCTGATCACATCATGATATGGTCTGGTCAGATCAATGAATACATCAACGTTTGACGATATACAGCTAAACGCACGGCTATTTCATGAAATGGTAAAGCATTAGTGATCATATCGTAAAATAGTTACAGTATCCACCGTTAGGGGCGCTGATATCCTTTTGTTTTTGTGATGCATCATGGCGGCGTAAAATTAATAATGAAAAAAAAGGCTATTTATAATCCGAAAATTGAAGATAAAATAGAAGTTAAATGTCGTTACGACACTAAACTACAATAATTTTTCGAAAATCAATCAAAAAACGAGCCCAACGTTGCAGTTCCTTGCTTTCTTCCTTCCGAGCAAAACCTTGAAGTTTGGAAAGTATTTCATCGGTTAGTAGATATCAGTTTTAAAATCTAAGTATTAAAAATGTATAATTTATCTGTTAACCAAGATTACTCAAATTTAAAGAATGCCAGTAACTTTTCAACGTATTTTCAATTTTTATTAAACCTTTGATATCATGGAAACCCTACATTAATGATATGGCCAAACGTGGATGGACATATCATTAAACGTTGACGTTTAAACGATATGGTCATTTTTAGCTGGCCATTTCATCATGGCCACATCATGAAATTATCAATTCTATGATCTGGCCACGACATATCTATCTATCTATCTATCAGCCGAAAGACGTCCACTGCTGGACAAAGGCCTCCCCCAAGGATTTCCACACCGACCGGTCCTGTGCGGCTCGCATCCAGCGGCTTCCTGCAACCTTTACCAGGCCGTCGGTCCACCGAGTCGGAGGCCTGCCCACCAAACAGTATATACAGGTGTAAAAAGACCGTTCCAGGAAACTTTAGTGATTGTTTCCATGAGAGATACTGAACACCTTTTCCCAATGAACCTACTCACTAATTTTCCAAAAATCATGTTTTGTCCTTTCATACAAAACAACCAGCTGTTTCGCAAACTTTGTATGAGAAGTCAAAAATTTTTTTGCAAATCGTCTATCGATTTCTTGGGGAAAGTTGTTCAGATTCATTGATAGATAGTGTAGTTTAAATAGTTTCAACTGATTTCGTTAGACCTTATACAGCGTGTTAAAAAACTGCGTTTGAAATTTTAAGGGGTTACTCAGAATCAAGTAGGTATGGTATGGAACACAAGAAAAATATTGAAAAAATCGGATTAAAATATTTTTTCAGTTTCCTATACTAAATCTGAATAGTGAATCCAAAATTTATATGGGAAACTGAAAAATAATAGTCGTAAGTAGCACGGGTGTTTTCAATACTTTTTCTCTATTCTATACTTGATTCTAAGTTACCCTTAAAATTTCAAACGCATATTTTTTAACACCCTGAATATTGTAAGATCTTGTAGTTATGTTTCTTGTTCTCAAACCGGCAGGTGAACGCAGCATTCGAAGAGCTTCGCATCAGAGCCAGAGCTGGCAGTGGAAGACTCCCCAAGCTGGAGATACTGCGAGCGGCTATCCAGCACATAGAGCGACTGCAAGCTGCCTTGAGAGCCGCGGCTGTGGTAAGCATGTTTACTCGCCTACCTAAAAGACGGTTATGTTTTTCTGGTGCACAGAAAAACATTTTGATTTGATTCAACAATATTGGTTGTAAGTAAGTAAATCTTTATTGGCTTAGAATTTGGTACAAATTAGATATTAAGATAAAGCTTTAAAATAACGTAAGTGCTCAGACATACATATTCAGTCTTATTTGAAGACATGCAAATAAGTAGGAATTTTAAAAATTAAGAAAAAAGAAAAATATTACAAAACTATAAGTAAGAATAAAAACACTTTTCTAGCAACCATATCTTAAGTTTCTTTAGAAATTTCATATCATGCAATTCCTTAATTTCATCTGGGACCTTATTATTATAGATGTATATGCACATTGAATAACAGTTTTTTTTGCGGCTTTGCAGATTTTGGGACAGTTTCGTGAGCTAGTCTTTTGCCTCTTCTCGTGTTTCTGGGAAATACTTGATCAGTTGTCTCCGCCATATGGCAATATTTGTCTTGATCTAAGGATCATAAGTCTGGTTCCAAAACAAATTGTCTTAAAATAATGTCCCCTGGACATGCCATATGGCGGGCGGAAAATCATCTTTTTTCCGTGTGTATATGGTATATGTTGGCTTGATTGAGTTTATAGCGGGCTGATTATAAAAGTGGGTTAAAAAACGATGTATTTTAACTTCGTACTAGGTAGAAAAAAGTAACGATTAAAAAAAATTACATCTACTTACATAATAAAGATTTTAATTTGATTTGATTTAAGCAGTACAGTTAAAATGTACCTTTTTGCAACTACCTATAGTTGTTTTAAAACTTACTGACACTAATGAAACTGATCAGCTATTCTCAAAAAATATAATAGGGTGACTTTAAATTAGTTCTTGATACGAAAGGCTATGAATGTGCTCATGATAACGAACAACTTTCCCTAAGGAACCCATAGTCAAATCGCAAAAAAAAATTTTGACTCTCCATACAAATCAATGAACTGACCGGCCAAATAAGTATGAAGAGTCCAAATTTTTTTTTGCGATTTGCCTATGGGTTCCTTAGGGAAAGTTGTTCGTTATCATGAGCACATGCATAGCCTTTCGTATCAAGAACTAATTTAAAGTCACCCTATAAATGTTTAGCTCTCCGTACAAAATTGACTGTTTAGCTGAATTTTTATGAAAAATAATTTCCTTTTTCCGTATTCCGTATAGTTTCCATAGGAAAAGTTGTTCAGTTTCATGAGTACAACACCCTGTTTAAGTTTACAAGATTGCTATTTTTGCACCCTATACATTGCCATACAATAAAGAGAGGCGGTACAGGCCAGTAGATAATATGCCCGCTACAAAAGGTTTGGCATGCTACAGCAATGTCTATTATATCTCCATATTCAAATTCTGTAGCCACAAATATACAGCACCCGCCCGTTATCTTTGGCACCAAGGCATGACATATCATAGCGCTGACATCAAACCATGTTGCATTGGGAGTTGAATTAATATCAGTCTAGAGCGGCCATCTTGGGTTAATTTCAGCACTGTCATGCTCTATGCATTAGGTAACGGTTTGATTTGAATTTAGAATAGCTAATGCGCAGGAGTGGTAGATAGAGTATCTGATTGATGATAACTGGCAAAGAATACTAACTACTTAGTCTTCTTCTTATCGTGTAGCACATTTAACCGTTCTATCCACAAAGTATGGACTACTACTACTTGTTGTTAGGTGAAGAAGCGATTCTTACTTTTTTGACTGTTATTTCTGCTCATGAAACTGAATTACTTTCTCTAAGGATCCAATTCAATTGAAGCAAAAAAAAATAGGACTCTTCGTACAAATCTATGAGCTGAGTAGACAATTTTGTATGGGATATGCAAATTATTTTTGCTCCAATTGAATTGGTTCCTTAGAGAAAGTTGTTCAGTACCTACCTAGAAGCTACAGTAAAGCGTCCAGAAGTTCCGTGATTTCAATTTCACCTTGTATCTATAAATGTTACTCTATAAATAATACAATAAGTGGACTAAAGACTTCTTATTCTAGAGCCCCAAACGGACAAAATGTAAACTTTTTGACTGAGTTTTACTTTTTTTCTATAGTTTTACGGAGAAAAGTAACAAAAAACGAACCACATTTTTCTATTTTTACTTAAATAATTAAGACATTTGTTGAGAGAATCTTATTTTGTTTCGTTATATAGGTTTTCAAAGGCTGTGTGAAGGTAAGGTCCCTATGCCAACATAACTGGGTTACAACGTATTTAAAAAAATTCTGAACTCCACTTGATGGAAAGGCCGATCGTTCCCTATACAGCCCAATGGAAAAAAAATATTTCAAAAATATCCCACTATCGGAAAATAATTACAAATGAGGGTATTTTATTTTTGCTTAAAACATGGGGTCTACAATGTCTTTGAACATAACATCTCTTCTCGTCATTTGCCACATAGACCCGCTGTAACCTCAGACTAGAAAAAGACTTTATTATGGTTGTACCTTATAGTTTCAAAACACTAATAACTATACCATAAATCTATACTTACGTCAAAACACGATCCCACTTTTAGAACCGACGACTAATTACCCTAAATAAATAAAATCACAATGTTGTCTCCAATTAAAATGAAGAGCGGCGGAATCGCGCGATCTATTTGCATGCGCTGCGCACGCGCACGTGTAGCGATAAATAATGCGCGGACGCATATTAATGGCGGTTTAACATCGCGACATGTATGTGGACGGGTTCGGGAAACGTTAAACTTAGAATGTATGAAGTTGTATTTTTTTTTGATTCAGACTTAGATTATGCATCTATTTATCTATCGTTCCCTGGCTACTCCACTTGCGTTTGCGTCACACTAGGAAGTCGCGGGTTCGACTCGGGGTTTAACTTTAATACTGTTTTGTGGATGGTAGGACATTTTCCCAGCATGCCTTCCGCAGACATTTAGTTAAACAAAAATATTTAAACTAATGAACCGCAAAAGAGCTATACCTAGGTTTTATGCAAGGTCCAACTGGGTGGGTACCACTGTGCGCTCTATACCTAATACCAAGGAACTTACTGTTTTAGACATTTATTTAACACAAAAATACTAAAATCCAAAGAAAAGATCAACGTAAAAAGGGCAGAAATTATTTACATAATAGAAGAACGAAAAAATATACTTAATTAAAATAAAAACACAATGAACAGAAATCAAAACTGCAATAAACAGAAAATAAGCATGCAATAAACGGAAAATAAAAATACATATTAAGAAATAAATATAAAGGGTAAGCAAAAGCATCATACTCCATATTTTTTTAACGTGAAGAACTATTTTTTATGAAAAGTTGTAGAAGTGTTTACTGTCAATCCGTTTTTTTTTCATATTCTTATTTTTTTGTTTCTATAAGTCTTCTACGTAGCGATTTGGGACCACTGTGGGCCGTCAGCCTCTTGCAATCCTCACGCAATAAAAAATATAATATTATACTGTCGCTGACAGCTATATAATAACGAAGTAATATCGTTTTATGTTTTAATATTTTTGATAGTTTTTTTTTTCATAATTCTCTGTCTGTTGCCTCTCAGGGCTTATTAAAGGTGTAAAAGTTAAACAATTTTGGAAGGCGAATTCAAAGGAAGGCGACCCTCAGACTCCACAGATACAATCAAATTAAAATATTTTTTTCAACACACTTGCTCATAAAGTGGCTCTATGGTCACCGCAATTAGGCACAGAATGACACCCATAATCAAACTGTGACTTTTTTATTGCTATAACTCACTAGTGAGTTATAGATTTTTTTTAAATTTTATTGGTTGAGTTGCTTTGTTCTTAAAAAAGTTTTTATTCAAAAAAAAGATCGTGTTCAATAGAACAAATAAATTAATGTTCCTATTGCTTGCTCATTTCATGCAACTTCTTATTTAAATAGATAATTTTAACTCGTACGTGTTTAATAAATAAAACTTTCACTCAAATATAACTTTTGTTTTCTCTGTAATAAAAGAAAACTTTAAATTCCCCATTTTGTACGTGGCAGAATAGGCGCAAATCCTATGCGCCGAAAATAAAAAAAAACCTCAAGGGTTAGTCTGTGGCCGATCGCAATGCGCGCGCATAGGAAAACTGATTAATTTTTCCCGCCATAGTGAAACATTTTTCACAACTCGTTTTCACTGTTGAAATGAGTTTTTATTGTTATTTTATTCACAAGTGTGTTGAAAAACGTCGTATGATACTCGTGTGTATTGATGATTACCGTCCTTGGCTCTCTCAATGGCGCCTCGACGGTAATTACCAACGTTACACACTAGTACCATAATGTACTATTAATTAAGTAGATGTTATACCGACACATTCTTTTAAACGTCTTTTTTTCTACCTAGTACAACACCAAGGACTTCTTCTTATCGTGTGGCACATTTAACTGTTTTACCTAAGACTTAAAAGACATAAAGTGTTTCTGATTGCCAACAGCTGGAGACGAGCAGTTGCAAAGAATATGTGGACATAGCGAGAGCGCCTAGCGAAGTGCGAGACACCAAAACAGAGAAGGAAAAACCTTTCTTCAATAGTAAGTTATGATTCTTCTTCTCGGGGTGCCATATCCTAGCGGATGTTGGCTATCAGCATGCGGAACTCCTTTTTCTCTTTAGCCATCCTGCAAAGAGTGGCTGAGTCCTTGATTCCAGTCCATTCATTTATGGTGGTGCGTGGTCTTCCTCTTCCTCTTCTGCCTTCAATTTTGCCTTCTATAATCGGTTTTTTCTGCTTAACAAACGAGATAAAAAAATTGCACCCCTGAAAGTAAAATTGGAACCACTCGAAAATTACGAGTACTAAACCGATTTCCACCAAAGTTAACTTTTATATCTGTTCTATTCTATTCTAAGAACAACCGGGATGAATCCTGCTTTTAAGTGGAAAAAATCGCATTCAAATCGGGTAACCCCTTTGAGAGTTACAGACAGATACACATACACAAGGCTTCTGGTGTGAGGTATTACATACATAACCTTATCTAGGGTATGGGAAGAGAAAACAAGTCACACAAGTCTTCCCAGCAGTAATAATATCCGGGACAAATCACACACGGTCATCTGGCCTCAAACTATAATAGGATTCCCTGTACTCTGGGAACCAAAGACTGATATACGTAAGTACACATAACATTCAAATATTTACATACATATAAATATTTAGATATAATACACAGAAATAATATAATATCAGAAATGTTTGCCCTGAGTAGGGATCGAACCCACGACTCTCGTATTAGTAGTCAGGATCGCTAACCACTAAGCCACCGAGTCAGCATTGGAGACGATACGACACTTAATTACCGAAATTAACACAAGCATTTGAGAAGTTTACAGCGCCAAAAAGATGGTGATTTTTAAACCATAAGAATGTTTTCATTCGATTTGCGTTCATGGCTCAGTGGAACTTGGGCCGAATGCCAAACTTCGGCTTTACTCGCATACGGTCTCTTTTGCTATTTTCATTGTTTTTCATTTTATCATTTTGTCAACAGATGAGAGCAGTGTATTTGGAGTAAACAGCCTGGCGCGTCTACGATGCATTGTGCAAGCGCTCGCCACTAAAGACCACCCTTGACTGCAGTACGTGGCAGCACAGTGTATTAAATAGTACTATAGTTCATTCCGATTCAAAAAAAAAAGCAAAAGGTAACAAACTTATTAGGCAACTGACGTTGACATAGACAGGCGCGGATCCAGGATTTCGTTCAAGGGGGGCAAATTTTCAATGTACCTGTATTTATGAAGCGGTTGATGATATTAGATCATTAATATACAAGTAATTTTTTTGAATAGTTAAGAAATGCCTTTATTTATTATATTTACATTTTATAGAAGTTTTAGTAAATCGGTCAGGCTTCGGGGGTGGGTGGGGGGGGCAATTACACCCATTGCACCACCCCCTGGATCCGAGCCTGGACATTTATTTTTACAACATGTGTCGATTCCATAGTAAGTTTGTTTACCTCTTGCTTATTCTTGATTGGAACAAGGTATAAGTACATACAGTATGGACACTCCCTGCGGCTCTCTGAAGGCTACCTCCCCCTATGGATGGGAACGCGAACGATCCGGTGACAGTCGTCACTTACTCGTAGTTTAGTTATCTTGCTCGCTTCTACATGTCAAAAAGGACCTCCTTTCAGGGACCGCGGAAGTAGTCCAGCATAGGAAGGGGGGGGGGGGGGGGCAAACTTTTTTGAAACAAAGTGGCGCGAACATAGTACTCCATCACGGGCGGGGGGCAACCTTTTTGAAACAATGCTACACGCAGAGCGGTGGCGGAGCTTGCCGAGTCGACACGCCGACTTGAAGGGGAGCGAGAGAACTTCAGTCGAAGAAGAAAGTCTATCTTTCTTTCTTTCCTTCCTCCCTTACTCACACATGCAAACATCTAGTAGTAGTTTTTTAGAGGGGCGCTCCCCCCTGGTTCATTTTAGGGGGGCATTTGGCCCCCTCTGCCCCCCACTTCCGCGGTCGCTGCTCCCTTTAATAGGTAAATAACTCGGACGGTTTGTATGTAGTGTCCGGGGTGTGTAGTCTGCATGTGCATAGGTACTAAAGGAAGACACTCAATATTCAGTATTCAGCAAAGAATACAATATCATTTATTTTGAATAAAAAACAAGCACGTACACACATCAAGACATTAGACCAGCGGTTCCCAAAAGGTGTTCCGCGGAACCCTAGGGTTTCGTGGGAGAGTCACAAGGTTCCGAGAGTTAGGCCTTATTGCCTACAGCTAGCTACATAGGGAACTCGCTGCATTTTATCGGTCAGTTCAGTGTAATTCGGTACCGATCTGTGCAACACATAGTACTCGTATCCTACTCTTTCGCGCATACGGTACAAACATAGCGCGCACAAAAAAATTATTAAATTTAAATTTCAAACTTGAATGAGGTTTAGGACTTAAAGATGAAGATTCCCTTTGGCGAGGTAGGGTTCCGCCAAATAATGGTAAGTCAATTAGGGTTCCACAGCAAGAAAAAAATTGGGAACCGCTGTACTAGACAGACATAATATGTATAAGGGTGTAAATAGATAGACAACTCACGGACACTGAAACAGGGTGTTCTAATTATAAAACTGAACAACTATTCCGTTAGAACCCATACTGAATTTGCAAAAATGACTTCTTATACAAATAGATCGGCCAGTCAGCCAATTTTGAATGCAGAGTCCAATCATTTTTGTCGATGAATCTGTATGGGTTCCTTATGGGAAAATTATTGTGTCATAAGGAACGCATTGTAAAGATTCCGGGACGGGACGGTACGGATATGCATACACTTAAAACAAGGAAAAGTAATAATAATAATAATAATAATAATAATAATAATAATAATAATAATAATAATAATAATATCCGGGACAAATCACACACGGTCATCTGGCCCCAAACTAGGATTCCCTGTATCTTGGGAACCAGAGACTGATATACATACACATATAATTTAAATACATACATATATAGATATAATACACCCAGACTCAGAGCAAACAATTCTGCTCATCACAGAAAAGTTTGCCCTGTGTGGGGATCGAACCCACGACTCTCGGATCAGAGGTCAGGATCGCTAACCACTTAGCCACCGAGTCAGTATTAGAATACATTTCATTCCCGTTGATAGATCTAAATAACATACACTTTTCAACATACTATAAATATCAGAGTTAAATTAAAAAAACCTTGTACGTCACTCGAATTACGCTCGTTCTCTCGTTTACCCTGGGCAGGAATCGAACCCATTCAGCGTAAAAGTCAGGAGCGCTAAACACTAAAGCACCCATTACTTTATATAAAGGAAATTACTTAAAATTATACAGGAAAAACATATGTTTTGCTCAATGTACATAGAGTCCTTATGAAATACCTGAAAAAATTTAAACCACGGCTTCTAGTCATGAATCTGAACAACTTTCCCCAACGAACCTATACTCAATTGGCAAAAAAAAATTTGGACTCATACTAATTGATCAACTGAACCACCAATTTTGTATGGGAAGTCCAAAAATTTTTGTATTATAGGTTCCTTGGGGAAAGTTGTTCAGTCTCGTGAGAAGCAGCCACTGTAAAAATTTTTTCAGGTATTTTAGAAGGACCCTATATGTATATTTCTAGATAGATAAATAAATAGTTTCGAAGATCGATGGTAGATAGTTCGATAGATATAATTGTTTTGTATTTTTGTCAAGTTACTATTAATTTTATAATAAACTTTTATGTACAAAATATTGTTATTTTTATTTTCTATACATAATCTCTCACCTGATGACCAATGAGGGACTAGCTATCTTATATCTTTGCATATGTTTGCTTTGCATGCTTTGCATATCTTAACATTGATGTTTTCTAGCTAACAAACCGAGTCCTACAAAGTTAGATTCTACCGGGAATGGAACCCGCGACCTCCAGTGACGTGCGGCGAGTGGTCTAGCCTCTAGGACACGGAGTCAGTTAAAATTGTTCTTTCATTTAAGATATATTCTTTCTCTCCCTTATCCTCAGTATATACAGGGTGTAACAGAAAGGTGTGATAATACTTCAAGGTGGGCTTTTACCCAATTAAAATTTTAAAAATTTGCGATTTGAACAAACTTGTAGAACAAAAGTTGTTCAGTTTGATGGGTAAAAGCCCACCTTGAAGTATTATCACACCTTTCTGTTACACCCTGTATATGTAACAGAAGAGTTCTTTCATGACTGCTAAACATCAAAGTTAGTTTTTATCAAATGTAAAAAAAAAACACCATATTGTTCTAAAAATGATTGAAATAGGGAAGGAACCATCTTAACTATACAACAACACACTTAGCGCAGTCCCTTGCAAAATATTTTATGACAGTAACATACCATATTGCTACATCATTGTTTCATATCCTTCAAGAACAGTCAAGAGTGAATCGGTGGGACCACGAGTAAACAGTCAATTACTCGTCGGCCCACCAGTGGGACTATGCGGTGGGACGAGTCGGGAGCGAAAATATGTGATTTATTCTACAAAACCATATTTTATACATTTGACTGGTACACAAATACATGTCAAAGAGATTTTCTCTGATAATTCTTCAACTTCTTTCTACAACTTTTGTAAAATCTCGAAAAACCGTTTTGGTCTTTTAATAGAAAGACTCGCACGGTGATCAACAAGTACAAAACCCATCCCATCTCATCCCATTTTGCGAAACTAGTGGAACAAAGTTGTTCCACCACACACCATGTTTGTTTCCGCGAGTAGTTTTTTTACTCTCTGAATAGGTATAACACTTTTAATAATAAATCAATCTAGTTCAATACTATTTCTAAAAATATACTATAGTCCATTCACGAGTACAGATTGACTGGAATAGTCGGGAAGGCGGCCACTGGGCGGAGACTAGTTCTCGCCAAGCCACGCCCATCGGCGTATGCGCATGGGTGGAGTTAGATTTTTTTCTAATTAGTTGTATGAAGAGCAGTATTAAGTATATTTTACATATACACGGTTATAAGAGGATTAAGAGGTTTTTATGAGACTTAGACAAAAAGGATCCCTGGGGTACCAGTTGTACCAAGCGAAATACAGGGTGTAACAAAAAGGTGTGGTCATACTTCAAGGTGGACTTCTACTCATCTTACTGAACAACTATTGTTCCACGACTTTGTTGAATTCCCAAAAATTTTTTTGTAATTTCCATACAAACTTAGCTCGCAAGCTGATTGATTTGTATGAAAAGTTCAAATATATTTTTTGCGATTTCTGCAAAGTTGTAGAACAAAAGTTGTTCAGTTTGATAAGTAGAAGGCCACCTTGAAGTATTACTTACCACACCTTTTTGTTACACCATACCTACTGGCTGTGTGTTATCTATCACTTAAATACTATTAATAATTACCCGCCCATTCTGTAACACAGCCAGGATTTCGTTATTTATAAATACACTTTGTACCGCCATTTTAACGCATAGATAAAATCGTTTTCATTACCCCAGCAAGCACTTTTTCCTTAGACTCCTAAGAAAATCCTGCCTATCTCATTTTGGGCATAATTAGAGCAATCATAATGCCAAGTCTGTCACAAATATTACGTTGTCCCAAAAGTCCTTGCCACATATAATTTACGTATTTCGTATTCGTATTTGAATTCGAGCGGGGTTGAGAAAGTTCTAGTATATTCTAGTAGTCCAGTCATCGAGGAGGTTGAGGTATGCATTAACTCCTCTGTCCGTAAAACTTTGCAGTATGATTAAGTAGGTTCCATAGATGAGGTGTGACAAGGTATCCCGGAGATTTAAGTTTTGGAAGTAGGTATTTTATACCTAAACATGAATATTG
The DNA here is from genome assembly GCA_958295455.1 of Coleophora deauratella. Taxonomy (NCBI): domain Eukaryota; kingdom Metazoa; phylum Arthropoda; class Insecta; order Lepidoptera; family Coleophoridae; genus Coleophora; species Coleophora deauratella. The sequence goes on along the minus strand of OY282414.1, from coordinate 3,917,619 downwards.
CTAATAACTCTTACCGAACAATTTCTCAATCCATTATTCCAACGCGATATGTTAGTGTTAGGTTGTTATTATACGTATGTAAAACTGTCCAAAACTTTTTCGAACTTTTTAACTTCGATATTTAACAAAATATGTTATTTTGCTATAATTACCAAGGTATAATTTCTCGATTAAATTTTATTTTTTACTATGGTTTTATACCTTATTAGACTTTTCTATGTGTAAGTATCCAAAACATTTTCCTATAGGAACATAATGTTATAGTTTCCGTATAAATGCTCACGGCTCATAATTTCTCAGTCCAATTTTATTCCTTTAGAAGTCACAATTTACAGAAGTAAACAGCTTTTTAAAACTATCCAATGAAATTTCGGCAAATAGTAGTTTTAGAATTTCTTTAGATAATACGTTTATTACAAATTCACGGCTTACGGGGCGGCGGCGGACGTAGACGCGATGCGCGTGGCGCGTACCGCATCCGCTCAAGGTCAAACAATGAAGCGATACATACATCTACATTCATTTGAAAAAAAATCGATATACTCTGCTTGGGGAGTCTAAGGAAGGGTGCCGATATTCTTTTTACTGTAAAGGATACAGAGTTTAGATTTTTCCTTGACTAATACTATTGAATTTTTTGCGTATTATGTACCGTAAAGTAAAAAATCAAATTTTACTATTGTTACCCCGTCTGAGTGTACGGATATTAGGCTATGTAGGTATGCTCGTGACCGAAGATTGTCATTTTCAGTAACTTTTTTATCAAATGTCAAAAACGGCATTTTGTTCTGAAAATGTTTGAAAGGAGAATGGGCGATTTTGGCCCATATGTTGTAACACTTGTAACGCATTGTGACCTATATCGTAAGATAGGTCACACAAAGTACAAACTTTTTTTGTATGATAGCTCACCTGGATCTCGTGCAGAAGAAAAGTTATTAGGCATAACCTAACGAAAAAGTTTGTACTTGATATAGAATAGAAAAGAAATATGTTTATTCAGAAAATACAAACATATATGGAAGCAACAAATACAGTTGATTAAAATAACATAACATAGTAAAAAAAAGAGAAAAGAGCAATAAAATTACATCAATTAATTGTAAGTATTATTGTAACTTATGAAAATATAGCATAAAATATACCCACTTATCGAGGTAAAACATGATTATGCTCATCGTTACAGCCAAAACACGCTGTTAACTGTGCAGTGGTAATGGTCATCAGATCATGTAGGTTAACTGATTACACGTACGATCATTACCTAGATGGGTTTGACTGTAAGTGGCATTTATCTCGACTGTTTCCGTGCTTTGAAAGGCAGTTGTTAACTTGTTATACCACATCGGAGGTCCATGAGGATGGCCTAACCATCCCCATACAGAAAAAGTATCTGCGCTAACACTGGGGACGACATTGATTATTATCAAAAACCGTTACTGATTTGCTTACTGAGGCATGTAGTTCCCTTATTCTATTTTTTAACTTTGAAATTAAAACTATTAGGTATTAGGCATTATGAAGCTTCTTAATAATAATAATTTTTCAAGGTTATTGATAGGCTTCCCTTTAGGGTTTTCAAAACTGGTCTTGCGTTGCCCGTCTCTAATGGCCCACGACCGTCACCAATTCTATGAACTATGTACTCCGCCCATTGCCACTTTCGTTAAGCGATTCTGTGAGCTATGTGCGTTACTTTATATTCTCACTACGCACCTCCTCAGTTCTGATTTGATCACGTAAGGAAACTCCAAGCATACTTCATAGCGCTTTGGGTGACCTTGAGTCTTCTTATGAGGCTCATACGAAGCGAACATGTCTTATTGTTAGTTCCATATGGTTATTACTAGCAACACAAACTGATTAAAGACTTTACTCTTGAGACACTTGAGAGGTATCTTTCTTGAAGTTAGACGTACCTAGCTGGACTTTTTGTGCAAGGCACATATATAGGGTGACTTTAATTAGTTCTTGATATAAAAGACTGTGCATGTGCTAATGATAACAAACAACTTTCTCTAAGGAACCCATAGTCAAATCGTAAAAAAAATGTGGACTCTCCATACAAATTGACCAACTTACCGGCCAAATTAGTATGAAGAGTAAATTTTTTTTGCGATTTGACTATGGGTTCCTAAGGGAAATTTGTTTGTTATCATGAGCACATGCACACCCTTTGGTATCAAGAACTAATTTAAAGTCACCCTATTAGTCAATAACTTCGAGTATAGTCTCCAAACTTCAGAGCCATGGGTTTTCAGGACATGGACTTTTGACATCATTTTTGTCTTATGTTCATTTTAAGACCGAGTTGTTGAGATGGTCTATTGAGTCCATTGATATCTGTACCTCTTCTTATAACAACAGTGAACAGGCTGTTAGATATAACGTCTCCCTGTTTCACCCTTTTCTGCAGCGGGACAGATTTCAAATTTTTGTTTTGATAACGGACTAACATTGCGGCGTTCCCGTTCAAGCGCTTTAGCCAGGACTCGATCCAATCAAAAGTTTTCTCATAGTCCACAAACGCTGAATATAATGGCTGATTATATTCTACGATTTCCTGTTTTGTCTTCCGCACCCAGCTTATGTATGTGTTCTATGGTACGGATAACTTTTCGAAATCAGGCGTATTCAGAAAGCTAGAAGTCGTCAAACCTGCGTGCGTGACGATTCGTAATGACTCTCGAAAACGGCTTGTATATAAAGATCTGAAGTGAAATACGTCTATAGTTCGTCTTTGCTCGATCTTTGACGTAAAACAGCATCTTAGGTCAATCAGTTATCTGCGATTGATTGATTGGCTTTCTGTGGGTGCATGAGTATGCGCCAGTTACACATTGAAGCACAGAAGTAACATTTCACAAGAAGTGTATACGATGGCTCAATGTATGTGTCTGTGAGCATGTGCTTGGTTCTGGTTTGCTTGTGTGTACGTGTGTACAACTCATATCATCTCCACTGCAGGGGCACGGATCTCTTTTCATATCTCGGGAAGATTAAGACATACTCCAAATGGAGGTAGGCAAGTCCAGATTGGTGGAGTTGTAGGACTAGTAGCCGACCCCAGTATCAGAAGTTACTGCAGCTGCTTTTAAGCCATATGCTTAACGACTGAAGCCGGTACCAACACTTTTCTGCTATTTCTTTAACAGTTTTATTCTTCAATTTGGCTTCAACTTGTCTTCATTGACTGAAGTTCTTGGCCGACGAGCGAGCGTATCATTTTCAACACTTCGCGACCTTCTATAAACAATTTGCACCATTCATACAACATGGACTGACTAATATCCTAATGTCCATATTGTTTATGAAGCCCTGCAAAAAATTCATATATTCTTTCTTTCCTTAAATCAAAGCTCCTGTTATGTGTAACGTTCTTCAGTTCAAGTTCAATTATAGGAAGAAAAACTCACAAAGTCGCACTTTTGAGTAGCAAAGAACATAACAAATTTTCCTTTATAGTAACTGAAGAACATTATACAAGACAGGACCCATAAGTAATATCTGGTGCGTAGCCGTTGTTGGTTTAGCTCAGACTGAGTGCAGCGGGCCGAGACGCTTTCGTCGCAGCTTTGCGTTTACATAATGGTTATAGCTACTTATGTTCTACTTATAGGTAAGTATATTACTGTTAAAGCTATGTGGAGTCCGTCGCCAATAGGCGCTTTTATTGTCATGTGGCTTTCTGGCCGCATGTGGGTCGTGCCCGCATGCGTGCCGCCCGCAACCTATCGTTTCATTACATGTTTTTAGGGTCTTTTTATTTTCATATCCGTGGAACACGCACGCGGGTCGCTTTGAAAACACCGCACGCATGCGGGCAGAAATCCGCATGACAATAAAAGCGCCCTTAGCTGTGATAGTTTTCCTTTTAACTTCGTAATGCCGTGATTTTTTTAACATTTCTAGAAACAACTGCCGTGTTTTTTTTTTTTTCATTTCTAGTAACAACCGTTTAGCTGGAAGAAAGATGGGGGACATGACTTTAACAAAAAAATTGCATATTAAAGCTTAATATTTCGAAAACGGATCCCTAAATTGAAAAATGCTTTTCGCAAACCTACTATATTTAAAAAACCTGAAATGAAATGAAATGAAATGAAAATATTTTATTCGAAGTAGGTAGCAGTGTACACTTTTCGAACGTTATTATTTTACGTAAGAAGAAAGATGGGGGACATGACTTTAACAAAAAAATTGCATATTAAAGCTTAATATTTCGAAAACGGATCCCTAAATTGAAAAATGCTTTTCGCAAACCTACTATATTTTAAAAAACCTGAAATGAAATGAAATGAAATGAAAATATTTTATTCGAAGTAGGTAGCAGTGTACACTTTTCGAACGTTATTATTTTATCTACCTAACACGAGGTTCCTACCACTCGGAACTCGTATACCCACCGTTTCGGGAAGTGTTTGCGGAGTGAGAAGAAACGGCGGGCCCTAAAGAAACTCCCTCCAACACTTTTTTTTTTTTTTTTAAGTCTTATATTCTATTACATCTTAATGCTAGATCAATAAATGAATTATACAATGTCATGTCTGTAAATAAAATATGCAAAATTAAGAATAAAGTAAGAAGAATAAAGAAAGAAAGGATTCAAAAGAAATAAATAACCTACCCAACGACTCCCTAACTAATTAATGTTTTGTACAATAAAGAGATTACAAACAAACAAACTCCCCACACCATGAGATAGTCGAGAAAAAAAATTTCATCCCCACTTCACGTGTAGGGGAGGTACCCTGAAAGATTTTATTTTACGACTTTGTCGGCGTGATTAATATACATATCCGTGCCAAATTACTGCTCTCTAGTACTAATAGTCTCTGAGCTAAGCCGTGGACTAACAGATAGACAGACAGAAAGACGAACATGGCGAAACTATATCCTTGTCGACTAGGGAACCCTAGAAATTGAGTGTCCTAGAAGTGTTTTGTGTTTTGTTTTGTTTTTTGACACCGATAGTTTTATAAATAAGTTTAAATTGACCAATGATACAATGTATCTACCATTTGTACAGAAAAAAAGACTAGCTAATTCGTTAGCTTACAGTATTTTACATCGTACCGACTGTATTCAGTCGGTAATTACCTGCGTAACGACGGAGGAGCCCGTCGCCGGTGTCGGCACCGCAGGTATGGCGCAGCCTATAATTGCACTAGACAGTGCGGTGCTGGCACTGGTAGCGGGTCTCGAACTCCAGATTTAAACTAGGTTCAGAGACAACGAGGAAATCCAACTCTTTGAAATTAGTACACCAAAATATACAAGGCTTTCTCGGCAAAGAATTCGAAATAGAATTATTTTTGGAAAAATTTAATATAGATATTTTATGTATTACAGAGCACTGGCTCAAGGAACATGAAATGCTTTTTAATTTTGAAAATTATAATATGGCCAGTGCATTCAATCGAAAGACTGCGATTCGCGGTGGCTCCGCTATATAACTTAAAAATACCCTAAAGACTAAGGTACGGAAAGACGTCGTAAGTCTTTCGATTGAAAGAACTGTGGAGCTATCTTGTGTGGAGCTGGAGAACCACATCATTATCTGTGTATATAGGCCCCCATGTGACGATAACTTTGCTCGTTTCGAATCAGTAATGGAGGATGCTTTAAATTTAGTAAGTAAAAGTAATAAATCTGTCATCGTATGCGGCGACTATAACGTTGATTTATTAGAAAAGAAGTCCCTAACAACAAGAATTATTTGTCTTTTTAAGTCGTTTGATTTGGATTATTTATTCTTAGAACCAACTAGAAAAACAGAGACTTCTGCCACATGTATCGATAATATTTTCTGTAACTGTAGCCATGTAGAGAAAAAAGTTATTAACTGCTTGAGGTCTGATCATAGCGGACTAATGGCTAGCTTTCCTTTCAGGTCAATTATAAAACAAATTAAAATACAGTCGAGGCCTGTCACTGTTAAAAGAATAGAAAAGTATAAAAAAGCGTTAAATGACAAGCTGCCCATACCAAATTTTGATAATGAACCAGAAACCAACAATATGTACAATGATTTGTTTACAGTAATTGAGCGAGAATTTCAGGAAATTTTTAAAACTAAATCTATAAATATTGATAATAAATTTAAGTTTTGTGAATGGGCTACTGTAGGAATTTAGAAAAGCCGTCAAACCTTATTTGATCTTTATGAGAAAAAAAGTTATATATTTGATGACAATTTCAGAAATTATGTAAAACGTTATTCAAAAATATTCAGAAAGGTATGCTGCACAGCCAAATCTAATTTCTTAGCCAGAAAGATAAAACTATCTGATGATAAAATTAAGACGGTTTGGAATATAATAAATAAAGAAACCGGTAAAGTCAAGAAACACGATAAAGATTTTGTTTTACAAACAGATAAAGGCAAAATAACATCTAACGCAGAAATAGCTACGGAATTCGAAACGTTTTTCACAAACATACAACTTAAGCTAACTGAGGCCCTGGACTCATCACCCACATATGCTAAAAAAATATTAGAAGAAAATGTAATTTTTTGTGATGAAATATTCTATTTTAGAGAAATTGGACCTGAAACAGTTGTTAAAACTTTTAAGTCGCTTAAAGTGAAACAAACTGAGGACTTGTGGGGTTTATCAGTTGAGGCCCTGGACTCATCACCCACATATGCTAAAAAAATATTAGAAGAAAATATAATTTTTTGTGATGAAATATTCTATTTTAGAGAAATTGGACCTGAAACTGTTGTTAAAACTTTTAAGTCGCTTAAAGTGAAACAAACTGAGGACTTGTGGGGTTTATCAGTTAAATTAATTAGTAATGTAATTGACGTATTAGCACCACATTTAGCATACCTTTTCAATATTAGTATAGAAAGTGGTGACTTTCCAGATCTCATGAAGTGTAGTTTTTACTATAGTATTTTTAAGTAATATAGCGGAGCCATCGCGAATCGCAGTCTTTCGATTGAATGCACTGGCCATATTATAATTTTTTATACCTCTTTATAAATCAGGTTCCAAAACTGATGCGGGAAATTACAGACCTGTTTTTGTATTACCCGTCCTTAGTAATGTCTTTGAAAAAATTATGCTCAACCAAATGCTACAACACTTCACTTTAAACAAACTTCTGCATAACCAACAATTTGGCTTCACGAAATCAATCGTGGTCGATCAACTACCGATGCAGGAGTAGCACTTATACGAAACATCTATGATGCTTTTGAGAAATCACAAGATGCAATAGGAGTGTTTTGTGATTTATCTAGAGCATTTGATTGTGTGGAACATCAAACTTTATTTCTTAAACTAAAGCATTACGGTGTGGAAGATAGGGCTCTCAGTCTTCTCAATTCTTACCTTAACAATAGGTTACAAACAGTCCAAGTAAATAGCACAAATTCTCTCGGCTCTACAGTAAAAATAGGCGTTCCCCAGGGATCTATTTTAGGCCCCTTTCTCTTCCATGTTTATATAAATGACTTACCATTTATGGTGCAACGTCTCTCAAATATTGTGTTGTTTGCAGATGACACATCTCTTATTTTTAAGGTAGACAGGAAAGACAGCAAAATTGATGAAGTGAACAACACACTTTCAGAGATACATAAATGGTTTACTGTTAATAACTTGCTATTAAATGCCAAAAAGACAAAAGTAATAAAATTCAGATTACCAAATGTCAAGCAAACTCACGATAATGTAATATTAGATAGTAATATTTTAGAGTCCGTAAATAGCACTGTTTTTCTTGGTATTACTTTAGATGCTTCCTTACAATGGGGACCACATATAGAAACCTTAGCAGGAAAGCTTAGTTCAGCTGCCTACGCCGTCAAGAAAATAAGGCAACTAACAGATGTAGATACTGCAAGACTAGTGTATTTTAGTTATTTTCATAGTATAATGTCTTACGGCATCTTAATTTGGGGACATGCGGCTGACATAGAAACTATTTTCATACTGCAAAAAAGAGCCATTCGCGCTATCTATCAGATGCGATCTCGAGAGTCATTGAGGAACAAGTTTAAAGAAATAAATATTTTAACTGTTGCCAGTCAATTCATATATGAAAACATCATGTATGTTCGTAAGAATTTAGATTTATTTACGAAAAACAGTGACAGGCATAATTTTAATCTTAGAAATAGAAATAATATCGAAGTTGCTTATTCGAGACTGAGTAAGGTAAAGAAGTCGTTCATGGGGCAGTGTATAAAATTCTACAATAAAACACCTGAAAATGTAATTAGTTTATCCGAAAATAAGCTTAAGACTTATGTAAAGATACGCCTGTGTTCAAGAGGATATTATAAAACCCAAGACTATGTTAATGACAATGATGTATGGACATGTATAGATCTTCCAGCTCATAGCTTTAGTAATGACATCAATTGTAATAGATATTAAGTATTTATTTCAAAAAATGTGTTGGGGCGAGTTTCTTTTGGGCTCGACGTTTCTTCTCGCTCCGCTAACACTTCCCGAAACGTTGAGTGTACAAGTTCCGCGTGGTAGGAACTTTGTACTAGGTAGAAAAAAAAGACGATTTAAAAGTATGCGTACAGCATCTACTTAAATAAAAAATATTTTGACTTTGACTTTGACGTTTTTAGTGCAGAGGTGCAAAAAATTAAAAAATCTAATTAAATAATTAATTAATTATTAATTTAATAGGAACTGTGGCGACAGCTCTTCAGCGGGAAGTGAGTTACCTTCGCCAGGCGAGGTCGTATGCCTGGGGACCGGCCGTGGTCCAACCGTTGATGGTTGGAACTCGTATATATCCGTAGTGCGAAGAAACTTTCAATATCGCGTTCTAGGATTAGTTGATGGCGGTGCGATAGATGTCGCCACATCACTCCCCCTCCGAGACCTGAGGTCAATCCGTTTTGAGTTGGCGGTGCAGTGTTGCCGGTGCATACGGCGGGGCGACGACGTGCGTCGCGATGCGGCGGCTGCGGTAAGTAGAGAACGCCAGGCCGAAGTGCTCAACTCAAGTCCAAAGCTGAGTCAGGACGAGGAGGTTCAGGCGTGCGGTGCAGGGGAAGTAGGCGTCGTGGAGCGCGTGCTCTATACAGCGTGGGCTGCCGACAGCTTGCTGCCTGAAAAGTGAAGCTCGCTGGTTCCATGGTGTACGATGCGGTGTCAACGGGTTTGCGAACCTGATGGGCTTCAGAGTGAAGTATCAGGGCCAGGAAGCTCAATTGACGGCTTTCGTTGGTCCTGGTAAACTTCGATGTACTGGACTGCTGTGCTGCTGCGGCTTGCATTACCAACTGGAGTGTTGTTGAGGAGTGTGATGTCTAAGGTTGCGCCAGGATGTTTAGCGTCTGGGATCACCACTATAGGAACTGTGTGTTAGCACTCTTCGGAGGAATAGGGAGGTACCTCCGCCAGGCGAGGTGGTATGCCTGGGGACCGGCCGTGTTCCAACCAATGATGGTTGGAAGTTGTATAGTTAATCTGAAGAAACTTTCAATAGCGCGATCTAGGTTTAGTTCGTGGCGGTGCGATAGATGTCGCCACAAATCTAACGCGGAAAACACACTGCTCCGCTCACCGCGACGAATTGCGGTGGAGCAGATTTAAACTTTGTACTGTAAAATGTTGATTTGTATACAAAAACCGCGGGGTATCACACACTTCCACCGCTTCTCCAGCCTGAGGCGCGATTCGCACGACATGGATCCGCGCTCCCGGACGGAGACGCGGTGCGATTCACAGGTATACTCGTACCACTGCACCGCAGTACCGTCCGGATTTTTGTCTACGACGGAATTCGGACGAAAACCGTCCGGTGGGGCGGAAACCGCGCCTTCGTCGTGCACCGCAGTTTCGGACGAAAACCGTCCGGTGGAGCGGAACGCTGCCGCATGCGAATTTCGTCGCTTCGCGCTCCCGTCCGACTTCCGCCTCAGTGTGATATCCGCGTAATAGTCGTCTCAGGGAAGGGGAGGATGATGGAAGGACCCCATAAAGGGGGTTGTTTTAGGGTAGAAATGGGCCATTCGGGATATACTGTATATGTACGAATATTAATCGACACATTAAAATCAGGGAGGTTGGGGATGCAGATTCTTTGAAATCCGCGGATGCGGATATTTAAAGGCTCATCCGGGGATGCGAATCTTAATACTACACAAAAAGGGAAAAGGACTACACAAAAAATCGCCCCCACCCACAACAGATTACAAACGTATCTCAGTCAATACATCTGTGCAGCCTGATGTTTTTTTGCTATGACGACATCCGCCGTAGATATGGGGTTTTCATGCAAATCGAATTTGATTTCCAATACTAATTTGGAGGCTCATTTGATCAAATAGGTAGTATGAGGAGTTCAAAAACTTTTTTGCGGGTTTGTTCAGATTCATGAGTAGTCGTAGAAAGTTGTTGTTACAACATACAACTTTTCATCTCTACCAGCTAGAAAACTTTACACGATAGTGATAGAAGCTGGTGTTCGAAATTCCAACACTTTAACTAACATTCGCAGCAACAAGCTGCTTTGAATCAACAGATTAATAAACAGTTTTTCACCTGTCCAGCGCGAAAAGAGTGCCTTTGGTCTCTGAAAATTCGCAGCAAAAGTTGTTTTTGCTTTAGGCGTGAGAAAAAGTGATTCGAATTTCGAAAAAAAGATGAGCGATGGTTGGTTCAGAAACTCATTTTGGCGTAGGGAGCGTTTTAATTGATAAGCACACAATGTTATATGTTATTTAAAGAAATTCAAGTTTATAAATTGTGCTACTGTATTTTTAAAGACGTAATATTTAAAATAAATATGTAGTTACTAGTAAACATGAATATCGTTTACCTAAAAATATCATATTTATATCTAAGGTTTTTATAAAAATGTTAAGTAGCGCAGTTTCCGAACGCAACCTCTAAATTAAAAACATTATGGTTCATTCCAATCAAAAAAAAGCAAAACGTAAACAAACTTACTATGGAACTGACACATGTCAATGTCATCTGCATACTACGTTTGTTTACCTTTTGCTTTTTTTTGATTGAAATGAAGTATATAATAAAAAACTATATTGCCTCCAGAGAAAATTTAATCAACTACGATTTTATTTTACTCGCAGGTTGAAAGTTGTGTTTAACATGAGAGCAGGTCATTTTTATGTTTCGTGCCTTTAAATCACTCACAATGCTCAGTAGTCTATATAAGAAACTTTTTTATAGAGCTTTTGTTATTAATTATACAATGGAGGTTGGTTGCCGGGACTTGTACCGAGCACACGTCTGTTAGGTTAATTTTACAATTATTACCGTTTTAGAATAGTTTCAACGTTATTTTTGTGATGGAGAAATAGCTGTGATCCCGATTTGAGATAAGCGATAATAAGAAGAGGATTAACTCAGGAGACAGCTCCGTTTTCCGAGTTCCAGCAGCAAACCACCACGTGGAGCGTCTTTAAGTGCCCATCACCCTTAGAGCCGTCACTTTCACTTGACATTGGCGTTTCGCCATTTTTTTTTATTGAAGATTCTCCCATTTTTCACTAGACATTGGCAAAATCACGCTCGGAATGAGATGTGGAATGCCAAATAGAAAAATAGAATAGAATAGAAATAATTATACAATGAAGAATACCACCAATTTTTTTTTATCTTAAAATATACTCTACTAAAAATAAATAAATATGGTGAAAAAAAATTTTTGATACGTTTGATAGTTTCCGAGATACTGAATTATTTAGGTAGGCAAGTGACGCGGGGTCACCGTACGCTGCTGTGACGTCACTCCACAACGGTCGCTCAGTGCGCGCACTGCTCCCTACCTGTATGTATGAAGTTTGCGTTGAAAATTTTAAAAATGACGAATCCACAAACTAGAAAATCGTGCTCGTGTCAAAGTGCTTAAATACAACTACCAATATACCCGAAAAGTTATTTTTAATTACTATATTTTTGAAATGGATGAGAAAGTATGATCCACCCAGACCCAAAACCAAAAGTTATGTCTATCACCTTCTTCTTATCTTATAACTTTTGCATAAGCAGTAACGTCGTCGCCGTAGCTATTTCTAGCCAATCTAAAATAAAATAAATATGAGTTAACCTATACATATAAAAAATAAAAACAGGACAAGTGCGAGTCTGACTCTCGCGCAGAGGGCTTTGTCTATACCTACAAACAAACAATATTTAAAATTTTATCAACTTATTTTAAGATTTATAGAAACTTCTTAGAGATTTTCCTGTAATTTATAAGCAAAGATCTATTTTCTGTATAATTTGTTTAAGTTTTATGCCCAGTTTTCGGAAATAAGGAGTGAGGGCCATGGTAAAGGTGATGGTGTCAAAATCACTTATGTCATCAACTGTAATATAATGACACAATAACGACACTGAAGCGGTCAAAGCTCAGCGCTGCTTACATGGTCGCGTCGATCACGCAGGTTAACTGACTACAGACACGGTCATAACCTGGATGGCTTTGACTGTTAGTGGCATTTATCTCGACCATTTCCGTGCTTCGCAAGGCACGTTAAGCCGTTGGTGCCGGCTGCTATCATTAGATGGCAGTCGTTAAACCATGCCGGAGGCCTTTCAGGCGGCTTTCGACACTGGGGTTGGCCACTAGCCCCACAACCTCCACCAATCGATCACGCAGGTTAACTGACTACAGACAGGGTCACAACTTGGATGGGCTTAAATATCAGTAACTATCACTAGATGGCAGTCGTCAAGCTATGTCGGAGGCGTAATAGGCAGCTTGGATGGACTGCTAGTCAAGTCCATCCAAGCTGTGACCGTGTTTGTAGTCAGTTAACGTGTGTGTTCGACGCGACCACGTAAGCAGCGCTGAGCCATGACCGCTTCAGTGTCGTTATTGTGTCATTATATTACAGTTGATGACATAAGTGATTTTGACACTATCACCTTTTACCATGCTCCTCACTTCTTATTTCCGAAATATCAAGTTCATAAATATCATTATTACCTACATTTTTAGGATTCCGTAGCCAAATGGCAAAAAACGGAACCCTTATGGATTCGTCATGTCTGTCTGTCTGTCTGTCTGTCCGTATGTCACAGCCACTTTATTTCCGAAACTATAAGAACTCTACTGTTGAAACTTGGTAAGTAGATGTATTTTGTGAACCGCATTAAGATTTTCATACAAAAATATAAAAAAAACAATAAATTTTGGGGGCTCCCCATACTTAGAACTGAAACTCAAAACATTTTTTTCATCAAACCCATACGTGTGAGGTATCTATGAATAGGTCTTCAAAAATGATATTGAGGTTTCTAATATCATTTTCTTCTAAACTGAATAGTTTGAGCGAGAGATACTTCCAAAGTTGTAAAATGTGTGTCCCCCCCGCCGTAACTTCTAAAATAAGGGAATGATAAAACAAAAAAAAATATATGATGTACATTACCATGCAAACTTCCACCGAAAATTGGTTTGAACGATATCTAGTAAGTAGTTTTTTTTAATACGTCATAAATCGTAAACCGCAATTTACCTTTCATTCAAGTTACAACGAACTACAAAAACTTTTATATTAAGTTACTTGCTGCTACGGAACCCTTCATGGGCGAGTCCAACTCGCACTTGGCCGCTTTTCAATACTAGTAATGAAAAATAGGTATGTAGGTTCTTATAGGGATCAACGTGATAGGAAGAAAAAATAAGTTGTAAGTACCTACTTTTGCATTTTTTATCATTGTGTCTCGGCGGCCGCGGTAAAGAAATCGGAGTTATTCTAGAAATAGTAGCTTAACTCGTCTATTTAAGAATAAGAGAATGATAAAACTAAAAAATATATGATGTACATTACCATGCAAACTTCCACCGAAAATTGGTTTGAACGATATCTAGTAAGTAGTTTTTTTTTAATACGTCATAAATCGTAAACCGCAATTTACCTTTCATTCAAGTTACAAAGAACTACAAAAACTTTTATATTAAGTTACTTGCTGCTACGGAACCCTTCATGGGCGAGTCCGACTCGCACTTGGCCGCTTTTCAATACTAGTAATGCAAAATAGGTATGTAGGTTCTTATAGGGATCAACAAATTTGTGATAGGAAGAAAAAAATAAGTTGTATGTACCTACTTTTGCATTTTTTATCATTGTGTCTCGGCGGCCGCGGTAAAGAAATCGGAGTTATTCTAGAAATAGTAGCTTAACTCGTCTATTTAAGAAATCATTAGATTTTTCAATCAATTTTTAAAACTGTCATCGATTATACTTGTAACACTAATGTAACACCGATTCACATAAAAAAAACTCCAGTTAGAAATGTTATTGTAGGCGACCATAGGGACCATCCGATAGCAATGTATGAAGAACACAGTACGGTGAGAGCGGCGAGTTGTTGTATGACGTCACGCGCGCTTGGCGCGCCCGAGCGAAGTATTTGAAAAAGGCGGAAACTAAAATTATCGTAACTTCAAAACTACTCGCTTGATTTAAATAAAACAAAAACAGGTGTATTTCTAGACATTTAGGCTACAAGGTCATAAAGTTTCAAGTGATTTAACGGACCCATTAACGTTCTTCATTATTATTAATTATTTATATTAATAATTACAATTAATAATTTACAAAATTATATTCCTGAAATAAAATATCACAATAATTAGTTATGCTGTCCTAGATCCGCATCCGCATGAAAATCCGCATTGAATATTGCGGATGATATAGATACGGATGTCAAAATTTATGCGAAAGCTCCATACAGCGGATACAGCGGATGCGGATGCTAATATCCGCATCCGCATCCGTAAATTATTAACAAAAGCTCTATAAAAAAGTTTTTTTTATTCATACAATTTTATAAACCAGTAATATTTTCAAGTAAGTAGCAAAGTACATTATTACACCAAAAGGCAACAAAGTTACTTTTAATCAAATAAAATGGTCCAGGTTTTTAACTTTCAATACTTTAATAATTTAATAAAAAAACAAGGATTAGTATTATTATTTAGGGTTCCATACCCAAAGATCAACGGGACCCTATTAATAAGCCTCCGCTGTCTGTCCGTCTGTCCGTCTTTCTCTCAGCGGGCTGTATCTCATGAACATCTCTGATTAAATGATTTATTTTTGTTTTTTATATTATTTTATTGTATTTTTTAGCTTTCGTACTATGGCGCTGAACGCCGCCATACGTATAATATTTTTTTACATTATTTATAGGTACCTAACAAGTTATTTGATGTTGATGTTTTTGTATTCTATATTTCACAGTCTTTTAGTGAGTTTTTTTTTACTATCTGTGGAATACCTACTTACGCGTAATTTTGTGCAGATCAAACGAATCCGAACATATTTTTTTAGAACTATTACTATTATACAAAATAAAGTGCGAAAAGGCCGGAAATGGGTAATGGCCGGCAAACGGATCGCGTGACCTTACGTACGTGTGTGACGCTTCATACATATAAGTTTAATGTATCGAAATTTTATTGGATAACATGAAATACTGTTTATATTTATTATTATATACCATATAAATAAATAAAAATGGACTGAGAAATTTTACATAATTAGTTATAGCATAAAAACTATTATGCTATGATCTTAAAGGAAAATCTTTTGGATACTTATACAAAAAGATGTCCAGCAAGATATAAAACTATACTGAAAAATAAAACTTAATCGAGAAATTATTCATCGGAAGTAAAATCGAAAAAATCATGTTTTGCTTAACTTAAGCGTCACAAAATTCGAAAAAGTATTGGATACTGCTATATACGCGTGCCATTAAGTTACTACTAACGAATAGTACAGAAATATTCGATCGAGCAATTATCCACCGAATTTTAAATGCAATTTTCATGTTTAGGTATAAAACACATACTTCCAGCCACAAAATCTTTTGGCTTCTTTGTCATCTTCCATCTATACACTATCCTTCACAATCGTGCAAAGTTTCATTGATAGAGAAATTAATGTTGGGGTCTCCATACAAAGAAACTCCTCGATGACTGGGCTATAGTACGCACCCGTGCCTCCACAGCGGGGCTATATAAAGGCGCGGGCGCAACGCGGTGCCCAGTTAATTAGCGAAAATGGACGCACGTCAGCTCCGAGCTATTATGTTATACGAGCACAACCTTAATACCTCTTCGACGGAAACTGCTAAAAAGATAAATACTGCATTTGGCCCGGGAACTACTAGTGATCGCACTGTACGATTTTGGTATAAGCGCTTCGACGACGGTGATTTAAGTTGTGAAGATCAACCTCGTTCTGGCCGACCTACCAGCTTTGACGAAGATGCATTGCGCCGCGAACTTGAGCTGCACCCGGACTACAGCACGCGCGATTTGGAGAAGGCACTCGGATGTCCCCGCATGACTATAGATCGTCACCTTAAGTTGATGGGTTATCGCAAGGTGATGTCTCGATGGACCCCTCACGCCTTAACCGACCACGATCGAGTCAACCGTGTTGCCATTTGTCAAAGTTTGCTGCTTCACCCGCACAGGGATAATTTTTTGAAGGAGATTGTTACGGGAGACGAGAGCTGGATTCGTTACGAAACTGACACACGGCATGCCTATTGGCTACTTCATAGTGAAAGCCCGCCAGCACAGCCCAAACCCGATCAACACGGTTATAAACTTATGTTGTCGGTTTTTTGGGATTCACAAGGAATGATCTTCTGGGATCTGCTTGAACCTAATCAGACGATTAATGCTAACATTTATACGGAGCAGCTTCGTAAACTAGCAGACGCTATACGGACTAAGCGGCCAAAACGAGTTGGAGTCCAGCTTCTTCACGACAACGCGCGCCCCCACTGTGCAAAGTTAACTCATAAACAGCTGGAGGAGCTAGCGTGGCAAACTGTTCCGCATCCACCTTATAGCCCGGACCTAGCGCCTTCAGATTTTCATTTATTCAGGGCCCTGAAGCGCCATTTACTGGGTAAAAAAATTTGAAAATTATTCCGAACTGAAAACAGAACTCAATCATTTTTTTGAGTCCCAGCCTGTCTCTTTTTGGGAGAAAGGCATCCAAACTTTGCCCAGTAGATGGTTGACTGTAGTTAATAACGAGGATGATTATATACTTGAGTAAATGTTAAATAAATGATAAAAATATATAAATACATGAATACTTCTTATTGGCAAGGACTTCTGGGACAACGTAATATACTTTTTCAGATACACGTGCCTAAATGTATACCTATCTTTTTTGTACAGACAAAATGTCAAAAATATATATTTTACAAAATAAGTTACGAACACTGCGGCAAAAACCTCTTAAAGAGGTTAACCTGAGCACTGTGGACTCATCTTTAAACTAATTTAAGGTTTCCCTTTACTTACAGGTCTTGCCCTCACAAGAAAAAAGGCCGCAAAGTAATTATATGCAGTTTCAGTATACATTGCGATCTTCTTTCTTATGGGGGTAGTATAGCTATATGAAATCGTTCTAATTGTGTCTAAAAAAACAAAGGCCGGCAACGCACTTGTGACTCCTCTGGTGTTGCGGGTGTCTATGGGCGGCGGTAATCGCTTACCATCAGGTGATCCGTCTGCTCGTTTGCCACCTATGCCATAAAAAAACACAAAACCATAGTTTCAAAAACATTTGTATTTATTAAAAAATGTAACAGTTTACAAAAATATATTTACACGTATACACCATTACTTTAAATATGTATAATAATTATTTATATCTAAGTAATTAATAAGGTATCATTATTTTACTAAACGCATCATTACGTGTATAAAAATACAATAATCAAATATATAAAATACGAAACTCGGAAAAGTTAAAATACGTATACCTACCTCTGAACCTATAGAGTGTAACAAAATACGTGCACGTCTTATTGAAAAACTTTCTTTTCGTTCCCATACAAAGTTGAAAAATGAGTTGATCTATTTGTATGAAAAGAAACGCCAATTTTTTTTCATCAAAGTACAGTATGATGAGTAGACAGAAGCCATTAAAAAGATCCTACACAACTTCTGCTACACTCTATATAAGTATATTAGACGTGTGTGCGAAAGAGAGAACAAATGCTTTTAAAAACTAAATAATAATCACTAAAAAGAATTATTTTAAAAATACATTTTTACAAAAAGTTTGTAAGATCATTTTTTATACATTCAGATAAAAAATTACAGATGATTATCAGTATTACCACAAAATAGACACAGAAGGTCCGCTCAATACAAACCACTAAAATCGTAAGCATATACATGCTTATAGAAATATACGGTCGTTCGAGGCAAGGTCACGCGGCAAAGTATCACAACAGTATCTTGACCTAGCCTACAACGACCGTATACGTCTATAAGCATGTAAATGCTTAGGATTTTAGTGAGCGTATTGAGCGGACCTTCTGTATCTGTGTCTTTTGTGGCATTACCCATACAGAATAACAAAATAGGTGCAGAATTCGTCAATAGGAGCTTGTATTTAGAAAACTGAATAACATTTATGGATTTGCTAAAAATGCCAAAAAATTAACTCTTCATACATACTGCTTAAAAAGCTTTTTTTTTTCATCCTTAATTGGTAAGCCCTTGGCATCATCTCACCTGATGGTAAGTGATGATGATGCCGAAGATGGAAGCGGGCTTACTAAGATTCCCCGACACAATGGGGAACTGGCTATCTTATGTTCATGCCGGAACACATCAATGCTGTTAACATTGATGTTTAAAAATCCCTACCAAAATGAGAATTTGTTTTCTGATGAAAGAAACACCTTTTTAAAAACCCCGTTACGTTACATTTATATAAATTATGCTAAGTATCTAGTTTAATAAGAATAATAAGCCACTTCAATATATTCACATACAGTTTTCTAGCTTTACGAACGAGCTATGACACAATAAGCGCACTTTAATATTATATTCACTGGGATTTCTACAATATGGGGTCGTCCATTAATCACGTGAGGCTCAAAAGGGGGGTGAGGGGGTTCAGAAAAAAACACGAAATATCACAAGGGGGGAGGGGGGGTATACTGAGATATCACGTGTATTTATTTTTTCGTTGAACGCGCGATTTCTAGAATAAGTTCCAAACGTCAGACTGTTGTTGTTACGTTGTTTCTAACTCATCTCAAGGTTAATCTTTGCAACCTCAATGTCTGTCTGGAAATTTTTATCATGGTGCTTGATTTTCCAGAATTAAATTACATTTATACCTGTATTTAAAGATCATATTTTGTACCAAAAATACACGTGCTTTTGGACAGGGGAAGGGGGAGTAGTCTGAAACCTCACCACGTATCACCAGGGGGGAAAGGGGGGGTCTAAAAAGTTGCTAAAAACATCACGTGATTAATGGACGGCCCCTATCCAAGATGATTTTTCAATGGCTGATGAGGCCTTTCCAGGTTTTTATTTTATTCAGGTCGCATGTATAAAAAAAACTTTTGTTCTATCACTCTTAAAATAAATGATAGATGTTTATTTGACTCTCCATACAAAAATGTTCAATTCGACAATCGAGTTTTTCAAAAGAGAAAAGCACCAAACACGGCGACTCTTAAGAATGTAGACTGAGTGGACTTTTTGTCTTATTTACATTTGAAAGCAAAGACAAGCGATTAAAACATGTAAAAATCGAGATCCAGGTGTTTGGTTACAACGTGGTAACCACCGCTTTGGAGTCCGAACTAATTTGAACACGAGATAAACGCAAAACTATAATTGTAAGGGGACAAATATGTCGAAGTCCTTATTTAATTAACATTATTTTGGTTTATCAGCGTGCATTGATCTTGTAACTGCTCGCTGTTTTACGTAGAATGGTTTAGGGTTATTTATACTATTTTTAAATCGACAAACAAACTTATAGTCAAATTAACGCCATCTAACGGTTCTTTTCAACCAGGGAGTACTAATAATATTTTATCATGCATCCTTATTTTCGAATTTAGTCGACTTACGTGTGGAGTATGGCCTGACCTTCCCGAGGTAAGGGAAGAGACCCGTGCCCCTGCAGTGGGGACGATATGGGTTGTTAACAAGGCTTCAACACCTACTAAAAGACAAAACAAATCCACTTTTCATACAAATGTTTGTCTTGGACGGTGATCGAATGTACGACCTTTAACCAAATACTCAGGAGAATTAACCACCAATGAAACTAATAACTTCTTACATCAATTTTCAAGATTTCAATAATGCAGTGAGGCGTTCCAATCCTACGCTAAATATGACAGCAACCGTATGATTAAAAATTTAAACTAACCTAATCATATTTAAAAAAAAAACCGACTGCATTAAAATGTATCCTATGTCACTCTCGGGACCAAGACGAATCTAACGACACCTCTCAAGCTAAGATCCATCAAGCCGTTTAGGCTACAGAGCGTACCAAAGAAATATACATACATACATACATACATACACTCGGAAAACATAACCCTCCTTCTGATGCAAACCGGTAAAAACAGGATAGTCTACTGTAAATCTCGTAAGTGCGAAAGGGACAGAGAACAGTTGCTGTCAAATCGTTGCCATGGAACGCAGCACTGGGCCGCGTTCCGAGGGTGTAGTCTGACAGAAACCGTTTTGTACCCTCTCTTTCACACTTACGCGATTTATATTATGCTATCCTGTTGTCAGAGTGAACGGTTGCTGTCAGAGTGTACCCTCGGAACGCAGTACAGTAGCGGAGACATCAAGTAAGTAAGTAGACATTAAAATGAGAAAATTAATTAATTTACACTAAGTTACAATTAATTATTTAATTAATTACAGATTCAAAATCCATTTAAGTAAGTGTGTATAAAAATCACAGCTTTCATTGAAGCATTACATTTTTCATTGGAATTTATTTTGAATTTACAATCATAAAAAATATACAGGGTGTAAGGGACAGGTTTCCGAAAACTTTAAGGGCTTGCTCAGTAGACGAAACTGAACAACTTTCCACCAGAATTTTTTTAGGAAACGAAAAGAAAAATCGGCTTCTCCCTACAAAATTATAAACTTGATTGGACAGTTTGTATGGAGAAGCCGATTTTTTTGTTTCCTAAAAAAAATTCTTGTGGAAAGTTGTTCAGTTTCGTCCACTGAGCAAGCCCTTAAAGTTTTCGGAAACCTGTCCCTTACACCCTGTATACCTACAGTTTGTTAAAAAATTGCTTTTGAGATTTTAAAGGGCTACTCCATAACTAAATCTAAATAGTTATTCAAGAATTTGTATGGGAAACTGAAAAAAAAAATTGTAGATCGGATTTTTTCTGTATTCTTTAATTGATTCTGAGTAACCCCTTAAAATTTCAAACTACTTTTTTTAAACCCTGTATTAACGATTTTTTTTAAAGATAGGCGATACAAAGATATTGGTAAACAATACATATACTTCTTCTTATGGTGTTTCACATTTTAATCGTGCTATCACATCACAAGGTATAGACGGCAGTTGTCTGGTGTTGCTCATACATTTATTATCTCTTGGACATTAAAAACCACTTTTATACGACGCGAAATTTTAATCATCGACAATAATTTCGACTTTTTTTACTGCTCATAAAACAGATTTTCAACTTTCTCCAAAAAGTTTTGAAAATATTTGTCTCTCCATATCGAAAACTGGGAATAAAACGACAGCATATTTTTTATTACCAAAAATTGTTCATAACTTATTTTTTTAGTTAACAATGTTATTCAGATTAGGGAGCAGAGCAGTACCCAACAAATGTTTATTCATTAATTACATATAATTCAATTTTCAGAGGCATTTGTCCAGCAGTGATTGGTGATGATGAAGTCAATTTTTAATGAAACCACTTCCATTCTTCTTCTTATCCACTTCCATTGTGAATGTGATATAAAATATGGCGTCTTTTTTCTAGTTAAAAAAAATTGTGATTGTATTTATATTTTAAATTATTCCTATGTTCAAAAATATACAGAAGATGGTGGATATAGGTACGCGGCTTAAAACCGATCTTACGTTCAAAAAGGATGTATGTATGTAAATAAATTAGTAAAAAAATGTATTGATTAAATTCACTGTAAAATCTTGATACATGAAATTTTCGGTTCTCTCACTATTATGACTGTGGGCTTAAAAGCTTTCATAGACATCAAGTATTAAAAGAAATCTGTCCTAAATTCGCGTTCATCTTAAAAAAAGTACAATTTCAATATTTAAGCCTTATTTATACACTATTGTATAGGTATTATATTAATAATTATTTATTTACTGTTAGGATTAAACTAAATTTACAAATATTTACGTTGCTAATATCACTTCGTAAGAACCGCACCTCTGTCACGCGTTACTGAGGAGTTCGCTGTAAAATTAATAAAATTATTATTATCATAAATAATAATAATATCTGGGACAAATCAGAAACGGTCATCTGGCCCCAAACTAGGATTCCCTGTACTATGGGAACCAGAGACTGATATACATACACATATACATTTTAAATACTTACATAAAAATATAGATATAATACACCCAGACACAGAACAAACAAATCTGCTCATCACAGAAATGTTTGCCCTTTGTTTGGGGATCGAACCCACAATTCTCGGATCAGTAGTCAGGAGCGCTAACCACTGAGCCACCGAGTCAGTTAACACGCAGTTATGGGTCATACAGACACGGTCATAACTTGGATGGGTTTGACTGTTAGTGGCATTTATCTCGACCGTTTCCGTGCTTCGCAAGGCACGTTAAGCCGTTGGTGCCGGCTGCTATCACTAGATAGCAGAAGTTAAGCCAAGTCGAAGGCCTTATAAGCGGCTTAAAAACTTCTGACACTGGGGTTGGCCACTAGTTAGAAACCTCCACCAATCCGGACTAAGCCCTCGTGGAGTATGGCCTAACCTTTCAGATGTATGGAAAGATACCCATGCCCCTGCAGTGGGGACGGTATGGGTTGTTAACAGTACCATTCTTGACTATATCATCACTTTCCATCAGATGATGTTATCCCGGCTAGGCTGTATAGATAGTAAAGGCTGGACAACTTTTATTGTAATTTGATAGCAAATGATAGCGGTTACCACTTCGGTTTCCATCAGGTGGGCCATCAGCCTTATTTGCTATCCTCTACTGATGGGACTCTTCAAGAAAAGACTGAAATTTTCGAAGGTTCGGCAGAGCATTGATAGCTCCCCTGGTGTGATGATGAGAGTTACTTACTTGGTGAGCTCCCGGGTGGTGAGCGGTCCCGTCAGCCCGGACCGGGAGCGCGACCGGCTCAGCTGCGCTCGCCGTTCAGCTGTCGGAAGCAAAGTCGGTTTATTCACAGAAACTCACTTTCCATCAGGTGAGACGTAGTTAAATGCATTCAAATTATTTAAAAAAAATCAATTTTGCCCTCGTAAGAAGGAAGGCCACAAAGTATGCGGAATCTCCATATACTCCATAATACACAGTTATCTAACTATACCCATGGACAAAAAAAATCGACTCAAAGTTTCATGCACGACTTTTGGAAAATTAACTCAATCTAGCAAAATAAAACTGAACCAAAAGTTCAAAAACTGTATGTGTTTATTATTTTAGTTTGATGGTTTTCTAGTTTTTTGCTTTTAGTGTTAAGCAGTTTTGTAGACTGAGTTATTTTCTCAAAAGTCGAGCAACAAATCTTGAGTCGATTTTTTAGTCCACCACTGTAGTTTGGCGATCAGGTAATTCAAGTTAATATAATATAACCACAGTGTATTAACTGGTAAATCAATAAAGAATTATTATTTTTATTATTTTTTCTTAGGTGTCGTGCATTAATCACGTGAGACTCAAAAGGAGGGGTTTGGAAAAAACACGAAATATCACAAGGGGAAGGTGGGGGGGGCGGGGTGTGAGATATCACGTGTAATTACGATATTTTTTCGTCGGTCGGAGTGTTGTTGTTACGTTATTTCTAACTCATCCCAAGGTTCGAAACCGCTTCAAGCAGTCAGAAACAACCTACAACCTTAATGTTTGTCTGGACATTTTTATCATGGTGCTTAATTTTCCAGAATTAAATTACATTACACCTGTATTTAAAGAAAATATTTTGTACCAAAACATACACGTGATTTTGGGTAGGGGGTGGGGTGGTAGTTTTAAACCTCACCACGTATCACCAGAGGGGAGGGGGGTCTAAAAAGTTGCTGGAAAACATCACGTGATTAATGGACGACCCCTAAACTGTCGTATTATAATTATGGAGTTTCCGAAAGCTTTGCGGCCTTCTTTGTTGTGAGAGCAAAATATGAAAGTTGAAGAAACAATAGCTAGGCCATACAGCTCTTAGGGTTGACAACCGAATAAGGAAGAAACATGTGGTGAGTGGTGAGGCTGAAAGAAGCCTTTGGATGGTTTAAATGCCTTAAAATTAGGTGGAAACCTATGGGAGAGGCCTATTATTTAACAGAGTACGTCATCCATTAGAGTTGTTCACAACATCAAAAGCCGAAACAACCAAAAACATAATTTTAGTCAAGCAATAAAATCAACCAGAAGTTACATTTTAGTTAAATGTTGTAATTAGTTAGAAAAAGTTGTTTTTTGTTGAGTGCTGCTTACTATGATCTGCGCAATGTCACGTAGGGATGGAATCTTGTCATACTGACACGAGCGACCACGAATGTTAAAGTTCCATGGTGCTAAATGGTACCCAGGACATTCGGTCACAAAGTTCCATACCATACTGACATATAACACACAATAACTATTTGTCTGGCTTGCAAGCCGCTGCCCCGAAAACCCGTGAAAGAGTGAGATAGTAAATCCAAGTTTATAGTTTAAACTCTTTTATAGCTTTTGTAAAAGACATTTCCAAATTTCTATTGTCATCTCTTTTTATCACGGGTCGCAGCCTGCTAAGACGTTTAGAAATCCAGGTTAATTCTGAAAGAAGATTTTATATCTACGCATAGTGGTCGCGCGCAGATAATAAAAATGAAACCACAGAAGGAAAGAAAATTAATTTCAACGAAGCTGAAAAAAAACAACATCAAAAGCCGGATAGCTAATATTTAGGCTGGCCGACCCATGCTGAAATTTCTATTCTGAACTCGCCTAGAGCGAATAATGAATACGAGGTAATCCCATCCATTTTAATTATTCAGTAACTGATTTGAGAAACTGCAATTCTTAATCTTGAAAAGATGGTTGTCTATTTTCCATCCAAAAAACAGCAAGCAAATGGTCTTATTAAAAAAAAATCTCTATACTAAAATTTTTAACACGCCATCTAGCGAAACACGAGAGAACTTTTTAAAACAAACGCTCGCCCAGAATGTAAAATTCAGCATGGAGTATTATCGCGCAACACAAAACTATAATCTTTTTCGTGTGTATGCACTTTCGTGTAGTTTTGAAGTTGGGGCGACGAGTCTCGAGACACGCGGCGTAGGCGCCGCCCGCATCGCAGCGATGGTATGTGCTCTGTTTTATACAGTCCACATATTATATCTAGGGTATATATCTTCACATTCCATCAGGTGAACTAAATCAAATTATTGATAAAAAGGGGCCAAATCACTTGGCAGTTTGGTCTATAACTAGGGGTTCGTTTCAAAACACATAAATTAATTCCTGGATAAGCAAACCGATAGTTGACTGTACCAAAAATAAATTATGCAATATTGTTCACGAAATAGCACTTTTATTGAAAGTGCAGAAAAGCTTACTCGCTTGGATTTTCATTACATGTACAATTTTATACAGGATGTTAAAAAAGTGCTTTTGAAATTTATAGGGGTTACTCAGAATCAAGTATTGAATACAGGAAAAATTGTAATTTTTAATTTTTTGTATGGAGGGCAAAACTTTTTTGCGAGAACTGCAAAGTCAAGTTTACGGATCCTATGCCATTTTTTTTACACCCTGTATAAACTAGTTTCGGAGTGGACTCTATGATAAGGAGCCATAGGTTCTAAAAATGCATAACTAAAATTAAAATAGCTGCAACACAAATTTTACTAATCACAGTAACATTACTCAGTGTACCTTCAATACGGTGCAATATTGCATGAACTAACTCCTCCTCGTCGCTTAAATCCTCCTCTAAACAGTGGTGCGTGCAAACATTGCAATTTCAACTTTATGGTACATACAGTGATTGTAGTATGTTTGAGATACAGTATGCAATCAAATGCAATAGTGTCAAAACTTATTAGGATTTTCTAATGAATAATAATAATATCTCAGGACAAATCACACACGGTCATCTGGCCCCAAACTAGGATGCCCTGTATCTTGGGAACCAGAGACTGATATACATACACATATACTTTTAAATACATACATATATAGATATAATACACCCAGACTCAGAGCAAACAAATCTGCTTATCACAGAAAAGTTTGCCCTGTGTGGGGATCGAACCCACGACTCTCGGATCAGAGGTTAGGAGCGCTAACCACTTAGGCACCGAGTCAGTTAATTGCACTTTTAATGAGCGTAATTCTACAACAACTACTTACTTACATTGAAATTCGATTCAATGGTTCAGTGCGCATTGTTTAACGAGATTTTATACAATGTGATACAAAGAATTTTAAAATTCGGTTCCTTAGCTTCCATCAAATGTGTGCGTCAGGATGGCGGGCACACTTCAGCGATTCAAATGTTTTTTTTTCTAGAATACTGTACCTACAGTGTACCTTACTGTACCTTTTAGGAAATGTTTGTGTACCTCTTTCTATTCACAGAAATTTTGAAAAATTGGTACAACCGCCATCCTGACGTCAGGATGGCGGGTATACCTATCAGCACTGGAAAACCAATGGCTGATTTAAATGTGACGTGAATTTCCTGTTTTTTTTAAAGTGGTAGAACAAAACTAATCACATATGAGCCTGGATGATAATAATACTAACAATAAATGTTTTCAAAAAGTAATTCTTACCTCCTGCGACGCGCGGGTTAGCCTTCTTGCGCGGCCGCTCGCGGCTGAAGGCGGAGCCGCTCTGCAGCGCCTCCATCAAGCTGCGACAAAAAGCCACGCATTAGTCACGAGACGACACAACCACTATTGTACTAGTCTAGAAAGAGTCTAGATCAGTGTTTTTAAACCTTTTTTAATACCCGACCCCTTTACAAGTTAAAAAATTCTTGCGACCCCCCTAGGGCCATAAACATACAAAATGTTAGTGATTTGAAAGACTACGTTTATAATTTTCTTCAATCAGAAAATGATTTACTTATAAACGTCTCCAAAATAGAACCACGTTTTGATTAATTGTTAAAAATAAACAGGACCAGCTTTCTCACTGAAATCGTATTTTTTCATTGCAGTGTAGGACCTATAATTACTACCTATAACTTTTTCTTTACCCGCGACCCCTTTAGAAAGGCTTCGCGACCCCCGGGGGTCGCGACCCACAGGTTGAAAAAGACTGGTAGATCTATCGCGGACGACTAAACATACGATGAGCTGTTCACAAACTAAGTTGATTTGTACTTTAAGAAGCAAGCAGAAGAGCTAGTAAGTACAAAGTTTGTACCACTCGGAACTTGTACATTCAACGTTTTGTTACCTGTCCATAACACCGTCCTAAGCACGCTCCATGTCCACGAACTGCTTGTACCGGTGCTTGAGCGCACTTTAACTTATTAACTTTCTTTGTGCGGACGCATATTTCGCTAGCTTTTCGTTGACTTAATCTACTTTTTTGACGAAACTATAAACTCAGATACTCGGTAATTTAGTTACCTGTCCATAACACCGTCCTGAGCGCGCTCCATGTCTACGAATAGTACCAGTGCTGTCGTGCACTTTAAACGCTCTTTGTGCGGTCGCACGCTTTGCTCGCTTTTCTGCCCCCAGATTAATATACTTTTTTACTTGTCTAAACTATACTCATATAACATACCTATCCATAACACCGTCCTGAGCGCGCTCCATGTCCACGAACTGTTTGTACCGGTGCTGGCGGTCGCGTCGCTCGCGCTCGGCCTGGGCGCGGGCTTCGCGCGCTCGCCTCGCTCGCTCTTCCGTCTCGCGAGCGATCACGTTCTCTTGATGCGCAGCCTATTGTAACGGTAGTTACAATTAATACTTTATTAATGTGTCACAAATATGTATTGCAGTTAATTCATTATTGTTCACAAACATTAACATACGCAATACAAATAAATAGGTCCTGTAAATAGGAATTTAGTCAGACCCGTCCCTAGTAGTAGTAAAATTATATTTTTTAAAGTTCTCTTAGCATTTTACCTACTAACTCCAAATATTATTTTTTTCATTTTTCAAACATAAATGTAGATAACAAAATAATAATAATAATAATAGATACCGATGGGAGATTTTCTAAAAGCGAATTTAAAATATTCCAAATAGCTCAATAGATAGCTTTGATTAGGCATATTTTCTCGACCCTTAAAGAACGTTAATGATATTGTCTTCAGGTGTTACAGTACCCACTTCTCATCTATAATGAATACGGAAACGACTTTACGAAATTATGACGCCATAGTTCACTATTTCAAAGTTTTTTTAGAAAAAAATGACATTTTTGACATTTATTAAAGGTAACTTAGATGACTAGCACTCAACTACCCTATTTTTATACGTCGTTACTTTCTTAAAGACTACGTTTTCACTTAGAACTTGAGGGAGGACAGGTATTACAATATGGGACTAGCCCCACAGCCTCCATCGATCCGGACTTGGCCCCCGTGTGTGGAGTATGGCCTAACCTTCCCGAGGTCCCATACCTGACCCCCTGACAAGACCCTGACAGTGCCCCTGCAGTGGCGACGAAATGGGTTTAACACTAGCGTCTGAAGTAAATGATTTTTAACCTACTTCAAAAAGGAGGAGGTTCTGAATTCATTCGAATCTCTTATATTTTATGTATGTTCCCCGATTACTCGAAGACGCCTGAACCGATTTGGAAAATTCTTTTTTTGTTTGAAAGGGTACACTTCCCAGGTGGTCCCATATAAATTTTATCGAAATCGATTCAGCCCTTTTCAGCCCAAATCAATAAAAGCAAAAAGGAACATAAGTAGTAAAATTGTAGTTATTATGACTGAGGTCGGTAGTTTTAAACGTGCTTAGTGTTGGCAATTATTATATATTTTTTTAATTTATTACTCACCGCAAAAGAGTCTTTAAACGTCTTGATGTCAGCGAACAGTTCCTCCGGCGTATACTTGTGTGGATCGAACGCGTAATACTCTGCCAGCTCGCCGCAAAGAGATTCCATTTTCTTGTACATTGACTGGAGGAGATCGCATTGCTCGCGCGCCTCTTTCGCGAATGACTGTGCTTTGCGTTCAGGAGATCATAAGTCAATGGACCAATTGGCCGTAGTTATGCCATAAGGGACCAACTGATTTAAAGTAAGCGAGGGATAATGTACTTTATTTCAGTAACATAAAGTATATTATCCCTTACTTGATTTAAATTAGTTGGATCGTTATGGCATAACTGTGACCAATTCATCCTACTAATATTATAAATGTGAAAGTTTGAATGTTAATAATAAATAAATTACGGAAAATCGGCTCAACGGATTTGCGTGAAATTTGGTATACAGATAGCTTATAGCGTGGGTAAACACATAGTATATTTTTTTATCTTCGTTAATGACAATTTGGAAGACCACGAAGACGAAGTCGCGGGCAGAAGCTAGTACATAATAAATTTCCCCAAGCCCAGCACGATGTAATAGAGGCTTATAGAAATTATTTTTTGGCAACATTTACTAAAACTGGGGGCAAAAATTTTTGTTATTGTCATTTAACAAAAATGCAACTTTCATGACAAACAAGAACAAAATATACAAAAAAATGAGTAAGTACAATAAAAAAATGCTAAAACATAAATAAATAATTGGTATTTTTATAAATTATCTAACACCAAGAAATATTTTTAAATCGCTAACTTTTTCTTTTAAGCATAAAGCTGGTCTACAATACATACATTGAAATCAAACGACTGAGTTTCATTCTTTTTAATTCTAAAGGTCATTTTTCTCAAATTTCGATAGCAGACTAGGCTGTAAGCCTATAGAAGCCCATAGGCATACCTTAAAAAAACAGGATTGGCCGACTACTAGAAGTCCATAGGCATACCTTAAAAAAACAGGATAAGCTGACTAAGCTGTATGGCCATAGAAGCCTATGCCTCTACTAGCTCAGAAACAAAAAAGTTTGTTACTGATTCCGTTTCGAAGAACATTTTCAACAGACTAGGCTGTATGGCTCTGATCCTTTGCCTTCCCCATTTCGGGGTAAAATAAAACAAAAAAAAATGTTTCTGATTCTGGAAAGTAATAAAATAAGGAACATAGACAAACTGAACAAAAGGATACACTCATGGACTCGTGGAAGAGGTCGTCGGCGCACTGCGGCACCCGCGAGTTGTTCAGATCTGTTTCCAGAGCGCGGATGTCATTCTCCATCTTCTTGAGGGACTTCTGGAGGTTCTCGAGGGAAACCCGCGCTGCCCTGGTTGTATCAATATGGAGGGTGTATTATGTATGTATATTCGGGACAAATCACACACGGTCATCTGGCCCCAAACTAGGATTCCCTGTATCTTGGGAACCAGAGACTGATATAAATACAAATGTATTTTTTAAATACATACATATATAAGATGCTACTTTATTAGTGCCCGATATTTTAGTCAGTGCTCCTACTCCTGATTCTGATCAACTTTCCCCAAGGAACCCATAGTCAAATCGTAAAAAAATTTTTGGACTCTTCATACAAATCGATCAGCCGAGCGGCCAAATTAGTATGAAGAGTCCAAAAATTTTTTTACGATTTGACTATGAATTCCTTGGGGAAAGTTGATCAGAATCAGGAGTAGAAGCACTGACTAAAATATCGGGCACTAATAAAGTAGCACCTTATATACAGGGTGTAACAGAAAGGTGTGATAATACTTCAAGGTTGGCTTTTACCCATCAAACTGAACAACTTTTGTTCTACAACTTTGTTGAAATCGCAAAGAAATTTTCGGACTTTTCATACAAACTTGGTTCGCCAGCTAATCGATTTGTATGAAAAGTCAAAAAAAATTTTGCGATTTCAACAAAGTTGTAGAACAAAAGTTGTTCAGTTTGATGGGTAGAAGCCCACCTTGAAGTATTACTGCACCTTTTTGTTACACCCTATAAATATTCAGGACAAATCAAACACGGTCATCTGGCCCCAAACTAGGATTTTCTGTGTTATGGAAACCTGAGACTGATACAAAGTCAAATCAAATCAAAAATATTTTTTATAAGTAGATGTTGTACACATTATTTTAAATAGTCTTTTTTTTCTACAAAAGGAACGTGTACACACGTTTCGGGAAGTGTTAGCGGAGCGAGAAAAAACGTAGAGTCCATAAGAAACTCGCTCCAATTTTTTTTTTAATAAAATCTTTATATCTATAACAATTTATGTAATTACTAAAACTATGAGCTGGAGGTACTATGTATACACTAGAAACCACAATAATAGAATAATGCACGTCAAGCCGTTGGTGCCGTTAAGCTATGCCGGAGGCCTTACAGGCGGCTTGAAAACTAGCACTGGGGTTGGCCACTAGCCCCACAACTTCCACCAATCCAAACTTAGCCCCCGTGTGTGGAGTATGACCTTACCTTCCCGAGGTATGGGAAAAGACCCGTGCCCCTGCAGTGGGGACAATATCCGGGAAAAATCACACACGGTCATCTGGCCCCAAACTAGGATTCCCTGTATCTTGGGAACCAGAGACTGATATACATACACATATACATTTAAATACATACATATATAGATATCAAAGAAGTTTTATATCGTCGCTCCGCTCCTCTATAGAACGCTAATACGCCAGTTTCAATATGAAACCGCGTGGACCAAGTTGAGGGGAAAATCTGAGGTGCGGGAGGGGGAAGCTTCATAACTGTTCGAATTTTTGAATCTAAGAATGTCATATGTTTGAATTACGACCAATCACCGCAAGATGTCAACTGTCTAAGGATTTAAATCGTCGAATAGCAATAGAGTATTTGAAAATGACAAAACTCAAAATACGACTGAAATATCTAGTGATGGAGGTAATAGAAAGGATCAGAAATATCGAAAATTCTTACGATAATTTTTAAAATTAGGATAACAAAATAAATTAAGCATATTGTTCCTTGTTAAATCTTAATGCATAAACAAAACTAATACAAATTCAGAAATATAATACAGTAAAAATACATATTAAAACAAAAAATATATATTTTAAAAATACATAAAAATCAAACGGAATCATAGTTTCCGAAACATATCTATAGCCAAGCTAGGCGGAAATGTTAGGAGAAAATTTTCCAGCTTTCATGTCTGCTCATAGTCTTAATTCTCGTTTAATTTTTATTTGGGTTCCTTTAGAAACTGAAAATAATTAGAAGAAAAAATAAGTCAAATACATTTCATGTCTACTTTGGATAAAACTATGTAAATATGCAGTCGGATATTTTTTGTTGCTAAACTTTTTGCTATATCTATCGAAAAGTCGATGAAGTGTTACATCACTACCATATGTTTTGCAAAGAAGTTATTTAAATAAAAATTTGTCAATATATGGCTTACTTCTGGTATGAAACCCCGCACATTTGATTTATTGAGATGTCCAGTGCGGTTTCCGCATCAGACAAGGATGCAACTTGGCATTTTTACGATAAATTTACACACATTTTGTCCGATGTTACCTCGACCATTGACAGAAATAGACTGAAAGACGAAAATTGAACAAAAATGACATTTCAATTTAACTTGGCCATCTGCCCACCTTGCGGCGAGCGGCCGATGCCCTGTATTGCTAGTCTATAGGGGGGGGAGCGGGGTGCATGTCTGTGATAGATATTATGTTGATATATAGGTTAGGTTGTTAACACTCTAGTAACTCTCTGTGTTAACTTGCTACTCACCTGTCTATGTGAGGCATCTCCTCAGCAAAAGACAGAACATCTGGGAATTTGCTCTCTATGGTCTCAACCAGGTAATGCAGTAGAGTCTGCTTGTTCTCCAGATCTTTCGTCGCCGTTAGCTGTAATAGAATATACGTGAATTATCCGTGGGAGAGCCATGCTTCGGCACGAATGGGCCGGCTCGACTGGAGTGATACCACGGCCTCACAGAAAACCGGCGTGAAGCAACGCTTGCGTTGTGTTTCGCCGAGTGAGTGAGGGTACCGGAGGCCCAACCTCCTCCCTTCCCAATTCCGTCCATCGACCATCCCATTTCAAAGGCCGGCAACGCACTTGTAACTCCTCTGGTGTTGCGGGTGTCTATGGGCGGCGGTAATCGCTTACCATCAGGTGATCCGTCGGCTCGTTTGCCACCTCTGCCATAAAG
Source organism: Coleophora deauratella (assembly GCA_958295455.1). Taxonomy (NCBI): domain Eukaryota; kingdom Metazoa; phylum Arthropoda; class Insecta; order Lepidoptera; family Coleophoridae; genus Coleophora; species Coleophora deauratella. The sequence continues at coordinate 3,884,386 of OY282414.1, read as the reverse complement.
AAAAAAAAACATACCTTAGTAAGGAAGCTTATCTCGAACCCGTAAGCGCCAGCGTTATTAGACCCCGTGTTCATATAGTTGCCGAGTAGCAACAGCAGCTCAAGTATCTTGGCGAACTTTTTACTCGACTTCACTTCCTCGCACGCCGCCGTCACAGACACAATGTCCTGGGAACAACATGGCGGATGATAATCGTTTGTCATAGTATGGGCATGTTATGAGGAGGGACGAAATTCAAGTGACTAGGAGAGTGTTGAATATGAATGTGAATGGAATAGCGAGAGGAGGAAGACCAAGGAAGAGATGGCTGGATTGTGTGAAGGATGATATGAGTATGAAAGAAGTGAGCACTGAAATGGCAGCAAGAAGACATGAATGGAAGAAGAAATCATGTTACGCCGACCCCAAATGATTAGGAAGAGGGCAGGAAGATAATGATTGCAGTGTCGCATAAACCGCAAATTCAGCCCACAAACTCCCCATACGAAAACCCAAAACTTACCGGCTTGACCTCAGAAATAATCTCCGCATAGTGCTCCCTAAACGCCAAACTCCTGAGCCGCGGCACCAGCCGCTTGATGTCAGCCACGGTGGCCGCAAAATGTTCCGCCTCGGTTAAGTCGTCGCTCTTGCATTTGAGTTCGACTAGCTTCTTCAGTATAAACATGATTGCCGTGTCGACCAAGCGCAAACTCAGCACAAAAAACTCCCTATACAAAACTCCCTCTTGATAAAAATCTCCCCATACAAAACTCCCTACAGTGTAAATACGATTGCCACGCACACTCGACATACAAAAATCTCCCCATACAAAAAGCCCTCCATACGAAAACCCAAAACTTACCGGCTTGACCTCAGAAATAATCTCCGCATAGTGTTCTCTAAACGCCAGACTTCTCAACCTCGGCACCAGCCGCTTAATGTCAGCCACGGTGGCCGCAAACTGTTCTGCTTCTGTTAAGTCGTCGCTCTTGCATTTGAGTTCCGCTAGCTTCTTCAGTTGGTCCGCTGGCGGTAGGTACTAGAGAAAGAAATAGAGAAATGTGAAAAAAAGGCGAAAATAAACCTTGTCTATGTCATTTTCATTTCTAAAAAGCAATATTTGAGCATATTCAACGAATGATCATTTAGAGTTTTGTGGTTACATTAGTACTAGTAAACTGTTTTCTAGTTGGTTCAGATCATATTAGTTACCTGTGATCTTAACCCGGATTTTCGTAGTCAGGTCATAACATAGGGTACCCATAATTTATCCGGACGAAATAACCGGGAAGGGTAATTGTCACACTGACTTCTATTCCGCAGTCGGATGTCACACTGACCTCAGTTCCCGGCACTCGATTGTCACACTGACCTCTTTTTCCCACAGTTGCTTGCTACACTGACCTCCCTTCCCCGCAGTTGCTTGCTACACTGACCTCTCTTCCCCATACTTTTTCTTGTCACACTTATCTCCCTCCCCACAAGTTTCGTTGTGACAATGACCTCCCATCCCCGTACTTGCTTGTCACAGTGACCTCCCTTACCCCCGCATGCTTGTCACACTGACCTCTCTTTCCTACACTTTTTCTTGTCACACTGACCTCCCTTACCCGCACATGCTTGTCACACTGACCTCTCTTTCCTACACTTTTTCTTGCCACACTGACCTCACATCCCCACACTGACCTGTATGAGAAGATCGAGAACATTCGCGTTGACGACGTTAGTATCACAGCGCAGTATGCAGGTCCGTATGTGCTCGTACGACATGTGCTTTAGGGAACCGCCCAGCAGAATAGAGAGGTTCTGAGCTGCTTTACTGTCTAGGACCTTTAGGTCTTTCACTTTCTTCATTGTGCTGACTCTGCGAAATTAAAATTAAAAATATAATATATAATATTGTTGGTTTTTACTAAATTCAACAAACAAACAAAAAAAAATCTAAAAGTTGCGTCTTTTAGATTTTTTTTTGTCCCCTCCAAGACGCAAATTCCCCGGTTAACCTTACCGACATATCGATCGTGTAATACATACTTATCCACGGCATCCTCGTTTCGCTTGGTCATAGGTTTGCTGCAGAACTTTTGCGCCAATCCCGAGAGTATATCTGGTGACGCCAACTTGTCTTCTTGTACCTGATGGACATTTGTTTATTAATTATAACAACCTAAATATTCTTCTTCTTAATCGTAATCGTACTTATTAATCTAAAACTTACTATAATGTACAATATTTGTACGTGGGTATTTCAGTCTACATTGTGGCCGATGCTATCGTGTCCCATTCAATATCCTAAATAGTATCCAGTTTCAGACATTTCACTTGCCTTGACCCAAAATCCTGGTATTTTTAGCCCCGCGACCCAAAATAGGAGTATTTTAAGTTAGAAACTTATGTGGGTCTGTATATGCCTTCCTAGATCTTAAACGAGTACACCGATTTTAATACAATTTTATCACTTGAAAGTCAGCTTTATCATGGTGATTCTTAGCTACGTTTGGTGGCAATCTATTCAGTACTTTTCGAGTTATTCGAACGTGTACTGTCAGAAATGATCCAATTTTTCATTAAGGAACTTATTATCCTAAAACTAACCTTGACCCAGAACGCTTTCTCCGACATCTTCTGCGGCACTATGGTCTTCCAGTTGGCTCTCTTGAGAGGCCCCTCCACCTCCCACTTCTTCTTAGGCTTCAGTCCGTGCGGCAGTATGTCCGGTTGAGGCTGAGAGGAGTGACGAATTATTAAGAAATGAAGTCACTAATCTTGGCCGGATACTAATGGCGGATGATGCCAGGTCGCCAGTTCAGCTCAGTACCATTATATTATTAAAATGTATGTATTTAAAACTGAATCCATATTTTGTTACGAAAACAACATACAATAAATGACAATAAGCAAATAAATACCGTTATCTTACGGCCCATTGGTCTCAGAGCCAGAGAAATGGACTGACAATCCTATCTTTAGTGATATTTATAAAATGCAATATTTTGAATAGTGCATGATGCACACAGAATCAGGGTTCGGAAACCGGTTTTTTGAAAATACCGGTTTCGGTCATTGACCCCTATATCGAAATAATTTCGGTTAAGGTTTCGTTCAGGTTTCGGTTACCGGTATATTTAACCGGTTTAACCAAAACCGATATTTTTTCGTTCGAACGGAATTTGAAGAATATGCGACTTTGTAGGCATGTTTGCCGCGTGCAATCAATTGAAAGCGTGCGAGAAAGTGAGCAGAAGACTCGGGCAGTGGCACCCGCGCGACGCGCCTGTACTTGACTAAGTTTGGTTTTAACCGGTTAATTTAGTTCTTATTTCGGTTAGAAAACCGCTTCCTGATTAACCGATATTTTATTCAAATTTACCGGTTAAGCTGGAAACCGGTTTTAACCTGAACGGAATCGTTAACCGAAATTCGAACGAAATTAACCGGTATTTGTTAACCGGTTCCGAACCTTGCACAGAATATTTTTAACCACTTTAAACTATTTTTAAACACGTTATAAGGGACTGGGTGGATGGTCCCACAGTTAAGCACTGGGTGACTGTCCATCTTGCCCCAAACCGTAAATATTTATCATAGTTTAAATTGTGTAAAATAAAAAATATTCTATTCTACTCTAACCATTTAGGTGTTAACAACTTTTTTTACAAACTTGGCTTATCAGCTGATAAGTATTTTATTTCTAATTTAACCAAAATTGTAACACAAATATTTTCAGTGTCATGAGTAGAATACTGCCCTCATAAAAAATAAGGCCGCAAAGTACAGGCAAGTTTCCGTATAGTTTGCGGCTTTCATATGTTATGAGGGCAGAATGTTGTACTGTCTATATTTTATGTCCATCTTTATAAACAATATGGAATGCAATAAACCTATTAAGTATATAATAATCGTCTACGATATTTCAACTTAATAAAAGCTTACCATCCGTGGCATCATGGGCCCACCCGGCGGCGGCGGGGGCCGCGGCCCCCCCATCATGGGCGGCGGGGGCGGAGGCCCACCGCCCGGCATGGGGGGCGGCGGGGGCCCTCGCGCCCCACCCGGCATCGGGGGCGGCGGCGGTGGCGGTGGGCCTCCGCCTGCTAAACACGAGAATAATAAGTTATTTTTTTGCTACAATACATACGAACATGTGAAGGTCTTAAAGTATTAAGGTATGAGCATATTATCTCGGGTCGCAGCAGGTCGGGTAGCAGAGCAAAAATCCGCTCAAATCGCTCGTATGTATTTTATATGAACTATCGCACACTATGCCGGGGCGGAGCGGGCCGCATACTGCTCCGCGGATTTTGGTTGAGAGCACGAGCGCACGTGTTCATTTTACAATATTTGCGTTTTTTGGTATTTGCGTGCTCTTGTGGTGTTCATAAACTTTTTGTAGAAGCTTTTCATGAACTTCTTCTTCAAACAACAGGCAAAAAAGAAGAAAGTTTCTTCATCAGAGCTATCCATAACGTATAGTTGCACGCGACGTCTGGCAGTACACTGTTCTCAAAATCCGTCAAGGCCTAGTAAGGCCGTCAAGACTAAGGAAGCATTTTGCGCTGCGCTGCGACTCGCTCCGCCCCGCTGCGACCCGACATAATGTGCGCGAACCTTTACAGAGCACTAGTTTCAATAAAAGTCCATTTTTTGGTTTTCAGTTTCATGAACAGCGACAAATTAAGAGGTTTGCCTGTTACCCTGAATACGCATAAACAGTTTTTTATTTTATTCTTATGTATTTTTTTTTGTAATCGCTACCATTTGAAGGGTCCGCTGCAATAATGATGAATGTCCAAAATGATTTTAATTCTAAGTAAGTGCGTCATTCGTCATTTTTTCACCATTTGTAAACTTAAAACCAAATTATCTTAAAACAAAGAAAAAAATGGACATTCATCATTATTGCATTGGACCCTTCATTTGGTTTTATGCTTGCAAATGGTGAAAAAATGACGAATGACGCACTTACTTAGAATTAAAATAATAATAATAATATCCGGGACAAATCACACACGGTCATCTGGCCCCAAAGTAGGATTCCCTGTATCTTGGGAACCAGAGACTGATATACATACACATATACATTTAAATACATACATATATAGATATTATACACCCAGACTCAGAGCAAACAATTCTGCTCGTCACAGAAAGTTTGCCCAGTGTGGGGATCGAACCCACGACTCTCGGATCTGAGATCAGGATCGCTAACCACTTAGCCACCGAGTCAGTAATAATTTTGGACATTCATCATCATTAAATGACAAAGATGACAGATTACAGGTGTAAAAGAACCCTCTGTTTCTGATATTAATGACCAATCTGAAGAAAAAACCTAAACTGCGCAATGGACACGGCTCTCTTCCCAGGAACACTGGGGTCTGCCTACATAAAATTAATAATGACAAGGTCTTATTAATGAAAGTGGGGGCAATATGGGTTGTTGACGTAAAAAAATATTTTGTGATTAAAAAGTGATTTAAAAAGCTCAAACCTGAAGGCATAGGAGGCGGCGGCGGCGGTGGCGGTCCCCCACCTAAGAAGCAGCAAACAATCATGCATCATGCAATTAAAAAAAACGTGCATATAGCAATAAAAAAAGGTCCCCTGGACCGCCTGCGAACGAGCCAGTTGCGAAGGAGGCTATTTTTACTTGTTCGTAACTGGTTTTTTTTTTTTTTTTTTATGTGATAAGGAAGGCAAACGAGCAAGTGGGTCACCTGATGGTAAGTGATCACCACTGCCCATAGACACCTGCAACCCCGGAGGGGATTGCAGATGCGTTGCCAACCTAGAGGGCTAAGATGAAATGCCTCTTGTGCCTGTAATTTCCTCGGCTGTCTTACTCTCCACACCGGAACACAACAGTGCAAGCACTGCTGCTTAGCGGCAGGATTAGCGAGTAAGATGGTGGTAGCGATCCGGACGGACCTCGCACAAGGTCCTACCACCCGCAATTTAAGCCGCAAAGGTTTCGAACGTAAGCTTAAAAAAATATTTCGTAACTAAGTAACTTGTAACCCTACTTGAAACTACTATATTAATACGATGAATAAATATGGTTTCTTGATACGAAACTAGCTATATAAAAAAAGGATGACTTGAATTAAAAAAAAACTTTTATTTGGCCGTAGTTATGCCATAACGATCCAACTGACTAACTACGGCCATTGAATAATTAATATACAGAGTTTAAGGGGGAATGATATAGGCCAGTGTTTTTCAACCTGGGTGTCGCGACCCCCCGGGGACATTAATATAATAACTAAATCATTTTCTAATCGAAGAAAATTATGCTCCAATATAAAAGTAGTCTTTCAAATCAATAACATTTTGTATGTTTATGGCACTAGGGGGGTCGCAAGAATGTTTTAACTCATAAAGAGGTCGGGTATTAAAAAAGGTTGAAAAACACTGATATAGGCACAGATAGCTCCAACAGATATCATTGGTTGATAAAAATCATTCATTAGGGGTAAAAAAAATGGATGTCACTGGATCTAAAGGATGTGAAGGTAAGCACAGATATCCCCGACAGATACTCAATATATGGTAAAAAAAATAATGGTTTAATTCCTAAATTTTAAGAAATTAGCATTAAGTATTTAATTTGTGGACATCCCAATACGATTCAAGATTCCTAATATAATACAGCTCTATCTATTATTTCATACTGTAATACAATCAACACACAATTTCAACTACATGAACTAAATAGATAAATAGATAAACAAGTAGGCATACGAAGCAAGTACCATGCGTGCGATTCCGCGGCCGGCCCCTAGTTGCGAAAGCGACACGAAAGCATCGATCTGTCAGAATATTAGTCGTGTTAGTGCTTTATTATTATTATTATACTACCCTCAAAAGAAATAAGGCCGCAAAGAATACACTGGCGCCGACTCCATAGCGCCTGGGGGTGCCCGAGCCCCCCCAATATTTTATATTAAAACAGTGGTGTTGCTTCTAAAAATGCACGCTCAACGATAATGTCAAAAACTATACCCACGCGTGCGAAAGCCAGTTAAAAAGATTAGGAAAATAAACAACATTTTTTTTCCGCCCAAGCCCCCCCCCCCCAATATTTTTATGAATTCGGCGCCCCTCCTTGCTTATGAGGGCAGTAATAGGGTAGATGCCTACTAATCATTCGAGCTACTCTTTATCATCTGTCGAAAACGAAATTTCATCTGTCGAAGTTGAAATACCAAGACGTGACGTCATAGTTTTTCAGCGTCATTAAGCGACAAATTTTGTAATTTTTATCACATAAAAATTGAAGATGGAATGGAAAACAAAACAGATGTTTTTTTTACATCTTTGAGCAATTTAGTGAACAATAAATAAGCTCATATTTTTTTTAATGTAATAGGTGGCAAACGACCAGACGGATCACCTGATGGTAAGCGATTACCGCCGTCCATAGACACCCGCAACACCAGAGGAGTCACGAGTGCGTTGCCGACCTTAATTTATCTTTGGCGCAGTCATCTACCCTAGTAGCTTTTTGTACTGTTATTGAAATTTATTTCGCCCACCGTTTCCAGACTTCTTAATCCAAGTTAAGCTTTTGGTACCGGTTGCGGTCACTTGATGGCAGTCGTTAAGCCATACCAGAGGCCTAATAAGCGGCTTGAAAACTTATGACACGTCTGGTCACTAGCCTTACTACCAAACTAGACTTGTTTATTCTTGTACACATTACTACTACATAGACAAATGACATTGGTACACACATCAATGCCGTCACCGGAGCTTACCCGCAATGGGGGGGAAGGGGGCTTTTAGAGAGGGGCAAGGAGTAACCATACTGTCTGACAACACTAATGAAGATCACGCGGGAAGTCAGAAGTGTTTACGAGAAAATCGACTTTCTCGCAAACACTTTAAGAATAGAATACAATAGAAAATACACTGTGGACTAAAAAAATCGACTCAAGATTTGTTGCCCGACTTTTGAAAAAATAACTCAGTCTACAAAACTGCTAAACATTAAAAGCAAAAAACTAGAAAACCATCAAAGTAAAATCATAAAAGATCATAAAAGTAAACACACAGTTTTTGAACTTTTGGTTTAGTTTTATTTTGCTAGACTGAGTTAATTTTCCAAAAGTCGTGCATGAAACTTTGAGTCGATTTTTTTGTATATTAACTGACATCCCTTGTTCTTCCCGCGTGGTCTTCAAATCAGATCTTTGTATTTTTGGATCTAAAAAATATCTACCGGAGCTTCCACTGGAGTTTCTACTTATAAATCTGAACAATTTTACCCGCGGTACACTATACATGGTCAATTCGCCAATTTTTGGACTCTTAAAAATACAAAGTTGAGCGATAGCTGATTCGATTTATATCAAGAGTCCAAAATTTTATGGTGTTCTTTGGAAATAATTGTTCAGTTTCTTGTGAAGAAACACTTTGAGCCCTGGTTAGGTATAGATATTTGAAAAGCATTTTCGGTGTGTTTTTAACCGACTTCAAAAAAAGGAGGAGGTTCTCAATTCGTCGGAATCTTTTTAAAAATTTTTTTTATGTATGTTCACCGATTACTCAAAGACGCCTGAACCGATTTGGAAAATTCTTTTTGTGTTTAAAAGGGTATACTTCACAGGTGGTCCCATATAAATTTTATCGAAATTGATTCAGCGGTTTTTGAGAAAATCAACAAAAACATAGCAAAATTGGAGTTGTTGCGATTGAAGTCGGTTGTTTTTAACGTATTCAGCGTGGTCATTTAATATTAGTAATCAAAGCTCAGTATACACAACTTCATACAAATTTGTTAGTAATATTATTTTATAACCAGAACCTCAGAACAAAAAAGAACTTTTAATATTAAAACCCACCTGAAGGCATAGGTGGCGGCGGCGGCGGCGGCGGCCCGCCCCCTAGAACGCAGCGAGAGGGACAGATATAGTGCCATGCCATGCGCAAGAGTGAGACAGGTATAATATGCGGTAAATTATAGAAAAATTGGGTTTGCAAATGAATACTATGCAACGTAACAATCAAAAAAATATATAAGGTGATTTTTTAATGCAAATATGAACACATTCAAACTATTATTTGAATCAAATGTGAAATCAATTTTGTTCTAAAACTTTTGAAATAAATGTAAAAAAAATTAGAACTTTCATAAGAGTTTCCATACAAAAATGGTCAATCCAAAAATCGATCTGTAAGAAGAGTTAACATTTTTTGTAGTTTATTTCAAAAGTGGTAGAACAAAAGTCCACATCCACCATCGAAAAAGAAACACCTTGTATAGGGTCGTTCTGAAATACCTAAAAAAATAGCTGTGACTTCTACTCATGAAAGAAAATTCTCAAGTAATCTATGTTCAGTGCGTAAAAAATTAAGCGTCATTTACTAAAGATTGATAATTTTTTGTATGAGAAGCCAAATTTCTTGTTGTGAATTAAGTGGTGAGGAAAGTTGTTCAGTAACTAAAGAAAGAAAAAAAGAAAGAACAGAAAGGAAAGAAAGGAAATAAAAGAAAGAAAGGAAATAAAAGAAAGAAAGGAACGAAAGGAAAGAAAGGAAAGAACGGAAATAAAGGAAAGGAAAGAAAGAAAAGAAAAAATACATTCCAAAAAAGTTCATTCTAATTAAAAAAAAATGCAAAAGGTAAACAAACTTAGTAGGCAACTGACGTTGACATGCGTCAGTTGCATAGCAAGGTTGTTTACCTTTTGCTTTTTCTTGATTGGAACATTGTATAGCGTAGTAAATTATTTTTCAGGTATTTTAGAAACACTGAAAATATGATATAAAGGATGTCGATGATAAATGAATACGGTTATGTGACGATGACCTATATTTTATAGCAGACCCGGGCCCGATGGGGCGTAGTAGTTAAAGCTCCTGCTTGCTAAGTAGTCTCGGGTTCGATTCCCACGCAGATTCATTTTACGAATGAGTTTGTTCAACCCTGTGTCAGGATGTTCATTTTCTGCGTACAGTATGTAACATTATAGATGTAAGACCCGTTACCTTGGGTGTTTTCTCATTTTAAGAATAAGAATATATTTATTGGTCTATAATGGCTTATCAATTTTGTGAATAAAAGCAACTTATTGATAATAAAGGTAAGCTTGCATCAATGTGTTGTGCTGATACAGTCAGATACAGATTATAGTGAACTACTTTTAATCTACGATTTTACTGAAAACGCTCTCTTCGCAAGAGATGGAGGTAGACAGAGACTGATGGAGAGGGAGAGAGGGGGGAGGGGGAGGGGGAGGGGGAGGGGGAGGGAGAGGGAGAGAGAGAGAAGAGACAGTGAATTAAAACGCAACAAAAAATATTGGAATCCCCTAAAAAAGGGCATATCATGTGACCAATTTCTATATGAAGTGGACGCTGATGATAATTTTCCCTGCGTTCAATATTAAACTAACAAGCTTAGTAAACAATGAAATATAACAGTTCTTACCTCCGGGCATAGGTGGCGGTGGCGGCGGCGGCGGACCACCGGGGCTGCCTATTGCCTGCCGAAAGATAGCCGACGTTATTCTATTGAACAGGCTTATAGGACGTGGATAAGAAGAAACTGAATTACTTTGTAGAATAAATATTAAAACAATTCGTCGCGACTTTGGCTATAGCGACTATGTTACGGACAGCGCCACCTATCTCAGATGGCTAATATTTTTATAAATTTAGCTTCTATTGTAATCCAACTAAGTACTAGTCGAGTTAGTGCGCAAATCTCTGAACAGAGGTCGCCTTATTACCTTGGCTATAGCGGCAATAATGCATGGTAACTCCCATCCAATAACGCCATCTATGATTTTCTATTCAAACTACTACAGCTATCAGCAGCACATATACCTCGCTCCCGACTAGTCGATTTAGTACCCATATCTCTGCATAGATGTCGCTGTGTTACACGGTAACCTTATTAACTTGGCTATAGCGGCTACAAACTGAGTACAAGTCGATTTAGTACCCAATTTTTTTCACAGATGTCGCTGTGTTACACGGTAACCTTATTATTCCAACTAAGACCTTATTACCTTGGCAATAGCGGCTATGTTCCCCTGCGTGACTCCCCCAGGGCCGGCGGGGGCTCCAGAACTCTTCAACCTCTCTTCCAAATGCGCGGCACGAGCTTCGGCCTCTTGTCGCGCCGCTATGGCGGCTTCCAGCTTAGTCTTCAACTCTTCAACCTTGCGTTCCTCTTCGGCTCGAGATTTTTCTAGAAGAAAGTAAAAACGTAAGTAAAATAAAGGGAGAGAGAAAGGAAGAAGAAAAAAGGGAGGATAGATTCAAATCAAATCAAATACTCTTTGTGAGTAAAATGTTTAAAAGACATTAAAAAGGGCCACTGAAATGTTTTCATGTTGTTAATAATAGCCAGGCTTCGTCTTCAGTTCCTCAAGAGGGCGGAAGATGCACATATAACATACTCGTGTCATATAAATATTAACTGATTATTATTATCCTGTATATTGTGAACAGACCTATAATAAAATGACTTTATAATATTTATTTATGACATACCTATAAGTCCGTCTATGAGCGGCTGCACGTCTATGTTGAACCGCTGCGTAGCTCTGAAGTCCGGATCGTAGCCGTTCTTGTGTAGAACTATTTGCGTCACGCACTCCTCGATTAGCTTGTAATACGCCGGCCTGGTGACATTAGCAATAAATAAATTATTAGGTAAACGTCGTAGAACAAATTTTAATCACACACGATCTTTTTTAATAGAATAGAATAGAATATTCTTTATTGCAATAAATGTGGTAGATTATGATGTTTACATTTTTCTTACATATTTGTTAGTAGCACACATTTAGTCGTTACCGACATGCAATATTCAAAATATACATTGAGCAGCATCATTACTAAAAAATAATATTAAAATTAACACCAATACTACAACATGCAAGTCTAAATAATTATATATATTTATAATTATATATAATTATATATATTTATATAATTATATATAATTATATATAATAATATATATTTAATAATAATAATAATAGGGTGTTGGCTGCATCAAAAGTTGTGAAATATTTTTCACTATACAGGATGTAAGGGAGAGGTTTCCGAAAACTTTAAGGGCTTGCTCAGTAGACGAAACTGAACAACTTTCCACAAAAATTTTTTTCAGGAAACGAAAAAAACAATTGGCTTCTCCATACAAACTGTCCAATCAAGTTTATAATTTTGTATGGAGAAGCAGTTTTTTTTTTCGTTTCCTGAAAAAAATTCTTGTGTAATGTTGTTCAGTTTCGTCTACTGAGCAAGCCCTTAAAGTTTTCGGAAACCTGTCCCTTACACCCTGTATAGCTCTTTTATTGTTTCACAAAAACTTCCTCGCTTGAAATTTCATTTCAAGTGCATTTTTTATATAATAAAAATCGTTATGACAATGAGTATGCAACGACTATAAGAAATTATCACGTCACAGTTCGCTATTTCAATCACTTTTTAAACAAAATTGTCGTTTTTGACATTTATTAAAATAAAAAGTACTTCAGATGACTAGCAAAACGTAAACAATCTTAACATGTATTTTTATTGAAATTAGCACATTAAAATTCTGTTAAACAAACATGCAATAAATACTCGTTTAAAATTTTAACATGGAGATTTCAATAAAAAGACATATCAAGATTGTTTACATTCATTTCAATAACTAAAAAAATGGAGTATAACGGATTATGAATAAAAAAAAAAAAAAAAAAAAAAACGCTCACCTGATAAGTTCGTCGTCCCTTATAAACAATAGGTGTTGCAATATGGACAGCAAATAGGGTTCCGCGGGCGTCTCCATCACGAGGTTCTTCACAAGCTCGTAGCATTCGTTCGCGTCGTTGAAATCCACTCTGCGGAACACGAGGCGTATGGAAAAATGAAAATGTATATTACTACGTTGATAACTCATACAGTCTCCAAGCTCCACTGCTGGAGCAAGGATCGATATCCCGGGGAGGTACGACCATATCCCACAAACGGGAGTCAAAACCAATATAAATGGATGAAAATATATCGGTATGAAAATTAATTAAAATTGTTTATTGGTTAACAGAACAGTTTCTTCTTATGTAAGGTTGAGACCTCCTTTTAGGTTTTAAGTAAACCTGTGCCAGAAAGGTTCGCTGTTCTATAACATTAACATAACTTCTTAATAAACAATGTATACATCAAAAGAAAACAAAGACAATTTACAGTGTGTGTGTGTGCGTGTGCATGTGCGTGTGTGTGTGTGTGTGTGTAGAAATGTGTGTTTAGTTTCACTTGATAACTTCAAATAAGGAATAAGTAATGAAATTATTTTATGAACTTATGAAAAACAAGCTGTGCTAAGGATGTTAGAAAGGAATAGAAAGTATATCGAGGGTTCACGGGCGACTTGTATTAAGCGACATTTTTAGAAATGTTTAGGAGACTGATTTAAAAAAATATTTCTTAGAAAAATAATCATTAAAACTTAACTTCTTAGTATTATATAGATTCTCGATATTCTTAATATTTTAAATATTATTCAGAAGTTATTTTTTGTGAGGTATTTTGTAAGAAATAAATTTTTAAAGTAGAGGTTACCTGTGTTTCCAAAAATGTCGCTTAATACAAGTCGCCCGTGAACCCTCGATATATTACTTTCGATTGACTTGGTTAGTGTGAGGGTGATGACGTGAGACGTATTATCTCAAAGGTCCATTTACAATAGTCATATCTCAAAGTTCTCGAATGGCGACCGCGCACCAGCAGACGCAGCGTAAGCAGGCCTCCCACAGGACCGATGATGGTAAAGGTTGCGGGAAGCCGCTGGATGCGGGCGGCGCAGGACCGGCCTTAGTTCAGCGATGGACGTCTTTTGGCTGATGATGATGACAAGGATATCTCAGGAACCGCTGCACCTATTTCGACCAAACTTGGACCACGTGGCAGACAATTCCATGACCTACCTGACGTCATCGAATTTGGCGAGAAACTCGTCCTGGTCTGCGTGCGCATGCGTGTCGAACACGTGCATTTGTATGTGGCGCGCGCCTTCTGCGCCCGCGCGCAATTCATCTGTAGGGGGAAGGGAGGGCAAGACTTATTGAAGATAATATTTGACAAGTATCTCAAACTGATTATTAGCACAAAAAACATAGATACAGAAGGTCCGTTCAATACGCTCACAAAAATCCTAAGCATATTCATGCTAATAGACGTATACGGTCGTTGTAGGCAAGATCACGTACTGTGCGATCGTGACCTTACCTCGAACGACCGTATATTTCTATAAGCATGAATATTATTATTATTATTATTATTAGTTGATACACTAGCAGCTCTGTGAGCTGATGCGTGTATATCACGGCACTTGTGTTTATTTGTTTTTTAAATGTTTATCAAGTCTGTTTTTAAAACCGTTCACTGTTGGAGCACTAATAACTGTTTCTGGGAGAGAGTTCCACAATTTCATTACTCGAAATGGCAAGAAGTGAGTTCTGGGGTTGCTAGCACATGGAGGTTTTGTTAATTTCAAGGAGTGTCCTCTCAGTCTCTTATATGTTTAAGATTTTAGTGGTTTGTATTGAGCGGACCTTCTGTGTATATTTTTTGTTATTAGGTGGCAAAAAAAAACAAGTATTTTTTTGGAATAGGGTCTTTCCATGATCTTTCTACATTATACAATAAAATGTAAAAAAAGTATTCGCTTTAAGTAATCGTCAAAATATGGTTTTCATTTATAAGAATGATTTTTTGTTTTTAAAGACAAAAAATAATAGAAAAAAGTTGAGTAAAATAGTATTGTTTTTTGGCTATTGCCAAAAGTATGTATTTTGGAGTTACGCCCTTTGTAGCTGAAACCATCGATTTGCATATTATAGGCCAAACTTATAGACACTGTATCACAAAAATACCAATGAGATTTCTTCCTAAAGACAAAAAAAGTGATTTTGATTCTGACAAAGAGAAATACATACCAATGAGGTCGTATAGTCCGGTCCTCATGAACTCGCTTCTTAGATGCATCCTAAACTCTAGCTCTTCGGGCTCCGTGATGATAGCGTTCATTAACTGCATGCAGACCGTCTGAAATACAGAATAACTGAGTTGAGACTACCATCTAATCTAATTCTTGCCGCCAAACATCAATGTTAATATTATTGATGTGTTCCGAAATGGAGATAAAATAGCCAGTTCCCCATTACGTTGGGGAATCTCTGTAAGCCCGCTTCCATCTTTCGGCATCATCATCACTTAAATGGTGAAATGAAGCCATCATCATCATCAGCCGATAGACGTCCACTGCTGGACAA
This sequence comes from Coleophora deauratella, assembly GCA_958295455.1. NCBI lineage: Eukaryota > Metazoa > Arthropoda > Insecta > Lepidoptera > Coleophoridae > Coleophora > Coleophora deauratella. The sequence continues at coordinate 3,869,132 of OY282414.1, read as the reverse complement.
AGGCCTCCCCCAAGGATTTCCACTCCGACCGGCCCCGCGCTTCCCGCATCCAGCGGCTTCCCGCAACCTTCACCAGGTCATTGGTCCACCGAATGGGAGGCTTTCCTACGCTCCTCACGTGAAAACAACGGTCGCCACTAGAGAACTCGTATACTCAAAAAAAGGCGTAGAAAGAATTGACCTAAAACTGCTTTAAAGAAATTCAGGTAAATGTATTGATAAATTTAAAACTTCATGGAAAGAGCACAAGTTTTGTATTCGGAGAGGCGCCACCATTAGATTTCGCATCACCTAAAAACTATATTGCCGTCATAAGGAGGAAGGCCGCAAAGTATACGAAAACTCCAATATACTTTGCGGCCTTCTTTCTTATGAGGGCAGTATTCATTGCTTCTAGAATTTTCTAGAAAGCAGTGAAATCCCAACTATAAACAGCTGTATCGTACCTTGAGACTGTCAAGAGCGTTCGTATCCAGTCCCTCTATGATGGGCATAAACCGTGGCTTCCTCGCCGACTCGCCAGCCATAGTAATAGCTTCTAGAACTTTCCAGAATTTTCTAGAAAGCAGTAAAATCCCAAACTAATTTATAAACAGCTGTGTCTTACCTTCAGACTGTCAGGAGCCTTCGTATCCAGTCCCTCTATGATGGGCATAAACCTCGGCTTCCTCGCCGACTCGCCAGCCATTGTGATGGCTTCCAGAACTTTCTCGTGTCCATTGGGAATGAGGCATATTGCCGCTAGCACCTGGGAAAAAAGAATGGACAGTCTAGTGTCAATCCAAACTAATATTGTAAAAGCAGAAGTAACTCTGTCTATCTGTTACGTTTTTACTCCTAAGCCGTAGAACCAATTTCGATGAATTTTGGTATAGAGATAGACGGGATCTTGGAGAAGGACATAGGCTACATTTTTTAGCCAAAAAAACTTGAAGGGGGTGAAATTGTAAGTTCGTATAGGAAATATATCATTTATGTTATTAAAAAAACATCATAATTTATTCTTATTACGCATACTACGCTTCTTATTACGATCGGTGCTCATAACACTGCCAGGATCGGTAGTAATACTGTTGAGGTCATAAATAATCCTGTCGGGGTCGGTAATCACACAGACAGAACCCATAACAGGACCATCGGAGATCGTCACTAGTTGTACCTAGTTCTTAGCTAACCTAGGTCGGTCTTTCTCGGCTGGCAACGACGCTGGCCTGTCACGCAAAATGGGCGCATGGTCCCATTTTGCGTGACACCCATATACCTAGTATCGTACCTTGGCCGCTTCGACGGCGACGTGCGGCTTTCTTGCATCGAGACTGCGAGCCAGCACTGTAAGCGCTTCTCGGTACTCGAATACCGATCGGATGCCCACAGTATTGTTCAAGATGGCCGACAGACAAACTTTGGCTTGTAATAATACTGCCGGGGTCGGTAATAATACTGTCGGGTTCGATAATAAGACAGTCTTCGGGGTCAATAATAATGATATTGGGTTCATTTATCATACTGTTTAGGTCGATAATATTATAGGCAGGCTCGATAATAATACTGTCGGGGTTGCTAATAATACTGTCAGGATCGGTAGTATTGTAATACTGTTGAGGTCGGTAATAATACTGCTGGATTCAGTAACAATACTGTCGGGGTCAGCACTAAGACAGCTATCGGAGTCGGTAATAATTTTGCTGGGGTCGGTAATAAAACATCTTACATCGATAAATAAACTACTAGTGTCGTACCTTGGCCGCTTCGACGGCGACGTGCGGCTTTCTTGCGTCGAGACTGCGAGCCAGCACTGGCAGCGCTTCTCGGCATTCGAATACAGAGCGGATGCCAACCGTGTTGTTCAAAATGGCCGACAGACATCGTATGCACTCGTACTGTACGCGGTCGTATCGGGAATCGCTGGGGGGTGAAATAGTAAGTATTAATTATTATAATATCAAACAATTAAATTCCATAGTTATTTTTGGACCCCCAACCAAAACTTCACAGTGGCTTCTATTCATGAAACTGAGCAACTTTCCCCAAGTAACCAACGGTCAATTCGCAAAAAAATTTTTGGACTAATTTGATCACGTGATCGACCTATTTATATGGAGATGCCCAAATTTTTTTTGCGAATTGACCATTGGTTATTCGGGGAAAGTTGCTCAGTTTCATGAGTAGAAGCCACTGTGAAGTTTTGGTGGGGTGTCCAAAAATAACCCTGTACCAAGGAGAACCGACATCGCTAAACTGAAATGGCAATGACCGGGACACATGTGGCAGTTAGGCATGAAGTTCTTGAGTGGCGACCGCGGACCGGAAGATGTAGCGTGGGCAGGCCTGGAACTACATGGATAAATGAACTGGTGAAGGTCGCCGGAAGCCGCTGGATGAATCCAACACAGGACAGTCGGCGTGGAAATCCTTAGGGGAAGCCTATGTTCGGCAGTGGACGTCTTTTGGCTGATGATGATGAATAAAATTCCAATTACGATTATTATTACGATCAATCAATCAATCAATCTCGTTTAAAGTTCTATTTAATCCAGAGTAGACTAAACTTACCGATAAAATCCAAATCCACTGATAGCAAGAAAAAAGAAAACCTGTTTCAGATATACCAAATACGTTTGGCTAATCTAAAAAATCTATTATAATTATAGGACTTCACCTTCATAGTATTTTCCTTTTAATCGCTCATTCATTCAATCAATCTGTCAATCTATGTAACTCACTCATTCTTCTAATCGATAATACATGGTGGCAAGCGACCGGACGCATTTTTATTTCTTTTTCAAAAAAAACCTGAATTCATCTAAAAACGAACACAGTAACTTTATTACGTTCTTTTCTTGTGCCTACTAACATAGTTTATAAACAAAAATTGTTACTAACAAAATTTGGACTGAAGTTGTCTGAAATATAAGATTTTTATTTTATTATTTTATTTATCAAGGGTGAGACCATGGCCGGTCTCCAGGCATACCACCTCGCCTTGTGGAGGTACCTCCCCCCTTTTGCTTTAAAGAGTAAGAACACTCTGTTCCTACAGACTAAGTGTTAAAAATATCTGGGAGTACGGAATCGCATTTTCGCATATCGCTATCCATTTCTTTCGCTCAGAAACATCGTTCGCTAGAGCGAGAAGGCAATACGAGTGGCGTCTGCACCGGCGATATTCTCTCTCGATGTTTTTGAACGACAGAAAAAGATATCGCTAAGGGAAAATGCGATTCCGTGCTGCCAGATGTGGTTAACCCTAATAAGTCTAATGATGATACGATGACAGTAATACTCAAGTTTTTCATGAGTGGCTTTTACCGCTGTTCGGCGCAAAACTCCCACTGCAAAGTACCTTTTTCTTCTTCTTCCTGTCTTTTCCCAATCATTAGAGGCCGGTGCAACACGTCTTCTTTCATTCATCTCTTCTTGCTGTCATCTCAGTGCCCACATTATCCACTGATATGATGACACTAATACTCGAGGTCAACTCACTTGGAATAACACACGTTGAGGGTAGACAGCAGACTCTCAATGCCCTTGGCGCCAAACTCCTCGATCCAAGACAGCGGGTTGTTCGTCAGCGCTATCCTCAGGTTCTCCAGACACGAGTGGAGTTTGCCAACAGAGAGCTCCGGCTGGTTCAGGTACGATACGTAGTCGGATGGCTTCTCGAACTTTGATCGGCCTTCCTGGAAGGAGTTGGAAAGTTAGCACAGAATGTTCAGACAATAGCGTTGGAAAGTTAGTACAGAATGTTCAGACAATAAAATATAGGTAATAAATATCCAGGACAAATTATACATGGTCCATCTGGCCCCAAACTAGGATTCTCTGTATTATTGGAACCACAGAATGATATATTAAAATACAATATACAGATACTCGTAGATAAGAAAATACACCCAGACACAGAACAAAAATAAATGTTTGCCCTGGATGGGGATCGAACCCACGACTCTCGGATGAGTAGTCAGGAACACTAACCACTGAGCCACCGAGTCAGTCAATAGCCTTGGAAAGTTAGTACAGAATGTTCAGTCTATAGCGTTGGCAAGTTGGTACAGAATGTTCAGTCTATAGCGTTGGCAAGTTGGTACAGAATGTTCAGTCTATAGCGTTGGAAAGTTGGCACAGAATTTTCAGTCAATCGCGTTGGAAAGTTAGTACAGAATGTTTAGTCAATCGCGTTAGAAAGTTAGTACGGAATGTTCAGTCAATCGCGATGGAAAGTTAGTATAAAATGTTCAGTCAATAGACTTACCGTTACCTTTGCCCTGGGTGGAAATATGATCATCCGGTGTGGGTGGGTATCGAACCCAAGACTCTCGGATCAGTAGCCAGAAGCTCGAAAAACTGTACCACCGTATCAGTCATTTTTAAAGCTCTTTGTCATGTTAAGGTATTAATATCCATAGCCAAGTATTATTTGAGGACTTCACAATCGAGCAAAAGCTAGTATCTACGAACCTGTGCGTTCACGAACTTATAAGCTATGAGCATCTTCTTCTTTTGGTCCCTCGAGTATTTGCGGAGCGGCGCTTTCTTCTCCTCACTGAGATTCATATCACTCTGCAAAGAGATTATGTATCATTAGTAATACCTATAGTATAAAAAAACAAAGAAACTACACGACCACCGAATCGCCAATTTAACCGCCTCTGTGGTCTAGTTGCTAGCCTGTTTGCTTCACATCAGGAGGTCGCGGGTTCGATTCTCGGCGGGGTCCAACTTTGTAGGAATCGGTTTAGTTAGTGGTAGGGCATCAGAGCCCGCCTGGCTAGCTACCACCATCTTATCTAAGTCTTGCCGCCAAACATCAATATTATTGTTAATAACATTAATGTATTCCGGCATGAAGATAAGATAGCCAGTTCCCCATTGGGTTAGAGAACCTTGGTAAGCCCGCTTCCATCTTCGGCATCATCATAAATTACCACTAGGTCGGATGTCAAGGGCTTACCAATCGTGGAGACAAAAAAAAATTCAATTGGCGAAATTCACCGCGGTCTTAACTATTGGTCTTAACGTGCCACACGATAAGAAGAAGACTATATTAATCTATATATACAGGGTGTAACAGAAGTGTGTGACAATACTTAAAGGTTGGCTTTTACCCATCAAACTGAACAACTTTTGTTCTACAACTTTGTTGAAATCGCAAAAATTTTTGTGGACTTTTCATACAAATCGATCAGCTGGCGAACCAAGTTTGTATGAAAAGTCCAAAAAAATTTTTGCGATTTCAACAAAGTTGTAGAACAAAAGTTGTTCAGTTTGATGGGTAAAAGCCAACCTTGAAGTATGATCACACCTTTCTGTTACACCCTGTATAAATCAAACTGAACTACTTTTGTTCTACAACTTTGTTCAAATCGCAAAATTTTTTTTTGGACTTTTCATACAAATCGATCCGCTGGCGAACCAAGTTTGTATGAAAAGTCCGAAAATTTCTTTGCGATTTCAACAAAGTTGTAGAACAAGAGTTGTTCAGTTTGATGGGTAAAAGCCAACCTCGAAGTATTATCACACTTTTCTGTTACACACACCCTGTATATATGGACTTCTAGATAAAGACTATCCCTTACCAGCATCTCCTCAAACCTCCTCTGCAGCTGCGAGTCATCCAACGCGTCGATGTTGCTCGTGTAGTCTTGCTCCAGCCGCTCGTCTTCCTCGTTGCGGGGCTCCGAGCGGGGCACCGTGTCGTACCCACGCTCGGGGCCACCGCCGGCTTTCTTCGGCCTTCCGAACCATGTGTCCAGCTGTGGACAAGGAGTTGGTGAAGGTTAATTGATAGTCTGAAGGTTCAAACTTGGATGAGTGTGGCTTAAAGAGTTGGAGAAGTTCACTTGATTGTCTAATGGCCGAAGCTTTGATGCAGTTGGCTCTGAACTTTGCTAAGTAGATTTCTATAGGTGACGCCTATGTTTAACAGTGTCTTCATGTTTATGCATGTTTGTCCAGATACGTTAACAGAATGGGATCTTAATTCTTGTAGAAAGCCGACGAGATTGTAAGGTGTCCACGGAAGACCAGCGTCGTGTCACCCGTGACCCGACATTATGCTGAGTGGAGGCCTTATTAGTGGCACATACTAAATATTTTATGTAAATTTTATTATGTCTAAATTTTTGTATGTTATTTGTTACTAATAAACATTTTCTTTCTTTCTTTCTTTCTAGATAATAGAGATAGAAGGCAAACTGACTATTTTATTGAAGTTGCAAAGGGGTGATGGTCCATCTGATGGAAAGTTGTTACTCCAGCCTAAGGGCATCTAATATGTATAACATAAATATTTTTCCGATACTCGAGGGTTAATACGGAACACCTCGTATGTCGCTAAATCAATGTACTGGCTCTTTCGCCCCACCCGCCGGAACACAGCGCGCTACTTGGCGGCAGGTGTAGAGCGAGCAATCACACCCACTCAGTTGGACCCTACATCATCAGAGCCTACCACTTATCATCACTAGATTCTTAATACTAGAGTCTCAATAGTTAAATAGCCTTTTAAAAATAGCACACAACATCAAGGTTTAAAACAACAACAAAATGAAACAAACAATTTATTATTGCAAGCCAAAATGCATAATATTAAACAAGGTGACAACATCCGCATACAGCGATGTCAATGCTAAGATTTGTCATCGCTCATCAGATCTAGTAAACGAGAATATTCTTTATCCTCGTTGTGGGAACAATGTTGAGGATCGCGACCACAAATTAGGTTTTTCCATTAGCTAGCTGCTCTTGTAAGTGCGGTGGACTGCCCTCCTAAAGTTTTCTTTACCACATCTATCCATCGGGAAGGTAGAGCACCTTCCCCAGGCTCGTTTGCAACGAGAATATGGGTGAAAATAACCAAGGTCTCTTTACAGAACCAAGGAAAGATATAATACCTGACAAAAATCATCCCCTTTCATACTTATGAGAATTAAAATACGCTATACTGCTGCTAGGGTGATAATGCTCTCACAAAAATGTAATGGCATGCTATCTATATGATAAAGTCATCGATAGGAGAAAACCACTAGACTAACCTTCTTTGTAAGGCGAGGGATTGAAACCGAAATGTTAATTTTATTTATTAAATCGTCACTTTATTCTACCTAGTACAGAATTCCTACCACACGTATCTTGAAAACTCAACGTTTCGAGAAATGTAAAAACGGCAAAGTTTTATAGAAAATGAAAATAAGCCTAATCTAACTCTATTTCTATGCAATTGTCTTTCTATTTTTCAAAAGATGTCGGTCGCTAATGGCAAAGAAACAAACGTTCATGAAAAGTCGACTACGGCGGCGGTTATGTATGGAAAACCATACCATCCTGCCATCACACAATTGAAAAACAACATTGTACAAAAACATAATATTTTGCTAATTCGTCTAAGTCGTAGAACTTGCAGTTAATTTTGATTCCACAAAACAGTACAATCCCATTCAGTCACCGTACCACGGAGATTGAATATCGATGCCCTGTTAAACTATTCAGGCATTTATGACTGCTTTCAAAATTAAACGCAAATCAAAGACGTGGGTTTCATTGCTTGTGATTAAAATGTCTAATGGTCCGGAGACTGGAGAAAGTTACAATAGGAGGTCAAGCATCGGAAGAACATATCATGCTGACACTGAAAAACAATGTGTTATTGCTACATTACGTTATACGTTAATTCATGAAAAAAGAGATACGAGTTTTTTGCGCCAAGAGATTCTGATGTCTTGGATTTGGTGTTTTACGGCAGAAATAAGCTTTTTTTATAGCGTAAGTTACGACTCTCACAATAAAAATATGTCATTTTCACATCTTTTTCAAGGACACTCATATTCTACATTGAAAAAATATTTCATGGTGCAAATGAATCGGTTATTTAAGAAAGGGAACATGTCAAAATGACCTTACTTTTTAGGAGATAAAAAAAACGGATTTCTGTTTTCTAAAATGTTCTGTTTCTTCAGTGAAGGTATCTTATATGAAGCGTCAAGCTTACCTTCACAAGAAACAGAACATTTTAGAAAACACAAATCCGTTTTTTTCATCTCCTAAAAAGTAAGGTCATTTTGACATGTTCCCTTTCTTAAATAACCGATTCAAATATGAAACGATATTTTCTTGAATGAAAGAAATCGTTTTTACCCTGTAATCACCCACAGTCTCATAAGACCTCATAACAAAATGGGACATGCGGAAATAGGCAATTTCAGAAAAAAATATAAGGACGATTATGTCGATGTCGATTTTCTCTAAAAGAGTAATTTTATTTGATTTTGTAACAATAAAACAGAAAATAAATGAACTAGAACAGTGCTAAAGCATATTAAATTTACCATGACTAAAATTCATAACTGAAAATAAACTAATGAAAAATCTGATTATTAAACAGTGATGAAATCTCAAATGAAAACATTTTAAATGTCTATTTATAACAATAATGAACCTTAACGTTAAATACCTAACTATAACTAATCGATTACATCTGAATCGATTGTGCGCCTGAATCAATCGATTAGCAAATCGAACTGCCCTTAGGCCCCATTCACACAGTCGACAACTGGTCGTAGGACTAAACGTACTTGGGCTTATAGAGCGTGCTCACTCCGACACGACATTTTCACTGGTACACGTCGACAACAACTGTTTGGAATTGTAAAGTTATGAATACAAGACAACAATTTTTTGGAACTGTAAAGTTATGAATCTCAAAATTGTTTGATTTACAGCATTATCTCTCTAGCTTAATTATTTGGCAAAAGTATTCGAAGAATTGGCTGTAGTTAGCATAATAGTGTTCACACTGAGCTGAGGCAAAACTTCAGTTCAGGTGCCTAATGCCTATATGCTAATGACACCTGATCGTAGACTACAACAACTACAAACACATTTATGGAAACACGAAATAACAAAAATTGTGACATTAAAAGTCCCCGTGGTTGACAGTGTTGGCTACGTTTACAATACATTTAGGTTTTCTGTCAAAATCTGGGCCAACACTCGGGCCTAGAGGACTTTTTGTCGTGTGCAAACTTGTAGTACAAAACCGTTTAGTCGTTTTAATCGTCTATATAGTTATAGCCTTATTCTGTAACAATGCAATGGCACAATACAATGGCTCCGCGACCCAAATTTGACGGTTATTGATTGAAATGCGTCCGTCCTGTTGTCATTTCATTACGGTCAATACCATGTCGATTCGATGTCGATGTCGATTTGGTTGTAAACCTATAGGCTCATAAAAATAAAATAAAAGAAACACAGAAATTCAAGATCGACTGCAAAATTTAGACAAAATACCTATTCATTTACAAAAACAAACGGACTTAACTAAGGTCCCCAACGCAATGGGGAATAAGCAATGTAATAACATTGATGATTGATGGCAAGACTTATAAAATGATAGTATCTAGCCAGAAGGGATTAGAAAATGCTCTACCGCCAATCAAACCGGCAACGCACTTGTGACTCCTCTGGTATTGCGGGTGTCTATGGGCGGCGGTAATCGCTTACCATCAGGTGATCCGTCTGGTCTCTGCCGTAAAAAAAAAACAGAGTCCTACAAAGTTGGACCCCTCCAGGAATTGAACCTCTCGACCTCCAGTTGTAAAGCAAGTTGACTAGCCTCAAGACCACAAAGGCTGTTACTAGGGTCTGATGGGCAAATAATAACTATCTTAGTTTTTGCAGCTTTTCACAGAATAAGAGTATAATATCAATTGTTAGTATTGATTAATATGATATAACTAAAAGCAGCCACTCTCTATTATATGCATACAAAAGCTCACTGACAAATTTTCTTTCTCCTTCGCACTTACCGAAAACGGCGATCTCTCTCTCACAAATTCACCGACAACTTTTATGGTATCCATTTTTAAGTTTACACTAAAAACTTCACATGAAATAATACTCAATAATTATTTTCGAAACATGTCCCATATTCACTTTTATTTTTGCACGTTATGCTGTAAACAATATTATTATCAGATGACGATATGTTATTATCACGGTATAAACTACCCTACCTTTAATTTATATGTATACAGTTAAAAAACTTTAACAGAGTGTTCAGTCATGAAACTGAACAACTTTTCCTATGAAACCTAAATTTCAAAATTCAATAGAATTAGCAAAAAATTGGGCTTTTTTCTCAGAAATCAGTACCTATAGGTTCCAAGGGAAGTTGTTCAGTTTCATGAGTTTCTGGGAGTGGTATTTTTACACCCAGTATATATTAATAAACTGAATAACTATAGTATCCAATCCACACGGGAATCAAAGATCCTATTCATTTATAAATCTGTGGATATACAAAAGAATATTGGTAATTTAGTGCAACTTGATCAGATGATTTTAGTCAATTTAGTTGTTATTTGCATTTTTTTGGCATTTTGTCAACCGACTGACCAATTGCACAAAAAAAAACCACATTCCTGGTTAAAATCGCTTAGTTTCGCGCCCTAAACTGTTTTGTATATCTGTTATACAGGTTGTAACAGAAAGGTGTGATATTTCAAGTTGCGCTTTTACCCATCAAACTGAACAACTTTTGTTCTAAAACTTTGTTGAAATCGCAAAGAAATTTTCGGACTTTTCATACAAACTTGGTTCGCCAGCTGATCGATTTATATGAAATGTCCAAAAAAAATTTTGCGATTTGATCAAAGTTGTAGAACAAAAGTTGTTCAGTTCAATGAGTAGAAGGCCCCTTTGAAGTATTATCACACCTTTCTGTTACATCCTATATAATAACTAGTCCTGTATAATAACTAGCTAAACTATGTAATTTTTATTATTTTTATCCATTTTTGGGAAGCTTTGGGAATATTCCGTAAACGGAAATATGAAAAGGGGAGGTTCTCTTATACTAGGTCACGATGAGGGAAATTGTAATGAGCTAGCAGTATGTAAAAAATTATATAAAAGAGAATGTTTTGAAATATGTGGTGTGCATGATAGCAAAACTCATTTAAATCTATGTTGTATCTATCGAAATCCTAATCATAGCAACTTCGGAGATTTCATGGACAGATTAGAAAAACTGTTGGAGCATTTTTTCAATAACAAATGTTTAATAAGTGGAGATTTCAACATTGACCTCCTAAAAGACAGTAATTATAAAAGTGATTTCCTGTCCTTGTTGCGGTGCTATAATTTCAGACCACTGGTGACTAGTCCGACTTTCCTGCGCGGTAATGCAACGTCATGTTTAGACAACTTTCTCACCAATTTGCCTGAAGAATGTGTTATTGGTACAAATGTGGACCATAATGGTCTTGCTGATGGACACGCAGGGCTTATTTGTGATCTAAACATTGAAGGAATGACTAGTAAACAAGAAGAAGTACTATACGTTACAAGAAGAGTATTCAATGATACTGGAAATAAAAATTTTAGGCAATACCTACTAAGTACATCTTGGGATGACAAAGGTATCAATATTTTTTTAAAATCCCTTACAATCGGTTTCAAGCAATCTTTTAAGAAAAAAAGAAAAAAGGTACAGCTTCGTAAAAGTTTACAACTAAGGTGGGTGACTAATGGCATAAGAACGTCTAGTAAAATGAAAAGAGTACTTACCTCAATACATAGAACTGCACACGATGAAACTGCTACTAAGTATCGTACAAATTATATAAGAATTTATAGGAAAGTTATAAGACAGGCGAAAAGACTGACAGTACAGGCAGAAATTAGTAAATCTAGAAATTCAGTGAAAGGCATATGGAAAGTTGTTAATAAACACAGGGGTAATAAATCAACTAACATTAGAGAGAAAATAATGTTGAAAATAGAAAATAAAATAATTTATAAACCACAAGATGTTGCCGATGCTCTATCAAATGCTTTTGCCTCTGGGACTAAAGTTAGCTCTGGAGGGAACGTAAAGTCTGCTTTTGATCTTTTAGAACTCAGTAGCCCAAGATTGGATATGAGCATGGAGTGGGAACCTGTTACTGCGTCTGAGTTAACAAAGGTGGTCAATTCCATGCCTAACAAGAAATCGTGTGGTTATGACGATTTGCCAATCAGTGTTATAAAGGACAACATTGATCTTTTGTCGGGTCCTCTTTCAAATCTTTATAATGACTGTCTGAACTCAGGCATTTTCCCGGACCAATTAAAAATTGCCAAAGTCGTGCCTATCTATAAGAAGGGTTGCAAGAAAGATCCAAAAAATTATAGGCCAATATCACTGCTCCCAACTTTGTCAAAATTATTCGAAAAGTTACTAAAAAACCGTCTTGTAAAGTTTTTAAACTTGAACAAAATTCTTAGTCATAGGCAATTTGGGTACCAAAGAGGAATAGGCACTACTGAGGCTATATGCACCCTGATGGATGACGTGATTAGTAAACTCAATGACAGGAAAAGAGTTGCAGGTTTGTTCCTGGACCTCACTTCTGCCTTTGATGTGATAAATCATGATCTCCTTTTGCTTAAGTTGGATCATTATGGGATAAGGGGCAAAATTCACAGTCTTTTCAGGAATTATTTGGAAAATCGCTATCAGTTTATCGAGGTTAAGAGCGTTGAAGGTAATGATGAACAACTTTTTAAATCAAAAATGGTTAGACTTGGAAATGGTGTACCCCAGGGGTCGATCTTGGGGCCTATTCTTTTTATAATTTACATTAATGACTTAATTGAATACATTTGCAAGGACAGAGTAGACATTAGTTTAACAGTATATGCCGATGACACTAATGCCATCATATCGGCTGACAATAATGACGAACTTCAGATTAAAGTTATGACAGTTTTAAATTTGATGGATGGTTGGTTTCGCAATAATTTTCTAAAATTAAATACTAGTAAAACTGGGCTTATGTTATTTAAGTCCACAGCGCGAAACAAGGAAGTTCTGAAGGCCAATTTTAGTGATGAGAGCATAATGTCAGTTAATACTACAAAATTTTTGGGTGTGCATCTGGACTCTTTTCTAAACTGGAAGTGTGAATTAGAAGCGATTGAGGGAATTATCAGTTCTGCTTGCTATGCACTCAGAAGCCTAAGAGATCAACTCACTACCAATCAGCTGATAATGGTATACTATGCTTTGGTAGAATCTAGATTGCGTTACAGTATACGGTTCTGGGGACAAAGCTATGAGTACAATATAATAAAGGCTTTTCGCTTACAAAAAAGGGCAGTAAGAACCATCCAAAGAATACCTCAGACAACATCGTGTAAGGAAAGCTTTGTGACCTTAGGGATACTCACGGTTCCAAGCCTTTATATACTGGTTGTTCTATCTGATATGAAGAAAAGGCTATATGATTTTGAAACGGATGAAGAGAACAAAGTAAGATTGCAGACCAGACGGAAAGACTTAAAACAATATTTCTGTCCCCATCTAAAGATCTCCAGTCAGAGTCTAAAATTCCAGGGTGTTAGGCTTTTCAATGCCTTGCCTGTTAGACTGAAGGACAAAGTAAGTCTTGAAGAATTTAAAACCGACCTTAAATATTTTTTATTGAATAAATGCTACTACAGTGTGAGCGAATATATAAATGATAGAACAATTATTTGATTATTATTATTTTATCTTTGAATATTTTTTTTACTTTATTTAATTTTAGTGTTGACATATTTTTGATTTTTATTTTATCCATGCATTTTTTATTTTAATACTGCTATTTTTTTTTTGTTGTTGTTAATTTATGTTTATAGTTTTATTTGTATCTCTAATTATTTTTTGTGACATTATTACTTAGATATAATTAATTTTATTACAATTATTTAATTATTTTTAACATTCACATACAATGTATATTGTTTACTGAATAAATGAAATGAAATGAAAATGGAAAAGATTTACGTAAACTAGGCTTTGCATTAGGCATTTTCACTAATGAACTGGAAGACAAAGAGTAATTATGGATGACACCACGGACACTCCACACAAATACTCCGAGTTATTTACCTACTACAACTTCCCTTTCTAACACTTAGGAGGGAGGGAGATGACTGAGTGACGACTGTATGGACCGGCACCAGATCGTACCCGCAGTGGGGGGGGGGGAACTTGCAATAAGCCGCTGGAATCGCTGGATCCATGTGGCATGGATGAAAAAGAAGAGAGGTAGATACAGGAGAAGTAGATATTGTTTACAACCCATATCGTCCCCACTGCAGGGGCACGGGTCTCAAAAATCAAAATCTTTTTTATTTAAGTAGACGCTTTACACATACTTTTAAATCGTCATATTTTTTTTCTACCTAGTACAAAATTCCTACAACTCGGAACTTGTACACTCAACGTTTCGGGAAGTGTTAGCGGAGCGAGAAGAAACGTCGAACCCAAAAAAAAAAATCGCCCCAACACATTTTTTGGAATAAATACATTATCTCTTCCCATACATCGGGAAGGTTAGGCCTTACTTCACACACGGGGGCACAGATTCTAATCTGTGACGGAGGCCAAGTCCGGATTGGTGGAAGTCGTAGTAGGTAACTCGGACGAATCCCATGGTGTGTCCGAGGTGCCACCCAAAATCCTTATAGGCGGCTTGAAAACTTCTGGCCAGTTGTGGCACTGAGGACGGTCACTAGCCCCACAACCTCCACCACTGTAGATATTACACTTTTTTTCGACACAACAACACAAATAAACAAACACACTTGACAAACGCCGGATAAAGACTGACACGATGTGTATTTAGGTCTCAAAAGTTTTAGCATTCAAAATTATTCTTAGTTTCTTAGTGAATCGCCAAAAATATACCAAGCGTAACGTTCTCGCATATACTATTACAATAATATCTCTTAGAGGGGGGCCGAAGTCTGACAAATAAAAATACTTGATATAGACATTTATGTGAAGTAACATATTAAGTCATTGCAATTAATATGAATGACCTGGTAGTGTAGTGATTTTCGGTCTCGCTCAGGTATTAGGACGCGAGTCGTGTAAAATATTATACAATATGTATTTGCTTTTACAGAATGTGTGAAGTCTTAACATGACAAAACATATCTATTTGCCTAAAAAGTACTACCCGCATAATAAGAAGTCATTAACCTACCAAAACTTTGAACATCATTAATATAAATAGAACTCTACACTTACGCTATAAAAACATTCTTATTGATAAATCAATATAAAGTTCAAAATCGAAAGTAGACAACTAATTTTGGTAAAGGCATCTGAAAAAAAAAATCTATGTTATGGCTATTGTATTAAAAGCTACATTTAACTGAAACATTATAAGAAAAATACAAAGTGAGTCTAATAAAGATTAATTGATAATTAATTATATCTTTAATGAGCTTTGAGTTGAAAATATTAACTAATATAAAAATCATTAGCTAAATTATACATTGTTACTTATTACGAAACGTTGAATAAGTAACCAATACCCGACTTGGATTAAACAGTAATTAGTGCGTAGTGAATTCGGCGGGCCGCGCCCGCATGCGTGCCGCCCGCATCCTATCGTTTCAGTACATTTTTTATGTCCCTTTTATTGTCATGCGTGTCACACGCATGCGGGTCGCTTTGGAAACGCCGCACGCATGGGGGGGGGCACAGCCCGCATGCGGGCAGAAACCCGCGTGACTATAAAAGCGCTCTAACCCCACAATGCGATGCGCCTAAAGCTGGTAGATAATTATTTTCAAACTTAAATATAGGTGAACCAAAATCAAAACTTTATACATACGAGGTGTAAAAAATACCAGTCCCGGAAACTTTAAACACCACCCTGGTGTACTCATGAAACTGAACAACTTTTCATGTAAAACTATGTAGGTATACTGAACACACAAAAAAATGGGACTTGCATACGAATAGATCGTTCAATCCGCCAATACTGTATGGAGAGTCCAAATTATTTTTGAAAAATACAGTTTGAGTTCCAACTAACCACCGTTTCCGAGAGAGGTCACCCTTGAGTAGGGTTGCCAGATGTCCGGTTTTCCTTATGTCTGTACGGTCAAGAAAACCGGATAAAAGATTTTAAGTTTTATTGTAATTTAGTAATTTTGTTAAATTAATAAAAATAAAAAAAAACTTGTCCGGTTTTTTTGCACCATACCTGGCAACCGTACCCTTGAGTAAGGCCAAACAAAATCAAATCCAACTAAAACTTCTAAACTCAACAATTCCCGCAAAGCACGCTATTTCGCTATTTTTTTTTTCACTTTTCCAACAAGGCCATCAGCTGATCGGCCAACTAAGTATGCGAACTCAGACATATTTTTCGCGAATCGACTATGTGTTCTTTGGGGAATGTTGTTTAAATTCATGACTAGAGAGAAACCCCAGTTTGAGCCATATTCGATATTTTAAGAGCACCTTATACTGAACTAAAGTTAAAGAAAGCAAAAATTGTTTATTGCGCCAACTGGCTACAATGAATTTGTGTTTTGAAGCGCCTGTCTTCAACATAATATATCATAAACATCGAGAGTAAACTTTGTCTAATCGCGTTTCTGCTGTAACGTAACGTATAATATTGGATGCTGTATAAATTACTATCCTAAATTTTTCATCTCGACCCATTAGCTTTCAAAGGAAGGGCTCGTACAAATCTTTAATGTAACGCCTTAAATACTTCACCTATATCGACACTATCATAACATTAGAAAGATCATTTTAGCATGTCATTCTGGCAATATTCCAATTTCAACCCAACATGTAAGAGTGAAGTCATTATCAGAAATACAGCTAAATGAGTTCCTGTGGACTCTTTTCTGTTGTTATTGTTTAACTAGTTCGATGCTTAGACTTTGTCTGCGTGGCCTTCGGAAATTGTGATGTAACTAAAAATTTTTGGCTTCGGACTTTTCCCTTTACTTGTGCTATAAGTCATTGCTTCATGCCAAATTTCATGATTCTAGGTATACGGTAAGTACCCTATAGGTTTTGATTCCCATGCGAGTGTCCAAATATGCTGCGTAAACGGCCGTATCTCTTGATTTTGTTGGCATAGAAGTTTGATTTTTTCGCAGCTTCAAGGGATTGTAGGTCTGATTAGTTGATATGAAGGAGATCATTCATTCTGGGCCTTTTATGAAAGTGCCGGCCAACAAAAAAATTGTACGTATGGTTAGAACTAGCTATTTGTAGCAATAGTTAATATGACACCAAAGCTGAAAAATTAAATAAAAATTGCTCCAGATGATATGCTCTAGCAATATCTGAACTTTCAGAAATCGATAAATGTATGAAAATGCCAATTGTTCGAAGGTACGTAACATTGCTTAGAATTTGGGGCCAATAGTTTGGGGCCAGACGACGGTGTGTGACGGTGTGTGATTTGTCCCGGATATTATATTTGTCCCGGATATTATATTATTGCTTAGAATTAACCCTACAACTTTTGTGTCATATTAACTATTGCTCCAAATAGCTAGTTCTAACCATACATACAATTTTTTTGTTGGCCGGCACTTTCAGAAAAGGCCCGAAAATGTATGGAGCCTGAATGATCTCCTTTCAACTTGATACGTCTAAACGTTCCTGATAAAAAGGGTTGTGAAGACAGACAGACAGACGGACGGACAGAAGGACGGATAACGAAGTGATCCTATAAGGGTTCCTTTTCTTTCGAAGCGAGTATCTTTTGGGCTCGACGTTTCTTCTCCCAAAAGGCTCGACGTTTCTTCTCGCTTCGCGAACACTTCCCGAAACGTTGAGTGTACAAGTTCCGCGTGGTAGGAACTTTGTACTAGGTAGAAAAAAACGAGGATTTAAAAGTATGTGCAAAACATCTACTTAAATAAAAAACATTTTGATTTTGATTTTTGATTTTTTCCTTTTGAGGTACGGAACCCTAAAAACTGAAATACAATATTTTAAAAAAACGGCACCTATAAGTTTCCTATTTCTTGTATTAAATAGCATAATATGGCTACTGTAATTATCGATTAGCCATGTGTGTGTACTTGTGTAGTCTATACATTCCTAAACATTAGTTTTTATAGTATTCACTGAAGAATTATATGTAATTTTTCGGTAATAAAAAAGTGGTTTTTAATGTTTTTTGTCGATAAAAGAGTCTAATTATACCCTTTTTAGGGTTCCGTAGCCAAATGGCAAAAAACGGAACCCTTATAGATTCGTCATGTCTGTCTGTCCGTCCGTATGTCACAGCCACTTTTTTCCGAAACTATAAGAACTATACTGTTGAAACTTGTATTCTGTAAACCCAACGACATATTGTGTGAACCGCATTAAGATTTTCACACAAATTTTGAAAAAAAAAACAATAAATTTTGGGGGTTCCCCATACTTAGAACTGAAACTCAAATTTAAACCTTTCAAAAACCTCTACGTGTGGTGTATCTATGGATAGGTCTTCAAAAATGATATTGAGGTTTCTAATATCATTTTTTTCTAAACCGAATAGTTTGCGCGAGAGACACTTCCAAAGTAGTAAAATGTGTCCCCCCCCCCCTAACTTCTAAAATAAGAGAATGATAAAACTAGAAAAAATATATGATGTACCATGTTGATGTTACCATGCAAACTTCCACCGAAAATTGGTTTGAACGAGATCTAGTAAGTAGTTTTTTTTAATACGTCATAAATCGTAAACCGTAAATTACCTTTCATTCAATCAACTCAAATATAAAAAATATAGAGTTCAAGACATGTGTGATTATGATTTTATACGG
Organism: Coleophora deauratella; assembly: GCA_958295455.1. Classification (NCBI taxonomy): domain Eukaryota; kingdom Metazoa; phylum Arthropoda; class Insecta; order Lepidoptera; family Coleophoridae; genus Coleophora; species Coleophora deauratella. The sequence goes on along the minus strand of OY282414.1, from coordinate 3,850,520 downwards.
AACCCTCAGTGCGCGAGTCCGACTCGCACTTGGCCGGTTTTTTCATTTGTTCAATTATCCGAGAACCACAGTGTACTCCTATAAGAATTACGTTGCTCTCTGTGTCATGTAAAAACTAAACTGTTCAAACAATGTTATAAACAAACAAGTTAATGATCACACAATATTTAAAACTTTAGTCATTTTGTTTCGCAAATGAATTTAATTAACCTCAATGTCTTCTTTATCAAATGAGTGTATACCCTTTGCAGGGTGTAAAAAGACCACTCTCAAAACCTATACTCTTGGAACTGAACAACGTTTTCCAAGGAATTCGTAATGAATTTTTTTTTTTAAATGGACTCTCCATACAAAATTGGATGATTAGCGGTTCAATTTGTATGATAAATTCATTTTAACATCTGTCATTTTAATTTTACTTGGTTATAATTAAACAAACAATTATTTGTTCTTATTATAACCGAAGTTAAATACAATATAAGCTGTTTAAAATAATCTAATCGATTACATAGTTACATCTATCATCTGGAAGAGATCGCTCTTTAGCGATAAGACCGCCTACCTGTATAACTTTTATCTTTTCATGGTTATGTTTATATTGTATTTTCCTGTCTTGTTGTGCAATAAAGTTTTTTCATTCATTCATTCATTCTATTTTTTATCGTCGAATTTGATGTTTGTTGCGAATCATCAAGACATCATAATCCCATAAACATCAACATCTGCGGAAGTTTCATTCCCATGATAAACAAAATTCTTTTTTTTTACCCTCAATTGTTAAGCCCTTGACATCATCCCACCTGGTGGTAAGTGATTATGATGCCGAAGATGGAAGCGGGCTTACCAAGATTCCCCAACGCAATGGGGAACTGGGTATCCTATCTTCAAGCCGGAACACATCAATGCTGTTAACATTGATGTTTGGCGGCATCTTATGTAAATAAGATTAGAGATGACAACAAAATTCTTATAAGCAGTAATCGGAATATTACCTAAACTGCGCCAGAGAACAGAGGCGTCTTTCGGAGACTTCCTTACAACATTTTTCCCGGGACAACTGTCCCGGGCGTTGGCAAAATCAACTGCGCGAAATTGTATGCGGTTTTTACAGTGTATTGCTGTAAATATACTTAAAATCTGGTGCATTTTTTATCTTGACACGTCGCTTAGAAACCGAGTTATTAATAATATGGTAATATTAAAAAAATAAGTAATTACACTTTTCCCCATTTTGTCCACGTCAGTTTTCACGAAATCCAAATCGTTCAAAACATTCACTCACTTTTCACAGTAACACGAAACAAATTTCACTTCTTTGTCATAACCACATATAACTAATAGTCACAGTATAATATAGTCATGCGCGCGACATTCATGTCTCATAGTTCATTCATTACTGCATTGCATTTGTTTAAAAGCGTAGTCAGACAATACTCAGCCAGTATTTAGTAATTTGTGTAGTCGTGCCGACGACTAGCTCCATTATGATCCCTCCGCTCCGTCCTGATCCCTTTTAATTATTTTTATTAAAGTTATTAATGTCTGAGGTAGGAGTAATTAACAATGTACAACTTCAAATTTATAAAAAAAAAAAAAAAAAATTGCCGTAACCATTTAAACTGGTACTTCCATACTCATGAAACTGAACAACTTTCCTCAGGGAACCCATAGTCAATACGCGAAAAAATGTATTTTTACAATACAATATAAAAAAAAGCGGCCAAGTGCGAGTCGGACTCGCCCGTGAAGGGTTCCGTAGCAGCAAGTAACATAATTTATAAAAGTTCTTGTAGTTCGTTGTAGGTATATAACGGTTTATGATTTATGACGTATTAAAAAAAACCGGCCAAGTGCGAGTCGGACTCACGCACCGAGGGTTCCGTATAAATTCATAATCACACATGCCTTGAACTCTATATTTTTATATTTGAGTTGGTTGAATGAAAGGTAATTTGCGGTTTACGATTTATGACGTATTAAAAAAAACTACTTACTAGATCTCGTTCAAACCAATTTTCGGTGGAAGTTTGCATGATAATGTATATCATATATTTTTTCTAGTTTTATCATTCTCTTATTTCAGAAATTACATTACAATTACACATTTTACCACTTGGAAGTGTCTCTCACGCAAACTATTCGGTTTAGAAAAAAATGATATTAGAAACCTCAATATCATTTTTGAAAACCTATCCATAGATACCCCACACGTATAGGTTTGATGAAAAATAAAAATTTGAGTTTCAGTTCTAAGTATGGGGAACCCCCAAAATTTATTGTTTTTTTTTCTATTTTTGTGTGAAAATCTTAATGCGATTCACAGAACACATCTAATTACCAAGTTTCAACAGTAGTTTTTATAGTTTCAGAAAAAAGTGGCTGTGACATACGGACGGACAGACAGACAGACATGACGAATCCATAAGGGTTCCGTTTTTTGCCATTTGGCTACAGAACCCTAAAAATATATGAGTAAAAGTAATTATATTCTTAAAAATATTTTAAAAAGATGAGTACATTCAGACAAAAATATTTGTTCAACTCATGAAAATATATTTAATTTTAATTTTATTAACTTTTTAAAGTTTAATTAAGTAATTAATTACATATACATATTCCACGAATCACAATGGATCCAATCGTGCAAGACTCGCACGCGGCGCCGACGTCTATGACGGGTGACGTCCGTATTACGTCATATGGTGACGTTAATAGGCGGGGACTGAAATTTTCTTTGTCATGTGAAACGAAAAAGTTATTTCAGTGAAAAGTTGTTTTCATAATTTTCTATCCGATAGCCCCAGAAAAAGGGTAATCGTTTCTTCTTTAGACCCTGTAACACCTAGGGGTGCATGGGACCGAGACTACTTTTTTCGACTCGGATCTGTCCCCAGCTATAGACTTCACGTGCTCCCACGACGTGTCAGCCGCCTTCAGTATGAAGAAGGGTAAGGCTCTGTTCACACGTACCACAACCACAACGACAACCACGTGGGTGGGCGGGCGATAATTTGTATAAAATGCATAGTTTATTCACACGGACCAGAAACCTCGAAACGAAAATTCGCTCAGTAGGTAGTGCTCCTGACTATCCGAGGGTCGTAGAATCGAATCCCGCCCAGGGCAAAACTTTTCTGTGATGAACAAATTTGTTTGTTCTGTGTCTGGGTTTATAATAACTGTTAAACGTATATATGTATGTATATTAGTCTCTGGTTCCCATATATGTATACGGGGAATCCTAGTTTGGGGTCGGATGACAGGGGAGATTTGTCCCGGATATTTATTTAGTTATTATAATATGGCGCTCTTAGGTCAGGGGTGTCACAAAAATTTCTTTATTTATCGTTTTAATGTATTAAAGAAAGAATCCTTAATTTAAAACCACAAGGTGTGGTACAAATATTAATGATGTAATCTCTATAAACTCAGCGATTAGTCACTCATATGATGTTAATAGCGAGTGTTATCCAGCGTATTTCGAGTTCGACTCAGTAACCCACACGTTCACAAGGTCAGTTAAAATCTAGGTATATTGTGTGCTCAAATCATTAAGAAAACAATATGAAAAATGTTGGAAATAAATAATCGATTTGGGTATATTTGTTAACAACCCATTACGTCCCCACTGCAGGGGCACGGGTCTCTTCCCATAACTCGGGAAGGTTTAAGCCATACTCCACACACGGGGGCCAATTCCGGATTGGTGGAGGTTGTGGGGCTAGTGGCCAACCCCAGTTGGGTATATTTATTTGGTAATTATCTCTAGTTAAATATAGGGTCGCAGTATACGCATTATTGCACGGGAGACCTAGTTTGGGGTCAGATGACCGTGTGTGATTGGTCCCTTGATTTTATTTGTACCATTAATTGCATACCAGAGTTAAAAACACCTTGATTTGGACACAACAATGCAAATAAACACATTCAGTTGCCAGCCAGGCGCATATTAATCTCTGACAATGATATATTAAACATTATATTAAATAGTACTACAATGGTATCCGGAAATTCGTGACCTAAGATTTAGGCGAATGGCTCGAAAATATTTGTGCATAAAAATATTTATATTGTAATATTCAAATAATAAAAAATATCAGGGACAAATCACACACGATCATCTGTCCCCAAACTAGGATAGAATTCCCTTTATTATGGGAACCTGAGACAGACATACATGTCGCAGGGATAATATAAAATCAGGGATTTTAGTGTCATTTAATGTACGTTGTACCAAATAAACCTTTTAAATACTACAGAATAATTATTTTCATTATTTCACTAAATCAATTTAGGGCTTTGATCAAATCACTAGGGAAATGACAAAATCGTGTTATTATTTTAACATTTCCTGGAATTTGATCAAATCCCTGATGTTATCATATCCTTGCGACATATATGTCGTAGGTTTTTGATAAAATCAGCTTTTTGATCAAAAACCTAGGGTTTTGATCAAAAACCTGAAGAAAACAAAATTATTACTTAATATTATCATAAACCTAAGAAAATCCGGAAAACACCAATACTTTTTATAATTTTAGAACCATTTTTCTGTTAAATTAGGTCATCTCAATTTGGAATAAGGTCTAAGTATTTATTGGAGGAAACATTTTCATTACCTATTTCCTAAATGGTGCTAAAATTTAAAAAAATATTGGTGGTTTTCTTTCTAAATAGTTCTAAAATTATACTACGATATAAACGAGTTCAAGTTTTTGATCGAAAAACGAATTTTCTTAGGTTTATGATAATATTAAGTAATAATTTTGTTTTCTTCCGGTTTCTGATCAAAAACCAAACCTAGGTTTTTGATCAAAACCCTGATTTTATCATAATCCTGCGTCATATATGCAAGGTGTGCAACCTAGCGCGAAAGCCTCTACGGCTGAGGTCGCTTCGAGAAACGATAAACTAGTATACAGAGTGTAACAGAAGTGTGTGACAATACTTCAAGGTTGGCTTTTACCCATCAAACTGAACAACTTTTGTTCTACAACTTTGTTGAAATCGCAAATTTTTTTTTGGACTTTTCATACAAATCGATCAGCTGGCGAACCAAGTTTGTATGAAAAGTCCAAAAAATTTTTTGCGATTTCAACAAAGTTGTAGAACAAAAGTTGTTCAGTTTGATGGGTAAAAGCCAACCTTAAAGTATTGTCACACACTTCTGTTACACCCTGTATATGTTAAATCGGAAGGTCGCATGGGTGACCTCTCATCTATGATTTTATATGTAGAAAACGATCGATTTATACAAGAAAAGAAATAATACATAAATGTATTTATTAATACACAAGGCAGGTCGGTGCTCCACAGCAGTAATATTGTAATACAACATACATACAGTATGTCTGTAGCTTTTTATTTAGAATACTGTACCATAACAACCCATATCGTCCCCACTGCAGGGGCACGGGTCTCTTCCCATACATCGGGAAGGTTAGGCCATACTCCACACACGGGGGCCAAGTCCGAAGTGTGGGTTTCTAGACCGTATACTATTATAGCCTTAGTGATTCTAGAACGATTCTAAAACATACCACTGAGTAGGTCAGGGGTAGTGAGCCAATGGCACAAGTGACAAAGATGGAAATGCCTTTAAAAATGTACAGTCTCTACTCCTATTTGTTGTACACTACACTATGAATATTGTGAAGAGTGAAAAGAAGCAATTTTTTTATGATGAACCATTTTCATCTTGCATGAATGTGTAATTTTCCAAGGCTTTCCGTGATTTGACGCTGCGTATGATATTATTTATTGCCCTAGATCAATTTTACAAATATCATTTATTATTTTCTACCTATTTTAATACGGTTTACAGTTCAATTGTTAATTAAGGACATTATGACGACAAAGCGACACAGTCATATTTAGAATTTCATATTGGTAAGTTATGTTGATAAATTACATTTCAATTGCGGGTGGTAGGACCTTGTGCGAGGTCCGTCCGGATCGCTACCACCATCTTACTCGCTAATCCTGCCGCTAAGCAGCAGTGCTTGCACTGTTGTGTTCCGGTGTGGAGAGTAAGACAGCCGAGGAAATTACAGGCACAAGAGGCATTTCATCTTAGCCCTCTAGGTTGGCAACGCATCTGCAATCTCCTCCGGGGTTGCAGGTGTCTATGGGCAGTGTGATCACTTACCATCAGGTGACCCACTTGCTCGTTTGCCTTCCTTATCACATAAAAAAAAAAAAAAAAAAAAAAAAAAAAAATTGGAAGGAATACTTGTCGTGTGACTCAATTAACCGTGTTATCCCAAGGGAAGGCCGTAGTAACCAGTGTTCATTAATCATAATAAAGACGGCTTAGATTCTAATTAAACGACTTCAAAAAAAGGAGGAGGTTCTCAATTCGTCGGAATCTTTTTTTTTTATGTATGTTCACCGATTACTCGAAGACGACTGTACCGATTTGGAAAATTCTTTTTTTGTTTTAAAGGGTATACTTCACAGGTGGTCCCATATAAATTTTATCGAAATCGATTCAGCGGTTTTTGATAAAATCAACAAAACATAGCACAATTGGAGTTGTTGCGATTGAAGTCGGTTGTTTTTAACGTATTCAGCGTGGTCATTGTGTGCATGTAATTTACAGAAACAATACAAAGTACAGAATTATTGAGAATATAATTCAGGCCAAAATTGAGGCAAAGAGTGGTAGAGGAAGAAGAAAAACAACATGGACTGACAACTTTAAGGAGTGGTTCGGACATGGTATCGTTGCCCTTGGCAGAATGGCGGCAAAGAGAGAGGAGTTTCGGAAGATGGTCACCAACATCCGATAAAGAAGCATGCGGCACCAGAAGAAGAAGATTCTTACCGTTTAGAATTCTGAGTTCTCTGATCAGGCAGTGAAACAACCATAGCCCTCTCCTTGGACTCAAGCAAACATCAAAATCATCAACATCTTCTGTTTTTACATCCTGCCATAAGTAACTAATTTATTTCTCTAGTTTTAGTTTTCAATATACTACACTTATTAAGTCTGTAGTTTCTTAATAAAGGTTTGTCTGTCTATTTATCGTTATTATAATAGATTTACTTAACGATAGAATTATGCAGTTTCAAACTGTGTTTTACATAAACCTTGCACACAACGTGTGTAGACGAAACAAAATAAACAAAATGCTTTGCTGATGCAAAAATGACATCACCTAATGTGTCAGGCGGTCAGAAAACAGATCCGATGGTGTGACAAATCACTTGATTATCGGAACAGTAGTAAATTTTATGGGTTTTAAGATTTTATCCACAGTTGGTCAGTCCTTGGCGTTATCTCTCCTATTTTTAGAAGGAGAAATTTATGTTATTTTATATTTATCCGGAAAACTTACAGCTAAATAACAACTATAAGTTAAATTAACAATATATCAACCTATGCTATTGACAAGTTTCCACCAATATAAAGATACAACGGTGGTGTATAGGCAGATAGCGAGCCCGGCGCACCCCCCGCGCGCCCGCAGCCTGCCTCGGCTCTGCGCGCTGGTGTTGGCGTAGACAAATGATAAGTGATGATGATGCCCAAGATGGAAGCGCAATGGGGAACTGGCTATCTTATCTTTATGCCGGAACACATCAATGGTATCAACATTCGAAAAATTGTTTAGATTCATAAGTAGAAGCTACAGTTTTTCTTTTCGGATATTTCAGGACCCTATAATTATGCAATGTTTACTCACACGTTTTAAAGTCTCACTACTAATAATAAAATAATTTTGTGGCCTAGGCGAACTGATTAAGCGTTCACAGTCCACGACTCCAAATGGATTCATAGACTTGGCTTCAACCACAAGTCCACGACTCCAGGCGGAGTCGCAAGACGCATATGTTTTTACGACTCCAGGGACTGCGTGGACTTATTGGTTGAAGCCAAGTCTGCGACTCCATTTGGAGTCGTGGACTGTGAACGTGTTAAGATAGATTTGTTTTATGGCTGACTGTCGCATCACATTATACCTACTCTTAATCTGTTACTAACTAGCGTAATATTGTCATTTCTTAACAATTTGGATCTTATCCATGTGACCTATGCTAATTCTTATCAATTTTGAGTTTAGACTATTCATCGTAGCCAAAGGACGTCCACTGCTGGACAAAGGCCATCCCTAAGGATTTTCATCAGGACCGGGCTATAGAAATACTATAATCCTAGAGCAAACTTACCCCCTTTTTCCTCCACGTATCACGTCTCCGGACCCTCGGTAGGCTGTTGTGCATTATGAACACTCACTCACTTAACTACAATGTGTTAGATCATTTCTAGCACTCACTCACTAAACCTTAAATACGCCTTCGTTTAATCTACACAACTTTTCTTTCAATACTGTTAAAAGATCCGTTTTTTGCACTGTTCCTTACACAAATCCTTTATTAATATACATTTTCTGTAATTATCAAAAAAAATATAAGTCAATTCCATTTCTAAACACACTGCACAAGTTTATCACAATACCTTACTGTATAAGTCGGTCAAACCTGCGTTTCAAGGTTCGACTTCTTTTATGCGTATGATTCTCTATCGTTTATTTGTTAGTATGTACATTTAAGTTAAGGACTATAGGAGATTAAAGTTTAGAAACTAGTGATTACTAAGACACACTGCTAGTTCTTTTAAAACAGGACATAAGTACTGAGGAACCAATAAAATTTAATTTCCACAATGATACGGTACGAAAGGTTAATGAAAACTGAATTTGTGCGATCTTATCTTACAGTTGATAACGATAAGTTTTGATAAGGAAACGCATTTTCCATCCTTTTCTATTTGTGTCAATGAGCAACAAAGTAAATATACAAATATTTGATAAAATTAATGGAATTCTTGATACATTTTAACGCTATTTACAACACGAAAAACATATACAAGGAAGTATGATTTAATTATATTATGTATAAGACATCATAACTACTATTATACAGGTTGTTAACTAAAGAATAGTGAATTAAGAATTTGTATGGAAAACTGAAAAAAAAAATTGTAGATCGGATTTTTTTAAATATTTTTCTTGTAATCTATACTTGATTCTGAGTAACCCCTTAAAATTTCAAACGCACTTTTTAACACCCTGTTTAAGGTCTAACAAAATACTCGGATTTCTACTCATGTATATCAATATCAATTCACGAAAACTTCTTTTGAGTTGGCCATAGTCAACCAGGCTAATCGACTTGTTAGAAAAGGGTAAAAATATTGGGTAATAAACTCGCGAATTTATTATAAGGTTCCTTGGGGGAAAACTGTTTACTTTCAAAAATAGAAGCACCAGTTAAGTTTCTGTTGATTTTGTTAGATCTTATATAATATCCTTATGAAATAACAAAATTGCTTTCTGATTATGAAACTGAACAACTTTCCCCAATGAACATAAACTCATTTTGCAAAAAAAATGACCTTTCATACCAATCGACAAGCTGATTCGCTAATTTTGTATTGGAAGTCCAAAAACCTTTTAGGTTTATTGAAGAAAGTTGTTCAGTTTTACAAGTATAAAGCACAGTTAAAACAAATCTGTTATTTCAAAGGACCATATAATATACATATCAAAATATACAGAAACGCGTATAAACAATTTCAAATTACACCACTGCCTCACTCTACAACAATTAAAGTACTAATACTTATTTAGGGTTGATTTTGCAAATGTTTACAAACACCCTAGTCCAGAGACGAACTCAGATAGTTTAAAAAAAGCCACTGTACAAAATTATCCTATCTCAACCCGAATATCAAGATCAAATTAAAACATTCCTCTTTCCAAAATACATTAATAAATTTTGACAGTTTTGCTATAGATGGTAATAAAAATGACAACGATCAACACGTTAAAAAACCGACTTCAATCGTAACAGCTACAATTTTGCTATGTTTTTTGTTTTTGTTGATTTTTTCAAAAAGTGCTGATTTAATTTCGATAAAATTTATAGTATAGGACCACCTCTGAAGTATGTATTACCAACCAAACAAAAAAGGATCATCAAAATCGATTCATAATTGGCGGAGTAATCGCGTAACATACATACAAAAAAATAAAAACATACAGTCGAATTGAGAACCTCCTCCCTTTTTGAAGTCGGTTAAATAGAACGGATATACATACCCGAAAAATATTACCCTCTGCTTGAACAGTGAGGTAAATACCGTTAGTTAAAAAACTTTGAAATAATTGTATAACAAAAAGGTTTGTCACCAGCAAATGCTATGCAGTCTCTTTACTAGCCTAATCTTCATTCTGATTTCATACCTGACAAAGATAGATCGATTTATAACGATTGCGTAATTAGATCATTATCTAGAGATTGTTTGCCAAACACGATAGCAAATGATCTATTAGTTGTAGCCGTCGATCAAATACTTGAGACAACCAACAAGGAAGAATAGACAAATTGTTAGGATTTATGAAATATCTACGTACTTAGAGGCCGTCCTTTATTCGGGTTAGTCCCTGAGGGCCCTGATCCCCGAGGTACCCGTCCCGTAGGACCCCGATTTATTGGGAATCACCTGAGGTTTTTAGGCCACTTTTACCCCTTGGTAATACGTCGTGAGGTTTTAGACTACCCTCTCTCTCCCAGCATCACGAATCGAAATCGAAAATATCAGATATTTTTTGAATCTGATATATGAAAAAAAATTTGTAATTCGATTCTTAAAAGCCACAATAATTGAGAATTTAGTAGGTATTAAAGCATTTGAAGTCTTAAAAGCACTATTATTAAGGTACCTATCCAGGCTGATCTGATTGTTGCAAAGGCAAGTTTGCCAACTGAGAAACACTGAGGTAGAAATTGGTAAAAAAATGGGCTTACCAATTGTGGGAAATAAAAATAATATATACATATTTTAAATAAAAAATAATTGACCCCCCTCCCCTGTTCGAATCTCACGTGATAAAAGGATGACCCCTAGCGTCTAGTTCAGCTTATTATTTAAAAAAAAAACACCTATAAACATTTAATCAATAAGAGACAAACCTTAAAAATCAAAAGCTAACATTTCACAAACACAAATCGGCAATTTCAAGAAAAAACTTTTTAAAAACCATTTAAAACAGTTTCGATTTAACCGTGCTGAAAAACACATGAAACTGACTGACTGAAAAACTGACATAGATTAGAAAACTCCGACATCTATGTATGCTAACAAACGGGTTACATAAAGAAGTACAGTCAGCAGAACAAAAAAAAAGTTAAGTAGGTCATTATATTGTTGTCAGATTAGAAATATACAGAACAACATTTAGAAATATATAGAACAACATTTAGAAATATACAGATACACCCCCGAAAGCAAGTTAAATAACTCGATAACTACTGAGCTCATTTTCATCGAACAATGAAACCTGCTCTCTAGTAATAAAAAAACACATCCACATTATTATTATTATATAGCGTTAAAATACCAGCGCAGAGGTATCGATTTCATCTCTATTTTTTAAATTCCATGCTAAAGAATAACTCTTGAAAATTATGTTATTTATACTTTATTATTATATATTTATTTGTAGCAAAAAAATATTCTGAGCGTATTTTCCGTTTTTTAACATTGTGAAAAATAAATTCAAATAAAAGAATCCAATAACAGGAGCGGCCTTGCTCCTGCTTTCCCAAATACATGCCACGGACAAACGACGAAAACACCAAAGAGACCAAAATCTATTTCGTTAAAGAGTACACAACATATGCGATTTTTTTGCAGACCATACCATAGTCCTTTATCTGGCAATGTCACGCTACACGTTTCATGGTCGTGCAACGTAAATATCTATGTTACCACGTAACTGTCTACCTTTATAAGCTCAGACAAAATAAATCATAGACTAGGTATACTGTAAAATATTTCAGAAGGCAGGAAAATAAAACAAAAATTTTCTATGATTTTTTTGTTAATTACTAATTAAAATTTTTTTGTATATGAGTGTTTTGTTGTAGTGTTGTATTTTGGCAATAAATACTATTCTTATTCTTAAAACGCAACAAATTAGATTTACAAAACTGACCAACAATTAAGAAAAAAATGGAACAGCCCCCTGACCATCGACACACCATAAAGTCGACCAAAATTTGCCTACTGTGTACTTCTCTTTCTAACAAGGAAGAGCGAGAGGGATGATCGAGTGACGAGTGACGACTGGTTACAATGTAACATCCTGACGTCAGGATGGCGGGTGTACCTGTTTTTCAAAATTTCTGCAAATAGAAAATGTTTGCGAAAGAAGAATTTTGTAAAAGGTACACTGTAATACTTCATTCCAATCAAAAAAAAGCAAAACGTAAACAAACTTACTATGGAACTGACACATGTCAATGTCATCTGCATACTATGTTTGTTTACCTTTTGCATTTTTTTGATTGGAATGAACCATAGGTAAATGTATTCTAGAAAAAAATTATTTGAATCGCAGAGGTACACCCGCCATCCTGGCGCACACTGACGATGGGAAAGTCTGACGTTGCTTCTTGCTATTTCAAACCCTTTTTTTTGGCAACTTTAAAAAAATTCGGATGACTTTCCGTTTCTTATTTCCTTCCTTTAAGTAAGTAGCTAGTTATTTACTTTGCTGTAATCTGAAGATACCAACTTTTGTATGTGCTGTTTGTAGTTCTTAGCTTTGGTTATTATTCCTTCTTTTATGCTTTAGTCCTGTTCCAACCAAGGAAAAGCGTTGAGCCAAGGCAAGGTTAACCTGACAGAAGTCTGTCCCTTTCACACTTACAACATTAACAATAGGCTATCCTGCTGTAAGGGTAATAATTACTCTCAAGAAAATATTCTGGAACGCTTTCCAACTCACACTGGACTGTGTTCAGAAAATCATGTCAGAGTAGTTGTTTTCCAACCACTCACTGATCCAGTATAGCCCTGGCTGTTTTAAGTCAAAATCGTGTTTTTAAATAACTAATCTAAAGGAGAGTTAACGTTACGTCACGAATTATAATATAATGAAGTTCTACATATTATTAAGAACTGTCAGAAATAGCAAAACTTCAAGAAAGTGTTCTGGAATGCTTTCGAACTCACACTGGACTGTGTTCAGAAAATCATGTCAGAGTGTATGGTTCATTCCAATAAAAAAAAAGCAAAACGTAAACAAACTTACTATGGAACTGACACATGTCAATGTCATCTGCATACTATGTTTGTTTACCTTTTGCTTTTTTTTCATTGGAATGAACCATAGTTGTATTCCAACCACTCACGGATTCGGAATAGCTCCTGTTGTTTTAAGTCAAACTCTTTTCTAAAAATGACTAAATCATGACCAATCTAAAGGACACTTAATGTTACGTAACGATAATATGAAAAACTGACAGAAATAGCAAAACTTCTGCATGTTCGGATTTTGAATTGCAGAATGCACCCATAACTTAATACAATAGAGGCGGGAGGGGGTCTGAAATTATGGACAGCCCTATCAAGATTTAGTCAGTGTGGCTATAATGCTTACAGAAATCAGGCTAGGCAGACCAAGGGGAAAGATATTTCCATAGACTTTTTTGGAGATATTATATTATTTTATAACTTTTGTAAAACTAAACTAAATGCAAACTAACATTATATCAAATACTCACAAAGCCGCTCTTTGCTTTCTCATGACGGGACATATTTTCCTTCTTAACATTCAGATGGACTAATCTGTAACAAAGCAAGAGACAATTTTTAGAAAATATTTTTGTCAGTGTGTTTTTAGATTTTAATTAGGTTATTTATAGAAGAAGTGCTGCTAAGTGGAAGACTATGGCGAAGGGCTATTCAACACGAGTCAGGTTTATAGATGGGTGATAGAGTATTTCTATAAAGCATTTTTTTTATATTGTCGGTGAGCAAACAACACTGCATGTCATTTTTAACTACTTAACAAGTCACCCAAAAACCTATTTGATTAGTGGTGTGGCTCAGAAAAATTACTTAGGTAGTGTTATTTTTTTTAATAACGGCTTCTAATCGGCCGATATGTTTACCTAAATCTTATAAGTAGATAGAAGTGCATTTAAAACCTGCATCCCAAGGTACTCATGTCAGAAACGCCAAAATTCCGCTTGTGCGGTGTTGTTTGCTCACCGACAATATTCAGGAAATTGTTTTAATTTATTTTAAAAAATAAATCATAAAACATTAACTTAACTCTGCCATAAAAAAAAAAAAAAACTTGAAATAATATGAAATTAAACAACACTTAGAATCTTAACAATTTGAAGTTTATATTCATTAATATTTTTTTTTCTAAAAATTTTAACATTAAAACATTTTACTTTGTACAAATAATCTTTCACTCATCCATATGAATAAGTAGGTACAGAGAGGGGTACAGAGAAAAGTACAATAAGTAGGTAGGTACAGAGTTGGCATACTGGCCCCAAAAAAATATATATATTTCACTCAGGTAAATACCTAATAAGCATGGAAATTTCGAAAATATGAAACTGCCTACCCAATGTATGTATGTAAATTTTAAAAGAGGATTTTATTCTAGACCTGGATATTTTCCAAATCAAGGATGTTGCGAATATCTGCATCCGCATCGATTTTGACATCTTAAAAACTTACTTAAAAAATTGTGAATATGAGCCTTTAAAAAATAAAATAAAATAAAAATGAAAAATAGTTTATTTCAGACAATATGAGTCCATACATTATAAAAATTGAATTAATAAATAAAAAATATATATATAATTACGTGAGTTGAAATTTAACTTGTCAAAAAGGCCTGTTCACGAAGCAGACTGTATTGTACCCAGCATCCTTGTCCAGTACCTAAAGATGGGGAAGGTTGTGAAGCATGACGTGAGTGCCGTAATTACTTGGTTGCCGGATTTAAATATCCGCATCCGCGGATTTACAAAAATCTGCATCCGCAACAGCCCTAGTCCAAATATCTAGAAGCCAATGGGGTAACTCCCGCAGTGTGGTGCCACTTATAATAATAACATAATAATAAACATTTATTTTCTCACCACAAATCAAATTTTACAAAGAAATTAAAAAAAAAAAATGGAAACATTTCAAAAATATGCTTGTGGGAGAGAACAAGGATATCAACTATTATTTATATTGTGTATTGTCTCTCCTGCATACATAATTAAGTATTCTATTTTGTGTTTGTTTTAGGTAATAAGTTGGTGTAAGGTTCTACACTGCATTTTCTCAAAAAAAAAAAAAAAAATATATATATATTTTGGCATACACTTTTACCGATCACTTTCTGTGTCGTCGTGAATTTTCCACTACATTGACATTGGCGGAATTATTGTGGCTTAAAACAATAAAAGGCCAAAAAAAAATTTGATTGGTAACAAGTTAGAAACTTATTATTAATTGTTTTTGGTAACAAGGTAGAAAATTTCAAAAAAATCTAAAAACAATAATATCTCAGTAACCATACATTTTTGACCCCTGGTTAACTGGACTTAATTTGTTGCAAATGACCTCTAGTATAACCCCTTTGAAGGATCACGTCGAATTACCAATCACCCTGTATAGGTATAGGTATTTAGAAATATCTTGTTTGTTTATCGAAAAAGGCATGCCTGAATGACATCAGTGTACTTGGAAAATAAATATAAATAACAAGCATAAATATAATCGATATAATGAGTTTATTATCATCTTATATTGACGTTTTTAACTGGAGTAGTAATCGCATTCTTTATCCTATAACTCCACAGTGGCCAGGTAATCACAGCTATTGGGAAATACAGCAACATGGTGCATTTTTGTGTATAAGCAATAGAAAGTTGATAACATCCTTCTCATACAGATAGTTGACTGTCTGACAGAAGAACCCTGGCCTTAAATTCCTCACTAAAGGCATAAAAATGCCAAAACACGACCGCAAAAGTTGACGACGAATTCCTCAAGTTATAACCTAGACAATTTTCAGCAAACACGCGTATTTTCAAACAAATTGATGTTGATAAGATAAGAGGCATACTTTACCACTAAACAAGAATACATTTATCCGTATAAAACTGCACAAACATTGCTTTTTTGATAAAAACATGAAAGATAACACAAACACCACACATACATAGGCCGTTACTTATTTTTTTTTTATTTGACGCTAGAGCAGCGCACCCGTTTTATTTTCACAATCGAGCGCGTAAACGTCAAACACGTCAAACGCTTGGATTTAGTGTTGTTCATCATATCGATTTAGTATTGTATAAAGTAGAACGTATTTGAAATTTGAAAATAACGATTTTAACGGATTTTTTTATATTTTTCCTTCCCTTTATGTTTAAAATCTTAGTGTTAAGTAATGTTGAGTTTTCAACTTATTCTGTTATTACGCAGTTCTCAGATACAAACATATTGTAGATTGTAACATAAAATCCTGTCAACTCTTAACTTCAAAATTTTGAATTTTTCTTCTTTCCTACTTCTTGTTCGACAGATTTCATTCTGCTTTTGTTTTCATTCATTTTCCATTTGACACCAAACTGGGATGGGAAGGGTTTGCTGATTCTATACATCAATTTAATTTTTAAGTTCATTTTTTCATACTATTGAACAAAATTAATACGTACAAAATGGATCAAAACCAAGAACAAAAGAAAAAATGCTTCTGTGCAAGGTGCTTCCTTCCCATTGATCCTGAAGACAAAGTTGACATCGATGGCCAGAACTTCCACAGAATATGCAGCATGTGTTGTAAGTTGCAATTTTACCTTAGTTAGCTTTCACTCTCTTCCTCATCCACCGTAATCTGTATCCAAATAATTAGCTTTCACTCACTTCCTCATCCACCGTAACCTGTACGTATCCAAATCTTATTCAAATGTTTCAGGCATTTGCCGGACAATCCCGACGTCGCTGAAGATGTTCTACGGTCACGTTTTCTGCAACGAATGCTTCAAAACCCACGTAGTGAACAGGTTCAAGGGTGAGGCGCCGCGGATGCACTCCAACTCCTGGTGGATGCAGTGGGCGCCTGGTGCCAAGCCTCAGGAGGAAGCCAAGGATGAGAAAGAAAGTGGTAATTTACTACGTTATTTTATAGGCAGCAGTAGCTACGTTCCATTAAGGTAGTGCGCAGGTATTGATCATGTTCTTCTATATGACGGTTTGGTAATGTAAAAGAAAAATTAAATCTTGACAGAAACTAAGCCAGACGCCATGAGTTCACCACCGGAGGAGCTTACAAAGAAGTGCATCTGCTCGCGCTGCCTGCAACCAGTAGAAGAGAGCAACAAGGTCACCATTGGTGGCCAGAATTTCCACACCCAGTGCGCAAGATGCTGTAAGTGTAGAAAATTTGCTTGGTAGTAGATTCTGTTTGTTCTTTTTACCCTCAATTGGTAAGCCCTTAGCGTCATCTCACCTGATGGTAGGTGATGATGATGCCGAAGATGAAAACGGGCTCACCAAGATTGGGGAACTGGCTATCTTATTTTCATCCGGAATACATCAATGCTGTTAATAATGATGTTTGACGGCAAAACTTAGATAAGATGGTAGCTAGCTAGGCGTGCTCAGAAAATGCCCTACCACCACTTTGTATTATGAAGTATACACTGGTCACATAAAATCTACCACTTCCAGATTTCTGCCACTGCGTCCCAACCGACAAAGTGAAGATCTACTACGGGCAAGTGTTCTGCGAGGACTGCTTCCACCGTCACGTGTTGAACCGAAGCAAGGACAATCCCACTGAGTTTTTTCGGTCTTGCTTCGAGCAGTGGCAGAACAACCCCCAGTTCTCTGAACACATGAAGGAGTTTATGGCCAGTGGGAAGGAGAATGCACCGTTTGTCTTCATGATGCAGGGTTCGCAGCCACCGTTCTGCCGCTGTGGGACCGGGCCGCAGCCCCAGGAGTGGTTCCAGCCGAATGAGCCGAGAAAGTGTTAGTAGTATGTGTTTTTTTTTTCAGTATTAGTAGCTTAATTTGAAATGGAATCTTCAATCGAAAATGTCGCTGGTATAACAGCAATATGCTTTTTAAATCTATTATTTTGATAGCTCTTTGTATAATTATTCTGTTAATTGTGACAGCCCTATAAAGGTTCCTACCAAACAGCAACCTACCAACCTAACCAAATACAGTAGTAGGTACTGCAGCAATACAATCTTTATCAACAATCTGATCAATAATATCCGTTAGAAATCTATGCTTAATTTGTTTCGGTGTTAATTTTTGTAGATGACGGTATTCTTGTTTGTCCTATAGGTGCGTAAGATTTGAAAATTTTCACAGCTGCGTCCCCGGGCACGGTCTCTATCGGCGACGACTCTCTTGGCACCTGGGACTTGTCGTTCGAGAATCGAACCGAGGCCTACGACATACCTGAATCCTGTAACGAGTCAGCAAATCAAGAAAATTTACTTGTGGCCGCAGTTGAAAAAATCGAAAAGCTCACAAAATACCTACATGAGAACTTTGATTCTGAAAAATGCTCGAAAAAATGGAAAAACTTTATCGAATACGATAAAAGTTCGTTAGGATCAGATTTTGATCCTGCTTTTTGCAAGTGGGTCGACCTACAAAGTCCAAAGGTGACCGATTTGGATTGTCCTAAGTGTCTGTGGCAGTGTGGTCCTATTTTTGTAAACAGTGGTTATTTTAAAGATTGTTGCGGAGATAATTCGTTTGAATAAAAACGTGGTGTCAATTATGAAGTTGTTTTATTAGTAGACACTATACTATAAAGGCATCGAATATTGTTAGCTTCTCCAGTGAACTTGAAATCAAAATAAGGGAGAAGTAAATCCCTTGTCATCTATTGCATCGTGAAAGTACGTGCCCGGTTATCCGTTTATCCCCCCGCTGAGAGGACTGTCTTTCTGTCTTTTTGCAATTTTTTGTCTTTTTCCTCAGTGCCTCGTTTGCTTTTGCTTTACTCCAACCAATAAATCAAAGCGTGCATATATCAAGAGAGAACCCTGCGGACCCACCATACCCCTGGTCGTTTATTACCCATGGTACAACTGCTTGGCACACAACCAGTTCTGCCAAAGGAAATTTTCTCACCCGTGGCACAACCGTTCTCATACCATACCATACCATACCCCTGGTGGTGGTGGACTACCTTATCGTAACCTTATATGCGGTCCATTGGGAGAACCCCCCGTGGTACAACCGCTTGCACCACGGATAGGTCGTACCACCTGTAGTTCCTTTAGTAGCAGTAGTTGGGTTGTAAGTCTGGTGGACTGGCTCTATGTTAATGGTTGGTTTGAAGCCTGGAACTAACTACGAATCGAACTATCCAATTCAAAACAAAACAGTAAATATATAATATATAGTAAATATAATATAGTAAATATAATATAGTAAATATATTCATATCTATGTATTTTCCCCATTTTAAGTTATTTGGCCAATTTTTCTGAATTGATAAAATCTATCTTTCCAGATTTCTGCTACCACATCCCAATGATGATGCACTGCGGTTTCAACTGGTTTCATCAGAACCAGAACGCCCTGAATCTCGAGTTTCTTCGCTTTTGCTTTGAACAATGGCAAAGCCATCCTGAGTTCTTCGAAATGATAAAAACATCATGACCAGTAACAGTGAGAACATGCCGCATATCTATATGATGCAGGGTAACGGAGTTGGTCTGCCCCCACCGATATGTTTCTAGTTCTAAGATGTAGATTCAGATATCGATGTCAATACCATACCAACCTATTGGTTGTTTAATCGCTGTCAATACATTGAATATTAGATATCAAACATCTGAAAGAGAACTCTAGAAAATACTCAAAAATAAAAGTTTTTTGTTCATAGTTAGATCATTTGTTGGAGTCAGAATGGTCACGGATTGGGTCGTCCACTTCCTCACTCGTCCACTTCCTAACTCGTCCACTTCCCAACTCGTCCACTCTTGGGTCGTCCACTTCCTAACTCGTCCACTTCCTAACTCGTCTACTTCCCAACTCGTCCACTCTTAAGTCATCCAATTCTTAACTAGCCCGCTTCTTAATTTGGTCACTTCTCAACTCGTCCACTCTTAAGTGGTCCAATTTTTTGTTTTCTTTACAATTCGCTTTAGGACACATACATTTAAAACAAATAGCAACATTTTATTTAAATCGTTCGAGCCATATTTGAGAAAAAATAAATAAGTAATATGGGTTTCTATGATAGTAACTTTTAGCACTCTGAGAATAATAAAACCATGTAGTAGTTTATACAGGGTGTAACATAAAGGAAAAATTAAAGTTATCGTTTAAAACGAAAAACATTTCTTTGGAGAACTTGATTATTTTAATGATTAAAAATTCACACATTTTAGTATGATGATTTTTCACAAAATTATTTTTTTTCTTAAGATCTAATCATAGGATTGTATTGCCCTTCGAGAACTTTTATGTGCCCATCAAAACACGTAACATGTATTTTTTTTATAAAATTCACCGATTTTTTTTTATACATTCCATGCGGTATACTTTCGGTTTCTGATCGTTTTGAGCTTGTCAAAACACGTTGCGAGCGTTTTTTGCAAGGACCACATCATGAATTTCGCATTGTGGCCGATTCCTAGTGACAGACCACGGAGCAAGCAAATCATTCGTTCATTGTGCGAATTAGCGTTCTACGCTCGATAGAAGAACTACCTACTTATTTTGTTTAATAAAATTGTTTTTAAGTTAAATTTCATTTCTATTTAAGAGTAAGAGACCATCAAACTAGCGTTTTACGCTAAACATAATTTGCTAGAAGAACTACCTATTTATTTTGTTTAAAAATAGTTAAGTTAAATTTCATTTAGATTTAAGAGTAAGAGACCATAAAAGTAGTTTTCAATTGTTAAGTGTAAGAGACCGCTTAAGATCATGAAGAATTTGTTTTTAAGATAAAACATTTTTGAAAAATATATAATTTATTGTCTAATTAAGCGCTTGTTTCTTTGAAGAAATGAATGAATTGGATGTGACAGGTTGATTGCAAAAGTGGAAAAGGCAGAGAATGCAGATTTAGATTAGAGTGGAAAAGGTAGGAAGTGGACGAGTTGGGAAGTGGACGACTTAAGAGTGGACGAGTTGGGAAGTGGACGAGTTGGGAAGTAGACAAGTTAGGAAGTGGACGAGTTGGGAAGTGGATGAGTAGGAAAGTGGACGAGTTAGGAAGTGGACGAGTTGGGAATTGGGCGAGTTGGGAAGTAGACGAGTTAGGAAGTGGACGACCCAATCCGCGACCAATATATGTATATCATTGTCATTACTTTATTGTTGGAATCATCCCTGTTATTTGTATCTTTGTTGCCATTAGGGGGGCTGTAAATTGCTTGTGAAATTGTTTTTAATATACATGAAGGAATTGAAATATGGATTAAATTACCCAACCTATTTCAATTAAGTACCTATTCAGTTACGTGGCCTATAGAGTAACTGTACCAGCACGAAACCAGAAACGGGGGATCGACACTTTCCCTTATTCGCTACATTCTCTAATTCGGAACTTTCTTGAATTTGGTGAGTTCCATACTGGGCACTTTACTATCGCCATCTGTTGAAGTTATCGCTATGACCGAAATCAATCTGACGTAACTACATATGCTAAGGAAGCCATGTCATCTTAATTTGTGCAAGTTTAACAACCCACCAAAGAAGGGGGAAGAACTTGGAGTAGGGTGCAAGTCTGTGCAACCCACATTCGTTCCCACTGCTGCAACACGGATCTCTACTCTCTCTCTACCCTCCCATACATCAGGATTCGGGAACCTTATCGGCAATACTCAACACACGGGGCCAAGTCCGGCCCGGATTAGTGTAAAGGAGCAAAATAATAGTCACAACATCCCTCTTTTCTGTGAGGGTTCAGAGGTCAAAGTATACAGGGATGGCACCTAATAAAAAAAAACTTTCAAACTTGAAAAAAAAAAAGCTTTATTGTGACAAAATTTGCACTTATATTACATTTTTTTTTATTTCCAAGCATAAAACATTTTGGTTTAATCACAGAATTAAATTGCTAACACAAGACAGGTGAACCATTAACCTTGGTAGTTGCGAAAAGTAGAGATCATCTTTGAAGTGCTACTGGTTTCTTGTTCAAACACGAACCTAAAGGACAAATATAAATTACTTATAATATTGGTAAGGTTTGATAAGTATAAAGCAGGCAAAGATAATAAAGCGCGAGCAACCGTGGGAGAGCCATGCTTCGGCACGAATGGGCCGGCTCGACCGGAGTGATACCACGGCCTCACAGAAAACCGGCGTGAAGCAACGTTTGTTGTGTTTCGCCGAGTGAGTGAGGATACCGGATGCCCAACCCCCCTCCCCCTCCCCATTCCCCCCATCCCCCATCCCATTTCAAAGGTCGGCAACGCACTTGTGACTCCTCCGGTGTTGCGGGTGGGTGTCCATGGGCGGCGGTAATCGCTTACCATCAGGTGTTCCGTCTGCTCGTTTGCCACCTACCACATAAAAAAAAAAAATGTATGAGTCACTACCACAAAAATGGAACTAGGGGTTTTTCTAGGAATCTAACTAACCAAATAAACTTCTTCGGGGGGGGGGGGGGGGGGTGGTGCAAGTCTGTGTAACTAACGATTGGAGTGTGATAAGAAATATTGAATAAATCGGCTAAGAGCGATAGTAGGCATCCTGCTACGAAATCTCATTGTCAGCTAAAAATGTCCACTGGTGAAAAAAGGCCTTCCACAAGGATTTCAACGGTTATTGGTCCACCGAGTGGAAGGTCTGCCTCGAGAACTTTAATGTCCCAACGGTCATTTTTTCTATGAGTAATGTGCCCCACCCACTTGCACTAAAATTGTAATGACTTGATACTATTCAGTCATTCATTACCAATACAGTGAACCATTGATTGCTAGGAGGAGGCCTTTGTCCAGCAGTGGACATCTATCGGCTGATGATGAAACCATTGATTATCAAAGCATCTAAATGACTTGATAAAATGGCTTGAACATGACCATAGGCCGAAGCGACCAAGTTAACCTTAGAAACAAGTATAGTTTAATAATAATAATATAATAATAAATCTTTATTTTCAGGCAATAGACCCATACATTGTTATATAGAATAAATAAATAAATAAAACAGAATATATTATTATTAATATTAACTTGGTCACTACGGCCTATGGTCATGTTTATTTCACTTTATCAAGTCATTTAGGTGCTTTGATAATCAATGTTACCTTGACTGACTACGAGAACTGCGTAAATACTAATCTGTGATTACGACCCACAGATTAGTATGTACGCAACCACAAAATAGACACAGTAGGTCCGCTCAATACAAACCACTAAAATCGTAAGCATATACATGCTTATAGAAATATACGTTCATTCGAGGCAAGGTCACGCGGCACAGTATCACAACAGTATCGTGACCTTGCCTACAGATAAGATGAGACGAGACGAGACGAGACGAGACGAGATAATATTTATTGTCAAAACTGAGTAAAATAGTTGTTACATTTGTTTAGTGTCATCACTTTACCCTTTTCGTGCATACAATAGTCAAGTTTTCCACATTAATAGTATAACATCATTTAGTCATTTATAGATAATTGATTAAATTGATAATTGATTATTTGAAAAGTATTCATCCATGGTATAAAATACTTTCTCAATTAGCCGCTCCTTTAATGTCATTAAATTTAAATTTAGCACCATCTAGTAGTTTGATGTATTCAGGTAAGTGATTAAATATTTTTGCACCAGCAACTACAGAGCTTTTACTATACATATAACTTTTTGCAAGCACAGGACATACATCGTTTTCATATTTATTTCGTAGTCCATATCTGCGAAAATGTTCATTTTTTTAATAAATGAATCACTGTTATTTTTTACAAAGACACACATTTCAAATATATAAATGCAGGTCAATGTTAAATATATTTTATCTTTAAATACAGGCCTTAGAGTTTCAGTACTAAGCATTTTATAAATGATCCTTAAACATCGTTTTTGTAATATAAATGTAGACTTTACATTACTTACTTGCGACCTGCTTACGACTTACTTTACAACGACCGTATACGTCTATAAGCATGTATATGCTTAGGATTTTAGTGAGCGTATTGAGCGGACCTTCTGTATCTGTGTATTTTGTGACGCAACGCAGTTCTCGTAGTGGTCGACTAGTGCGCGAGTGATGAACACTTGGTCAGAGCTGTCTAATCACCAGATTTGACCAGCATATTTATTATTTGCTACCTACACTTTCGGGACTGAGTCATAAGGTGAATCTTTTCAAGAGTTTCGTTAATTTTCCTTTCTGTTTCAATCGTATATGACCTGTTCGACATCGATGGCTTAAAAATATACTTCTGGAAGCACGATGAACAGAATATCACTCCATAATACATCCGTGAATTCCCAGGTTTTTGGCAAATGCCTGAAAATAAAATTAAGATTTTTGTATTGTGATGTATTGTATTAATTCTTCTTTTGTGTATAACTTTTATTATTAAGGTTCCATATTCGAAGCGAACCAAAACGAGACATTATTATTACTCCAGCGTTACTGTGAAACTTACTGCAACAGAAATTCTTCCCTGTGTCAGAAACGCTAGATTTACTTTCGATTTTGCTTGGAGATTTTTCCATATTTGTATTTTTTATTATTTTTAATTATATTTTACGATATTTTTTCTATTTTTTTGATGTCATGTTTAGATGTGACAGAATAATGTATCTTCATTTATTTACGCATGAGGAAGTTTTATCATGAAAACTCCTTGGATTTGGAATAATACTATTGTAAAAAGCCATTGCTGTGAATTTTCTAATCCTTACTAATACATAAAAAATAAAAAAAAATTATAAATGCGAAAGTCGGTTTGTTTGTCCTTCTTAACGTCGCAAACAGAAATAATAAATGGAGTGAAAACGACACTGACTATATTTCTATCCTCGCAATTTAATCACGTCGAACCAATGTGTATGTTTTGAAGTGGTATTTGATTAAAAACTCAAACATAATGAAAATTGACAAAGCCACGTTATTTAGTGCAAAATACCTACTCAACAGATTTTTTTAAATTTGGCAGAGAGCTTAGGCAGAGAGTGAGGAACATATTGATATAATTTAATGGAGTAGAAAGTTACACTGCCCTATTTTATCCTGCAAACATCACTGATACTTTAAAGCTGAAAAACTCATTTCCATGTTAATGTGCCGCTTGCGGTTCGCGCACTGCACACCTTCAAGGTTATAAAAAAGTAATATGCGCGGGTGGAACATAAGCGGACAAGGAGGTGCTGTTACCCCAAGGAGATTAATAAGGAGATAATAAACATTCATAAAAATAAAAGAAAGTACCTATTTCCAAAATAAATATGAATCATATATCTATTTAGGAACAATAAGATTTTATTTGTGATCTTGTCTTTATTTATGAAAAAAATAGTCTTTTGTCTGAGACTTTTCTAATACATTTTTAATCTTCCAAATATTATGTATAAAAGTTTAGTGGTGGTTTGAAACAAATGGTTTGAAAACATAATCGAGAACGTTAATGGCCCAAACTGCCACAAAAAAACGCACCAGATATGCCAAAACAAAAAAAAACTGACTGACAGCAAACGGACACCAGGCTGTATGGCCAGAGAAGCCTTTGCCTTTTCCTTGCAAAAGCAAGGAAAGAACCAAACAAAAAAAAAAAAAAAAAAGCAAACGGACACCGATGAAAAAGATGAAAGAAAGGTGTGGCTGCGAAGTTAATTTTTATAAGATTTCTGAATAAAATGTACTAAAAAGTGATTGAACGTTGTATACAACAACATACCTTTAAGTCATAATTAAATCCCACACGTTTAAATCCACAAACAGTGCCTTGTTCCGGAGTTACTCGCAATATAATCGCGTCGAACCTATGTGTATGTTTTGAAGTGGTATTTGAATAATTCTGTGAATATTTCTAAGATGTATGGAAGAAAAACTCCTTCTACATATCGTTCTACACCTTCAGTTTATTCTCATTACACGGGGAAGTGAGTATATCTGATTATAGTAATAAATTATTATAAAAACGCTTCTTTACTTCGTAAGTCAGTTATATGTCATGGTTATGGTGTTTACATTGGAGTTTTGGGAGGAGCTCATTATAATTATATGGGTACAGTTGTATCTATTCAACTACACTTTTGTATGAACATAGCTGCAGTGTTGCATAAAAGAAACAACTTTTTCAAAACTCCTAGTACTTTAAAAATAAACTGTCCTACCCAAAAAAAAAACAATGCATATGTCTACAGTGAGCATTTGATCACTAGTGGCGCCCTAAGTGAAGTAGTAGTTTTTTTAAAGTGCTACATGATGCTAGCACATGCCGTGCTGTCATTATAGGGTCACTACAGTAGGTCATTATACAAAATCAGGCACGCTGATCTTGGTATGGCTCGTGACACTGCTATAGTGAGCCTATTGACCTTGGATGAAGCTAAGTGCAACACCAGGCAATCGCAATCTATCCCTTTTGGATAACATGCTTGATTTGGCCATTTAATTTAATAGATAAAATGTTAATTTCCAGGTCATCAACAAACCTAAGATCTACAAAGTCTGTGAGGTCACTGCGCCTGCCATGGTACCAGAAGCCGATCCTGCATGATGCATTCTTCCTGGACCTTCAAAGAGGGTCTCTTCTCATGGGATTTGTTTCTGTGGTAAGCTGAATCCACATTGACATGGTTGCGCCATATTCTGATTCCCAAGTGCTGGCATCTAATGGACGCTAGACAAAATTCATAAAAAGATAGATGCAAATCATGCGTAGATCCGTTCCAGATAATCTTTGTCTGGTGCCCATTAAATGTATTAAGATTTGACTAAACTCGAAACTGTTTTTAATCAATTCTTATTCATATCATTGTCTAGAACAAAGACGAGATGGAGAAATATGTTTGTATTTAAATGTATCTTATGTATGAATACCAGTCGCTGGATCCTATAATACAGGGAATCCTAGTTTGGGGTCAGATGCCCATGTGATTTGTCCTGAATATTTATTTACGAATACATATTTTATAGCCACCCTAAAAATATATTTTTTTTCAGTTCATAGCACTGTTCACGTTCGCACAAAGCATTTTCGACCTGTATTGTTTGGGTATGGCCACTCCCGGCTCCGTGCACTATGGCTACTACATCTTCAGCTTCCAGTTTGTCTATGTTGGCAGTCCACCAGGTAAATAAAACACCCATTTAAAACCTCATGTCAGTTTAAACATGGTTTATAGATAATATAGTTAAGACCTAAATCCATCCGTGGGCAAATTTATCTGTTGTAAAAGCAGAAATTTAAAAATTTATTTTTTAATGAATGCTTGAATACAAATTTTTTTTGCTTATTCAAAGGCTTTTTCTTTTTTTTATAATGTTTTCATCTGTGTCTTGCAAAGCACATAACTGGTCGAAATATGAACAATTCAATTCATGCTTGAATAGCCATACTGCCGTACAAATTAAGAACACAGTAAGTGACAGATTTCGCACGAATGATTTTCCAACTTTCAAATGATTTGAACCACTTTTCATTAGTTAGGTAATCAGGCTTTTGCCATCCTTAACAATAAAAAAATAAGTTTAAGTTACATATTTCTGTCTCTTTCCAGTGCGCAATGTGTTGATAGTTTTCTCCCTCTTCTCCTGGGTCGGATCTGTTGCTGTCCTTGTCACCAGCATACTGCTGATTGTGGCCCTTCGAAAGGTACATACTTATGTTATTAAAAAAAATATGACATCGGTTTTTTTTTCATTAAAATCAAATCCTTGTATCAAGTACACGACACTCCATAAAACAGATCACCCCATATAGAAACTACATTTTAACATTTTATTCCCGCTCAAAGTCACCAACGCTAGCGGCAGCACGGGGCGCGGGGAGCGAAAATGCTACGCTGTGATTGGCTACTTATCCAAGAACATGCAGCAGTTAGAACCATTATAAATTGAACTCTGCGTTGCTATTATAAAACAAACAGAAAGATATGTGGTGCGGGTTTGAGTCTTGGTCGATACTAAAGATGTGTGTAGTTTCTAAGTCGTCGACTGTCCACATGCTGGGTGACCGTCAGCTGCCCTGTATGCGGTATCTATAGGGGGTGATCTGTGCTCCATAAATATTTCCCATTCGTTTTTCCTGCTACTGTTACAGAAAGATATGATATTGGTATATGTTTGTTTTGCGTGGTTTGTGCTAAGCAATTTTCACTGGATTTTATCTGTGAGGGGGTGAGGTCACCTTTAGAGAGGGGCAGGGAGTGACCATACTGTACATCATCATCAGCCAAAAGACGTCCACTGCTGAACAAAGGCCTCCCCCACGGATTTCCACACCGACCGGTCCTGCGCTGCCCGCTTACAACGGCTTCCCGCATCCAGCGGCTTCCCGCAACCTTTACCAAGTCATCGGTCCATACAGTATACAGGATGTCCAAAAAGTGAAGGATAATCCTTCACCTGCGGATTGGTAGAATAATTTCCTACTACATACCAAAAATTTTTTCTAATAAAAGTCCCACCATTTTTGTGATATCGGTATTTTTAGTTTTTTTTCAAAAAAATTGACCTTTCAAAAAAATTCCTACAAATTAAGACATTTTTAAGTCCTGTTTTTTTTTAAATACTCGTGGATACATAATAGGGAGTTTTCAGATGACGTATGTCACACCGTTCATAAGTGTCTCAATAGATGGCGCTTCTAAACTTTGGAAATATGTTTTTAATAACAGCGTAGAATTTACGGTAGCAAAATAGATTTAGTATGGTTAAAAACATATAAAGAACCACCTGAACATAGATTCTTATTAATTGAATTAACAGAAACAATAAATTTCCAACTTGGTCAAGTATGGATAACCTGGGTGCGTTCTGGTTTCTTTGTTATATGTAATTTCTTCTTCCGAACTAAAAATAAATTGATTTTAATACATTCTTATGATTAAAATGCAATTTAAAACTCGGTGTCATGTTAGAATTCTTTAAAGAAATACAAAAACAATAGTGATAAGCTTTGTGCATCAAAAATTATGATAAGTATTTTTTGGATCAAACTGCAAAAAAATATTCAATGAAAAGTAATCTTCGAAAGCTAATCATCATTATTAGGATATTAGTCGGTTATATCAGTCAGTTTTGACGATTTTTAAGAGATTTTCTTTTTTCCAATGTTGATCAGCGCCATCTAGTTGAGTTTAGAGAAACCCGTGGAAAATTCCCTATTCATCAAACACAATGGTGAATTATTTCTTTAAGTGCTGGCAAATCCTGTAAAAAAATAAGTTTTGCAAATTTTTTACAAAAACTTTTTCGAATAGTTAACTTCGATAGCCTGTGGTGTAAAAAAAAATTACTAAGCTGATCATGCCAACAACTTTAAGGCTAATGGCGGAAACTTTGAACATTTATTATAAAAAAAAGATATTTTTTATCCATACTATCTTTTATTTTTATCCATTGTATCCTGGCGTAGCGTGTCAGGTCGTTATTCAAATGAACAAACCAACCAAAGTCTTGCTTAGTTACTTTATGTCGATAGAATTTTAGTATAGCAAACCTCCAAAAATTCGACCTTGGTGCATTAGAATTATCATAAAAAAAATTGTTTTTAAT
The DNA here is from genome assembly GCA_958295455.1 of Coleophora deauratella. Taxonomy (NCBI): domain Eukaryota; kingdom Metazoa; phylum Arthropoda; class Insecta; order Lepidoptera; family Coleophoridae; genus Coleophora; species Coleophora deauratella. Next base: position 3,820,975 of record OY282414.1, on the reverse strand, counting down.
GTAATGTCAAACAATTATACCATTTTGGAATTGTCAATAACTAAGCATTTTTTTAAAGCTGTTGGCATGATCAGCTTAGTATTTTTTTTTTTACACCACAGGCTATCGAAGTTAACTATTCGAAAAAATTTTTGTAAAAAATTTGCAAAACTTATTTTTTTTTACAGGATTTGCCAGCACTTTAAGAAATAATTTACCATTGTGTTTGATGAATTATGTATCCACGAGTATTTAAAAAAAACAGGACTTAAAAATGTCATAATTTGTAGGAATGGCATGCATTAAACTGAAGAAAGTCAATTTTTTTGAAAAAAAACTAAAAATACCGATATCACAAAAATGGTGGGGCTTTTACTAGAAAAAATTTTTGGTATGTAGTAGGAAATGATTCGACCAATCCGCAGGTGAAGGATTATCCTTCACTTTTTGGACAACCTGTATAGTACAATACTATTTAATATACTGTGGGATTCAAACATAACACGCGCCACGTAAAACGAACTGCACAAATACATACAGTCTCTCAAAAAGTCTTGAAACCAACTATCTTTTAAACTACAAATATTCCTTACTAACGTTTGTCAGCTATTTTAGCTCTTTGACAAATTTCAATGAAATCTGTTGAGATGTTATAGCAATAAATAGCATTGCTTTATAAAGTTGCCTTATTTTTGGGTGAAAACCCAAATTAATTTTCAAGGAAATCCGATCTTTTTTTAGGATAAAATGCGTATGTCACTTCTCACCTTCCCACCCTGTAAACGATCTCTCCTGAAAATTAAAAATTATCGTAACTGCTGAAGAAAGTTGAAGCGGAGAGTGCCAAACTTGGGCTCAAGGTCAATCACTGTAAAACAAAAGTAATGGTTGTGGACCGTGCACAAGTTCTTCCAGATTCGGATGTACTCAATAAGTTCGACAAAATCAAGCAGTTTGTGTACTTGGACTTGGGATCGCTCATTAACGCTGAGGGCAACTGCGCTGATGAAATATGCCGTAGAGCCGGAATGGCCAAAAGTGCAATGACTGACCTCAATAAAATCTGGAAGAACCGCGAGGTATTCGGCGTAAGACAAAAGTGCGTCTGGTTCGAGCACTGGTGTTCTCGATTTTCCTGTATGGCTCAGAGACCTGGTGCATTAAGAGTCGTGAATGTAAAAAGATAGATGCCTTCGAAATGTGGTGTTGGAGGAGACTACTAAGGATACCTTGGACTGCAAGAAGAACAAATGAGTCCATACTTGAGGAACTCCTTTTTTTTATGACAGAGGTGGCAAACGAGCAGACGGATCACCTGATGGTAAGCGATTACCGCCGCCCATAGACACCCGCAACACCAGAGGAGTCACAAGTGCGTTGCCGGCCTTTGATTTGGGAGTACGCTCTTTTCTTGAAGGTTTGAATGTCGTATCGGTCCGGAAATACCGCAGGCGACAATTCATTCCACAGTTTGGTTGTGCGAGGCAGAAAGTTTCTAGTGAAACGCACAGTTGTGGACTGCCAACCATCTATGTGATGGGGATGAATATGTCGTCGCGTAGAACGGTGGCGGAAAGAGGCGGCAGGGATCAATCCGAACAATTCCTTGGAGCACTCCCCATTGTACATGCGATAGAGAATGCAGAGCGAGGCTACATCTCTACGCAGCGCCAGGGAGTCAAGCCGATCTGAAATATCCTGGCAGTCGACGATTCGAGTTGCTCTCCGTTGAATGCGGTCCAGAGGGAGAAGCTGGTACTGGTGTGTCCCTGCCCAGAGATGAGAACAGTATTCCATATGAGGCCGAACCTGCGCCTTATAAAGTTGCAGGCGATGCGCCGCAGTGAAATACCGTCTCGATCTATTGAGCACACCAAGCTTCTTCGAGGCTAATTTAGCCTTACCCTCTAGATGACCACGGAACTGGACTTCAGTCGATATGTCGACACCAAGAATTCCGATACTAGCTGAGGCATTTAGGGGAGTGTCCTCAAAACGAGGTGATGCGACAAATGGCATTTTCTTGGCAGTGAACGCGCAAACTTGTGTCTTAGTGGGGTTAAATTGGACCAAATTAAGTCGACCCCATTCTGAGACTTTCTTTAAAGAGGCCTCAATTTCCGACACAAGTTTGTTTCGGCTCTCGATGACGTTTTCCCGAGAAATGTTGGCACGGCCGGTATAGAAGGCATCACCTGTGCTGTCATCCGCATAACAATGAGTGCTGCTGATTTGCAGTATATCATTGATATGCAGAAGGAACAGTGTAGGCGAAAGCACACAGCCTTGAGGGACACCAGCATTCACAGACATAGAATCTGAGCATGCACCGTCGACTACGACCTTTATGCTTCTGTCTGCAAGAAAACTAGTGACCCATTTGCATAATTCCTCGGGAAGCCCATAAGAAGGAAGCTTCGCAAGAAGTGCTTTGTGCCAGACCCTATCAAAGGCCTTCGCTATGTCCAAACTAACGGCCAAAGCTTCCCCCTTAGTCTCGATCGCCTGTGCCCAACGATGTGTCAGGTAGACAAGAAGATCACCAGCGGACCGGCCCTTACGGAAACCGTACTGTCGGTCACTAAGCAGCTGGCGGTCCTCTAGGTACCGAAGGAGCTGGCTGTTGATAATGGACTCCATTATCTTTGAGAATAAGGAGGTTATGGCTATCGGCCGGTAGTTGGACGGATTCGAAGCGGTCACCTTTTTTAGGGATCGGGTGCACCAAAGCTGTCTTCCATGACTTCGGGACTACGCCAGTGGAGTATGAGAGCCGAAAAAGGCGCGTTAAAACTGGAGCCAACTCTGGAGCACACACCTTCAACACGATAGGAGGGATTCCGTCGGGCCCACTCGACTTATGAATGTCGAGGGAAAAAAGTGCTTTACGCACTAAGCGTTGGTGGAACCGGATATCCGGCATACAGCTCGTGCACCGCGGTATGGTCGGCGGCTCGTTTCCCCCGTCAACCAACGTTGAGTTGGACGCAAAGAGTTTGCCTAGAAGATCGGCTTTCTCCTTTCCGTCGTGGGCCAATGAATCATTTCCTATGTGCAGTGGTGGAAATGATGGCGTGCAGAAATTCCCCTGGACAGCTTTGGCCAGAGACCAGAACGCACGAGTTCCCGAAGGAAGACGCTCTAGTCTCTCGCCAATTCTGCCTATGTGCGCTGACTTTGCCCTGGCAATGTCTCTTTTGAAGGACCTGGAGGCAAAGTTAAACTCCTTTTTTAATTCGCTGGTCTTTTCATCCCGTACCTTCGCCGCATTTGCCCAGGCTTGGTAACATTCCTGCTTTCGGCGAGAAGCCTTTTTGCAGGACCAACCAAACCAAGGCTGGCCATTTGCCGCCAATGGGGACCACCGAGGATGGGATAAAAAGCTCCATACCCTGCAGCACCACATCAGCGACAGAATCGGCAGCGAAGTTGGGATCATCCGGCGTGAAGCAAACCTGCCCCCAAGGGTAGGACGCAAAGAAAGACCGCATCCCATCCCAATCTGCTGACTTGTAATGCCACACACGACGGCGACAGGTGACTCGCGGTCGCGGCGGGCACGTGAGTGGCACCGTACTCCGGATAAGGCAGTGATCCGAAGAGCCGAGTGAGGCGTCAACGGATACTTGGTAGCCGTCCGGATGAGAAGTCAGCAGAAGGTCCAACAGTGAAGGTTCATGGTTCTCCACATCTGGGATTCGCGTGGGCGTAGTGACCAGTTGTGTCAAACCATATGCCAGGGCGAAGTCGTGAACAGATCTCCCCGCATGATCGGTCTTGCTAGAACCGAGCCATTCGGCGTGGTGGGCGTTAAAATCGCCGAGTACCACGATCTCAGCGGATGGGATCTGCTGCTGCACAGTATCTGCAGCCATTTGGACGTGCTCAATGAGTCGGTCAGTTTCGCCATCGCCGGTATGGGGACCTATATAGGCACGAATAGACGCGGGGATGGTCATCGCCGTCTACACGTAGCCATATGGTGGAGAGGTCCCTACCTTCATGGTTGCGGAGGCGACGAGAACTGATATCGTCTCTGACGTACACGCACACTCCAGTCCTAGGCACAAAGGAGTGTTCCAGACCGTACCCAGGGTAGGAGAGGTACGACGTGTCCGCTGGAGACGACTCCACATCAAAAAGCGGCTATCTGTCATATGCGAAGAACGGATCTTGGGCTTCTTCGGTCACATAATGCGCTCTCCACGCCATGATCTGGAAAGAGCGTTTATTCTAGGGCAGATGGAAGGGAAACGCGCAAGAGGAAGAACACCAATAAGATGGTCCGATACCGTGAAGAATAAAGTGGGAGGCAGTCTGTATCGAGCCGTCCACTTGACCAGTAATCGCATCCAGGGGAGGATCACATGTGGTCACGATCCTCAGCAGTGAGGGAACGACGAAGAAGAAGAAACGATCTCTGTGCAACACAATACGACAAATAAAGAAACTCACTTTTGCATTCATAATATTAGTCAAAGAAGTTTTATATCGTCGTTCCGAGGGAGGGGGGGGGAGGAGGTGCATGTCTGTGATATTAGTATTAGTAATGATGGCAACCCCAAAATTCTAAATCGTTTAATATGCTTAAATGTTGCCATTTAAGAAAGAACAACTTTACCATTTATTTTCAAGACTTTTTTATCAGACTTTAGTACAGTAGTACACAAAAAATAAGGCGCGTCGGTAATCTCGTTCGCGCAGACAAGAACAATACATCGACGGAAACACCCGAAACAATCAACGCACGGTGACAGCTCTCTGACAGCTGACAATTTCATTGAATCAGGCGCGAAATCAATCAGCCAATAGCGGCAGAGATTTTCGGAACGGGTAAGAGCGGGTGACAATGAAGCTACTTGATTGGTCCATCAGTATCCCGCGTAATTAAAATATTTTCTGCTGCGCAGGTACACCGGCAAGCCTTATTAAATGTGTATTACTGTAACTATTATTTTTCTCATTATAATCATTCCATTTCATGCTGCCTGCATTCTGTAGTTAGTGACACAAAATAAAAATAAGGTACCACTCAAACATTTTTTTATTTCTATTAGATCACTTTCATACCATTATGCAAACATTTCATGTAGGTACTTTTTAATTTACTTAAACTGACAAAGTTCGCCGATAGAGGCGCTGATATCGCTTGACTCATACTAACTGTCAAAACGTATCGCAAAAATTGTTTACGTGAACTAAACATAAAATTATTTAAAAAATGCCGCGTTGTGTGGCGATTGGTTGCAATAATAATGGAAATCAGTAATTTCCTAAAGATTCTCGGATGAAGAAGACGTGAGAAAAGTTACGTTTTCAATTATGTACTTTTCAACTTCGCCTTTAATTGAGGAACAGTCCAAGTCGCATACATTTTCTATTTAACAATTTTACAGAAAAAAAACTAATTTATAACACCTCGATAATAAAAAACGCGGAACTAATTGAAAGTTGTTATGAGTCAAGCGTCCGTAGCGCCATCTGCAAATAGCTTTGCGTTTTCTTCCCCATTATTATAGACCTATAAAAAAAAAGATGTTGCTAAGAAGATGGGAAAGGTATATAGATAGATCAAAAAACTTGTATATCTACTTACATACATACTATCTATCTACTACATATAAATTCCTTGAGATAGATAGATAATATACAGGGTGTAAGGGACAGGTTTCCGAAATCTTTAAGGGCTTGCTCAATAGACGAAACTGAACAACTTTCCACAAGACATTTTTCAGGAAACGAAAAAAAAATCGTCTTCTCCATACAAAATTATAAACTTGATTGGACAGTTTGTATGGAGAAGCCGTTTTTTTTTCGTTTCCTGAAAAAATTACTGTGGAAAGTCGTTCAGTTTCGTCTACTGAGCAAGCCCTTAGCGTTTTTGGAAACCTGTCCCTTACACCTGTAAATATAGAAACTGTCAATGCTCAGTGGCTCTAAATATGACCCGTAGAACGTGGGTATCGAACCCACTAAAGGCTAACATTTCTGTCAGATTTTTTGCATAATATCCTAGTTGTTGAAACTCCTTTAGATTTATAATAGGCCATCTGTAGAGCAATCTGTCGTTTAACTTTTTTTTATAAGAACTTGTCACTTCATCTTGTCTCATCTTACGTAACACATTAAAATATACTATTTATTACTTTATTCCCTTTTCTTTATTCGCGCACTCTGTATTATTGTGTATTTAAACCGTAAATATGTATTGTACCTATGTATATCAGTTTCCTTCCACATTATTATCCTAGATAGGGGATCCTAGTTAGGGGCCAGATGACAGTGTGTGATTTGGCCCATGCTAGCAAGCCATATCTTCCCCACTGCAGGGGCACGGGTCTCTTCCCATACCTCGGGAAGGTTAGGCCATACTCCACACACCTGGTGGGGGTCCTACAGGCTAGTGGCCAACCCCAGTGTTAGAAGTTTTTCAGCCGCCTAAGACCTCCGACATGGCTTAACGACTTTGCCCCATATATTTATTTATTTACCAGTTATTTAATGGTGCCCTTACTACCAACAGGAGTACGAGAAGAAGATTCTCCCCTGGCTCTACACGTTCGGAGTTTTCATCAGTTTCCGCCTAATAGCGTTCATTTTTGCCGCCATTGTGAATGACATGATATTCGCGTACAACATTCTCATGTGTTTATGTTGGATCGTGTTCTGCGTTGTCGGCGCTTACGGATGGGTGTTGGTGTATAGGTAAAATCTTTATTATTATAATTTTATTATTATACAGGCTGTTAAAAAATGTTGGGCAATATTTTCACTGTGGCTTCTACTCATCAAACTGAACAACTTTCCCCAAGAAAGTCATGGTCAAAAAGCAAAAAAATTTTTGGACTCTTCATACAAATCCGTCAGCTGGTTGATGAACTTTGTATGGGAAGGGAACATTTTTTTTGCTTTTTGATTGTGACTTTCTTGGGGAAAGTTGTTCAGTTTGATGAGTATGAGGAACATTTTTTTTGCTTTTTGATTGTGACTTTCTTGGGGAAATTTGTTCAGTTTGATGAGTATGAGGAACATTTTTTTTGCTTTTTGATCGTGACTTTCTTGGGGAAAGTTGTTCAGTTTGATGAGTAGAAGCCACAGTGATTTTAAGCACTGTATAGTTATCAAAACAAAAAGAATTAAGTAGAAAGGAGTAAAAATATACTAAAGGGAGATGCTATTCGGCACAATGTGGTAACGTCATCATCAGCCGAAAGACGTCCACTGCTGGACAGATGCCTCTCAAGGATTTCCACACCGACCGGTCCCGCGCTGCCCGCATCCAGCGGCTTCCCGCAACCTTCACCGTAACGTTATCATGCCATGTATTAAGTTTATTTGTTCTATTCTATTATTTAGAAAGAAAATTATTCACAAAGCCAAAATATAACTCACTGTGGCTTGCATGGACCTATGCAACAAAAAAAAAGTTTGACTACATATAAAAATTTATCCTATGTCATTTTGCGGGTCAAGATGATTCTAATGACACTTAGCATTCGAAAAAAATGATTGTTTTAAAGTTCAAATGGAATACAACAAGTCAAAATAACACATAAGAAAAAGATAAAAAGGCTGACTTATTCCTAACTGGTTCTCTTCCAGTCAACCTTAGAATATTGTATCTTATGTTCACTCCGTGTTTCCGGAACCTTCGCCCTTTGCTCTGTGCCTAAGCACTTCAAAGCAATGAAATAATTATTTAAAAAATCTGTTTTCCTTACAGCTTGTACCTTGAGCTGGCTGATCTGACGAAGTTGGAGGATTTGGCTCATTTGAGGGTAAGCTGAACTTAGTGTCCATATATCTACATACCAAATTGAAATCGTTTCAATTGAAGCAAAACTCTTCATAATAATTGACCACGCTGAATACTCTAAAAACAATCGACTTCAATCGCAACAACTCCAATTTTGCTATGTTTTTGTTGATTTTCTCAAAAACCGCTGAATCGATTTCGATAAAATTTATATGGGACTACCCTTTTAAATTAAAAGAATTTTCCAAATCGGTTCAGGCGTCTTTGAGTAATCGGTGAACATACATTAAAAAAAGATTCCGACGAATAGAGAACCTCCTCCTTTTTTTGAAGTCGGTTAAAAATCGAGAACTACTTAAGTAAAAATACCGCACGAAGAATTAAAAAATAGAAAAAAAAATTGCATTACTGCGTAAACAGGGTAGGAAGGAACTCTTTTGTCATATTTGCGCCATGAAAACTTTATACCACGTACAAAAAAGAAACTTCAAAATATTATGACATAAACATCAACACATCAATGTGACAGTAAAGTTGCAGCCACTATTTTTATTATAATTATTTTTAGTTTTATTTAGTTTTAATTCACAATTTAGGCAAAAGATATCCATACACTGAGATATCTTTCGAAAATTTTCGTAATCATGGCGATTCCATTAGAAAAGTACCAATGCCCTCACATATGCCCGAAAGACGGCGTGTACCAAATACCGCAAGGGAAAGAGTATCTAATGGCTGGGGAGCAGAAATCTGACAACCAACCGTTTAAACAGTATGTCCCTGGTATGATCAAGCCACCCGAACCCAAAGTGTATCCCCAAGGGGCCCCGCCTCGATACCTTCCGCAGCCCACAGATACAATAAGCGGAGACATTATGCGCATGAATGCCATTGATCCCTGGGCTGCCGGCCACGTAGACTGGACTCCTCAAGCCGGTATCACCGGAGTACGTCCCGTAGTCGACAAATACTCAATCACGAGATACGCAACTCGAGAATGGCGAACGAACAACGAAAAAGTTTTAGCGGGACGAGCCACTAATAAAGGCAGAGCGTTCGAGGAACAAACTAAAAAGGAATTGCAGGACGCCTTTAATGGCATTGATAATAAACAAAAGACCACTGAGAAAGCATTGGATAAAAGAATAAAAGACTTGAAACATTGGAAGAAAGAGGTAGCTAAGGAACAGAAAGCTATTGCCGATGAAGTCAATACCTTGGATGAGTATCGGTCCAAACTTAAAGGCGCTAGTCGGATCCTCATGATGCCTGAAGCTATATCTAGAGAATGTTTAGAACTGAGAACGCAAAGGCTAGAACCAGATCTTGTGAGAGATGACGCTGAACAAGAGTTGATAAGAGAAGTGGCTATAGTAGGTGAGATTCGGCGAGTTTTCAACAACACTCTTATGAAAGTCGAGCAGCAAATGGCTGAAAATAAAGCTGCAAAGGCCGCTATAGAAATTGACTGGGCTGATAAGTTTCAGGCGTTGAATGAAGATGTCAGAAACAGATTGCTGACCAGTGATTCTACGGTGATTTTGTACCATCCAGGAGTGGCTCGATGGCCAGAGAACGCAACGACTCTGGAATACTGGCTACATTACTGCGATGAAAGCATTAAAAACTGTCAAGAGGTTAGAAAGAGGTCTGAGGATCTTCGAGCGGATTTGATGACGGCAATAGAAAAAGGAAGTTACGATATGAAGACACAAGCTGAGAGAACCAACGCTGCTTTAGCAGAAACTATTCAAGCTACCGAAGGCATGTGTGCTCACCTCGAAGACACTTTGAAAGATAACCTGAAAAAGATTGCCGACATAGAAAAACTGATTGATAATATCAAGGATTCTTTGCGAAAATTAGATGAGACAGCAAAGCTGGGCCAAACTAGGCTCCACAGCAGAAACTATAATAGACCAAACGTTGAAAACTGTAGGGATGAAGCGCAATACGCTATTATGGACGAATACAAATACGTTAAAGAAACTATAGACTCGTTTAAAGATAAACTGAGACAGGCTGAAGCGATAAGAGCAGAGCTAATGAAGTACAGAGGGGAACTGGAGAAAGAGATAGCCTGCAAACGAAAATCGCTGTTGATAGACAAGGACAGATGCAGCAGAGTGAGAGCGCACATGCCTACGCCTGAAGAATTTGCGGCTGCAACATAATTTTCTGATGTTAAATTAATAAATTGTTTCGTTTTGAAATTGACCTTTTTATATAGTATTATGTAGCAAAACAACTGACAGACAGCCTAAATTACTAAAGATAGGATCATGAAATTTGAACACCGTTAGGGCCCTCCTTTTTTTAAACCTTGTGCTATCTCTTACGAAAGTTACGCCCTATTTATTTAACTGTTTATTCTATATCTGTGCTGTCAAATCGTAAGATCGCGTTTTTTTTATTTACGCATTACGGAATATTGTCGAAATCGATGTTTTATTATACGTAGTTCATTACGTGAACTATGCAAATCGTATTTTCACAAAAACATTTTTATTCATCGATAATTCAAGTTCTCGGATATCATCGACCACGTTTGGATTTATGAATTTCGCGATCGTATATAAGAATTGAGACTGTTTTTTTATGAAAACCCGATTTTCTACCCTTGCCGCCCTCTGCCATTGTCGTTTGCTTTCAGATGGGAACCATGGCATCTCTCAACGCATCTCTGGCCGGATCTCGGCCTACAACTCCTCACAGCACTGTGTCCACCATGCCTGCCTCCCAAATATGATGCCTTACCGACTCCGCAGTGAAAGAACCCCTCTCTTATACCACCGAGGCACCTTCAACGTCGTTAGCGACAGCACCGACTTCTTTATCGAACGTGGCTTTAACATCTCTAGCGCTGACGTCGCTGGTGAGTGAGGCACCTACTTTAGCGAGTGACGATGAAGCGACAGAGAATACGCCGTTTGTTGAAGGCAGTCTTGAAACGCCTGTCTGAGATTTCATAGGTCACAGTTTATATGATATACGCATAGATCATCCCCGTAGTTTGAGTTTTCATAGGTCACCAAAACAGATCACTCCTATAGTATAGGTACCGCATATTAAGACAGACAGACAAATCATATTAAACATTTTGTTCCTGCTCAAAGTCAACTACGCTAGCGACGTTCCGCCCAATTCGGTGAAATCGGTCGTAAACGAATTTTCCAACGTTCTGTATCAGGAGTTATACATATATCTGTATAGGAGTAGAGAAACAAAACAAAACAAGCAAAGATTTCCGAAAATTCAACCGTCCTGGGTGCTTGAAAGAGATTTTTAAACAAATTTTACATGTTACCTGTTAACAACCCATGTCGCCCCCACTGCTGGGCCCGGGTGTCTTCCCATAGATTGCGAAGGTTAGTGCATAACTCCAAACACGGGAGCCAGAAGTTGTGGGTCTAATGGCCAAACCTAATGTAAGAAATTTTCAAGCTGCCTATGAGGTCTCTGGCGATGCTTTTACTCCTGCCATCTAGTGATAGTTACCGGAACTGTTTGGTTTTCTAAATCTGTCAATCGGAAATTAATTATTTCTAAGTTCGTTTGCACCTTGATCTATTGCAATTAAACCTGTGTTAGAGGCATAGAGGCCGTTCTTTAAAAACATATCCTCTTCTTAGGACAGTCGGGTAAGAGAGAATAATTGTACTTGTCGATATCGGAGAGTGCCTTCAAATTATGCTTAAGTATATAAAATAAAATTAAGTGAATTTTCTATACACTGCGCGAGTCTTTAATTGTATGTTTAGAATTATTATTTTTTATGATAGTCGGAATTCGAAGTTTGGCTGCTACTTGTGAAGTTGAACTATTTCTAAGAAAAAAATTACCTTGTATTATGTCATTGCTAGATTGTTAGAATTGGGCAGATAGTGAAATGCCTGGGCATATGTTACAGAGCTAAACTAAACTGATTAAACTGAGTCGACTGAGGCTTTTGACGGTCAAAAACTTAACAAAAACTTAACCTAAAACTTAGCCCCATTAGAACTCAATTAGATCACTACCAAAAATTTTAACATAATTTTGATATATTAAATTTATTTTTCGCATTAGCCGAGCCTATGTTTTTGCTTTTTTGTAGTTAATAGACAGGGGCGACATGACGTAAAATATATCCAGTTTTGTGGTAACCTAAAATGAAAATATTCGAATTAGGTAGCTCCAGCAGTGCGAATACTTTTCGAAAGTCATTTTTGTCTGCCTAATACGACTTTCCTTCTACTTGGAACTCGCATTTATCCTTAAGTGCCTAGGTCCTTCATTTGATCTAAGGTGGTTCTGTGCCCAGAAATTTTCATGATCTGCCCAATTTTATGATCTGACAACAACATACATCTGCTTATTCTTCATGCTAGTAGATGAGACTAGTTCCATATCCGTAGAGTTGTATTTCTAATTTTTCAATTGGAGTTTTATGAAACAAGTCCCTGGTTATAAACGACCTGATTTTGGGACTTCTGTACTAACTTGGCAAATCAAAATTTCGCTATTTTTCGGGTATTTTATTCTGAATCAGAATCCCTGCTAAAAATATATCATGCCTACTTATGAATAGGAGCTAAATTAGTTCAGTATCACAAGTAAAAACCTTTATTATAATATTAGTGAAATAAGTAAACATTTGATGAGATTGAGTTGAGAAAGAACCTTAAAGGAAAGGAAAGGAAACGAATGACTGACAGCGTAGGCTTGAACCGGTTTTTTTATAGTTTGATTTAGTGTGAACATGTTCACACACGAACTGGCACGGAGAGGAGTTTATCTCTGAACATGTTCATACTTAACCCTGAACATGTTCATACTTAAATCTGAACATGTTCATACTAAATTCTGAACATTTTCATACTAAATCAAACGGCACACAAAGGCAGTGCACGCCTCTGCCACGATTGGTTTCCTTTATGCGCTGCGCCTGAGAGAAAGAAATATGTACCTTCTTTAAAAAAAGCCCTTATTTGTAATAATATTTCCGTCCGAATGATTTTACCGTTTTACCAACTTAGTTCTTAAGATAGTAACGTTTAAGGTTTAATATTAAGTGTGTTACTTTAAGCACTTATGTTAGAATAAGTAAATGACAATCTTATAAAGAGTATCTCATTTTATTTTGTATTTTTTACAATGAACCTTTTATAAATATTTCATTATAGATACAATCTATCGTCGTATTACGATAAATATGTTGAATTTTTTAATTACAAATGATAATGGTTTTATTTTTTTGACACTTAATACTATTTTATTTTTTTCATTGCCAGCTTAGAATAAAATAAGTAAAATATAATTTATTTTGTATTTTACAATAAATTTAATGTTATATCTTATACATGACTTACACATGTAACACAGACATCTTTTATCATTTGTGTAACATTGATATTTGTCATTTTAATAAATTTTTGTGTTTTATTTGTATAAACCACAGGTTAGATGATGCCAAGGGCTTACCAATTGAGGGTATATATATTTATATATATTATTTCCTTTCTATACATACATACAGGGTGTTAAAAAAGTGCGTTTAAAGTTTTAAGGGGTTACTCAGAGTGAAGTATAGAATAGCGGAAAAATATTGAAAAATTCCGCTCTTCAAATTTTTTTCAGATTTCCATACAAATTCTGGATTCACTATTCAGATTTAGTATGGGAATCTGAAAAATAAATTTGAAGAGCGGATTTTTTCAATATTTTTCCTGTATTCTATATTTGATTCTGAGCAACCTCTTAAAATCTCAATCGCCAAGTCAAAGTCAAAGTATTTTTTATTTAAGTAGATGCTGTACGCATACTTTTAAATCGTCTTTTTTTCTACCTAGTACAAAGTTCCTACCACGCGGAACTTGTACACTCAACGTTTCGCACTTTTTTAACACCCTGTATAAGTTTGCATAACGTTAACAACAAGTAATATTTAAAAACCCCATTCAAGAGAACGAATGGCCTTTAATGAAAAGACTCAAAATTGCGTCGAGTTTCACATCTATCACTTTTGACACCATTCAATGTGTATGCCTTTCCATACAAACTTGTATGATAAAATTGTGTATTGTGTGTAATAAATAAGTACCCATACAGGGTGTAAATAGAACTTACAAACTTTCCACTCATGAATCTGATTTTTTCTCCCAAGGAACCCCATACTAAATTCTCAAATAAAATTTTGTACTCCATACGAAATGCTTTTCTATTCTATTCTAATTGACTGATTAATTTGTATGTATGAAAAAAAGTAGTCTATTTTTTTTGCAAAATCAGTACGGTTCCTCAAGAAAAGCGTGGAACCTAAAGTTTAAGTTTACGGGAATGTTGTTATTACACCCTGTATTAGAATAAATACTATCATGTGTCATTTTCAGGACCTGAATTGATATAGGTACATACTTAGTTTAAGTAGATTACAATAATTATTCAATAATACACAACTATAACTAGAATTTAACATTAGATATACAAAGCTATCTTTATTACCCCTGAAAACAAAGTGGCTTCTGCTTATAAAACTGAACAACTTTCGCCAAGGAATGTATGGTAAAATAACAAAAAAAAATACTCCCCCATACAAAGATAGACTAAGAGCTGATGAAATTATAAGACGTCAGTTTTTTCGAATTGTGCGTAATTCTTTGGAAAAGTTGTTCAGTTTCATGAATAGGAAGCACTGTGAAGTTTCAGGTGTGATGAAAATAGCTCTGTATGGTCTATAACATAGACTGAACATATTCTTCATTTTACTACTTTGTCTAATACTTATAGGTATGACTGCACTAGCATTTTTAGAAATACACAAAACATTTTTGTATAACTTTTGACTAAACACAATAAACTATTTTGTATTTTTTTTTTGTTTTCATTATTTGTAACTTAGCGCTTTGTTGAAAAACGCATCCTGTAAAAATAAACATCCACGCTGCAGGGGCACGGGTCTCTTTCCTATACCTCGGGAAGGTTAGGCCATACTCCACACACGGGGGCCAAGTCCGGATTGGTGGAGGTTATGGGGCTAGCGGCCAAGCCCATGTCAGAAGTTTTCAAGCCGCCTATAAGTCCTCCGACATGGCTGAACGACTGCTATCTAGCGATAGCAGCCGGGTCGACATAGATGCAATTAACATTCAAATCCATCCAGGTTATGAGCGTGTCTGTAGTCAGATAACCTGCGTGATCGATGCGACCACGCAAGCCGCACTGAGCCACGACCGCTTCTGCTGCAGTGCTTGTTTTTAAACAACATTCCCTACTCGAGAGCAAGCTGCGTATACCAATAGCTGACCGTGAGAAAAGCACGAGTCTTTGTTCCATAACACTCCACAAAATTCGAGTGTCCTTTCATATTTTAATATACAAAAATAAATTACCTACATTTTAATTTTGTTTTCAATAGTATGATGTATCCCGAGAACCCGAGATAATTACTTTTATATTTGTTAGACTGTAAGGGTAAGAAGCCTTTCTCTCAGGAGGGATAGCTGGGTCAAAAAAATAATAATCGACAACGCTAAAAGCGTCAAAAAACCGACTTTAATCGACTAAATACGGGTCAAATTGAGAACCTCCTTTTTTGAAGTCGTTTAAAATACTAAAACCTTCTCCTAAATGTAACAAATACTTTTTTAATTGTATTTTGTGTGCAATAAAGAGTATTTATCTTATCTTACTTTTTTGAAAACCGCATTAAAATTAGTTCAGCCAAACGCGAGATAATCGCGGACAAACATACATACAATACAGGTCAAACTGAGAATCTTCTGTTTTTTTAAGTCGGTTAAATAGGACAATGAGCGAAAGTGGTCCAAGAGCCTCCACAAGTACATCATTGTGTTATGCTTCTGGTAAAGTATCTATCGACGCGACGGACTACATAAAACCGCCAGGCCGCCTAGGTCTTTTCCATTTGATCACCGGTTGTCTTATCTGGAGACCAGATTTCTGAGTCATACTCTGTCTCCGTGTCACTAAGTTTCTAAGGTAGATAGGCTGACGGTAACTTTCAGATGATAGCAAATGCGGTGTTACGATTCTGTCACCATTAAAACGTTTGAAATTTGACATACGCAGAACTCCGCCTCTATTGTCTTCTTCGGATGAAGCAATTTTGGCAGTCATCATTTGTAATTCCTCTGGCATACTGACTAGAGTTATTGCTAGAATATCATTTGACTTCAGTTTATTTTTATTAAAACTTTTGTCTTTTTTTGAGTATCTAGTTTTTGCTGGTATCACATCAAATTTTTTCTTCTGTTTAACCCTTTGTAAAGTAAAAAGAGGTTCATCAATTATATCTTCAAATGTTTTCTCTAATTTTTCTAATTGGTTAACTTCGTCTGGATCTAAAGGATATTTTGCCGTTTTTGCAGATTCGTATTTCATTTTATTTTTAAATGGTTTTCTTGTTCCAAATAATGTGTTTACATACTTAGGTCGAATAGTCTGTAATTTCTTTGAATTAGACTGATTCTTCTTCTTTACTACTGATTCTTCAGTATTCCACCGATTCTCAGGCTTCTCTGTAACGATTCCTAAAAGTCTGTGAGGCTTAGCAACTTTTGATGAATGCCTATTTGTATCGTTTCTGAATAGATCTGTACTGACTTGAGTTACTGCCCAGAACATGTGAAATTCTTCGCTATTTTCAGGTTCATTTAGTGAAGTTACCTTTTCTTCTTGTGCCGTATCTTCTGGAGTAACCAGTAATACTTCACCATCGTATGTCATAAAATCTCCGGGTACTTTATTAAGTGGGGTGATAACCCAAAGGTTAACTTTAGTATCTTTATCAGTGACTTTGTTTGCCGGGGACCATAGGGTTTCCTGTTCTTTTGTGGATACGTCTTCTGCGCCTGTTTCTTCAGTGTTAGCAACCTCAGTCCACCATGGCTGATATGAATCATAAACATTATCAGTAACGCCTATAATATTTGGTGTCTGTTCATCTCTGCCAGTCTTTATAAATGAGTTCGTAGTAGCTAAAGGAAACTCAATCCACCAAGGTTGCAATGGATCCTCTGTAAAGCTTGTTATTTTGTCAGGCGATGGTGCAGTTTGATCAGTAAAAGTTATTATAACGCTGGAAGCAATGGCGATAGTATATTTCTCATCTGGCACATGTGCTGTTGGTTCAACGTTGTATGATTCATCTGTATCGTCAGGTAATTGAATTGTAGGTGATGATTTTTCACCTTTAATCATAACTGGGGTTGAATTCCATTCACTTGTAGGTTCAGGATCTATTGGCAATGGTAATTCAAAGTTGTTAAGGCTATCTGACACCGTAGGTCTAACTGGCATCAAACTCCAAAATTCTTCTGTAGTCTCCGGTGGTGCATGCGATATTAATTCATGGTCTCCAGGCTTACCTGGTACTGTTGGTTCTACAGGCTCCGCAAATGTTGCGGTATATTTATGCGTAATTGGTCTCACCGACGATTTAGTTGTAAGCTTATTTGGTATTACAGATTCTGATTCTTTTTTTTTAGGAAAAATTGTATTCAAACTCAAAAAATCATCTACATGCTCAGCTGTGGTTACAAAAGTTATGTTTTTATCTTTATATAAAACTGGTGTTAAATTAAAATATGGTCTATGAAGCTCCATTTGTAAAACAGTAACAACTTCTATGCCTTTTGGCGTAACTGGTGTCGATATGTCAGTATGCTTAACGGGGTTTGCAGAAAATATAGATATTCCATCCTCATGATTATCTGGTTTCTCAATTGGTATAACAGATAAGGAATCGTCGTCTTGAGGATAAATTGCTACTGTAGGCTCCAATGGAATCATAGAAAAAAAATTATCATCTTCAATCACAATTGTTAAAGGTGTCAAACTCCAAAACTCGCCTGTAGGATCGTATGATGATTCTTCACTTTCAGATTTTGATGGTTTTAAACTCCAGAATTCGCCTGTTGTCTCAGCAGGTGTTCCAAATGATGTCTTTTCGTCGATAGCCTTAGTTGGTGTTATACTAGAAGATTCACTTGAAGGCTGAATTGGTATTACATTTAGTGATAACGATTCGTCGGGTGTTATAGGATTTACTGGAATCACTGATTCGGCATCTGTAGGTTTGACTGGTGTTATACTCCAGAAGTCGCCTATAGGTTCAATTGGTGTCGCTAAATACGAATCGTCATCTGTAGGTATAACCGGTGTTAAACTCAAGAATTCACTCGTAGGATCGATTGGTGCTCCATTTGATGACTCTTTGTCTCTAGAATCTGACGGTATTAAACTAAAAAATGTATCTGTAGGCTCAAATGGTGTCGCAAATGATGTTTTATCATATTTAGGCTTTATTTTTGTCAAAGGTGAAAATTTATCGTCTGTAAATAAAGTCCATAATTCGCTTGCAGACTCTACCGTCTTCGTCGTCTCTTCGTCGTCTGTAAATGAAATTGATGGCAAGCTCCATAATTCGCCCGTAGTCTCTGTTGGTGTGCCAAATGATGACTTTCCGTCGATAGACTCAGCTGGTTTTAAACTCCAATATTCGCTTGTAGGCTGAATTGGTATTGCAGTTTCAGGCAATGAATCGTCAGGTGCTACAGGTTTCACTGGAAGCGCAGATTCGACATCTGTAGGTATGACTGGAGATAAACTCAAAAAATCGCCCGTAGAATAGATTGGTGCTCCATTTGATGACATTTTGTCTTCAGGCTCTGCCGGTATTAAACTCCAAAATTTTCCGGTGGGCTCGACTGGTGTTGCAGAATATGTTTCATCATCATTAGGTTTCATTGATATAGATGAAGATACTTTTGTAAATAAAATTGATGACAAACTCATAAATTCGCCTGTAGTGTCCATAGGCATTCCAAATGGTGACTCTTCGCCTTTAGGCTCAGCTGTTGTTAATCTCCAAGATTCACTTGTAGGCCTATTTGATAATATATTTAATAAATCGTCGATTGCTATGGTTTTTTCTGGAATAACAGATTCGTCATCCGTAGGTGTGAATGGTGTTATACTCCAGAAGTCGCCTATAGGTTCAGTTGGTGTCGCTAAAGATGAATCATCGTCTTTTGGTTGAACCAGTACTGTAGGTTCCATTGGAGTCACCGATGATGATTCGTCGTCTGCAGGCATAACTGGTACTACACTCCTAGATTCGCCTGTAGCATCAGGAGGTGATGGATAAGGTAATTCAGTATCTTTAGGCCATATTGGAGTTACACTCGAAAATTCTCCTGTAGGCTCAAGTAGTGTGTAATAAGGTGATTCAGTATTTTTAGTCAATATTGGGGTTACACTCCAAAATTCTCCTGTAGGCTCAGGTAGTATTGGATAAGGTGATTCTGTATCTTGAGGCCATTTTGGAGTTACACTCCAAAATTCCCCTGTGTGTTCTGGTATTGTTGGATAAGGTGATTCACTATCTTTAGGCCATATTGGGGGCTCAGGTAGTGTTGGATAAGGTGATTCAGTGTCTTCAGGCCATTTTGGGGTTACACTCCAAAATTCGCCTGTAACGTCCGGTGGAGTGTGAGAAGTTTTAGTTCGATAAGGCCATATTGGAGTTACACTCCAAAAGTCTTCGGTGAGCTCAGGTAGTGTTGGATAAGGTGCGTCAGTATCTTCAGGCCATTTTGGGGTTACACTCCAAAATTCGCCTGTAACATCCGGTGGTGTGTGAGAAGAAGTTTTAGTTCGATTAGGCCATATTGGAGTTATACTCCAAAATTCAACAGTGGGCTCAGGTATTGTTGGATAAAGTGATTTTGTATCTTGAGGCCATTTTGGGGTCACATTCCAAAATTCTCCTGTATGTTCAGGTAGTGTTGGATAAGGTGATTCACTAACTTTAGGCCATATTGGGGTTACACTCCAAAATTCACCGGTGGGCTCAGGTAGTGTCGGATAAGGTGATTCAGTATATTTAGGTGATATTGGAGTTACACTCCAAAACTCTTTGGTGGGCTCAGATATTGTTGGATAAGGTGATTCACTATCTTTAGGCCATACTGGGGGCTCAGGTAGTGTTGGATAAGGTGATTTAGTATCTTTAGGCCTTATTGGGGTTACACTCCAAAATTCGTCTGTGGGCTCCGGTATTGTTGGATAAGGTGATTCACTATCTTTGGGCCATATTGGGGGCTCAGGTAGTGTTGGATAAGGTGATTCAGTATCTTTAGGCCATATTGGGGTTACACTCCAAAATTCGCCTGTGGGCTCCGGTATTGTTGGATAAGGTGATTCACTATCTTTGGGCCATATTGGGGGCTCAGGTAGTGTTGGATAAGGTGATTCAGTATCTTTAGGCCATATTGGGGTTACACTCCAAAATTCGCCTGTGGGCTCCGGTATTGTTGGATAAGGTGATTCACTATCTTTGGGCCATATTGGGGGCTCAGGTAGTGTTGGATAAGGTGATTCAGTATCTTTAGGCCATATTGGGGTTACACTCCAAAATTCGCCTGTGGGCTCAGGTATTGTTGGATAAGGTGATTCACTATTCTTAGGCCATATTGGGGGCTCAGGTAGTGTTGGATAAGGTGATTCAGTATCTTTAGGCCATATTGGGGTTACACTCCAAAAGTCACCTGTGGGCTCAAGTGGTGCTGGATACGATGATCCATGGTCTTTAGCCACTATTGGCGTTACGGTCCAAAACTCGCCTGTAGGCTCAGGTGGTGTTGGAGACAATGATTCATTGTCTTTGGCCACTACTGGCGTTACGGTCCAAAATTCTCCTGTGACCTCAGGTAGCGATGGATACGTAGATTCATTATCTTGAGACACTACTGGAGTTACGGTCCAAAATTCTCCTGGAAATTCAGGTAGCGATGGATAGGTAGAATCATTGTCTTGAGACACTACTGGAGTTACGGTCGAAAATTCTCCTGTAAATTCAGGTAGCGATGGATACGTAGATTCAATGTCTCCTGTAAACTCTGGCAGTGATGGATAAGTTGATTCACTGTCTTGGGGTACCACTGTTGAGGTTATTGTCGAAAATTCATCCCCAGTAAATGCAGGCGGTGTCACAGATGACGAACTAATATCCTTAGGAATAAATGGAGTTGTCGTACCAAATTCATCGCCGGTTGACTCGGGTGACGTAACAGGTGGTGCATGCGATGTAAGGCCATGACCGAACGGTGGGTGATCTGTATCGTCAAGTAGTTCACCAGTTGGAGTAAGACCCCAAGGTATAAGTACTGGAGGTTTCTTCCCGTTGAAATATTTAAGAGCGCCCTTAGGGTCAGGAGAGGCTATAAGCTTGCCGTAAACGCATATTTTGAACCACACTTCTTTGAAGAATGCGATTTCTATGTAGAAGTCGAGTACGAATCTGTTAGCAGAGTAGCATATATGGTGAGGAGAATCGCAGACACCTTTGAGACTGATTTTCGGTCGTTTGTAGCGCGAGTTTGCTTTGAGAGCGATGCAGGTATAGTCATATTTCTCGATGAGGGTGAGCTGCAAAAAAAGGTATAGATTAGTTACTATGAGAGATGACTATCGATGTGGAGTGAAGAAATCTTGGTTCACTGCTACTTGCATGGTCTAAACATAGATACGGTCATAACCTAGATGAGTTTAACTTCCATTTAGATTGAGTGTAAAACTCATGTAAAACTCTTTTCTCTGTTTTTATTGGTTCCTTTGGGAGTTTCATGAGTGTCGGTAAATCGTTTGTCACCATGTATATCGCATCACGTGTAACTTATACTCACATTGTATCTCACTCTGCCTAATAATCTTTCCCCAGCAGTAGTGTTGGTGCGATCGCAAAACAGCTCGGTTTGAACCTCGTTAGCATCGCAAGGTCCGTACCGCTGTATCTTGTCTATAGCTGAAACAATATTTTTATTATAGATACCTAATATTACTTCACCTTGCATTCTATGAGCTATCGGATAGCATCATTAAGTCATACCCCGGATATAAAGGGTGTAAAAAAGGTGTGGTGATACTTCAAGGCCCACCTTGAAGTATCACCACACCTCAAGACTCATCAAACTGAACAACTTTTGTTTTGCAACTTTGCAGAAATGGCAATAATAAAATTTGTACTTTTCATATAAATCGATCAGCATGCGAGCCAAGTTTATATGAAAAGTTCAAAACACTTTTTGCGATTTCAACAGCCGTGGGACAAAAGTTGTTTAGTTTGATGAGTAGGAGCCCACCTTGAAATATTACCCCACCTTTTCGTTACATCCTGTATAAACAAAGGCGCGTTTTAATTTACTACTACTGTACATAAAAACATGAGGATTACACACACGTAAATGTGTGTTTTGTGCATGGTTTGTGCTAAGCAACCGTCATCAATTCAGGTCTGCCCTCATAAGAAAGAAAGCCGCAAACTGTACGCAGGGCCGCGTTCAGAACCTGCACTCTGACAGCAACCGTTCACTCTGACAACAGGATAGCATAATATAAATCGCGTAAGCGTGAAAGAGAGGGTACAAAACAGTTGCTGTCATAGTGCAGGTTCTGAACGCGGCCCAGTTTCCGTATACTTTGCGGCCTTCTTTATTATGGGGCAGAGGTAGGGTCGCCTTTATATGGAGTTACTAATAATGTAATATATATGCCGTAGGCAGATTGTAGAATATCGTTGCAGAGCTTCGATCTCGCTTAGGGGACGCGGGGCATTGCGCGGCGCGTCAACGCGCGCTCTATGTTTGATTTGACCGCGCGACGCGACGCCTGCCGCGCCGCGTAACGCCCCGCGGCCCTAGTTTACTGGTGTTACCGTATAAAGGAGCCCCGCGACTCTCCTGCTCTGACTCTGATCTCTTCGACATGGCTAGTCATTTCATGATCTGGCCAATTCCTATGATCTGGTCACGACATATAGGTACAGGATGTTAAAAAGTGCGTTTGAAATTTTAAAGGGTTACTCAGAATCAAGTATAGAATAGAATACAGGAAAATATAGGTACATAAAAATCCAAACTCAATTTTTTTTTCGGTTACATACAAATTCTTGATTTAGATACTAAAAAAAATTGTAGATCGGATTTTATAAAAGTAAGTACTTGATTCTGAGTAACTCCTTAAAATTTCAAAGGCACTTTTTTAACACCTGTATACTGTGTAAGTAAGCTGTATCACACAATAAGAAACAAGTAACCCTTACTTCGTCGCAATATAAGGTGGTTATCTGCCAGCCTGGTGAGCGCTGGTCTCCCGATCCTGGCCACGCTGTTTGTGACCCATCCGCTGTATGCCGCATAGTCCACGTAACGGGAAGGCGCTGCACAGCCTGGCCCGTTGACCCCGATGCCCATCTGTTTGAACCATCGACAAGAAATACATACAAGACCAACTGATAACCGCGCCTTTCGAAGCCGGTTACAAACGGTCAACCTAACATAAAGCGTCGTAGCTATCTATACAGGATGTTAAAAAAGTGCGTTTGAGATTTTAAGGGGTTACTCAGAACCAAGAATAGAATAAGTACAGGAAAAAAACAGATCTACAACTTTTTCCAGTTTTCCATACTAAATCTGAATAGTGAGTCAAGATTCTGCGTGGGAAACTGAAAAAAAGTTGTAGATCGATTTTTTCTAAATTTTTCCAGTAATCTGTACTTGATTATGAGTAACCCCTTATTTTCTAACACCTGTACAGCTATGGAATGGTCAAATCTGAGGGAATGGGTCGCAGATTTTGAATAAACTGACATGTTCCTTTGAGCAAATAATCATCACACGTCACGGCATTTTCCACAATGAGCTTGCGAAATTCGCGAATTGACTGTGGGTTCCTTGGGGAAAGTTGTTTAATTTCATGAAAAAAGCCACATTTTTGAGTGAGGGTACCGGAGGCCCAACCTCCCCCCCCCCCCGTTTCCCCCATTTCAAAGGTCGGCAACGTACTTTTGACTCCTCTGGTGTTGCGGGTGTCTATGGGCGGCGGTAATCGCTTACCATCAGGTGATCTGTCTGCTCGTTTGCCACCTTATATATGGTACAAAAGACTTACCAAATGCCACCTGCCCCTCTGCTTAACTACCAGCGCGGCTCCGTTACGCCACACGCATTCGTCCTCAGTTCGTGCTTTGCCACACGCGCCATGCTTGGGCCAAATACTCCCTAAGTCCAGCTGTAAATATATAGTAAGGGCTGACTAAACGCTGTCTTTCAATGCGCGGACACCACTTGAGAACTTAATGCTCCAACGGCTGCCTTTTCTACGACCACTATACTAATACTGAGTAACCAATTTTAATCAAAATAAATAAATAGAAAGGTAAATAATGTGTTGAAGTAGTTATTAAGTAGTTACAAAACCTCAGTCTGGTAATGTCAGACGAGTGAGCATGCGCTAAACTCTTCAATTTCCATTTGCTAATTTTCAGCGAATATTTTACGATAGTTGCACGCTTGCTACTTACCCCGGTTTGTCTGTAGTAATGCTTGCAAACTTCGGGTTTCACATATTCCATTAAGAATATTTCTACTCTTGATTTTCTGCAGTCTAGAAGAAGATTGTTGTTAACAATAAGAACAAGGCAATCGATTCTGGTGCTTCGTAAAAAACATACGCCAAGTAGAAAGGATTAATCTAATTAAAAACATAAGAAATATTATAGAAGGCAAAATTGAAGGCAAAAGAGGAAGACCACGTACCACCTGGTGTGACAATATAAAGGAATGGACTGGAATCAAAGCCGCAGCCACTCTTTGCAGGATGGCTAAAGAGACCTTCCTGATCATGGACGTCCAGGTCGCCCTTACTTTAAAGGCCGGCAACGTACTTATGACTCCTCTGGTGTTGCGGTGGTAATCGCTTACCATCAGGGTGATCCGCCAGCTCGTTTGCCCCCTATGACATAAAAAAAGAGAGGAATTCCGCATGCTGATCGCCGACATCCGCTAGGATATGGCACCCCGAGATTCTTCTTCTTCTGAGGAGCTCAGATTTTGCATACGGAGGTGCGCACAATTTAAAAATTTTGCTAGAGCCGCCACTACGTTTGTCAATGCGAATTTACGCGTTTTAATGACTTGTGTTTACAGGTGTTATTTACATTTAATTAAATATATTTTTGAATAGATAGTGTAAAACATTATTATTTTGTAATTTTTAAAAACATAATTTGTAGTAGTACTGCAAAAAACGAAGTACTGACTAATTATTAAACGTTCGGAGAGATAAATTGGCGGTTGTTTTATTATTTATGAGGTTTTCATGATATTGAAACGATTTTCATTTTGCAAAAAAGGGCAATTCGCGCAATCTACCAGATGCGATCCCGCGAGTCGTTGAGGAATATGTTTAAATAAATTAATATTCTTACTGTTGCTAGTCAATTCATATACGAAAATATCATGTATATACGTAAAAATTTGCACTTGTTTCATAAAAACAGTGACAGACAATTTTAATCTAAGAAATATTAATAACATAGATGTTGCCTATTCGAGACTGAGTAAAGTTAAGAAGTCATTTATGGGGCAGTGTGTAAGATTTTATAACAAAATACCCGAAAATGTGACTAGTTTGCCAGAAAACAAATTCAAATTGCATGTGAAATGTGAAAAATTGTTTATGCTCTAGAGGGTATTACAAAATACTAGATTATGTAAATGACAATGATATATGGACATGTATAGATCCTCCAGCTCACAATTTTATTGTTGACATGAATTGCAATAGAATTTAAGATTTTATTTAAAAAATGTGTTGAAGCGAGTTTCTTTTGGGCTCGACGTTTCTTCTCGCTTCGCAAACACTTCCCGAAACGTTGAGTGTACAAATCCCGCGTGGTAGGGACTTTGTACTAGGTAGAAAAACAAATATTGACGATTTAAAAGCATGTGTAAAGCATCTACTTAAATAAAAAGCATTTTGAGTTTTGAGTTTTTGAGTTCAATAAAAAATACTTTATCGATTACCTAGTCGGCAAATAGCGATTAGTCGCTGACTATACTCGTAAAAGATATGAACAGGACTAGTCGGTATATTTCTACATTTCTACTATAGAGTTTTTAAATTTCTCGTCGGTTTGACTAGGTAACTCACCATTTGGTAAAGTAATGGTGTAAAATTTTGACACCTTCAAAACTTTTGGAGGTCCGCATATAGGCCATAACGCTGTAAAAAGAAGACAAAAGTACAATGGGGGTTAACCATTATGCGTGACTGTAGATAAAAAAAATATACAGACGACTTATGCACGTCCTTCTTATGAAGTTCTTTTGAGAAGTCGTTCGAAAACTGTGACATTAAACAACTTTGAATCACTTTGTTGTTTGTGCTTGGACTTACCTTGCGACACAGAAGCGAGGTCTATTTGTACCAGAACTATGGAGCTGAACGTCTCTTTCCCGTAGTCGGGATGATAGTTGTAATCCAACACATTGATACCTGGATGTTTGCAGGTCTGCCCGAGTATAACTTTTGATTTTTTCCTGTAAATTTTGGCCTGATCATCTTCAAGAAATGTGAACTATAAGTTTGTATGTGAGGCGACACATTGTTAGCCATTGTAAGTTGAAAATTTTTGGGTATAAAAATTTAATTGGCTTTGCCAAGCTTAAATGATAGGACCTTATTATGCAAGGTCCAACTGGGTGGGTACTAGCTCGCTCTATAGCTGCCGCCAGCAGCGCGCTCTGTTGCGGGATTATAGATGCTCGTTCGCGGCGGTAGCCTTTTTCCATCAGGTGGAGTGGTTGTAACCTTTTTCCACCTCATAAAAAGGGACTGGGCATGATATGTTTGCTACACGCATCAGGATAGGACTTGCATCTAACTGAGTTCATCTGTTTCAGTAAAAAGAGGGGAGGCATTTGCTGATCAGTGGAAAAAAGAGGGCTATTAATAATTAGCTTCACTTGCCTGAAGTCCAGTTTTGGCAATCTTTCTATGTCCCGTGCTGAACCTATGACTGTGTTTATCGTAACCAAAATCACTGTAGTAATCAGTCGTACTTTGCCTGAAATGGAAATAATTATAAATTCTTACTGAACACGACAGTCTTAGCACGTCTATCATCTATTCGATTATTTGTCAGAAAAATGTAAAGCTGTTAAAAATAGGCGTAACTGTCGTATCGGTAACTGATTCAATAGCTTTTTGCTTTTGCAATAGCTTTTTAACTTTATCTTGATTGTCTTTTAATGAATGAAACTTTAAATAAAATAGATTGCAATTTTAGAAGTATATCTAAAAAGTATATTCTTGTTTTTATTTATTTAGTTTGTTACCTCTTGAATATATCAAGACGCCAAGCCACGGAAACGATTCTATATTATCTGGTCCTTCGATTACCCCGGGTGTTTCAGTTTTGTCTGCTCCACAAACTCTGCTTAAAAGTCTGTTATCCGCATAACGTCCATGAGATTTCCTTAACACATTAGCTGTCTTTATCTCTTTAGCTGCTTCATCTATTTTATTTAGTTCACTTGCTTTGTGCTCTTCTAGTTCTTTCAAATATTCTCGTCTGATAGCTTCGTATTCTTCGTCATTGTTTTTTAGCACATTACGTCTTGGTGATTCAAAATAATCTCCTATAAACGCTTTTTCCGTAGCTAAGTCTTTAGGTACAGAAATGTCATCGGTGACGTATTCGAAATTTTCTATGTATTTATCGACTTCATGGAAATGTTGGGGATTCGACGAAGCGAAATTGATGTAAATTGTTATGAACGAAATCGATTTGTATCTTGGTATTAACTTCATGTTCAGCTTTCAGTTTTCAGCTTCTTGTACTGCTCTAGGTGAACAGTAATGTCACAGATTAGATAATAGTTCAAGTAATGTTTTTTGAGGGTCTGTTTGTATATTGTTTAGGTTGAACCTTTAGATTATTTAGTGCAGCTAATTGAATTTTGGAATGCGGAGGTTTCGTTGGACCCGTCTTAGTCCTCTTTTCATACGATGAATAAATTTTTAATTAAATTTTAAATTACAAAAATATTACACTTCCACATTAAATTTACCGCAGGGGGTTACTTAGCAATGTTGTACTTATGATCACTACACATTAAATATTTAAAACTTAAGTTTATAAAAACTATCGTACATGCTTCTACAGAGCATTTCAACAGCATACTAAAACAACTAAATAGAACTTTACTATTTTTAAAAGACTGTGTTGTTGTGATTTTTAATCTTTATCCTGTTTAGGAAACGCTGTCGGTATGGTTGGCAAAAAAGTCGGACAACGTGTTCAGGTAGCGCCCGAAGATATACGTCGATGTAACTATGGAAAGCAAACACTTCCCGAAACTTTGGGTATACGAGTTCCGAGTGGTAGGAATTTATTAGATTTAGGTAGATTAAAAAAATAATGCGAAAAGTGTACAATGCTGTCTACTTTGAAACATATTTTGACTTTGACTTTATGGAAAGTGGCATTTACGGATGGAATCAACTCAAGATAAACCAAGGTTGGTTGCCGGGACTTTTTACCGAGCACACGTCTGTTGAGTTAATTTTTCAATTATTTCCGTTTTAGAGTAGTTTCAACGTTATTTTTGTGATGGGGAAATAGCTGTGATTCAGATTCAGAGACAAGCGGTCATAAGAAGAGGATTAATTAACATTGGCAAAATCACGCTCAATATGAGATGTGGAATGCCAAATAGAAAAATAGAATAGAAAAGATAAACCAAACGACACCTAACACTTCAAATCTATCAAACTGTTTTGGTTACAGGAGGTAGCAATGAAATTGACATACATACAAACAAAAAACCTAGTGCACTATCCGTGTACTTAATTGCTGTTTTATATGTATCACCCTTAAAATAATTTTCAGCATTCGTATTCGTACAATGCTTAACGATTCTGTTTTTCTGCTCACTGTACTTAACACCGATTTACTTTCCCATAGAGGAAACCAATGGTAGAGCGAGCGAGTGTGAGAAATGAAAAACAACTAGAGTGGTTCCTGTGACTTCATTCACTTTCAAGATCTGTTCTATTTTGTACCTTGTACTTATCTATAATAAATACCCCAACACAATGCAAACAAAAAGATTTTCAAACAAGTATTTGTCCTGGGTGGGAATTGAACCCACCACTCTCGACCTAACAATTTCAAGTTCAAGTTCAAGTTCAAATCATTTATTGCATGTCACAGTAGTTCACAGGTGGTAAAATTACAATTCGTGAAATTATAGATACATGTGACGCCCTGCAAGGGCGTGGCAATAGAGAGGTGCTATTACAATAATATATTATTATTACAAATATACTTAATATATATAATTTACAATTTCCTATAAATTAATATATTCTACAATAATTTAATTTAATAACATTCGATTATTTATATAACATTTTATATATTATTATTTCTATTATTTTTATTTAATTAGTTTATTCTACTTTGTCTTCAAAAATTCGAGTCTATAACCACTCCGCCGCCGTGCAATGGGTCATACAGACTTTCAGTTTAGAAAAAACTGATGTAGTCTCCGTACAGCACTTGTGTCAAGAGCGCGTTAAGAGCACCTGAGCTATTCCTCGCAGGGCACCTATCCTTAGGTCAGAGTACTTCCGTTCCGTTCCTTTCCAATGGCTCACTGACCAGAAGTTCTTCTGCAGGGGCGTTGAGGTCAGGGCATAGGGGATTATGGGCGGAGTCCTTAGGTCAGAGCACTTGCCAAAAATATTTATAAAATTGGATAGATGATTTACGAATAGCTTAGATATTTATTTTATTATAAATAAAAAACAATATAAACTACTGGTAAAACAACTTTAATAATTCTGTTTTGTAAACAAATCAACAATTATTTATACACAGACGATTCAATACAAATAAATACTACATCTAAAATAAGTAATAAAAATATCTTGATGACTGCCTTTTTGTTTGTGCTTACATTTTTATCACAAGCAGTCGGTGTTTGTGTGTCAACAGGTATTGGTGGTAATAATGTTTCCTGATGTCTTTATATCTTTATATTTTATCGTTTTTATTCTTGTGAGTGAAATTATTGCTCGTAAGTATTTACCTTCTAATACAATCTGCTTCTTCTTATCGTGTGGCACATTTAACCGTTTTATCCACAAGGTACAGACGGCGGTTGCCTGGTGTTGCACTTAGCATCACCCGCGGTCACGTGTAGGTAAAGGGCATTTAGATTTACGCCTACGGACTTGTGCAACGCGACCATCATACACATCTAGAAATCAGATGTGCGGGTTACCTCATGATGTTAAAGCAGTCGGTATGAAAATGCACGTAAGATTCGAAAAACTCATTGGTGCACTGGCCAGGATTTGAACCCACGATCTCTGGTTAGGAGGACGGAGTCACTAGCTACCCGCTGCGCCACCGATGCTTTTGAGTAGTGATAAAAGTAAGTAAGTGGTCTCTGTCCACTTGTTCCTTAAACGGCTCCATTGATGGAACTACGACCACTTTTGTCTCCTTCTGAATCAAAAGTTTCAAAGACATTGGATTCAAAGACGCTCAAATGGGCATAGTGCGATTATACAGGGTGTAATTAAAACCACCCTGGGAACTTTAAAAATGTGTTCTCAGGAAATGAACAACTTTTCCTATGGAAATTATATTGAATTTCAAAAAATCCAGAACATTTCTTATAGATCGGTCTACAATTTTGTATGGGGAGGAAGGTCCAATTTTTTTTTTTGAGAATAGATTGCTGGTTTCTTTGGAAAAGAGGTTCAGTTTCATGAGTAGAATCCACCGTAAAAGTTTTCGGGAATTATCTTTTTACTTCCTGTAAGTAGGTGTGAAGATCTAGTTTCAGTGCTGATATGGTACTGTAAAATGTATTAAGATATTAAAAAGACTGCTAACAATAATGCACAATAATTTCGCAAAAGTTAACGTTTGTATGAAATGTCCAAAATTGTTTTTTGCAAATTGCCTGTGTGTTTCTAGGGGAATAAAGAAGATATTTAACTTTTCATAAAGAGAAGTTAAATCAACAAATTTACACACTGTTATTAATGTTCGTGTTATCTTTGATTTAAGAAACAACAACAAAATTAAACTTCACGTCTTATACTAAAGAACAAGCAAAATTTAATCTAGAAATGACAACTGTACGATTTGATCAAGTAACCAAACAGCAAAATTTAAAATTTCTTGGTGTAAAACATCGTAATAACGGGACAGCTGGAAAAAGTGAAGACAGTAATAAAGAAAACCAATCAGTTAATATATTTAATGACATCTTAGAATATTCAGATGTAATATCTGAATATCTTCAAGATTACGATGAAACTCTAGTAAACCTACATAGTGACATTGAAAGTAAATATAACAAGAATGTAAGCAAATTAATGGCAATCGAAAAATCAAAAGCTAAAGAAAATGATGACGATACGAGTGAAACAGATTCTGTTGAAGGGTCAGACAACACAGATATTGTTACAGCTACAGAAAATTATGAAAATGAGATTACCAAGACGTTGTTGCCCAGTCTAAACTTATATGGTACACAAAATGCATCAAAAAGGTTTCAACTGGAAAATAAAGATATGTTGTCAAATAAAAAAAGACTCAAAGAAGTAAAATTACATGCATCGCATATACTTAAATCTTTAAAAGAATTGTCACTGCGTAACAACGGCATTAAACATACAGTCAGTGAAAGTGCCTCTTCGCCACAAGCAACGACAAAGATAACGATATCAGATATTTCAAAGATACAAAATAATAATACTATAAAAAGGAACAGATTAAAAAATTTTGACAAACCTACAACAGAAGGAAGAAATGTCACAAACAAAGGAAAACCTATTTTCAATGTTACTAGCAATAAGCATTTAAAAACTGATGATTCATTAAAATCTATAAATAAGTCTAAAAATGCTAGTAAACAAAAGAACTCTCCAGTAACATTGCAGTATGTCACAGATGTATTAAATAAAAATAAAACTCAAATTTTAAACAATGTCAAGGTTGGGCACTTTAATAACACTACTAAAAAAGTAGGTCATGAAAGATTTTCAAAGAAAACCATTTCAAATAATGTAAAGAACACATTTACTTCATCCAAACTTGCAAAAAATAGTACAATATTGAACAGACTTGTACACGTTGTAAAAGAACTGAATAACATTTTATCGATTTCGAGTGAAATAGATACGAAAAGTGATCATAAAGTTATCAATGAAATCAAAAATTACCAAATATCACCTAAATCAAACGTTTCAAGTAAATCAATAGCGTTATCATATTTTAATCACAATAGCAAAACGAATAAACCTATACAAATATTAAAAAATAAAAATAGTGGTACGCAGAAAAAGTTGATAAAATCACATAAAAAATCCACAGTTAGAGAAAATCTAAATAAAAACAGTCAAACGAAACAAAAATACAGAAATCCAAAAGTGAATAATAGTATAGAAATAAATAAAGTGAAAAATACTACTTTAACAGACAAAAATAACTCAAGTCAAAGTCACACGAATGAGATTACCAAAAATAATAACATCATAACTGCCCAAGAATTAAAAAC
This sequence comes from Coleophora deauratella, assembly GCA_958295455.1. NCBI lineage: Eukaryota > Metazoa > Arthropoda > Insecta > Lepidoptera > Coleophoridae > Coleophora > Coleophora deauratella. Next base: position 3,788,812 of record OY282414.1, on the reverse strand, counting down.
ATCAAAAACCTTTATTGGTGATGAAGAAATCAAAACACCAAATGATAAGAGCCTGAATAGAGCTCTACAAACATTCGATAAATATGTAAAAGTACTTAATTCCAATAAAATCAAGGGTATAATTGATGAAAAAACTAAATCTAACGTTGAAGCTGATAATGTCGATTCAATAAATGACGTTTACCAAGAGTACGACAAACGACTAAAATTGAAAAGTTTAAGAGTGAAATCGAAGCAAAAAGCGAATAACAAAGAAAGAAATAGAGATGGCAACAAATTTTCCGAGGACATTGAAAATTGCGGGGTTTCACTTTCAAATTTTACGATAGACCAAGAGCTGACCAGCATTGAAAATTTACCATGGTTGGGAGTGCTTTGTTATCGCGAGAGTAAGTAATTATCTACTTTAATAGAAGCAATTTCTTTGGTATCATCACTACATTTTAAAAACATTAAAATTAAGGAAAGTAGGTAATCAATGGGAAATATAATGTAGGCTCTCGAAAAACTACTGTTGATAAACTGTCTGGTGATCTCGTGAAACTTGTAGAAAGCCTCTAGCCAGTATACAGGATTCTGCTTTAACCGTGGTAATTACAAAATGCTAAGTGATCTATCTGTATTCAAAAGTAAACATCTTCCACACGCTGATACACATACTTACCATCAGATGAGCTCTTAGCTTTAACTATTTGCCAATCGACAAATTAAGTGGTAGAAGCTAAAAGTTCAGGGCCGTATATAGGGTGCTTCTAAAATATATGCAACGGCTGAAATGGGAGAAAGTATCACGTATAGTGATCACGAAAATGAGACATTCATGTGCGGAAACTGTTCTTTTTTTTCCATACAAAAAAATAACAATCATAAAAATAAATTGCTTTACTTTATTAAGCCATCCCGTATTGTGTTGAATGAAACCAGGCGCGCGAAAACATGCTTAAACGCTCCGACGTTGCGGCTAGACATCAAACAAATTCGGCACTTGTGTCGTGCTACAAAAGGCTTTGATCTGTCCGCAGTCCGCACCCTTTCGCATACTCACTCGGGAGCGGGGCGCGACCCGGCGGGCGGGGGCGGTTGGCGCCCGCACGCCCTTCGTACAGGTCAGAGGTCAGGTCAGTTGTCAGTTCGCTATGCGCAGCGGTGACGCACAGGCGTGACGCGAACGTTTTGCACCGCCTGCGCCCCCATCCGCGAGTGAGATAACGATGTCACCCAGACGTACATACGAATCAAGAGTATCTTGAAATGATACTCTGCTACCGCGATACCCTCTGATCGCGAGTGCAATAACATCCCTGCGCATGCCGTAAACCTGTATGAGCAAAGTTTTGGTATAAGAGTCAGCCACCGGTGTTGTGTTGTGTTATCAATTCATCATCATTAACCGAAAAACGTCCACTGCTGGACTAAGGCCTCCCCCAAGGATTTCCACACCGACCGGTTCTGTGCGGCTCGCATCCAGCGGCTTCCCGCAACCTTCACCAGGTCTTCGTAGGTCCACCGAGTCGGGGGCCTGCCCACACTGCGTATTCCAGTGCGCAGTCACCACTCGAGAACTTTACTGTGTTGTAAAACTGATGTAAAACTTTGTTTGTGTTGTGAAATAGCTTGTAAATAAGGTGATTGACACTCTACTACCGCGAGTGCAAATAACATCCCTGCGTTTGCCGTAAACCCGTATGAACAGAGGTTTGGTGTGAGTCAACCAGCCACCAGTGTTGTGTTGTGCAAATCCTTGTAAATAAGGTGATGAACTTAGAAACACGCCAAGTTACTTACTGTAATACACGTTCTTTTTAATTTTACGCATCTACTCTTGAGTAGATGCCTTACCTACCTAAACTTTTTACAGATACATTACAAGTACGTAATTTAACAGTCCAAAGCCTGTCAAAGTGCGATGGTAAGTTTATCACCTTGTTACGTGAATAAGCCGTTTTAATAACTGGTAAGTTTGTTTATTCTGCTCTACATTTAATTTAAAGACAATCAGCTGTTCACTAAATTAACCTGTAAAAAGAGATACCTACGAGCGTGCGTTGCTTTCATTCAGTGAAATGACATCGAGTTCATTCATGACTTCATGACGGAGCGTACGTACTTGACGGACCGTGTTGTGCGAAATTGAATCAAAGTAAAAAAAAATTGTTTAGTCTCCCAAATCAATTTAACGACTCCGGGGCACGAATTTTTTTTACTATTGTAATCTATATGCATGACTCTTACTCCCATTGCAGCGGTGGCATATATTTTGGAAGCACCTTATATTTGAAGCAGTTGAGTTTTTAATTTTGATATTTTATCATTTAGTCAATGAGATTATTTAATTTTATCATGTATTACATATTAAAGGTAAACATATGCGACGATTCACAAACGTAATACTCGTAACCAAGAATATGGTCATTGCTTCAGCGCTGGACATTTACAAAATCCCTAAGGCCAATTTCAGGTGAGTGAACCCACTCAACATCATCACACTCGAATGTAAGCTTCCCTTATTAACAACGATTACGAGTCTCATGGATCCAGCAGCTTCCTACAAACCTGGTCAAATCATGAGCCCACTTGGTAGAAGACCGTAAAGCACTACTTCTTTTAATTTATGGTTGCCACTCGAAAACCTTTCTTCCTCTTTGGAAATAATATCAGGAACTACATGACATGGCTTACCATTGCTTTAACCACTTTTACCTTGCCCTCCATTGCCCCTTCAACTTGCTTAGGTATTCTAAGTCAAAGCGTTGAGTCAAGACACTGCAGTATCGTCTGTTATAGACACGGAGGCCACTGAATGTCGGTGAATATCTGGGACAAATCACACAGTCGGTCATCTGGCTCCAAACTATGGATTCCCTGTACTATAGGAACCAGAGAATGATATACATATACCACAGACATGCTGCACCCCGCGGAGCGACGATATAAAACTTCTTTGACATATACATTAAATACATACGTATACAGGGTGTAACAGAAAGGTGTGATATTACTTCAAGGTGGGCTTTTACCCATCAAACTGAACAACTTTTGTTCTACAACTTTGTCGAAATCGCAAAGAAATTTTCGGACTTTTCATACAAACTTGGTTCGTCAGCTGATCGATTTTTATGAAAAGTCAAAAAAAAATTTTGCGATTTGAACAAAGTTGTAGAACAAATGTTGTTCAGTTTGATGGGTAAAAGCCCACCTTGAAGTATTATCACACCTTTTATAGATATAATACACCCAGACACAGAGCAAACAAATCTGCTCATCACAGATATGTTTGCCCCGGTGGGGATCAAACCCGCGACTCTCGGATCAGTAGTCAGTAGCGCTAGCCACTGAGCCACAGAGTCAGTCAAATGGTAATGTGATACTGTTTAGGTAAAGTTCTAAGGTACATTTTTCCTTGTGTCGAAAATTAGCAGGCGAAATAGCTCGCGCATTACTACGATAGAATTAACATCCAATAGGTTTTGGGTTAATTACTGTACATACAATTTAAAAAACCGTGTTTTTTATAAATAACTGATTCGTTAAATGCTTACAATTGACTGACACGGTGGCTCAGTGGCTCATGACTACTGATCCGAGAGTCGTGGGTTTGAACCCGGGGCTAACATTTCTGTGATGAGCACATTTGTTTGCTCTGTGTCTGGGTGTATTATATCTATATAAGTATGTATTTAAATGTATATGTGAGGTTATCAATCTGTGGTTCCCATAATACAGGGAATCTTAGTTTGAGGTCCGTGTGTCCCGTGTATAATTATTATTAATAATAATTTTTGCAGGCAACGATCGAAAGTGGTTCTAGGGCGGCCTTGCAACCATCGTCCAGGGTTCAGAGTTCTGGAGTACAGCTATCACCCAGAGTACGGGAAGACAACTTATAGTTCCATCGCTTTACTACAATTGGATGTCGCGGTAGAGAAAGGTAGAAGCACACGCATTTATATGTACATGTAACTGTAACGTTCTCTTTCAATGCCGGGACTTCGAACCGTGTATACGATTTCATTAGGCTGTGTGCAAATCGACGTGTAAAAGGCAAATTGTATTTTTAGAAAAATATTCGGCAGATCGTGTTAAACATTACTTTCTTCAAAAATTTAACCGCCTCGCTCCGTAACCTCGCTTCATATCAGGAGGTCGTGGGTTCGATTCCCGGCGGGTCCAACTTTGTAGGACTGTTTGGTTGCTGGTAGGGCATTTTACTAAGCCCACCTGGCTAGCTACCACCATCTTATCTAAGTCTTGCCGCCAACATCAATGGTGTTACCATTGATGTTTTCCGGCATAAAGATAGCCAGTTCCCCATTGCGTTGGGGAATTTTGGTAAGCCCGCTTCCATCTTCGGCACCATCATCACTTACCATCAGGTGAGATGATGGTGGTAATGGCTGGTCACTAAATTAAAAAAAGTTATGAACTCGACCTGACGTGACCTCGAGTGTCATAAAACTCATAAAAAATGGGGATCAAAAATTTTTACACTAACTATACCTAGCACTAATCAGACTTACAACCTCTGTACCTTGGACTTATCTGCATTGTTTTTTTACAGTTTTGCATCCAATATGCGTCAACCCTACTAAATTAATTAAACCACAGTTTCATGCTTTTGCTTTACCTTATAGTAAGTATACCTATTCTACAGCTATACACAGATATCTGGCACGATACCGGTATTTTTAGAAATCCAAAATATTGCCAGTTTGAAATCTGATCGAAAGAGTCTGAAATTATTACTTAAGAGCATTTAGACGTCATGCCCACGCATAGAAATTTAATAATGATACTTAACATCTTTGATGATAGTATTTATTCACGCATCACAAAAATACCACATCAAATTAATTAAAATGCAAACCTATCCTAACCTATAGTTGGCAAAATAGATCTTTTGTTGTTCGATTCAGTATTTTTTGTTGGGCGATTAAATATTTTCCTTTAATAAAATAATACGTGACGGTTTTTAAATAAATATTTTTTTCAGTGTGCAAACAGACATCAGTGAATATTTACCGCATGAGTCTGTTGGATTTGGACTTATGCAAGAGTTACTATGATGGAATTGGGGTAAGTTTAGTTACTATGATGGAATTGGGTTAGTTTATTAAGTTACTATACGGGGGTGTCAAAAAAGTGTGTTTGAGATTTTAAGAGGTTACTCAGCATCAAGTAAAGAATACAGGAAAAAAATATTGAAAAACACCAATCCACGGCATTTTTTTTTCATACAAATTCTTGATTCACTATTCAGATTTAGTATGGGAATCTAAAAAAAATTGAAGAGTGGATTTCTAAAATATTTTTCCTGTACCTCCATAACTACTTGATTCTGAGTTAACCCCTTAAAATTTCAAACGTACTTTTTTTAACTTTCTGCGTCGAAAACAAATTATAAAGATAAGTTCACTAAGTAGTTCTTATGTTGAAAGTGTTTATTATTTGAAGCTAAACACAGCGAGCGTATGGCCAAAGAAAGCGTTGTGTGGCATCGCTCTGCACCACGGCGGATGCATCTGGCGCAACGGAGTGGCGTTAGTGGGGAAGCAGCAACACAGGTGGCACTTGGTAAGGTCTTAGATACTATGATCAGTTTTTCGGGAATGTGCTCGGATATGACCAAAGCTGAACTTGGTTTTAAAGATCCGGTTACAAATATGTAGCACAGTAAAATTGTACTCTAATTTCATTTGGCATTTGGTAGAACAAATGGCCGGTACAGCATTAAAGTCCCGATATGGCCCCATTCCAAGCTTAACTTATCCAAACTGACAGTTATCCAAACAGACAGAAGTTGAACTTATCCAAGCTGACAGGGTGTCAGCGTCGACGGATACGTCTAGGAGGACATCACCTTCATCAGCTACTATGACTTTACGACTATTATTACGAATATTATTTCCTAAAAATACATAAAACTGATGAAGTTGTGTGTGTGTCTTTGTATGCGTGTTTGTGTGTGTGTCGCAATCATTTACGGTGATTTGAATCGTTGATTTTATGAATTTGGCGTATTTAATTAGCGCTCTTACTTGCTGCGTCAAGGTTCATTTCATATCAGTAGTTTCGATTCCCATTTCCCACTCAATGCAAACAGTTGTCTTTCGAGCGACTCACCTTATCTTGGTAAGCCTGCATAATCACTTACCATCAGGTGAGATTATGGCAATATATCGATGGCAAGGGCTTACCAATTGCCGATAAAAAAGCTCACAAAATCACCTTTAAATAACTTATGGAATCTTGCCCGCTTCCATCTTCCGGCATCATTATTACTTACTATCAGGTGAGATGATGCCAAGGGCTTACCAATTATAGTTTTTAAAAGCTCACAAAAATATGACGCTGTCAACAGGTGGGCTTTGGAGTAAACGGTCCCGGATGCGGTGCTCCATCTCGATTTGTTGACTTCAGCGTCTACAGCGGCTGGGTGGCGGCCAGTGTGGCCAGGGTCGGCAGACCAGCCCTCACTAGGCTGGCTGACAACCACGTCGTGCTTCGACGATGTAAGAATTTCTTGGTAACTTCTTAGTTAAGAAGCAACCACCTCGTGCTTCGACGGTGTAAGATCTTCTTGGTAACTCCTTAGTTAAGAACCGTCACCGTCATATTAGTAGCTTCCGAGTAGCAGTCCTTGATACTTTTTTACATAATTATTATAATATAATAATATACATTGCGTTAGGGGAGCCTTGGTAAGCCCGCTTCCATTTTCGGCATCATCATCACTTACCATCAGGTGAGATGATGCCAAGGGCTTACCAACTGGGGGTAAAAAAGATACAGGTTGTAACAAAATTGGTATTGGACCCGTTAACTAGAGATTCTACTTATCATTCTGAACTTTTGTTGGGTATAAGAATTTGCTTAAATCGTAAATCATACTCATTTGTATGAAAAGTCGGAAAAAATTGCGATTTGAACAAAGTGTAGACCAAATATTGTTCAGAATAATGAGTAGACTACCCAGTTAAAGGAACCTACACCAAGTTACTTACATCCTGTGTATAATTTATTTAAAGGTGTCTAATTCGATGAAAGAAGAGAAGAAATATAGATATCTATACTTTTTCAGCTAACGGTATTCTTGGAAGACATGTCACACGGACCATGTCTTCCAAGAATACCGTTAGCTGAAAAAGTATAGATATCTATATTTCTTCTCTTCTTTCATCGAATTAGACACCTTTAAATAAATTATACACAGGATGTAAGTAACTTGGTGTAGGTTCCTTTAACTGGGTAGTCTACTCATTATTCTGAACAATATTTGGTCTACACTTTGTTCAAATCGCAATTTTTTCCGACTTTTCATACAAATGAGTATGATTTACGATTTAAGCAAATTCTTATACCCAACAAAAGTTCAGAATGATAAGTAGAATCTCTAGTTAACGGGTCCAATACCAATTTTGTTACAACCTGTATCTTTTTTACCCCCAGTTGGTAAGCCCTTGGCATCATCTCACCTGATGGTAAGTGATGATGATGCCGAAAATGGAAGCGGGCTTACCAAGGCTCCCCTAACGCAATGTATATTATTATATTATAATAATTATGTAAAAAAGTATCAAGGACTGCTACTCGGAAGCTACTAATATGACGGTGACGGTTCTTAACTAAGGAGTTACCAAGAAGATCTTACACCGTCGAAGCACGAGGTGGTTGCTTCTTAACTAAGAAGTTACCAAGAAATTCTTACATCGTCGAAGCACGACGTGGTTGTCAGCCAGCCTAGTGAGGGCTGGTCTGCCGACCCTGGCCACACTGGCCGCCACCCAGCCGCTGTAGACGCTGAAGTCAACAAATCGAGATGGAGCACCGCATCCGGGACCGTTTACTCCAAAGCCCACCTGTTGACAGCGTCATATTTTTGTGAGCTTTTAAAAACTATAATTGGTAAGCCCTTGGCATCATCTCACCTGATAGTAAGTAATAATGATGCCGGAAGATGGAAGCGGGCAAGATTCCATAAGTTATTTAAAGGTGATTTTGTGAGCTTTTTTATCGGCAATTGGTAAGCCCTTGCCATCGATATATTGCCATAATCTCACCTGATGGTAAGTGATTATGCAGGCTTACCAAGATAAGGTGAGTCGCTCGAAAGACAACTGTTTGCATTGAGTGGGAAATGGGAATCGAAACTACTGATATGAAATGAACCTTGACGCAGCAAGTAAGAGCGCTAATTAAATACGCCAAATTCATAAAATCAACGATTCAAATCACCGTAAATGATTGCGACACACACACAAACACGCATACAAAGACACACACACAACTTCATCAGTTTTATGTATTTTTAGGAAATAATATTCGTAATAATAGTCGTAAAGTCATAGTAGCTGATGAAGGTGATGTCCTCCTAGACGTATCCGTCGACGCTGACACCCTGTCAGCTTGGATAAGTTCAACTTCTGTCTGTTTGGATAACTGTCAGTTTGGATAAGTTAAGCTTGGAATGGGGCCATATCGGGACTTTAATGCTGTACCGGCCATTTGTTCTACCAAATGCCAAATGAAATTAGAGTACAATTTTACTGTGCTACATATTTGTAACCGGATCTTTAAAACCAAGTTCAGCTTTGGTCATATCCGAGCACATTCCCGAAAAACTGATCATAGTATCTAAGACCTTACCAAGTGCCACCTGTGTTGCTGCTTCCCCACTAACGCCACTCCGTTGCGCCAGATGCATCCGCCGTGGTGCAGAGCGATGCCACACAACGCTTTCTTTGGCCATACGCTCGCTGTGTTTAGCTTCAAATAATAAACACTTTCAACATAAGAACTACTTAGTGAACTTATCTTTATAATTTGTTTTCGACGCAGAAAGTTAAAAAAAGTACGTTTGAAATTTTAAGGGGTTAACTCAGAATCAAGTAGTTATGGAGGTACAGGAAAAATATTTTAGAAATCCACTCTTCAATTTTTTTTAGATTCCCATACTAAATCTGAATAGTGAATCAAGAATTTGTATGAAAAAAAAATGCCGTGGATTGGTGTTTTTCAATATTTTTTTCCTGTATTCTTTACTTGATGCTGAGTAACCTCTTAAAATCTCAAACACACTTTTTTGACACCCCCGTATAGTAACTTAATAAACTAACCCAATTCCATCATAGTAACTAAACTTACCCCAATTCCATCATAGTAACTCTTGCATAAGTCCAAATCCAACAGACTCATGCGGTAAATATTCACTGATGTCTGTTTGCACACTGAAAAAAATATTTATTTAAAAACCGTCACGTATTATTTTATTAAAGGAAAATATTTAATCGCCCAACAAAAAATACTGAATCGAACAACAAAAGATCTATTTTGCCAACTATAGGTTAGGATAGGTTTGCATTTTAATTAATTTGATGTGGTATTTTTGTGATGCGTGAATAAATACTATCATCAAAGATGTTAAGTATCATTATTAAATTTCTATGCGTGGGCATGACGTCTAAATGCTCTTAAGTAATAATTTCAGACTCTTTCGATCAGATTTCAAACTGGCAATATTTTGGATTTCTAAAAATACCGGTATCGTGCCAGATATCTGTGTATAGCTGTAGAATAGGTATACTTACTATAAGGTAAAGCAAAAGCATGAAACTGTGGTTTAATTAATTTAGTAGGGTTGACGCATATTGGATGCAAAACTGTAAAAAAACAATGCAGATAAGTCCAAGGTACAGAGGTTGTAAGTCTGATTAGTGCTAGGTATAGTTAGTGTAAAAATTTTTGATCCCCATTTTTTATGAGTTTTATGACACTCGAGGTCACGTCAGGTCGAGTTCATAACTTTTTTTAATTTAGTGACCAGCCATTACCACCATCATCTCACCTGATGGTAAGTGATGATGGTGCCGAAGATGGAAGCGGGCTTACCAAAATTCCCCAACGCAATGGGGAACTGGCTATCTTTATGCCGGAAAACATCAATGGTAACACCATTGATGTTGGCGGCAAGACTTAGATAAGATGGTGGTAGCTAGCCAGGTGGGCTTAGTAAAATGCCCTACCAGCAACCAAACAGTCCTACAAAGTTGGACCCGCCGGGAATCGAACCCACGACCTCCTGATATGAAGCGAGGTTACGGAGCGAGGCGGTTAAATTTTTGAAGAAAGTAATGTTTAACACGATCTGCCGAATATTTTTCTAAAAATACAATTTGCCTTTTACACGTCGATTTGCACACAGCCTAATGAAATCGTATACACGGTTCGAAGTCCCGGCATTGAAAGAGAACGTTACAGTTACATGTACATATAAATGCGTGTGCTTCTACCTTTCTCTACCGCGACATCCAATTGTAGTAAAGCGATGGAACTATAAGTTGTCTTCCCGTACTCTGGGTGATAGCTGTACTCCAGAACTCTGAACCCTGGACGATGGTTGCAAGGCCGCCCTAGAACCACTTTCGATCGTTGCCTGCAAAAATTATTATTAATAATAATTATACACGGGACACACGGACCTCAAACTAAGATTCCCTGTATTATGGGAACCACAGATTGATAACCTCACATATACATTTAAATACATACTTATATAGATATAATACACCCAGACACAGAGCAAACAAATGTGCTCATCACAGAAATGTTAGCCCCGGGTTCAAACCCACGACTCTCGGATCAGTAGTCATGAGCCACTGAGCCACCGTGTCAGTCAATTGTAAGCATTTAACGAATCAGTTATTTATAAAAAACACGGTTTTTTAAATTGTATGTACAGTAATTAACCCAAAACCTATTGGATGTTAATTCTATCGTAGTAATGCGCGAGCTATTTCGCCTGCTAATTTTCGACACAAGGAAAAATGTACCTTAGAACTTTACCTAAACAGTATCACATTACCATTTGACTGACTCTGTGGCTCAGTGGCTAGCGCTACTGACTACTGATCCGAGAGTCGCGGGTTTGATCCCCACCGGGGCAAACATATCTGTGATGAGCAGATTTGTTTGCTCTGTGTCTGGGTGTATTATATCTATAAAAGGTGTGATAATACTTCAAGGTGGGCTTTTACCCATCAAACTGAACAACATTTGTTCTACAACTTTGTTCAAATCGCAAAATTTTTTTTTGACTTTTCATAAAAATCGATCAGCTGACGAACCAAGTTTGTATGAAAAGTCCGAAAATTTCTTTGCGATTTCGACAAAGTTGTAGAACAAAAGTTGTTCAGTTTGATGGGTAAAAGCCCACCTTGAAGTAATATCACACCTTTCTGTTACACCCTGTATACGTATGTATTTAATGTATATGTCAAAGAAGTTTTATATCGTCGCTCCGCGGGGTGCAGCATGTCTGTGGTATATGTATATCATTCTCTGGTTCCTATAGTACAGGGAATCCATAGTTTGGAGCCAGATGACCGACTGTGTGATTTGTCCCAGATATTCACCGACATTCAGTGGCCTCCGTGTCTATAACAGACGATACTGCAGTGTCTTGACTCAACGCTTTGACTTAGAATACCTAAGCAAGTTGAAGGGGCAATGGAGGGCAAGGTAAAAGTGGTTAAAGCAATGGTAAGCCATGTCATGTAGTTCCTGATATTATTTCCAAAGAGGAAGAAAGGTTTTCGAGTGGCAACCATAAATTAAAAGAAGTAGTGCTTTACGGTCTTCTACCAAGTGGGCTCATGATTTGACCAGGTTTGTAGGAAGCTGCTGGATCCATGAGACTCGTAATCGTTGTTAATAAGGGAAGCTTACATTCGAGTGTGATGATGTTGAGTGGGTTCACTCACCTGAAATTGGCCTTAGGGATTTTGTAAATGTCCAGCGCTGAAGCAATGACCATATTCTTGGTTACGAGTATTACGTTTGTGAATCGTCGCATATGTTTACCTTTAATATGTAATACATGATAAAATTAAATAATCTCATTGACTAAATGATAAAATATCAAAATTAAAAACTCAACTGCTTCAAATATAAGGTGCTTCCAAAATATATGCCACCGCTGCAATGGGAGTAAGAGTCATGCATATAGATTACAATAGTAAAAAAAATTCGTGCCCCGGAGTCGTTAAATTGATTTGGGAGACTAAACAATTTTTTTTTACTTTGATTCAATTTCGCACAACACGGTCCGTCAAGTACGTACGCTCCGTCATGAAGTCATGAATGAACTCGATGTCATTTCACTGAATGAAAGCAACGCACGCTCGTAGGTATCTCTTTTTACAGGTTAATTTAGTGAACAGCTGATTGTCTTTAAATTAAATGTAGAGCAGAATAAACAAACTTACCAGTTATTAAAACGGCTTATTCACGTAACAAGGTGATAAACTTACCATCGCACTTTGACAGGCTTTGGACTGTTAAATTACGTACTTGTAATGTATCTGTAAAAAGTTTAGGTAGGTAAGGCATCTACTCAAGAGTAGATGCGTAAAATTAAAAAGAACGTGTATTACAGTAAGTAACTTGGCGTGTTTCTAAGTTCATCACCTTATTTACAAGGATTTGCACAACACAACACTGGTGGCTGGTTGACTCACACCAAACCTCTGTTCATACGGGTTTACGGCAAACGCAGGGATGTTATTTGCACTCGCGGTAGTAGAGTGTCAATCACCTTATTTACAAGCTATTTCACAACACAAACAAAGTTTTACATCAGTTTTACAACACAGTAAAGTTCTCGAGTGGTGACTGCGCACTGGAATACGCAGTGTGGGCAGGCCCCCGACTCGGTGGACCTACGAAGACCTGGTGAAGGTTGCGGGAAGCCGCTGGATGCGAGCCGCACAGAACCGGTCGGTGTGGAAATCCTTGGGGGAGGCCTTAGTCCAGCAGTGGACGTTTTTCGGTTAATGATGATGAATTGATAACACAACACAACACCGGTGGCTGACTCTTATACCAAAACTTTGCTCATACAGGTTTACGGCATGCGCAGGGATGTTATTGCACTCGCGATCAGAGGGTATCGCGGTAGCAGAGTATCATTTCAAGATACTCTTGATTCGTATGTACGTCTGGGTGACATCGTTATCTCACTCGCGGATGGGGGCGCAGGCGGTGCAAAACGTTCGCGTCACGCCTGTGCGTCACCGCTGCGCATAGCGAACTGACAACTGACCTGACCTCTGAAACAATCACATTTGTACACAAACCACTATGAAACCACGAAGTTTGACAACCAAGATTTGATCAAGAAATCAGGAGTGTTTAGGTACAATGTAAGTTTGTTTTTAAATCTAAAATGGTCATCTGTTTAATGAGCTATATGCCCCGCCCACTGCCACGTTCAGTTTAGCGAGTTTGTGAGCTGTGTTGGCGGTTCAAATTTTTGTTCTACAATTTAATTTAAATACTTATATACAATATTTTTGCCTTTATTTATTGGGCTCATACAAAATCAGCTGATTGGCCAATTTTGGTATGGGTGGAGACGGGTATATGCCCGTGCATTTTTGAGTACCTAAATGCCCAATAAACGTCCATTTACGCCCAATAAATGCCCAATGCCCAATTAACTGGGCATTTACTCAAAACGCCCAAAAATGCCCGGGCAAAACCCTTTCTCTAGGTATGGGTGATGATATCCGTTTTTTTCGATATCGGCAAAGTTGAACAAATGTTTTTTAGTTTCCTTAGAAGAGTCTGTTCTTAAACTCTGGTTCACGAATTTGATTTGACTCTTTTTTTGTGTTTTAATTTCAGATAACTCTACATCCAAGCCACGATTATTATTGCATCGAAGTGAAAGCATCATCAAGATACTCGTATAAAGTGCCTTTGGTAACCATGAGATCGTATAATGCAAACCAAACTGCTAACAATCAACTCGGCTTTATACATTACTCCTTAAAAGTTTACTTTTCTAATGCATTAGATATAAGTATTAGTGCTTATGGCAAAAAAAAACAGTCCAGCTTAAATCATTTTGTACAGACAGCCACAAAAATATCTGAACCTCTCTAATACACCATGTATCGCGAAAAAATTTTGTAGGGTTCAGATATCTCTGTGGGCTAGTCTACTTTTTATCGTCTATGTAAAACGACATTATGTTTGTTCCAAAACGTTTGAAATATCGTAGTTCTATGTGTAATTTTGATCTCTGTTTTTTTTTAATTAAAAAATAAAGATGGGGTAGATACAAACAAACATGATTTTAGTTAAGCGAGCAGTTTAATTTAGTGAACATACTAAACTTTATAATTGATGCAATCATGTACCTAGCCTAATAAAAGTGTTACATGCATCAAAGAAATCAAATTTTTTAATATTATTGTTTATTTGCAATAATTGGTAATCCCTTGGCATCACCTCACCTGGTGGTAAGTGATGATTACGAGTATGCCGAAGATGGAAGCGGGCTTACCAAGAATCCCCAACGCAATGGGGAACTGGCTATCTTATCTTCATGCCATTCACACATTAATGCCATTAACATTGATGTTTGATGACAAGACTTAGATAAGATGGTGGTAGCTAGCCAGGCGGACTCAGAAAATGCCCAACCACCAACCAAACCGAGTCCTACTTGTTAGTTGGACCCCGCCAGGATCGAACCCGCGACCAAACTCAAAACTCAAACTCAAAATGTTTTTTATTTAAGAAGATGCTTTACACATGCTTTTAAATCGTCAATATTTTTTTCTACCTAGTACAAAGTCCCTACCACGCGGGACTTATACACTCAAAGTTTCGGGAAGTGTTCGCGAAGCGAGAAGAAACGAAACGAAACGAAGAAACGAAACGAAACCTCCTGATATAAAGCTAGTGGACTAGCCACACTAGACTACGGGGGCGGTTAAAAAAGGATTCTATTAAAGAAATAAATCTGTCTTTCCACTCTGACCAATTAAACCGATCAACTAAAACGGATCAACTATTTTTCTTTCCTAACGGTACAACTATTTGGTTGGTCAGAAATGGGTGAACGGGTATTTCTATTGAGCGCTGAGACTGAAAAAGTCTTAAATGAGCGTCATTTTTTTATATTTTTTGAACATATATATTTTATTTTTTAAAATCGCTTAAGGCGCGAAATAGTCTGAATAACCTTGTTGAAACGGAGATCGCTGAGAGTTTTGCCGACGTCAGTGCCATCTAGCGGCTACGGTTGGTACAGTTGAAATACTATAAAAACTGCAGAAGGGACAAGTGTTATTTATTAGTTATCCTACATAACTGCCTATTTTTGTTTGCCCATCACTGCAACTGACGTCATCGTTACGTGCAAAGTGTTGAGTTTTATTTTTTATGACCAGTAGGCGTCAGGAACCAATAAGAGGTATGTAAGTATGTTTAATTCTTTGGCACGCTCTACAGCCTAAACGGATTCAACTTCTTTTGTCGGATTTCAATATTCGATGTTATTAGATTTGTCTCAGTTGTGGGAGTGACATGGGGTACACTATTTTATTACTAGCTGTTGCCTGCGATAACAGAGAGAAAAGTAAAAAATCTACTCATCATAGAAATGTTTGCCCTGCGCCGGGTGGGGATCAAACCCACAACTCTCGGATGTAGTCAGGGGCACAAACCACTGAGCCAACGAGTCCGTCAAGTTTATGTTTTTAGATTTTAGGACTAGGTGTGATATAAAAAATATTCTTCTAACTGTGTCAACCTAATGGTGTTCCAAAACTAATGCGACGAAGGAGATCATTCAGGCTCCACACATTTTTTGGCCTTTTTTAAAGTGCCAGTCAACAAAAAAATTACGTATTATTAGAACTTGCTATTTGGAGCAAT
The DNA here is from genome assembly GCA_958295455.1 of Coleophora deauratella. Taxonomy (NCBI): domain Eukaryota; kingdom Metazoa; phylum Arthropoda; class Insecta; order Lepidoptera; family Coleophoridae; genus Coleophora; species Coleophora deauratella. The sequence continues at coordinate 3,773,089 of OY282414.1, read as the reverse complement.
ACTTAAAATGACACAAAAGTTGTAGGGTTTTTCTGAACAATGTTATATAGGATCGATGAATCGTCATTTTCATACATTTATTGATTCCTGAAAGCTCAGATATAACTAGAGTTTATCATCTGGAACAATTTTCATTAAATTTTTCAACTTTTGTGTCATATTAACATTAACTATTGCTCCAAATAGCTAGTTCTAACAATTCGTACTTCTTTTTTGTTGGCCGGCACTTTCATAAAAGGCTCAAAATTACTGATCTCCTTTTGGCTGGTGATAGATTTGATCAAGACCTATCAAAATAACGAAACATGTGTTCTGCAAAAGTTTATGGTTTTCGAGGTATACCAGATTTTAAAAAATGAAAATCACTACTATGTTTATTAATTAACTTGTTTTTTTTTGGACTCAAATATTGTTGATTAGTGTCTCCACCCGAATTCACTACTTTATTCTACAAAAAAAATTAAAGATGCCATCAGAAATACATCATCAATTAAAAAAAATCTTTAAAAATATTCGATAATGAAACTTTATACATCTGCGACGTAAAAAAAATTACTCAATAATGTTTGTCTCACATTATGAGATAGAGCATATTATGCTATAAAAAATCCTTGTTTCATGCCCATTTTAGAAATGTATAATACTTGGATATTTTCCTTGCAAACAATGAGTTAATTGCTCTTTTTGACCTCAAGGTGCTGACTTATTATATTCGAGGTTTTCAAATAAAATTAATTAGATTGATTTAAAAAAAACAAAACAAAAGTACCTACCTTAATCGGAGACAACTGTACTATTAGATTTTTAATACATCCAAGCTGCTGATTGAAAGACTGCCTGGCCGAAGTAGACGAGACGAAGACGTTGTTTTGGAAGAAAGATGGAAAAGTGGCGGCAAAATTTAACTTTTTTAGGGTTCAAAGTTCAAAAGCCAACGGGACCCTATTATTAAGCCTCCACTTTCCGTCCGTCCGTTCGTCTGTCTGTCTGTCAGCGGGCAGTATCTCATGAACTGTAATAAGTAGAGAGTTGAAATTTTACAGCGTGTGTATTTCTTTTGCCGCTATGACAATAAATATTAGGCTGTCCCATTCAAAATGACATCTAGTAATCTTAAGATTTCCCAAAAATGTTTAGAGATTATTCTATATGATCGAATCAGTAATTCAAGCGCTATCACCTACATCAAGCGTTTAAAATTTTTGCTTCGCAGTGGATCGCCAAAACTAAATATTTTGCTCTATGTTCTTCAGCAATCATGGTGATTGTGAACATTGGCTTACCGTTGACAGACCTACCACAAATCCCTACTGATACTGGGAGACATAATATTCCTTGCCAAGTTGACCTCTGTGACTCGATCATCCAACTTCATCAGTTTGATAGGTACATGTATTAGTATCATTTGGTATATTTCCTTTCCTGAATATCCAGGTACTTCTAAACACATAATCAAACGCAAAACTACTCCCAGGTCTAGAAGGGATTAAGGGGTCCATTGCTCTATGTTAATCAGCAATCATGGTGATTGTGAACATTGGCCTGCAGTTAATAGATCTACCACAAATTAGAGAGCGAACATTCCTTGCTCAGTCGACTACAAGTATCTATGACTCGATTATCCTACTTCATTGTTTGATACATCACCTTGATACCACTATAGTTTTTATACTCGTATCGGCTGTATTCGCGAAGTTCTCAGTAATATCCTAATTGTTAATCAAGATCCTGAAAGAGTTAAATTGCGTACATAACGTTATATATTGAGATAAAATCGCTAATAACAACCCAAGAATAGTTAAGCTATGTTTTGAATGTTAACACTTCAAAAATATCAATTTCTGTTGAAAATAGAATGTTAAAACTAGGGATGGGACGTATAGTGTTTTGGCCGGATAACCGGATACCGAATATTCGGCCAAGTCACAGGCTGGATAGCCGAATATTCGGCCAAATTATCCTGCCGTCTAAAAATGTCTGCAAACGGATGGCAGCCTTAATTGCTATGACATGACTATGCGAAAGCCAAGACCATGTCGCAATCAAAGCGGCACCGCACCGACTTGTCCCAACTTCTTGCTGCGATCTGCGACGCCGGTGACGAGTCTCTACCTTTCCCGGCTTCACTTCACCACCCAGGTGCAGGACGTGCAGGAGTATGTCAGGACCAAGACCAAGATGATCGTAAGGGTTTAGCTTTTGTATTCGCGTTTCGACACTCACTTCAAGGCGTTCGTGGTGCTTGTCCCGACTCAGAGCTTGGACACCTTCATGAAAGAAGACTTCTGGCCGAAAGGCGTGGCGTTTCGGCGGTTTCGAGGTCGTCTTCGGGACTCTAACACTGCGAGCATCGGCAGCGCAACAGCACAAAGAAAAGTGCCGCAGATATTATTATTATTATTATTAGATTTAAAGTAGAATAACTTATAATTGTATTTATTTATAGTATTTATGTCATTTTAATTGTATAAGTTTTTATGTATCTATGGGCCTGTACTTAGTTACTATGTTGCCTGAAAATAAATGAATAATAATAAATAATATGCGCAGCAGCGGCGGGAGGCTGCGTGGCGCCCACGCTTTGCATTGATTCGGGCTTTCTTCGGGCTGACACCTAGCGAACGTGGACAGTTACTATACTCGCTTGTTTTGTTTATGTATTCAATCAAACAATCACAACGTTTTTGATTGATATACTCTTTATTGTACACACACAAAAAATATATAACAACAAAAGGCACAATATTAAAGTTACAGTGGTAAAATGTAGGCGATCTTATCGCTTATAGCGATTCCTTTTTAAAGTTACTGATAAAAATTAAATCGTGGTAGTGGTCTTAATTTGATTTGTGTTTGTAAAAATGGCAAGTGTACAGAAAAAACGCCTTTATGGACGTATCAGCTTCCCGTCCACGACTTGTCTGCGTGGACTTTAGAATCGGATCCAGAGAGAAAAAATGTTTAGGTGGCGCCATCTAGTGACGAAGGGTAATTTTTGAGTTTTTAAGCATTCCTTCAGGAACCCTTAAGTTTCCGGCACAAAAAGTATCATATGTGTTAGCTGAGTACTTTATCTATCTGCCTAACAAATTTCATCTAAATCCGTTCAGTAGTTGTGGCATGAAAGTGGAACAAACAAATAAATAAACTAAAAAATAAAATAAACTAAAATAAACAAACAAACAAAAACACAAACAAACATCCATAATTTCGCATTTATAAATATTGGTGAGATGAGATGAGATTTCGTCGAAGAACAACAATTTGCTAAGTATAATTTATGTGAGGTGATTTCTCAAGGTATCACTGGGAAGAAGGCAGAAACCTCGGCGCTCAAAAAGCATAATTACTACCTCATTATTTTTCTTATCGTGTGGCACATTTAACCGTTCTTCCCACAAGATATAGACGGCGGTTGCCTAGTGTTGCATTTAGCATCACCCGCGGTCACGTGTAGGGCATTTAGATTTACACCTACGGACGTGTGCAACGCGACCATCATACACATCTAGAGATCAGATGTGCAGGTTCCCTCACGATGTTTTCCTTCACCGTTAAAGCAGTCTGTATGAAAATGCACGTGAGTTTCGAAAAACTCATTGACGCAGTGGCCAAGATTTGAACCCACGACCTCTGGTTAGGAGGACGGAGTCACTACCCGCTCCGCCACCGACGCTTTTTTTTCCTACTCTACTACTCTTTTTCTCCTACCTCATTAAAGAGGCTATTGGGCTAGACTAGAAATTGGTTTTGTGTTTTTCGATGTTCATTTACGAAATTCTAACTATCCGGCGGGGGCCGGATAATTGAGTTATTATCCGGTATCCAGCCTGATACTAAAGTACTGGCCGGATAGGCCGGATACCGAATAGTAACCGGATATCCGTCCCATCTCTAGTTAAAACCACTTCCTGAAAAGTTGTCATTTTGCAATTATGCCCTTATTCGTAAGATACGACGATATGTTTCGTTATTTTGTTAGGTCTTGCTCAAAGCTATCACCAGCCAAAGTTGAAAATTTTTGGCATTCGTTTTGGGACAACCTGTATATTATTTTATTTATTTAGATTTCGGTCAGAGGGTATCCTCAGGGGTTCTGTGCAAATATCCAAAAATTATAAGATAATAAATAAATATCCAGGACAATTAACATACAATCATCCTGCGTTCATCTGGCTACAAACTAGGATTCTCTGTAATATGGGAACCAGAGACGAATAATATACATATGTAAATAGATACGTTTTTGGAATAAAAACATATATAAGGTGCTACTTTATTAGTGCCCGATATTTTAATCAGTGCTTCTACTCCTGATTCTGATCAACTTTCCCCAAGGAACCCATAGTCAAATCGCAATCGGGTCCGCGCGAAACCACCCTTTGCGACGTTTTACGTTATTTGAGACGGAAATAAACAGTAATAGAGCTTAAAATGTGTTTTCTCTAAATCCCAATGAATAGCACCACAAACAAACTTCACTCAAGTGAATGTGACCATAGAAAACCAGTAATTCAAACCATTTCCGGTATGGTGAATTTCCTAATCCAATGTGAACTTTTGATGATGGTTTTTTGTACAATATCGAGGGTTCACGGGCGACTTGTATTAAGCGACATTTTTAGAAATGTTCAGGAGACTGATTTAAAAAAAATATTTCTTAGAAAAATTATCATTAAAACTTAACTTCTTAGTATTATATAGATTCTCGATATTCTTAATATTTTAAATATTATTCAGAAGTTATTTTTTGTGAGGTATTTTGTAAGAAATAATTTTTTAAAGTAGAGGTTACCTGTGTTTCCAAAAATGTCGCTTAGTACAAGTCGCCCGTGAACCCTCGATATATTATTACAAGTATGGTTTATTTTTATTTATATTTACTCAATTCGTCAGTTACTGGTCTACAATAGGTGAGACGTAAATCATAAAATAAAATAGATTGAAAACATCATCTATTCAACAGGTAAAAAAAATATGATTTTACTTTAAGAGCCTGTAAAATATAAATAAAAAGTATTTTATCAATATTATGGTATTTATTTGGTTTGTTTATTGTCCGATTTTAGTTATTAGTTAACAAATCTCATAGGTATCGTACATGATTTTAAATTGCCACGAGATTTTATATCACGCGGCCAGTGCAGCGCGCCCGAATCGCGCCATATTCGCGGCATACGAGCATACAAGAGGTTAAAAGGTAGGTTACAAATAGTTTTTTATTACTCTACGATACATTATTTTTTATAATAGTTTAACAACAAACGAACAATGTTCCCGGCCTAACTTTTGAAATAACTGTAATCATACGGAAAAGGAAGTTCTAGGAAGTTCGGTTGTTTATGGTAAGAGCCCGTTCAAAAATGAAATATATTTTTGTTATGAATTTAGTTATTGAGAATTCAAATTCCAAACTAGGTAAATTATGATAAAGTTTAAACAGCGCGTTACAGCTCGCGTCACGTAAAAAGAGCGCTGGCGGGCGTTCCGAGGTCGCAACAGTTTACTCTGACAACAGGATAGCATAATATAAATCGCGTAAGTGTGAAAGAGAGGGAACTAAACAGTTGCTGTCAGAGTGCATCATCGAAACGCCAGCCAGCGCTCTTTTTACGTGACGCGAACTATACATAGGTAATTATGTCCACCATTAATCACAGAAATAGTTTAAAGTAAACCAGCGCGACTACTACAAAAGTACAAATAAAATTACCTATTTATATAAAATTCTGTTTATATCATCAACATACTGAACAGTTTTAGTGCGTCATCCTTGGAGGATTTCCTCCAAGGCGTGATCAGTCCGTCAAAATGTTCAAAAACATTTTGTAGTCTCTCATTAGCAATTTTGGTGGTAATTTGCAACAAAAGGGTTTGATCATTTTTGTTAGTTAGATATCTCAATTCTCAAGAACTCTCAGAGTCAGAAATACGTTTTGCAGTTTAAGAAGTCCCGTAACCCGTGGCAGCTTCTGCAGGATATTTTCTACTTCATCTATCTATGGCATCAGGAAAACTGTTGAAGACATTTGAGAGCTAAACTGGAAAATAAAACAAGACAGTATGGTAGTAATGCCTTACTCTGCATATAAAAAAAAAGAAAAAAATATCTATGCCCTGTCCGTGTTTGTGAAGGCGTTCCGGAACACACATCCGTGAGAGAGAGTTATTGTAAATCTTATAAAGTGTGAAAGGGTCAGACTCTTGTCATAAGATAAATATGAAACGGGACGTGCCGTGCCTGTTATGTTTTTATTACGTTTTCCATTATTTCCATTGAGTTTTCACTAAAATGCAATGAAATTCAACATAAATTTAGTTTTTAATGAAATTACATACTTAGTCTATTTACTAAAAGTACTAGTGACGAATAGCAGCAGTGAAGAATAGCAAAAATGCTGGCGGTCCTCCTTATGAACAGAATGAGTAACCAGCGGCGGCTGAAGGCAAGAAAACTCGTGAAACCAACGAAAATTACTAAAAAAGACTTGCCCGTCGAGTGCTGCAGGACCTGCCTAGCTACTGAGGACCTGGTCGCCATATTTTACAGTAAGGAGACTGAAAAGAAACGATCGAATGAGTTGATGCTGGTAACTGGTTTAGAGGTAAGTGGGTTTCCTTTTTTTCCTCATGCATGATATCTATCACTTAGAACCTGACCTGTTCCGTAATAAACATTTAAAGTTTGTTAACAACCCATAGGGTCCCCACTACTGGGCCACGGTTCTATTAGTATTCCATGGGAAAGCCATACTCCACACAGAGGAGGACAAAGTCTAGATTATCAGGATTGCAGTGTACTAAGGAGTAGAGATGTGTAGGTCCGGCCGGAACTGAATCCTCGGTCCCGTATCCTTCGCGGATGTGGTGGATGTAACTCCGACTGCATCTCGGAACTGGTTCCTCTGGAACTGATTCAGTTTCGATTCAGAGTTGGATGCAAACGAACCCGGAACTGATACCACGCTGGCACTGGTACAGGAATGGCGGGTGAGTGAGGAGGGGACGGGAGGGGCGAATTATACCAAATGGCTGTGATTTTACTACTATTTTGTTAATAAAAGAATTTTTGCAAAATTTATGCAAAAGAAATTTTGCAAAATTCTTTAAATATGCTCCTTTTATTCATTTATGAGTTCTGCTTCCGCAACACTATGGTGCAATCAAGTTTGGTCGCCCTACTCAATCCTTTCCTCTTAGGACTCGGATCCGTATAGGTCCGGAGGAACTGATAAGAGAAAGCAGGTCCACTGATCGCGTCAATCCATCCACTCCATTAAGGACTCTGTACCTGTAATGGAACTGGTACCTGGAAGCAAATCCGCAGAGCTGGATGTACATCCGGACCCGAATCCTTTAAAAACTCGGACCTACACATCTCTACTAAGGAGGGCTACTTAGTACCAAAGAAAGAAGTCCAATTCATCCTTTATTGCATTAAGAAAATGTTTCCAAGCTAGGGATGCTACTATTAGCAAAAAAAAAACTAATGCGTCATCAGATTGACCTGACCATTTTGTATGGAATCCAGGTTGGTTTTCTTTCAATGTAGTACAACAAAAGTTGTTTACTCTTGCTATCTTTTCTCATCATACGACAAGTGCATTATTTTTACGTAATAGTTCCGTTAATAGGATATTAACTCCATGGAGATAGAAAAAGGTGATTATCTAAAACTACAAAAAGTTAACTAAAGACACCAGTGTGCGCAAAACATTCCAATGTTTTTAAACCTCCTTACCTGCGTCTGTATTTCCGGACTCCTACAATCTGGGGATCTTCAAGGCGAGAGTGAATAGGCATTATTTGAGCTTGCGTGTACCATCCTCGACTACATCATCACTTTCCATCAGGTGAGATGTAGTCAAACGCACTCAAATTTTTAATAAAAAAAAAAAAAAAAAATGATTAAATCACTTATTTTTATTAACATAACACATTTTTTTCAGATAAAAATGAATGATGGGTTATCACAGAAAATATGCTCACATTGTTTAGAAATAGTAACAACAGCATTAAAATTTAGAAGAACAAGCAGAAAAGCAGAAAAAATGCTTCTAAACATGGTTATAGACTCAACAAAGATATCTGTAGCAGCAACTAAAGCTGTTAAAAAGCCGAAACAATTAAAAAGCGAGACAGAAGCTGTTAAAACTGAGTACAATTATGAATACAATCTTTTTGGCGATGGTGATGGTGGCACTGATGATCAGCAAGATTATGAGTGTAACAACGATTACGAGTCAGACGTTAAAAATGATTTTGAATTTGAAATTAAAATTGAAAATGCAAATTCACTTAATCAGCAGGTCAGTATTTTTTCAAATATAATCTAGTCCGAACTAGTTTCACCATTATACTGATAATCATTTTCAAATATTGTCAAAAAATAAGATGGTGCTTGGTGGTTTATAAATTGATTAAAACTAAATGGCGCTATGAAATAATCAATTTCTTGCTCAACGTAAATTATTTTGCCTCCATTTACAGAAGGAATCGGGACCTAAGAAGGAAAGGATGGTGATCCCGAATGCAAGCTCATACAAATGTCAAATATGCAGCAAAGAGTTCAGGATGAAAGCTACATTCAAAGCGCATTTACGGTTCCACACAAACTACTGCGTCTGTGAGGTAGGTAACTCTTATTTTTAATCAGTTTAACTAACAAATCTGCTCATCACAGAAATGTTTTCCCTGGGTGGGGATCGAACCCACAACTCTCGGATCAGTAGTCAGGATTACTATCCACTGAGTCATTGAGCCAGTTTAAAGCAAAATTGTCTATGCATTTTTTGACTTATTTATTTTAAAAAACTTACTATTATAGCAAGTATAGCTTATTATAAATATGAAAGACAAAACCTTTGATAGTATACTAGATACTACTAAAAAAGGAAACTGCATATAAATAGGCAACAATATCAGCAATGTCCAGCGACACTAATGATATCATCTGGTTATCACTGAGCACCAAAATAAATTCCTATTTCTCCAATTATCAGTTTGGTGTTTTTGTTTTCTGGATTTTAAAGAAAACCACTGAACGGATTTCGATGCGGCTTACATTGGAGTATTTCAAATTTATCGGATTGTTATAAATTGAAATAATAAAAATGGTAGCAAAATGTAATGGAAAAAAATATATATTTTCGTTGTCAGACATGTGGCAAACGGTGCCGGAACAACAACCAGTTACAGGAGCACAAGCGAGCGAAGCATGGCCTCGGGCGGATCCACAAATGTGCCTACTGCGAGTATAGCTCCGCCACCAAAGAGGCGCTCATAGTAAGCACCATAGATATTTTTTTTATTTGGATAAAAGGGAGATAGGACTAAAGGTTGAAATAAAGGGGTCCTATTGGATCTCTGAAACTTGGGTAAATCTACTGTGCCTCTATTATTTCCTCAAGGCTGATAGTTCTATTGAACTTTAGGTTGCACTCGGGATCGAGTTCTCTAATGACCTCTGGAGTTAACATTGGTCCACCTGGACTGGTGCCTCAGACTCGCAAAGTATGTGAAGAGGAGTTTCCCTCTGCCGGCCCTTCTCTAAAAGCGACCTTGCCCCCTGCCGGTTGCTTTCCATCATCCAATGGTTATCAGTTCTTTAACCATGTGTCCGGCAGGCCCAACACCACTTCAGTGTGCTAATTCTCTAAGCAATATTTTTTTCTTTAGATGGCCAAAACATAAAAAAGCTATATATACAAAAATAATATCTTTTACACCTGCATAATCGGTCTGCAGTTTTATGGGCAGATATGAAGTCATCAAAGGTTTATATGTTACTTTGGTTTTGTGGAGAATAACTTTATAGCGAATTCGATCCTGTTGTGTGGCTTTAGGCATACCGCGGCCACTTCAACATACTGTGGCATTGTAATTACTAGACATGCGGCGAGTACAAGTTTTACGGAGTAACCGAGTACCGAGTATTACTCGGTTTAAAGTTTGCCAATCCAAGTACTCGGCCGAATTACTCTGTTCAATATCCTCTTTGATTATTTGTTTGTTTCTAATAAAACAACATAAGTGGCTCACAGTATCAGAGATAAAATATCAGTCTGTATAGGTTTTTTGTTTAGAGCATTCAGTATTGTCGAACGAGGTTTTCTCGTTTGGAGTAGCTATTACTGCTGTGTGATGTGATGGCCTATCCCAATATAATTAAACAGTAAAAACATAGTTTTATTTTACAAAAAAAATGAAATTTAGGTCTCGTTGATGTCTTTCTCTAGTTCATTTCGTTTTTGTCGCTGCTCATACAAAAGACTTCATTCAACGTGTGACACACAATAAATAATATTTTTACTAAATACGAGCGATTAAAAAAAAAAAAATCTCAATATAAAATTACCTTCAGTATAACCGAACATTTTCTTCTTTAAATTTAAATTATTTCTACGTTGACGTTGGCGGAATTATTGTGGCCAACACAATAAAAGGCCAAAAAAAAAAAAAAAAAAAAAAAAATACGAGCGATTGTTTTATGAAATCGGTAATGCCTATGAAGAAATAAAAAAACGGCTGGAGATATTAACAAAATATGTTCAGTGGTATTGGCGCTAGAGCACCGGATGGACACACACACAGACATTTTTATTTTCTAGATTTTTGGGCTCTATTAGTGCAAGACAATCGATCCCAATCTAAATCTTTAAGTTTATTATTTTGCCATGACAATACTTCCTTACCTCTTCGTCGCTCGAAAGTAAAAATACTGTTCTCTACATAAATTATAGTTACTTTTGTTTTCTTTAATAAATGCTCATTACTTTATTAAAAAAACAGGCTTGTTTTCATTAACTTATCTCTCAAACTATATTTTATTTCAACCGAGTACTCGTCACTTGAACCGAGTTATTCGGCCGAGTACGAATATTAATAAAAGTGCCGAATACGCCGAGTACCGAGTAGTAAACGAGTACTCGGCACATCTCTAGTAATTACCTAACTATAGTTCATTCCAATCAAAAAAAGCAAAAGGTAAACAAACGTAGTATGCAGGTGACATTGACATGTGTCAGTTCCATAGTAAGTTTGTTTACCTTTTGCTTTTATTTGATTGGAATGAACTATACATAAAAATACTGTTATATTTACGCATGGGCAAATGTTTTTGTACACGCGTAAATATGTGTCGCGTGGCTTGCGCTAAGCAACCGTCACCGGATCTTACCCCCAGGGGTGAGGGCGCCTTTAGAGAGGGCCGGGGACTATTCATACTGTAGAGTGTTTAAAGTACTATATTTGTGCGACTTTGTGTCAGATCCACGAGCGTCGTCACACGGGCGAGAGGCCTTACATCTGTGACCATTGCGGCGCCAACTTCCACAGGCGGTCCAACTTGGTCCAGCACATCGCTATACACCTGCCCGAGAAGAACTTCCAGGTTAGTCTGCAAAACTACCTACGATCTGTCCAGAAAGTCTTGAAAATAAATATCTGGGATAACTCATATAAGGTCATCTGGCCTCAAACTAGGATTCCCTGTATTATAGGAGCCAAAAACTACATATATAGGTTGTTCCAATCAAGAAAAAGCAAAAGGTAAACAAACTTACTGTCGAACTGACACATGTCAACGTCAGATGCGTACTAAGTTTGTTTACCTTTTGATTTTTTTGATTGAATGAACCATAGATAAAGACCCATAGATAAAGACATTAAACAAATCTGTTCATCATAGAAATGTTTGCCCTGGGTGGGGATCGAACCCACAACTCTGGGATCATTAGTCAGGAGCGGTAACCACTGAGCCACCAAGTCAATCGAAATGGGGGCGATTTTATTTTTAACATAGAAACATTCGAGTATATTTAACAAAAGGTGACTTCAGAATTTTGAGGTCGCCATTAGATACAGTGGTTGTTCCAATAAAATTCCCTTTCAAGACTTTTTGACAGACTGGTCAAAATAGATCAAACCTTATTATAACCTCGTAAGGCCCAACCTGAAAGGCAGGTAGTCATTGCGGCCCAACGACCTAAAAATAGGTCAAAGTGGTTGCGACCCAGTCTTTCATTATGCAAAAAAAAATACCTAAACGCTTCTCATCTCAAATATTTCTATACAATGTGAATCTATGGTTCATTCGGAAATGGCGCCAATATTCAAATCGTAACAAGAGTTCGATACACGTTCTAATTATAGGTAGTTGCGTACAACAATTGCATACAACGATTTGAAAAACTTGATTGGGTCTGAATAGTAAACCTATGTCTTAAAAATAGGTCGTTTGGCCTTACGAGGATATGAAAAGCTTTTTTTACGATTTGCCTTGACTTTTGCGGGGAAAGTTTTTGAATTTCATTGAAAGGAAAATTCCGTATAACTAGTTTCAGATTTCGTTTTATGTTTCCACCCTGTATTTTAATTTTCTTACCAATGTTGATTGATGTTCGATCAAGTACTGTACAAATGTCTGCTCCAGCCGACAAAAAGTATGAGAATCTCAAATCCTGGTGTCTACGCCTGTGGCACAGAAACCGGTTGTCGGCTCTAGCCGACTGTGGTCGTCAAAGGGTTAATATGACTGCATTAAAACGAAATTTTTATGAGATACCTATATTGTTCACAAGATTTCTCATCTACTGAAAAAAAGTTTTGTTTTTCATCCCATTTTTAATTATTAAAAGTCACAAAATTATTCCATTAAAGACGCTGAAAAACTATGACGTCACCTTGGTATTTCAGTTTTGTTTTATAAATGTAATTGTTGACAGACTATACAAAGTAACTCAAATGATGAATTGTCAAATATCTAGTCTTTTCTGTTTGTTTTGTTTACATTACGAGTAGTCTGCGTTTGGCCCCCGGTTTCGTTATTATTTTCTTATTATAAAATATGGTATAATCATGTCATGTTATATCAGTGCATTGCCAATCCTTGAGCACTAAAATGGAATGCCTCTTATACCGGTAACTGCGCACGAGACTATGGTTCATTCCAATCAAAAAAAAAGCAAAACGTAAACAAACTTACTATGGAACTGACACATGTCAATGTCATCTGCATACTATGTTTGTTTACCTTTTGCTTTTTTTTGATTGGAATGAAGTATAATTCCTCATTCTGAAATGGAATGATTACTCAATAATCGGCAATGCACTGATAATCCGTGTTGTATTGTAATACAGACTATGCGTTAACCACTTTCCATCAGGTAGTCTGTCAGACTTTTGCCACCCCATGTAGTTTAAAATTAGTCTTAGGTACTCATAGCGGACAACATTCAAATTTTTGATGCCCCATTTTTATGAGTGTTTCATGTAGAATATGCAAAATTAAACACCAAATTTTTTTTTTTTAATTTTATGTTATTTATTAGGTACTTCTCGAGGAAAATATTTTTTTCTTTGTAACGCTGTGTAGGAAATAAAGTATATCTGTCAGATCGAGTTCAGTTTTTTATTAAGTGTCACTCAGCATAGGCACCAAACATATGCCTACAACCTATAAAACCATAATGGAGGAAAATAATATTTTCTCGAGAAATAAGTATTAAAATTTATTAAACGTTTCCTACGCAACAAAGTTTGATAAATTCTGTCCAGTAAATAGGCATATGATAAATGAATATAATAAAAATGAAAGGTGTTTCAATATTGCCTCCTCTCCGTGAACCACATATAAAAATTGGGGAACAAAAATTCGTAACGTGGTCGTCAGTTAAGGTAACCCCACGCACCCCCTTCCCCAGTGCGACCTCTGTCCGAAGCGTCTCAAATCGCGCAAGTTTCTCCAAATACACAAACACAACGCGCACACTGGCAAGCGGTATGGCTACCTGTGCCCGGTGTGCCGGAGAAGGTTCGAGAAGCCGAACAAGGTGCGTGCACACGTCAGACGTGTGCACTGTTTGGCTGATGATCAGTGCGCGCCGATCGCGAGGATACAGCTGTGAACGTTGACTGAAAGTGTAGTGTCTTAAACACCGCCACAAAGTGTCTAATACAGCGCTCTAAAGTGTAATACATCGCCCTAAAGTGTCTATTAAACCGCCATAAAATGTCTCCGTAATATCTCATTCACCGCCCTAAAGTGTCTCCATAATATCTAAGTCACCGCCTAAAAGTTCTAATACACCGCAATAAAGTGTCTCTGTAATATCTAAGTTACCGCCTAAAAGTGTCTAATACACATCTAAAATGTGTCTCCATAATATCTACTGAATCTGAATTACGCCCTAAAGTTTGTAATTTACTCCCTTAGACTGTCTAAAACACCGCTACAGTTTTTAAATCATCACCGCTATGTTTAAGTTCAAAGTTCAAAAATATTTATTGCATTTAATAAACAAAACCTAAAACACAAAATACCTACTACCAGTGCGCGCCGATCGCCCAGTGTATGAGACACTACATGGTTGTGTTGTAGACACTCTACCATAGAATGCCTAAAACCTTGCCCTGAAGTATACAGAACAACTTCATGGTGTTTAAATCTCCTTTGTATACTATATCAACAACCATAGAGTGTATAACATTGTCCGAAAGTGTACACCGCCCAAAAGTAACTAAAGCAGACTGTAATTTTGACTACCAGTGTCTAATAAAAGTATCTCAAACAACCCAATAATGTTTAAACAACCTCTATAGTGTTTAAACCATCACCGTAGAGTGTCTAAAACACATCACCCTAAAGTGTCTAAAACACCATCCTAGTGTTTATAATAAAGCCGAACAAGGCTGACAACCAAAAACACTGCTCAAAATTTCCGCCCAGTGTCTAAATCAAGTTTTAAGTGTTTAAAACATCCTTGAGTGTGTTCACACTTATAATGTCCTCATAGGAGAGAAGGCCGCAAAATACATGGAGATTCCGTATACTTTGCGGCCTTCGTATGAGGACAATCGTGTCGATTCGGTGTGTACGATTTGACAGGACTAAATTTAGGCATCCTATCCCTGTCTTTTCGATACAAAGAGTAAAAGACAAAACAGTTAAATTAAGTTTAGTTTTGTCAAATAAGTTTAGTCGTGAAAACCGAATCGACACCATTATATCAAATATCAAATTTTAATCAGAATTTGAGAATAAGTAGATTAGCCTTATTTAAAACTGATTTGGATTATTCCATTATTTCCAAACTGAGTTAAATAAAATTGAAAGTTAATTTTTGTGCTGTAACTTTAGTTCAGATATGACAACCCTTAGCCAACCTATGTTTTTCTTAGTAATAAATGTAATTATAGTTCATTCCAATAAAAAAAAGCAAAAGGTAAACAAACTTACTATGGAAATGACACATGTCAATTTCAGATGCATACTATCTTTGTTTACCTTTTGCTTTTTTTTGATTGGAATGAACTACAAGTAATTATTTATTAGATGAGCATTTCTAAAATCTTTCAACTTTTTTGAAAGATTTTAGAAATGTTCATCTAATAAATAATTTTGAAAATAAATGAGGGCGCTCTTCGTTTCTTAATGGGAACATTTAAACATTAACGAATGGAGATTCAGAATTTTGGGAGTTGCTATAAGAAATATTTAAGTAACGTTCCATCGAAATTCCATTTCATTACTTTTTTGACAGACTGTACTCTTAATGTTTAAGGACTAAACAATGTAATTTAATTAATTAATATTAAATAGCAATAATAATAAGCTTCCGTAAAATTCTTTGATCTCATTATAATAGTACATAGTTTTGTATAATTTTTATTTATATCATATTATCATAGATAGTTTTGTGATCGAGTGTTAAAAAAAATATCTCAATTTAGTTTGTAAGCAAGACAAGAGTATACTTATTTGTCTTTTTTGTAATAAATACCAATAATATACTTGGTGTAACTGTAAAAGCGTAATTCTCATAGACTGTTTCCGAAAGGGGACAAGTTTCCCTGATAAATCCGTGTTAAATTAGCATAAATAATTTTGAACTTTCATACGATTTGATCAGCCGAATCAGCCAGTTTTGTATGTATAGTTTATTCCAATCAAAAAAGCAAAAGGTAAACAAACTTACTATTTGCATACTAGAAAAGGTAAACAAACTTAGTATGCATCTGATGTGTGTCAGTTCCATAGTAAGTTTGTTTACCTTTTGCTTTTTTTTATTGGAATGTTTTATACGCTGTGCAGTTCTGTGTGGGTTCCTTGGCCAAACAAAGTTGTGAAGTATACCCTGTAAGTGTACCCTTTAAGGGAAATACGAATTTGCAGTTACATCCCTGTACCTAATGTACTCAATTTATTATGAATAATTATATACTTAATTTATTAAAATTATAATCAGTTTCACTTGAAAAATGTTTTAACATTTCTGAAGAACTAAATATGTAAAGTTCAAAACTCTAAAACGATCTTGTTATACAGGGTGGATACTTAAAACGTTAGCATTTTGCATTTGCATTTTTTTTCTATATGGGGTTTATCGTAAAAAAGTATTAATTTAACTTTGACGACTATACAGAGAAAAGTTCAGTATTATACAGGAAAAATGAGGAAAAAAAATCGCGAAAAAATTGAAGTTTCAGTTCACAGAATAAGTCCATTTGTTTTTTTTTTTCTGTACTTTCTCCATACATACGCTCGACTCGAGTTTATCACCCCTTGAAGTTTCAAGCGTATATTTTTACACCGTTTATTTTCAAAAATTCTTGTGTTATTATTGTTTTCAATTGATTTTCTAGCCACCACCCTGTATAGCAGGCTAAAATGGAGAACAATTTAAGGCATTTTTTTTATTGTGTGAACTAATAATAATAGGTAATATTGATATCTGAGACAAATCACACACGGTCATCTGGCCCCAAACTAGGATTCCCTGTATCTTGGGAACCAGAGACTGATATACATAAACATATACTTTTAAATACATACATATATAAAATATAGATATAAAACACCCAGACTCAGAGCAAACAATTCTGCTCGTCACAGAAAAGTTTGCTCTGTGTGGGGATCGAACCCACGACTCTCGGATCAGAGGTCAGTATCGCTAACCATTTAGCCACCGCGTCAGTATTCAGGCAAAAGGCTGACGTTCTACCGCCGCCTATGAGCATATGTAATTCCAGAAGTGCCTTATTGCTATCCTTGAGGACTAAGATGAAATGCCTCGTATGCCGGTAATAACGCTGGCTATTTCGCCCCACCCGGTGGAACACAGCATACTGCTATGCCTTCGGTCGGACAATCTGGTCGATGCGTGGTGAAGGTTGCGGGAAGCCACTGGATGCGGGCAGCGCAGGACGGGTCGGTACGGAAATCCTTGGGAGAGGCCTTTGTCCAGCAGTGGACATCTTTTGGCTGATGATGATGTGGTGATTCAATCATACCTTTCTATGGTAAAAGAACGGCCCAAGACCCAGAAGCGGGCACATTTGTACTCACGTCAACACGTCAATTGAATTAATGCAGCGAATCGTGAGAGGTGAGAGAGAGAGTGCAATATGTTTCCATTTTTTTAAATATACAATACTGGTGCAGCAAAAATCCTAAGGAGGTGTCCGTCCTATGAAGCGCGCGCTGCGTCCATTTTCATACAATACTGGTGCAGCAAAAATCCTAAGGGTGTGTCCGTCCTATGAAGCGCGCGCTGCGTCCATTTTCCACAATTCTCTGTATTGTACGTAGCGAATTATGAGTGGTTATTCCTCTTATCACAAAATAGACACAGAATTCTCATTCTCATTTTTCGAATAAGCCGGCTCGACCGGAGTGATACCACGGCCTCACAGAAAACCGGCGTGAAGCAACGTTTGTTGTGTTTCGCCGAGTGAGTGAGGGTACCGCATTCCCCCATCCCCCATCCCATTTCAAAGGTCGGCAACGCACTTGTGACTCCTCCGGTGTTGCGGGTGTCCATGGGCGGCGGTAATCGCTTACCATCAGGTGATCCGTCTGCTCGTTTGCCACCTATCACATAAAAAAAAAAAAAAAAAAAAGAAGGTCCGCTCAATACAAACCACTAAAATCGTAAGCATATACATGCTTATAGAAATATGCGGTCGTTCGAGGCAAGGTCACGATCGCACGGTACGTGATCTTGCCTACAACGACCATATACGTCTATAAGCATGTATATGCTTAGGATTTTAGTGAGCGTATTGAGCGGACCTTCTGTTCTGTATCTGTGTATTTTGTGCTCTTATTAGGTGGACAAAATGACATTCGAAAAGTGGACACTGCTACTATACAGGTGTTAAAAAAGTGCGTTTGAAATTTTAAGGGGTTACTCAGAATCAAGTACAGAACCCAGGAAAAATATTGAAAAAATCCGCTCTTCAATTATTTTTTTCAGATTCTCATACTAAATAGTGAATCAAGAATTTGTATGAAAAACTGCAAAAAAAATTGAAGAGCGAATTTTTTCAATATTTTTCCTGGATTCTATACTTGATTCTGAGTAACCCCTTAAAATTTCAAACGCACTTTTTTTAACACCCTGTATATTTTCATCTATCTATCTATAATTTTCCCACAGTGTAGCTTATGTCCAGCGCGAGCGAAATCTCGTAAGTTGCTTCTGATACACCAATATAAGTACCATCGGCGGAACAAGTACCGCTACATCTGTCCGATATGCCAGGACACGTTCACCAGGCCCGGCAATGTGAGGCAGCACCTGGTGAGGACGCACTCCATCAGCAGGGAGGACCAGGGTGTCATTGACAAGTTGGAGGTAAGATCTTGATGTCTAGTACCTATGCTTTCCAGTTTTCTTGCTAAAAATATTGTATATCGACGAAAGATAGTGCTTAGAAGATAAAACTTGTTTGGTATAGGATACTATGCTTATGCCTCAAAAAACAAAACTGCGAATCGCTACGATGTGAATTCGCAACACAGAAACTATGGGGTTTGAAGGGCGTCACACACTAGTGCTATACTGTGCTATAAATTCCGCCACACTCATGGACGAAGTGCGATGATCGTGAAGTTAGAAGCAGCATACTAGTATTGCCATCCATGAGTGTGGCGGATTATAAAAGCATTGTATTGATACATTATTATATTAGCACAGTATCGCGCTAGTGTGTGACGCCCTTTATGTTGTTTGATGTACAAGCGCACAGATAACTGCGATGCATGCGACGTATATTATATACGCCAGATCTTACCCGCACGGGGGTGAGGTAGCCTTTACAGAGGGGCAGGGAGTGGCCATGCTGTACGAGAACATAAACCGTGCTAGGACTAAACAAAAATCCACGATTACTCACAAATTCATAATTGCCATTTCCTTTGTTTCAGATCTATTCAGAGTCAGTTGAACGAATATATAATATTTAGAATGCATGCAAACAATATAGACGTTGTTTTTTTTTAAATAAGCAATTTTTTTAAGGTTGAGTGCAGTTGAAAAACAAAAGATTCTTTACACAATAAAATTAAAACTGTTTATTACAGATAAACTTTTTACAACATTTTCAACATACAGATATATCTAGATATAAACATGTATCTTTATACACTATCATCATGTCAAATAAGAAAAAAACTGCATGTTTTTACAGAGTTTTTATTTAGTGTAGGTTTTTCCAATACATGGTTTAAAAACAGTGTTCTGTATTTTATTTTAACTTTAATTTGGGTACAGTGTGGGTACAAGTAGCGCTAAAAGTGCATACCTATATACTTCATTCCAATCAAAAAAAAGCAAAACGTAAACAAACTTACTATGTAACTGACACATGTCAATGTCATCTGCATACTATGTTTGTTTACCTTTTGCTTTTTTTTGATTGGAATGAACCATACTTATAGGCGCCACACGGCGACCTTATAATCAAAAATCAAATTTTTTTTTTCTTTACGTAGGTACATTAAGCACTCTTATAAAGGTCATAGGTATCATTTTGCTGGAGAAATTATCTTATTGTTAGTAGTAAGATTTAGCTCACAGCAGTCTGTCCCTTTCACACTTACAAGATTTACAATAGACTATCCTGGTATCAGGGTAAAAATTACTCTCACGAATGGGTTCTGGAACACTTTGTCCATATCCGGATTTTATTGAAAGAATCAAGCTTGTAGACAAAAACCTGGCAACGCTAGATATGCACTTTTGCTCTTGTCTGTACATATCGCACGTTTAAAAATAAACCGAAATAAGTCAAAACTTAAGGATTCCTACTTTTAATAATAAACTGAAGTAACTCCACTCAAAAAATAAGTACAATCCGGGCG
Source organism: Coleophora deauratella (assembly GCA_958295455.1). Lineage (NCBI taxonomy): Eukaryota > Metazoa > Arthropoda > Insecta > Lepidoptera > Coleophoridae > Coleophora > Coleophora deauratella. The sequence goes on along the minus strand of OY282414.1, from coordinate 3,752,943 downwards.
CCGAGCGAAACAAGGCATAATGGCCGAATGGACGATCACCCCTCTCTTTTTTACTAAAGCGCGCGACAACCCAATTTCGTGAGACAGTGAGTCATTCAGTGATGCGACGAACACGGTGCTAGGTGGACGTACACTTTTTGTAACTACGACGTATTAAGACGAAATAGTTCAATATATTTGCAAACGCAGGTAAGATTATTCCGTTCTATTTATTACTAAACAAGCACGATTTCGTTTTATTTCACTTTAGTTGAAAACGGTGTTCTATCATTGCATGAAATATTTAGACTTGTTACAGTTTATCTTTAAATTCTCTTAAATAGATGATAAAAAATTGTGTTTTAGTGCAGTATTATTTCAAATTAAAAATTAAAATCAGGGAGCAATACAGTTTATGTCTCTTCACTACGAAATCTATAGTCACGTATGAATAGTATTTGTATTTGATTCTGTTTATTGTTTAAATGATCCAAAAGTCTAAAAGTACTGTTAAGATTATTACAGTATATTACAAAATTCCGTTTTGTTTTATTTTTTCAAATTAGTAATAAAATTAATTTATTGTTCAGTTTATAGTTCTGGTTTGAAGATGACGTCTAATGCATTGAGAAAGAAGCGGTGCCTAAATCTTATTACGTTGAGTTCTGGTTTGAAGATGACGTCTAATGCATTGAGAAAGAAGCGGTGCCTAAATCTTATTACGTTGAGTACTGATAAAAATACGGACACAGGATTACAAACAAATTGTACGCCAGCTGAAACCAAAGTAATCATTTTATTAAAAAGTATTCAAATTATATTAACCATAAAAAGGTATTAAGGTAAGGTATTTTGTACTATTTCAGAGTTTGTCCAATGAAAAAACTGACGAGCAGCATCCTGGACCCGAAAGGTCTCCGCTGAAGGAACCCGTTTCTCCTCACAGAGAGTCTAGGTCACCACAACCGGAGTCCAGATCACCCCGCAAAGAGTCTAGGTCACCCCGCCGGGAGTCCAGATCACCCTGCAATGAGTCTAAATCACCCCGCCGGGAGTCTAGGTCCACGCATAATAAGTCTAGATCATCTTCAAGCAGTTCTTCAGGTTCATCATCATCAGGCTCGTCTTCCACTGGCTCCTCTTCTTCTGGCTCGTCCTCTTCAGGTTCATCTGCATCTAATAATAAAATATCGTACCAGCGCGAGATAAATACTAATGAATGTGACGAAACAGATCAAGATAAAAAAGTCACTGTTGAAGACAGATGTGATGAAAACATAAATATTCTCGTCACAGAAGATACCCCTTCAAGCGCTACAAGAATAATTTCCAATGTAAGATTTACCTACCTACATTATTATTATTGTTACTTTAAGATATTATTATTACATTAAACTTACCTCATTATCATCTCAATTCAAGAGTGTTTTCCAGCTTTTCTCGGCATGTTCTCCTCAGTAAACGTCTCTTACTTATTTACTTAACACTTACTTGCTTATTATACTTACCTTTATTTACCTTCTATTTCAGAATGAAGAAAATGTAGCATGCACTACTGTAATAAGTACAACTACGAAGAATTTGATAGTGTCATATTCTGATTCTTCTTTTCAAGATTCAGACGATAGTGAAAACCAACAGCTAGCACACCAAAAATCTATAAATCTTCCTGATAAAGAGACTGATTTTGAGGCTATTGTGAGTCCCGAACAACATAATCTCGAAGAAGTTTCGGTTAGTATATTTAAAATAAGAACAGTTATAACTCTTTTAGTTTTATAACGCATAGCATTGAAGCAGCATAGTTTATAGTAAACTTTGTTATTTACAGGATCCATCTAGCTGTCGAGTGAATCTGAATGTTCCAAATTATGTGATTTCTCCTGTATACACAGATGAAAGCGACATAGATCTGAGTGACGATGACCCTAGTTATGTGCAAACGATTGACTCCAGAAACAAACAAAAAAACTTTTTGTTTTCATCGTCATCTGGACCTTCATCCAGTTCCTGTGATTCTGATAGTTCAAATACAAAGAAAGTAAGAGGCCGGAAACGACTGAGAGACACTTCAAAATGGAAACAGAACAAAGTCAAACGTTTACGTAACAGCGGTCATTCTTACACCTCTGTATCGAAAACGGGAAAAAAGATTCCAGCTCGCTGCCTTCAACCACCTTGTACGGAGAAATGCAAACTTGAATGCGCAAAGAAAATTGGTACGGACACTAGATATCAGCTATTTACACAATATTGGAGTTTGAACGATTTGTATCAACAAAGGGCTTACATTAAATCATCTATGGTAGATATTAAACCAAGATATCAGTATACTAATGCAGAAAAGCCCAGGAACCCAAACAAAGCATATTATTTCACTATTGACAGTCGACCAATTAGAGTTTGTAAAACTTTTTTTAAAGGCACACTAAACATTTCGGATCGAATGATATTCACCACACAACGAAAAATAAATGAAAATAACTTTTTAGAAGAAGACCTACGTGGTAAGCATGGAAACCACAAAAAAATTAATCCAGAATTAATTAAAGACATCAAAGACCACATAAATTCTATCCCTCGAATGGAATCACACTATGTTAGAGCTTCTACGTCAAGAGAATACATAGATGGGGGAAAGACAATCAAAGATCTTTATGATGATTTTAAAAAAAAACAAACACAAAACGAGAAAGAGACAGGAAATTATATAAACTACTATAACGTATTTACAAAAGAGTTTAACATATCTTTCTTTCAACCTAAAAAAGATATGTGTGATCTTTGTTTGTCTTACGATAACTCGACTGCTGACCAGAAAAGAGAGCTTAAGGAAAAATACGACCAACATCTTGAAGAAAAGATATTATGTAGGAATGAAAAAAGGGTAGACCGAAAAAACGTTACTGCTAATAACAAAGTAGCAGTTTATGATTTACAAGCTGTATTACAGTGTCCACGTGGTGACTCGTCAGCGTTCTATTACAAGTCCAAACTTAATAGTTATAACCTGACAGTTACTGAGTTATGTAAGTATACTGAGTTAGAGAAAAAAGTCGCTTTTGACGCTGTACATAGCTATTTTTGGACTGAATCTGATGCAAAGCGTGGAGCTATCGAAATAGGTACGTGCGTTTGGAAATACTTGGAGGAAATTGCCAAAGACGCTGAACATCCAATAAACATAATATTTTATTCTGATAACTGTGCTGGACAGAATAAAAATAAGTTTATAATGTCAATGTACATGTATGCTGTTTATAAATTTAATTTACAAAGCATCACTCACAAATTCTTAATCCGAGGCCACACGCAGAACGAGGCCGATAACATACACAGCTTAGTAGAAAAAGAAGTCAGTAAAAATCTAAAATCCGGCCCGATATACACCCCAGTTCAATACATAACGCTCATAAAAAACTCAAAAAAAAGAAAGCCACTAATTAATGTCCATGAGCTATCGTATGATAGTATTCTGGACTTCAAAAAGCTGCAAGAGGAATGGGGCTTTAATTATGGTACGGATGAAAGCGGCCAAAATGTCAACTGGAATGATATTAAGGTATTAAAGGTCACGAAAGAAAATCATTTTTTATTTCACTACAAAACATCATACAAGGAAGAAAACTTCAAGCAGGTGAATGTGCGAAATAAAAGAAGAAGGATGCAATTGGCCACAGAAATACGCTTAAACGCAGCATATACGCAGAGGCAGGAAATAAGCGCCAACAAAAAGAAGGACTTGAAAGAATTAATTGCGAAAGGTGTGATTCCATCTTATTACGCTGGATTTTATAACTCAATTTTTAACATTAATTGATAAGGATTTTTGGAGTAATTTTCTAGTATTTTTTAAGTATTAATCTAATTGCAACCAACGAGACTGATTCAGACTAACGGGTTAACCTACAGTTATGCTGATTTTAATTGTGATAATAATAATTATTATAATTGTTGTTTGTTACCTTATCTAGTTCAAGTAGTTATCTAAGAAGCTTTCTTTTCATAAAGTTTTGTAAAGTTAGATCTCAAAAAGCATTCGTGATGCTATTGACTGTTAAGTTTTAATTTGTATTTTTATTATAAAATAATTAAAATGTCAATCATATTGATAAGTATGTGCAGTGAAGAACAGTTTACGATAAACTTACCAAATGCCTAAAATATCTTCTTCGACTAGCTTCTGGAGCCTTAGAATACACCCGAAAAAACTCTTCACTGTACTTATTTGTTCAAGTTCCTATTACGACTGATTACTTTAACTGAAACTATTATTAAGATAACCAAAGCAGTTTTGATAAAACTTTAAAACTAAACATTATTAAATATTAAAAAGAATAAAGACGTTTAACAAAATATTTCTGTATTTTTATTTTTACTTTAATACATAAGTGTAATATGCAACAAACTTACAAATAGACTTTATAACTTTTTAATAATAAACTGAATTATTATGGATTAGTTTGCAAAGATTTAAAAAATGTATAATTTATTTTTATACTAAACAGGCATAAGTCGAAACTTTCTAAAAAAAAAATATTTCTTTAATTTTATATAAATAATTTCATTAAACTGGTTACTCAATTGTGTCCGCTATACATTGCCCTACAATTTGAGACCAAAAAAATTATGATAACACCAAAAACACGTAAGATACATCGAAACATTTTCAACAAGGCAGAGACTCAAAACTTTGACAGCGATTTACCAAAAAATATACTTTTTGACTTATTTCGGTTTATTTTTAAACGAGCGATATATTTCTTCGAAAAGAAACCAAAAGTACCTTTAATGCCCAACGATAATGTAATGAAAATTTAAAAATAAACCTATTGTTGTAATATTAAAGTTTAAGGCTCCTGAGTTCTCAATAATGACTGGAAATATTTCTATATGCATAGAAAAATAAAATGCAATAAGGAACAAAATAATTACATAATTATTTACACAAATATAAAATATAATAAATAATAATACTCCATCAATTGACCATAGTAATGCCATAACGATCCAACTAATTTGAAGTAAGCGAGGGATACTGTGCTTTATGCCACTGACAAAAAGTATCCCTCGCTTACTTTAAATCAGTTGGATCGTTATGGCATAACTATGGCCAATTGTGTTCCTCTTAAAAATAGATGAGTAAGATCAATACAATTATTGACGAAAAAAGATATTCATTTCTTAATTTATTAGTAAAAAAAGACAAAACAAATTGCATCGTTTCTTTAGAATTATTCCATCCATTATTATATTATTATAATTAAAAATATTCAACAGACAGTTCATATAGTTATAAATGCATTTTATATTTTACTAAAATACTTTGGAAATGATAAAACATAACAGTACAGCCACGACAGATGTGGATGGAAAAGTACTAAAAACTTGAAAATAAATGAGGGCGCTGTTCGTTTCAACATGGCAACACTCGAGCACATTCAACGAATGAAGAATCAGAATTTTTGAGGTTGGCATCAGAAATAAATTTAGTTCCAACAAAATCCGCTTTCAAGACTTTTTGACAGACTGTATGTTCAAAATTACATAGAAATAGACCGAAAGTCGGTTGGTTGCCGGAACTTGTACCGAGCACACGTCTGCTAAGTTATTTTTGTAATTATTTCCGTTTTAGAGTAGTCTAAACGTTATTTTTGTGGGGGAAATAGCTGTGATTCCGATTCAGTGATAAGCGGTCATAAGAAGAGGATTAACTCTGGAGACAGCTCCGTTTTCCGAGTTCCAACAACAAACCACCACGTGGAGCGTCTTTAAGTGCCATCACCCTTAGAGCCGCGTCTTTCACTTGACATTGGCGTTTCGACATTTTATTTTATTGAAGATTCTCCCATTTTTCACTTGACATTGGCAAAATCACGCTCGTTATGAGATGTGGAATGCCAAATAGAATAGAATAGAACAAAGACGAAGTTTTAGACGGCCGCCGCCGCCAGGTGGACTGAAGATCTAATCAGGGTTGCGGGAAGCCGCTGGATGTGTGTGACTCAGGTTCTTACTAAGTGGAAATCTATGGGTAAGACCTATGTCCAACAGCGGACATCTTCCGGCCTTGAGAAGTTGACTTCAACAAAAACTAGTTCTACTAACAGTAATTTAAGTTGTGTGTTGTATACTAACAAATATGGACTTTGTCTGAAATAAATTATCAATAATAAAAAATAATTTATGTGAAAATATTCACTTAATACGATATCTCTTTTATTGAAATAGCGGGAAAACTTACTCGCATTTGGAGTTTATGTGTACAATTTTTTTATTTATAAAAATAACATCGCACGAAACATTTTTTGTGACATTTAATTTTTTTAATCCCCTCTGTTTTATGAAAAAAAATTAATATATACAAATATTCGATTTATACAAACGGAGTGTAAGGATTATACAGACAACTGTGCGTTTCACTAGAAACTTTCTGCCTCGCACAACCAAACTGTGGAATGAATTGTCGCCTGCGGTATTTCCGGACCGATACGACATTCAAACCTTCAAGAAAAGAGCGTACTCCCATATCAAAGGCCGGCAACGCACTTGTGACTCCTCTGGTGTTGCGGGTGTCTATGGGCGGCGGTAATCGCTTACCATCAGGTGATCCGTCTGCTCGTTTGCCACCTCTGCCATAAAAAAAAAAAAAAAAAAAAAAAAACATTAAAATATTTACAATATTTTTTGGTACCATTGATTTATTTAATTAAAATAAAATAATACCTAAGTATTTACAACAAATTATGGTGTGAAATTAACTGAATTATTTTTATTCTGAAAATCAGTTTTAAACCTAATGTGGTTTTCCCTTTCATTTCTGTTTTGACAGTAGATAGGCCAAAATATTCAAAGCTCTTTGCATGCAGTAGACAATTTCTTTACTAATAACTGTGAACGTTAGTCACCGTCTAGTAATAACCTGCGCCTGCGCAGACGAGGGCCTATCTATCTGAGGAGACTATCTGTAGGGTACTTTTCGGTCCATCAATATAGATCCCTTATAAACTGTATCGACAACAACTCGTAACGTGCACAATCACAATAGGGAAACATCTGACGAAATTTTTAAGGTCTAGAATCTAGATTGTAAACCGAGTATATTTACTGTATCAGTAACTCTGTGGACAAAATTTCCTCGTCTGCGCAGGCCCTTTGCAGTACAGTAATACTCATTTAATAAGGCTTGCCGATGTACCTGCGCAGTAGACAATATTTTAATTACGCGGGAAACTGATGGACCAATCAAGTAGCTTCATTGTCACCCGTCATTAAACGTTCCGAAAAATCTCTGCCGCTATTGGTTGATTGATTTCGCGCCAGATTCAATGAAATTGTCAGCTGTCAGAAAGCTGTCACCGTGCGTTGATTGTTTCGGGTGTTTCCGTCGATAGTTTGTTCTTGTCTGCGCGAACGAAGATAACCGACGCGCCTTATTTTTTGTGTACTACTGTACTAGTAAAACGCTATTAGCGACATACCTATATCAATTTAGACTACTGGTCACACCACAGCATTAGCTGTCGAGTCCGTGATGTTTGCGCTTGATGCGCGCATACGGCCCTATGTCTGGGTCCATCATAATAACATTAAACGTTATGCGCCATCTAGTGATTCTTTGTAGTACTAGTATAACGTTGAGTTAAGCTAGATATTAGCGACATATATGTCCCTATAGAAAAGTAGCTATTAGCGATTGTGAAATACCTTTAACAATTTGTCACACCTCGGCATTGTCAACGCCGTGAAAACCTCACATTAGCGACATACCTAGAGAAATTAAGACTACTGGTCACACCTCATTAGCTGTCTAGGCCGTGGTGTTTGCGCTTGATGCGGGCATACGGCCCTATGTCTGGGTCCATCACGAAGTCCCACAGCACACCGCTCCAGCTGTTGTGTTGGGGCAGGTCATCGTAGAACTCGGCCGCTATGCGTTTCACCTAAAATATGATGTAGTCAAAATATACAGGATCCTTCTAAATCTAAAGTTCCTGAAAAATTGGCCGTAGTTATTGAGCCAACTGATTTAAAGTAAGCGAGGGATAATGTACTTGGATCGTTATGGAATAACTATGGCCAATTAACAGTGGCTTCTACTCATGAAACTGAATAACTTTCCCTAAAGAATTTACAATGAGCTCGCAAAAAAATTTTGGACACCCATACGAAATTGGCGTATCAGTTGATCAATTAGTATGAGTCTAAATTTTATTTGCAAAATTGAGTATAGGTATAGTATAGGTTCCTTTGGGAAAATTGTTCAGTTTCATGGATAGAAGCCCCAGTATAAACAGTTTGATAGACCTTAGCTGATTTTGATAGACCTTATAAAAAAAATGATGTTAGCAGCTTTCCGTTATTCCGACTAAGCTATATAGATTGTAAAGCCCTTACTTATGAATATAACAATATAATCAAAATCCAAGAATGAGAAGAAAACTGACACTGGAGTTGGCTACTAGCCCCACAACATCCACCAATCCGGGCTTGGCCCCAACGAAGAGGGAAAGCATCATCTTAAAAAGTACTAAAGTAATTTTTCTCAAAAATAACTTATGATAGTTATATATAAAAAAAAAAACTGATTCATGAGTAGCATCTGCCATCTACCATTTGGCACTTTTCTACCTTTTGCCACTTTTGAGCGAATAAAATAAAATTTAAAAGAACCCGGTCGCAGTTGATTAAAAACTCATACCTCAGGCAACCTCCTCCCAGGAACCGCCGGGAAGTCGTGATGCTCGTTGTGGTAGCCAACGTTGAACGTGATCCAATTCAGAGGCCCGTAGTAAGAGTACGTCTCGAAGCCCTTCTTGAACATGTAGTGTTCGGAGACGAAGTGACCTGCAATGGAAGTTCAAATTTAAATATTTTTAAGCTCGCTGTAGAAAGTAAAACAATATTATAAAACAGGAGCGTGCTGCTCCAAAACTAAAATGCGAATCTGAACATTTTGTTAAAAAAAAATTCGATGAAAATTATAGAGACAGAAGATAAATAAGAAAAAAAAAAGTTTAAAAAATTACATCGAAAGTATAAAATTATCAAACATAAAATCTGACATCCATCACACACGATCATCAAAATCAATTCATAATTGGCGGATTAATCGCGTAATAATCTTCGGCATCATCATGACTTAGCATCAGGTGAGATGATGCCAAGGGCTTACATATTGCGGGTAAAAAAACAACATACAGTCGAATTGAGAACCTCCTCCTTTTTGAAGTCGGTTTAAAAAATACAGATAGGTCTTGTCGCTAAAGAAAAACGTTTCACACTGAAATATTGCATCAACAAACCTGCAACTGGATGCAATCCCATGGCCATCAAGGAGCCAAGAATAAGGTACAACAACACCTTCCACCCTGGAAGAGAAACCACACTGAGTTTATAAGATTCGCTTCGTGCATTGCAAGTAGAAAACGCTTTCTTAGCTTCCTATACATGGTGTTAAAAAAGTTTGTTTGTTTGTTTGTTTGTAAACTCTTTATTGATAAAATAAAATATGTACAAAAGTTTGTTTTAGATTTTAAGGGGTTACTCTGAATCAAGTATAGAATACAGGAAAAATAATGAAAAAATCCGGTCAAAAACTTTTTTTTTCAGTTTTCCATACAAATTCTTGATTCAGACACCATTCAAATAGGGAATCAGAAAAAAAATGAAGTGCGGATTTTTTCAATATTTTTCCTGTATTTTATACTTAATTCTGAGTAACCCCTTAAAACAAACGCACTTTTTACACCCTAAGTATAAAAAAAAACCACTGCAATTTTTCCACTTTCCCTTTTACTTAATGTATTAGAAATAAGTACCTACATACATTTACGCCACAGACGTGGAATAATGGTCCACGGATCACTTGAGTGAGACTGGCCTCTATCATGGTATTGTATGCCAAAGATAAGCTTAACCGATAAAACTATAATGCACGTATTGCATTCCATTTCAGACTTAAACATTGATATGAAAAAACATTATATTTAGTTCCGAGGAAGTTTGTACTTAGTAGAAAACTTAGTAAAAGAACGTGTACGCAATCTACATTAAATTCCAAAAACAAATGAATGTAATAAAACAATAGAGCGCCTTGGAAAACTGTTACTCTTATAGCAAGTTTCCAAATAATAATAATAATAAGGGAGATGGCGCCGCTGTCGCCTAAGTGATATCGACTCCGTGTTAATAAATTTGTTAAAAATACATTAGTGATATTTACGTAATTAAAATCATATAATTGTGTTTATTATAAAGTGTAGAAATGACTGTAATGTTTTCTCCGTGTTTTGTTAGTGATTAGTGATGGAAACTATCTCCAAAAAATTTAATGTTTACAAGTGATAAATGGAACTAACTTTTACATAATTTCATGTTTTTGGACTACCTCTGTAGCTGCTACGACTGGATCTTTGATTGAATCTGATAAATAAAATGCATTGCGTAAGTTACATTAAAATAAACACTAAATTGTTATTGTGATTACCGTTATCACTTTGAATGACAACATAAACAAAGAACAGCTGAATCATTCTACTACCATAACCAGCGACATCTATACGAACTATATCTTATTGCGTGGTGGACGTACCTGTGTGAGTGTAAAAATCGATGGCCACGGACATTAATCTTTGGACACGAAGTGCGAGAGAAGTCACTATACGTCACTCTAGCGTCATCTGTGGTAAAGGGAAAGAACTACGTGTACCGTCTCTGCAACCTGCTAACGTGTCCATGCATGGTCCATGCTAACGAAGGCACCTACATCGAGTACCTACAACAACAATAATATCACGCTAGATGTCGCAAGACGTTTCGACCCACCATATTTAGTTTTGATTGAGATACGATGGCTCCTAAAAGTATTCGTTGTACAGTATGTAAGAAGACAATTACCAATAGAGAGTACTTGCGATGCGCGAACTGCAAAAAACATTATGATTTAAAGTGTGTAAATGTATCTGAGAAAATCTTCGGTTTGATGAAGAACAAAAGTGGATGGAAATGTAAAAATTGTAAAAACGCGCCTCACATTAACTCATCTACTCCCCGATTACATCAGACAATGAAGGAAAAAACAAAAACAAACCTGGTCAAAATAGATCCTTTATCGACCCCAAGTGACAACTCAAACCCAAACCCCAACAATACGTCGGTAACTGAAAGTTCTAATATCCATACCTCTTCAGTTACCACAGAGGTCATGTCAACAAATACACCAATAACTGAAAAAGAGTTTTTGACCCCAAGTGGTAACATGTCATCTGATCATGTGAACGCACAAATTCTACATGAAACACACTATTCAAACTCATCAATAACTGGAAGTTCGATTTTAGAACAAGACGACACGGATAAGTCACACTCACGATATCTGGACTATGTAACGCAGCGAAAAAAGTCTCCCATTGAACCTATAGAAACACCAAAGAGTGCTGTTGTACATAAAAAGTTCGTGATAAACATTCCAACTGAAAATATATATGAATCACTTAGCTCAGAATGCACCGATGACCCAAGCATATATCCACCCTCAGGACACAGCTGTACTCTTAAATCTAAACGATTAAGCAGAAGCTATACAAATCTAAATGCTTCCATCAAAAGCCTACCGGAAGCGACAGAAAATGAGTATTATGAAATAGAAGAGCTGAAGGGAATAGTAAATAAGCTAACCAGACAATTAGAGTCCGCTGATAAAGAAGTGGAAAATACGACCTGTGAAAATTTTGAGTTAAAGAAGGAAATTGCGAGACTCCAAAATATCATTTCAATCTACAAAAGGATCGGATTTACTGAGCACTCTGTTGCTGGATTAACATCACCTCTAGCACGTAGAGTAAGAAACATAGTGGCACCTAGTAATGACAGAAGCACATCAGAATCAGTTAATATACCAATTGATCAAGCTACTCAGACAAATTCGATACGCTTGTCACTTATTATAAGTAAAAAATTTAAATCTTCTGTAAACTCCAGACTAAGAAAACAAATTAAAAAACAGCGACAGAAGATAAAAAAAATTGTTCATCGCATCTCAAAATTGAGGGAGGAAAATGAAAGTCTAATAGCAAACATACAAAAACAACACGTATCAGTACCTGTGTTATATGATAATACTTTCCCTCAAAAAAACGAAAGTATTGGCGATGATACCTTAATAGAGAAAGAAAAAAGTGATAAAACAGTGCAAGAAGAGACTAAGATAAAAATGAACGGACAAAAACTAAAGACAATAAACCAAACAACGGCTACTCGAGAGAATATAACAGCACCACTGACAGATACAAACAAGAATGCAATTAAGAAGGTTTTAATACTTGGAGATCAACGAGGCAAGGGTGTCCAGAAGAATCTACAACGACTACTGGGGACTGACTACAGTGTTTTTTGTATATGGAAATCAGGGGCTAAACTAAGAGATGTAGTTAATAGTTGCAAATGTGAGATAAGCTTAATGACAAATGATGATTATGTTATTCTGCTTAGTGGTACAAATGATAATGATCCTTATGATCTACAAAGAAACTTGATGATATGGCTAAACAACGTAAAAAATACAAATATTATTATATGTGAGACACTTTACAACAATTTTTTGAACGAAAGTAAGCTTAATTATGAGATAAGAATGATATGTAGCCGATACGAAAAATCATCATTTATTTATATGAGAAATAATAATTTTTATAACTTAAGACATAACTCACCACTTTGTACGAGTCAATATATATTACGGGAAATACTTCGCATAGGATATAAAAATAATTTTCACAAATACCAGGAATCTTCTATATCAATTTTGAAGTTAAAGTCCTACCAAGACAGAGACACACAAACTGTACAAACCGCACAACACAAAATGAACGATAAATGCACTCAAACAAATACAGCAAGTATAACTAGGGACATTGAATCGGAAAGCACTGAACCTATGAACTTACCTGATAAACAAAATACTATGAAAAATATGAACGATTTGTTGAATCCAAAAAATGTTGCAACTGATTCGTCAGATGCTGACAACAACACTCATAACATTTTTTTTCGTTCGTAAACACATAAATATAATCCACCAAAACATAAACGGGTTGATTAATAAATCGGATATTTTTATTGTATCTTTAGAAGAAATGAACAGAGCTGCTGATGTCCTTTGCTTTACAGAGCATAATATGAAAATTGGCGACTTAACGCTTCTTAATATTCCAAATTACAGACTTGCATCTCAATTTTCTCGAACTAACAGGAATGGTGGCACTTGTATATTAGTCAAAAATGGACATAACTTTAAAGAAATTGATTCAGTAGCAAAGCAGAGTATTCCTAATTTAATTGAATGTTGTGCTATTGAACTTATCGATTATGACGTTATAGTTATATGTATGTATAGAGTGCCCCACAACACTAAGCAAAAATTTGACTTATTTTTTAATGTCTTGCAGGATATATTACATGCTCATTGTTTTAAAGTTGGCAAAAAAATTGTACTATGTGGCGATTTTAACATAAATATTTTAGGTAAATCATGCTACTCTGATGAATTTAAGCAAATCATCATGAGCTACAATCTCAAGTTTACATTTGATCAACCCACGCGATTAAGTAGTGGCACTTGCATTGACAATATTATACATAATGTTCGAGGCTGCATGAATGACATCTTAGAACTAGCGGTTTCAGACCATACTGCTCAATTACTACAATGCCCAGTAAAGAAAGTATGCATTCTACCATATTGGTTTATTAATAGGCGGGATTACTCTAAGGAAAATATGGAAAAATTTAAGAATTATATTGGTAGTTTAAGCTTTGGTGAGGTGTATGAAAAAGAAATAGCAACTGACGCCTTTGACGCTTTTTATGACTTGTTTAAGCTTATCTACGATCTATGTTTCCCCATCATTAAAGTAAAAATACGTACAATAAATAAACCAAAATGGATAACTTAAGGTATAAAGCTATGTAGTAAACGCAAAAGAAGTTTGTTATGGAAACATAGACAATCAAAGAACGTTGAAAGTAAACATGAATACATAACATTTTCTAAAAAACTTAAACAAATTATTCAGCTGACAAAAAAATCTCAGAATAACTTTATAATTCAGAATTCTCAAAACAAGAGTAAAGCTACTTGGAATATAATTAATAGATCTAAACAAAATTTTCCTAAAGACAATGTAACACATATAAAAATAAATGGTTTAACCTTATCGGAACCTACAGACATTGCCCACGCGTTTAATGATTTTTATATTGACGCAGTGAAGCCCTCTATACAGAAAACCTGCATAAATTCTAAAATCTATAGCAGACTAAACTCAATGTTCATGAAACCAACAGATTCTTGTGAAATATACCAAACAATAATGTCACTAAAAAATACAAACAGCACAGGTTATGATGAGATAACTACAAAAGTTTTAAAGAATGTATCAAATATTATTGCTCCTGTCCTTAGTCATATCTTTAACAATTGCGTAGAGCAAGGAACTTACCCTGACAAACTCAAAATCTCTATTATCAAACCTCTTTTCAAAAAAGGCGATAAAGAAGATATATCGTGTTATAGACCTATAGCATTAATTCCTGTATTATCGAAGGTCTTTGAAAAGATTATTCACATACAACTTAATGAGTACTTGGAAAATTATAAAATATTTACTGACGACCAAAAGGGATTTCGAAAAAACAAAAGTATTGACATGGCAATTTTTGATTTTCTAAATATGATTATAAATAGAATGGACGGTAGAAAAGAGGTTTCAGCACTTTACATGGACATGACGAAAGCTTTCGATTATATAGACCACGCAGTACTACTAGCGAAACTACAACTCTATGGAATAAGAGGCAACGTTTTGAGTATTATAGAGTCATATCTTAAAAATAGGTTACAAATAACTAGTATCTCTAGACTCTGCGCAAAGACCAAAACGGAATTAGTATACGAGTCGAATCCGAGGACACTGAAGTACGGTGTGCCTCAAGGTAGTGTACTAGGACCATTACTCTTCATTATTTATATCAACGATTTTCCAACATCAGTAAGCTTCCCCATGATAATGTTTGCCGATGACAGCACAGTTGTCTTCAACAGTGACGATTTTAACACAAGTGAAAATAACATAAACTATAATTTGAAATCTGCCATAGAATGGCTAGAGTCAAACAACCTTAAGATAAATCTTGACAAGACAGTACTGATGAGGTTTAAACAAACTCACAAAAAAGAAAATAATAGATCCTTAAATATTAATTACCAAGGCAAACAAATAAAAGAAACCAGTAGTACAAAATTTCTGGGATTACATATACAAGACACAATGAAATGGGATTTACATATAGACACTGTATGTAATAAATTGTGTAAATTTTCCTATGCACTGCACATGCTCAGCAAATTGGTAAATGAAAAAGCTATACTTACTGCTTATCACGGCTATGTAAATTCCAATCTAAGATATGGGATCCTATTCTGGGGAAATGGTACAAATAGAGACAGAGTATTTAAAGCTCAGAAACGATGCATCCGATCTATGTTTAATTTACACCGTATGGATAGTTGTTCACCATATTTTAAGAAAATGAAGCTATTGACTTTCCCCTGTATCTATGTTTATGAAGCTGCTGTATTTGTAAAGGGAAATCCTACAAAATTTACCAAAGTTACCAGTTCACGCAGATGTGACAAATTGAACTTGCTGCCCTGCAAAACTGCACTTTTACACAAAAGCATCTACGCAATGGCCCCAAAAATATATAATAAACTGCCACTTAGAATAAGAAATATTAATTGTATTAAAGAATTCAAAAAAATGCTTTATGATTTCTTGGTTGGGAAGTGCTATTATAATTTAAATGATTTTTTTAATGACAGATTTTAGTTTATAATGAAATAATTCAATTGTTTTTATTGTATTTAATCTTTGAATGAAATGGATATTACGTATTTTTTTTTTTAAGGTTGACATTTATTTGATTTAAGTTAATGAATTGATTTATATTTTAATGTTTACAATGTATTTTAATTAAGGCTCAAATTGTTTTTAATTTTATCTTGGATCATGTTATTTAAATTGAATTTATAATTTTCAATATCTATTTTCTATTTGTATGCCTCTTCAGGCTAAGCATAGTGATACAACACTAAAGAAAACATCTATGTGAAACCTATGTTTACAAATAAAAGTTTTGAGTTTGAGTTTTGAGTGAGTTGAATAAAAAAAGATTTCGACTAAAAAAAAAATCGTATGCCTTTAAAATTTGACCATTTGCTAACTCATATAAAATTTTACTAGAATCAGCCTGTGATTTTCAAGAAATACTTGTAAGTTTGTATGGGGACTTCTTGTATGGGGACGTTTATGTACCAAACAAGTTTTGCTTACACATATAAAGATTTACTAGAATCGGCCTGATATTGTAATTATAAAAAAAAAAAGTTTTATGAGATACTTGTATGTCGTATGGGAGCCGATCTTGTATAGGGACCCTCAACAAATACAAGTCAATTACCAAAAATCTTGACAACACACGCGTCGAAGAACAGCTGTATCACCAGGTTGACGACCTCCAGGGGCGTGGGGGGCTTCGGCCTCACCATCAGGGGTCGCACCGTGTAGAAGAAAGGTTGGAGAAACAGCCAGACCATCTTGCCGAATGTCGTGCAAAACAGTTTTGCCTCGAGCAGGGTTGGGAGGTCGGTGTCTATGACCTCGTCGCCTTGGTACTGGAAGGTAAGGTTTCCGAGGTTATGTGAGTTTCTCTTGTGGTTTGGCAATGGTCAGTGTCGCGGATTTAACGTCTGGTCTACGCTGCCACAGTTATAGGATGTAAAAAGGTGTTCTAGATCCGATGACGGTCGCTTGGAGCACAAAACACATAGACACAGAAGGTCCGCTCAATACGCTCACAAAAATCCTAAGCATGTACAATGTACATTCTTATAGACGTATACGGTCGTTGTAGGCAAGATCACGTACTGTGCGATCGTGACCTTGCCTCGAACGACCGTATGTTTCTATAAGCATGTATATGCTTACGATTTTAGTGGTTTGTATTGAGCGGACCTTCTGTGTCTATTTTGTGTTTGAAGTGAGCAATGTAAAACACACATTTGCGCGTGTAAACGTCTCTTTTTTTAGGTACATAGTTATTTAAAGAAGCGGTGTGGTTCAGTGCGGCTTGCGTGGTCTCATTATAACACACGTTAACTGACAACACACGGGCATAATCTGGATGGGTTTGACTTAGTTTGGCATAGCAAGGCATGTTTAGCCGTTAATGCTGGCTCTTATTACCATATCGGAGATCTTATAGGCGGCTTGAAAACTTTTGACACTCCATTAAAGCGGGCCAGACACTATCAATAATACTGACAATATTTTTACATCAGTATACTGTCATTCCATCGTTTAGTATACGTCAGACCTTCATTCCAACCACTACACTGTTACAATATACTGTTATTACTTGAAAATACTGTCAGTATTATTGATAGTGTCTGGTCCGCTTTTATTGTCATGCGGATTTCTGCACGCTTGCGGGCCGCGACTGCATGCGTGCGGCCTTTCCAAAGTGATCCGTGTGCGTGAGCGGGCAGGCATGACAACAAAAGGGCTCTAAAAACATGTAATGAAACGATAGGTTGCGGGCGGCACGCATGCGTGCAAAAATCCGCATGACAATAAAAGCGCCCTTACCCCACAATCTCCACCAATCCGCAGTTGGCACTTGGCACCCGTGTACGGAGCATGGCCTAACCTTCCCGAGGCGTGGGAAGAGAAACTTGCCCCAATACAACGCATCAGTTTGTTGAAATGACTTGGGTGTAAGCAGACTACTGCTCTATCCCTTAGGAACAGATCGGTTAAGCGAGAAGACAGTAGAAGATTCGACAAAAGTAAAATATCTCACCCTATGATGCTCCAAATGGTACTTCTTGAAGCTGATGGAGACTGGCAACCCGATGGGTAGGTTCGCAAAGAACCCAAAGAGGCGGTTAGCCATCGGCCGATTGTGTCCGAACGCGAGGTTGTGAGCTATTTCGTGTATTGCTGGAAAAAAGACATCATAACGTTATCATCTTTAGCTAAAGAACATCTCGTATAGCTGTTGATTTTCTAATAAAATAATTATACGGGAAAAAATCTGATTTTGAGTAACCCCTTTTTTCAAAGGCGCTTTTTTAACACCTGTACGTAATACTATTGAATATACTGTGGCTCAACTGGTTTGTATGGTACTGATAGCCAATTTTTTTCAAATGAAGAAATGGCTATTGCTGCTTGAGATCGTGTACCATTAAAAATGTTAATGTATCAGTACCTTGTAGATTCTCGCTTAAGATCAAAATTAAAAGCCTCGTATGCCTATTGTGTGCGCTGGCTATCTTGACCCAACGGGGGGTGCTGCGTGGCGGCAGAAAAATATGTGTTATTACTTCAAGGTATGTTTCAAGGCTGTACTCATCAAACTGAACAACTTTTTTTTTACAACTTTGCAGAAATCGCAAAAACATTTTTTTGCACTTTTCATACAAATCAACCAGCTTGCGAGCAAAGTTTGTATGGAAAGTCCAATTTTTTTTGTTCAAAAGTTGTTCAGTTTGATCAGTAGAAGCCCACCTTGAAGTATTACCACACCTTTTTGTTACACCCTTTATTGAGCGAACAGTGGTATTTATTTACCCGTCGGACCATGCCTAATCAATCAATCAATCCAGGCCGATTTCGGCCTCAGCGACTGCAATCATAAATTGGAGCGTCGTTCGTGTTCTCTTATGTGACTGACATAGCCAATTTTTGCTGTGAATGTACGGCCACACTCACAGCATGTCAGTACTCCCCCGACGAAATTGTACCTAATATCTATG
The DNA here is from genome assembly GCA_958295455.1 of Coleophora deauratella. NCBI lineage: Eukaryota > Metazoa > Arthropoda > Insecta > Lepidoptera > Coleophoridae > Coleophora > Coleophora deauratella. Next base: position 3,734,084 of record OY282414.1, on the reverse strand, counting down.
AACATCCTAACACTAGTGTATCTTATCTAGCGTTGTCTCTTAATCTCTCAATAGTCAATAGCATAATCATGACATAATTCATAGACACACCTCGCTGTAGTGTCACTTGAGTTACAGATAATCGTATCTTATCGATAGCAATTTAATACAGCTATAATAGCTAACCATACAATAGACTTTCGATCAAGTGGTCTGCGATAATATTATCGTGAGATTGAGTGATTATTAAACACCGGTAGTATTGTATTCCTAGTTCCTGTAAGACTGTTTTGTTTCAAGTTAGTGGGAGTCTCACCATATAATACCTACCACACCGATACCTACATATAAATGTAACAGTATAGGTGGGGAATCCGTTAACTGGATTTTATAACGATCACACCGATCAAAATGTTCTAAGATTTTGTTGAAATAGTTGAGATTGTGATGTCTGTAAGAAGACTGTCTTACCCGGACTGATGAGGAGTGATGACTGTAAGAAGACTGTATCATCCGGACTGATGAAGAGTGATGGTTGTAAGAGGACTGTCTCATCCGGACTGATGAAGAGTGATGGCTGTAAGAGGACTGTCTTACCCGGACTGATGAAGAGTGATGGCTGTAAGAGGACTGTCTTACCCGGACTGATGAAGAGTGATGGCTGTAAGAAGACTGTCTCATCCGGACTGATGAAGAGTGATGGCTGTAAGAAGACTGTCTCATCCGGACTGATGAAGAGTGATGGCTGTAAGAGGACTGTCTTACCCGGACTGATGAGGATTGATGGCTGTAAGAAGACTGTCTTACCAGGACTGATGAAGAGTGATGGCTGTAAGAAGACTGTCTCATCCGGACTGCTGAAGAGTGATGGCTGTAAGAGGACTGTCTTACCCGGAATGATGAGGAGTGATGGCTGTAAGAAGACTGTCTTACCAGGACTGATGAAGAGTGATGACTGTAAGAAGACTGTCTTACCGAGCATGAGCGAGTGATTGATGACACCGCCGAAGCAGTACGCCAGCACCAGCACAGCGGGCCAGCTCAGGCGCTGCACCAGCGGCAGGCTGGCCAGCTGTATGACAACCATCAGCGTCACCACCCATTTGAACCACGGGTCGTAGCCGAATAACTGCTTGATTTGCGGGTACTTTTCTGTGAACAATCAGAATTGAAATGAACATTACTCTGTTGATCAGGGAAAGAAATGTCACCATGTTTGCGAGTAAATTACTAGTAATAATTCTACCATTCAGAGATGGAAAGAGAGTAGGTACCCCAGCAGTGGGGACGTTTTGGGTTGTTAAGATGAATGTCTTTCATGCGCGCTCCATACAATTTAAATTCTTATTTGAATACTCACTATTATTGCAATCAAAGTTATATAGAATTCTGTAAACACGGAAACTATTATAACATCTGCGTTGTATCTGATTGCCGTAAAAATATGTACTCTCGACACAGGCTGAAAGATTTGTATGCGGATATTTGCGCCTGTTTTACTTTGAAGCTACATCAAAAACAGATATTGATTCTGGAGCGTGTTAACAAAATGTTGATTGATTAATCTCACTAATGTTAAACAAAAAGAAGCCAGTTAATAAAAATCAAACTTCATCTGTAGATATTCGAGCGCGCTAGAGATACACGAACTCTACCAGTGTACTTCATCGAAATCGGAAATTACTTTTAAAACACCTAAAGTTTTTTATTTATTGGTATATAAGGTACTACTTTATTAGTGCTCGATATTTTAGTCAGTGCTTCTACTTCCGATTCTGATCAACTTTCCCTAAGGAACTCATAGTCAAATCGCAAAATCATTTTTGGACTCTTCATACAAATCGATCAGGCGAGCGTGAGCGGCCAAATTAGTATGAAGAGTCCAAACTTCTTTTTGCTATTTGACTATGAGTTCCTTGGGAAAATTTGATCAGAATCAGGAGTAGAAGCACTGATTAAAATATCGGGCACTAATACAGTAGCACCTTATATATATACTTATGTATCCAATAAACTAATTAGCTGCTGTCTTCCATTTCATCTGCACGGAATCCGGTATGTCTTCCGTTCCTTCCAATCAATAGCACTGAATTTAAAGTACCAATGTATTCTATGCTCTGACTACAAGATTGGTCCGGCCAGAGATATCATGAGGCACTGATGTAGACTTTCCGAATATCATATCGAGGGTTCACGGGAGACTTGTATTAAGCGACATTTTTAAAAATGTTCAGGAGACTGATTTTAAAAAATATTTCTTAGAAAATTAATAATTAAAACTTAACTTCTTAGTATTATATAGATTCTCGATATTCTTAGTATTATAAATATTATTCAGAAGTTATTTTTTGTGAGGTATTTTGTAAGAAATAAATTTTTAAAGTAGAGGTTACCTGTGTTTCCAAAAATGTCGCTTAATACAAGTCGCCCGTGAACCCTCGATATTTTAGTTTACCTACTTAGTAACACTTGAAACTCGTACGCCTGACAATCATTTGGGAAAGCATGTTTCTTTAGTCTGACGTATTTACCCATGCTCTGACTACAAGATTGGTCAGACCAAAGACATCATGAGGTAGTAATGTAGACTTTCCGAAGGTCTTTAGTTTACCTAACTCGTAACACTGGAACTCGTACACACCCGCACGTCATTTCGGGAAGCATTTGCGGAGTGAGAAGAACCGAGAATAAAATAAATACCGTCCAACGCAGAAAGGGCGTAGCTTCGATATATTAGTAGAGTACTAGATCGGCTTTATTTGTAATGCCGTAAGGTCGTACTAATAAAGATACGTTCGAAACGGAGAGAGGGGCAGTGTATGCAACGTATGTAGCACTCATGTAACTTTATGCACTTTGACCAAAGACTGCTCACTAGAATTTAGTTATATAATGGATCACGTTACATATACTTCATTCCAAACAAAAAAAAGCAAAAGGTAAACAAAGATAGTATGCAGATGACATTGACATGTGTCAGTTCCATAGTAAGTTTGTTAACGTTTTGCTTTTTTTTGATTGGAATGAACCATAGAAGTAAACTGGTCATATTGTAATTTTAATTCCGAGACTAAGATATCGTAGAAACGTGACCTAATGCAGGTGCTCTGTTTGTCGTCCGATAATATTATCGGGCATTAAATATATACTATTATGTATTTTATGCTTTCTGATAACGATTATATTATACCGTCTTTTAGATGTTATGTGTGTTATGAAATGACACACGAAAATATACCTTCCTACACTACTTATCGAATTGTTAGTTTACCTCCAACGGACTCAAAATTGACTCATATTCCATTATCTGTATTCTTGAATAGTATGTCGCAGAAACGTCGGTGACTCTAGTCACAAAATAGACACAGAAGGTCCGTTCAATACAAACCACTAAAATCGTAAGCATATACATGCTTATAGAAATATACGGTCGTTCGAGGCAAGGTCACGCGGCAAAGTATCACAACAGTATCGTGACCTTGCCTACAACGACCGTATACGTCTATAAGCATGTATAATTTTAGGATTTTAGTGAGCGCATTGAGCGGACCTTCTGTATCTGTGTATTTTGTGCTCTAGTCTTATTACATTTACATCTGATCGGTCGTTACCTTTTATTTACAGAAAAAAACTGAAAAAAAATAAAATCGTACCATGGCCGTACTTAAAAGTGCAGATAGATGACGCATTCCATCCAGGGTAAGCAATAGGTAATACAGATTTAGGCGCGCTACCTTGCTGTGACTTGGGATCCTGCCGCAGTGAGCCTATGATGGCTGCGATTCGCGTCGTCTATCTGCACTTTAACCTCAGATTAGATAATCGCTTTAACAGTGACAGTGCAATGAGGACGTTAACATCCGTACGTAGACGTCCATACCTAATTTGAAAGTACGGACACAAATCTCATAAGTATTATGTTTGAATATGTAGGTTCGACAATAGTGTCGATTCGGTGATTACAATTAAACTTAATTGACAGGACTTAACTTAATTTAAACATCCTATCCTTGTCTTTTCGATACATAGAGAAAAAGAGAAAACACTTAAATTTAGTTTAGTTCCGTCAAATAAGTTTAATCGGGAAAACCGAATCGACACCATTATCAAGATAAATATTAGTGATACTTTAGCTTAGCAATCAAGATAATTATCACTTGGAACATTGTTAACATCTGTTTTTTAAAAGAATAATTTGTTTCACATATACATATGTGTATATGTGAAACAAATTATTGTAACAATAATTGACCAAGCTGAATACGTTAAAAACAACCGACTTCAATCGCAACAACTCCGATTTTGATATGTTTTTGTGGATTTTATCAAAAACAGCTGAATCGATTTCGATAAAATTTATATGGGACCACCTGTGAAGTATACCCTTTTAAACAAAAAAAGAATTTTCCAAATCGGTTCAGGCGTCTTCGAGTAATCGGTGAACATACATAAAAAATAAAAAAAAGATTCCGACGAATTGAGAACCTCCTCCTTTTTTTGAAGTCGGTTAAAAACAAACATTGCACTGTAAAGTACCAACCAATGTTATAAAATGTTAAACAATCGTATATTTACGAAAGAAATGATAAGAAACACAAATTGAATTGCAAACATTTTAGTGCCAATTCTAAATGCGATTTCATTGTTTAATTTCATCGGTAAAATATAAGTGGGTAGTAAAAATATAGGTATATAAATAAAATTAAGATAAATAAATAATAACCGGGACAAATCACACACTGTCATCTGGCTCCAAACTAAGATTCCCAGTACTATGGGAACTAGAGACTGATATACATATACATTTAAATACATACATAAATACACCCAGACATATTGGGTGTATTATATGTATATGTACACCTTGACATATAGAACAAACAAATCTGCTCATCACAGAATGTTTACCCTGGGTGGGGATCGAACCCACGACTCTCGGATCAGTAGGAGCGCTAACCACTGAGCCAGCGAGTCTGTCGATATATGATATATGACGATATATTTCGTAGTATATCGATAAAATATATTCTTGAATAAGTAAATTGGGGAAAAAATGGAGACTTGATTTCATGACATATATTTTATCATATGATATCGTAAATGCAACACACCGCACCGCAGTCTTTCCCATACTAAATGACATTCAGTTTATAATAACTCCAAATGATAAGAGACTGCAATCACAAGTTTGCTTATTATAATTAACAAACAAACAAACATGTAAATCAATCGTGAGAAAGTAATTAGACCACAACAAAGACCTAATAACGCTTCGTAAGGACAGGGCCGTTGGAGTTGAAAATGTAGCCACACATTGTTAACCTAAGTGGAGCCCATTTTTGTCAGTATGCATGCAGTACCGTCAACGTCAATGTACCTTGTTGGCCATCATTACTAGGATTTCATTTCAGAAGAGTAAACATTACCCTAACAGCAAGATGATAGCTAATTGTAAATATCTTAAGTGTGATAGGGACAGACTCTTGTCTATCTGATAAATCTTACTTCTGGAATGGGACCTAGGAAGTAATATTCTTTGGGTTTATGTATGTCTTTTTTCTGAGTCGATAGCATAAAAGGCTTGATAGATTATGGAGGACGAGGCATCATGATATTCATCTTTAAACCACGGATAAAGTACCCTTTACCGTAAAGGTAATTGAAGCTCCAGATGGACCGATGATCCGGTGAGGCTTGCAGGACACTGCTGCAACTGCTGGATGCATGCTCAGAGATTGCGGAGGGTACTTGTTTCGTAAGGGCCCAGATATGTCGACGTTTATTGTAGACTACGATCAGGTAGGCATGATCAAGGCATGTTGCGCTCGAGAAGGCATATGTTGGAGCTCCAAACACTTGTTGCACCGGTGTGCTTGTCCAGATATAGATGTCTATGAACGGCAGTCAGTAAACAATGAATACTTCTGGCTAGTTATGGTCACTAATTACAGTACAATACACTCGTGTATTAGTGTGTTGCTAACAGTAACAAATATCATCTATTTACATTATTCATTTCATAGGATTGATAATTCGATGTTCTGATCATTGCTACCATGATGAAAATTGGACCATGTTTTATGAACGAGCATTAGTCTTGGGTATTGGTATATTCGTACCAGTTTTACGTTACGTGCTATGATTTTTTCTATTTCTAGGCAGGCAGTAAAGCCAGTTAAAGTAAAGTGATGTTTTTGTACGGACCTGAACTGAATGCTGGCCGGTGAAAGAGAGTGTGAGGAGGAAGAGGTGTTCCGATTTGGTCACCAAGAAAGTTTTAGAATACGAGTATTAAGGGAAAACTCCACGCTGGTAAATACCAGAACACGTGAACAGCTTAAAACAGCTTAAAAGGTTGAAGGGCTAGTGGCGAACACCATGGTCAAAGAAATATAAGTCTGGATGCTATAAAAAAGCTAGAGATGGTGCGCAAAGAAGTCCAAGAGACCCCAATAGAACTGATAATGGAGGATATTCCCCTAAGTACAAATTAAAAAAAAATTTTTTTTTGGAGGGTCACACAATATTTAATAAAATACCTGAAGATATAAAAAAATGGCCTTCAATAGATTTTAAAAAAGGTTACATACGTGGCTTCTTCAACATTTGTTTTATTCAGTCGACGAATTTTTGAGACATAGAACATGACATGAAAAGCTTAAAATGATTCTTTGAATATATTCTTATTTTAATGACATATAAATGTATAATTATTTTAATGACATATATTATATTATTATTATTAGTTCCGATCTTATTGTCACACATGGAGTGCCACAAGGTAGTATATTAGGGCCAACGCTTTTTCTTATCTATTTAAATGATCTGTGCTCACAAAATCTACCGCAAGGTCGTTTAATTGCTTATGCTGATGACACGGTACTGGTATTCTCAGACAATACATGGACAAAGACATATAGTACAGCACAACATGGTTTAGATATAGTATCAAAGTGGCTTAGTAACAATATATTAACATTAAACTCAAATAAAACAAAATACATTACTTTTTCAATACGCTCAAATAAAGAATTAGATGAAAACCTGAAACTGTCAGTTCACAAATGCAAAATGAAAAACGACTTTGGTTGCGATACCCTTCAAAAAACGAACACAATAAAGTATTTAGGCATAGTAATTGATAAAAATCTTAATTTTCAAAATCATATAACTGCACTTAGCAAACGAGTTCGCAAATTAATTGCAACTTTCAAAACACTGCGCCATTTAGTAGAACCATACATTTTAAAACGTATTTATTACTCTCTATGCCAATCTATTTGTACATACTGCATATCATCATGGGGAGGGGCCCCAAAGACTACAATTAAATCTCTAGAAGTTGCTCAACGTGCAATACTAAAGGTCTCCACTTTTAAACCATATTTATATCCTACGAAAACACTTTATGAATACTGTGAAGTCCTTACCATCCGACAATTATTTATGCTAAACACCATCTTAAAGCAACACAGTCAAATACATTATGACCCAAATACCACTATAAACCGTCGCAACCATTTAGTGTGTAGTACGCATTATTATCGTACATCGTTCTGTCAACGTTTCTTTGTATTCCTTGGACCATATCTCTATAATAAGGTAAATAAGTTTCTGAAAATATATCAACTATCAAAATTGTAAACCAAAAAGACACAAAACACACACACACACACACACACACACACACACACACACACACACACACACACACACACACACACACACACACACACACACACACACACACACACACACACACACACACACACACACACACACACACACACACACACACACACACACACACACACACACACACACACACACACACACACACACACACACACACACACACACACACACACACACACACACACACACACACACACACACACACACACACACACACACACACACACACACACACACACACACACACACACACACACACACACACACACACACACACACACACACACACACACACACACACACACACACACACACACACACACACACACACACACACACACACACACACACACACACACACACACACACACACACACACACACACACACACACACACACACACACACACACACACACACACACACACACACACACACACACACACACACACACACACACACACACACACACACACACACACACACACACACACACACACACACACACACACACACACACACACACACACACACACACACACACACACACACACACACACACACACACACACACACACACACACACACACACACACACACACACACACACACACACACACACACACACACACACACACACACACACACACACACACACACACACACACACACACACACACACACACACACACACACACACACACACACACACACACACACACACACACACACACACACACACACACACACACACACACACACACACACACACACACACACACACACACACACACACACACACACACACACACACACACACACACACACACACACACACACACACACACACACACACACACACACACACACACACACACACACACACACACACACACACACACACACACACACACACACACACACACACACACACACACACACACACACACACACACACACACACACACACACACACACACACACACACACACACACACACACACACACACACACACACACACACACACACACACACACACACACACACACACACACACACACACACACACACACACACACACACACACACACACACACACACACACACACACACACACACACACACACACACACACACACACACACACACACACACACACACACACACACACACACACACACACACACACACACACACACACACACACACACACACACACACACACACACACACACACACACACACACACACACACACACACACACACACACACACACACACACACACACACACACACACACACACACACACACACACACACACACACACACACACACACACACACACACACACACACACACACACACACACACACACACACACACACACACACACACACACACACACACACACACACACACACACACACACACACACACACACACACACACACACACACACACACACACACACACACACACACACACACACACACACACACACACACACACACACACACACACACACACACACACACACACACACACACACACACACACACACACACACACACACACACACACACACACACACACACACACACACAACAACAACACACACACACAAGTTTTCGATATAAATTGTAGAAGCTATGTACCAAATTTATTTTTTATTTTAAATAACTTTGTACTTTCATTATATTTAGGATAAGAAACATGATCTTCCGGGGGAGGGCTCTGTATACAGAAATACAGGTTTTTCAAAAACCTAGTTCAGTTACAGACGACTCCGTAAGTTTTTTGTGAAATATATTAGCCATTATAATATGTAAGCCAACCTGTAAAACACTTATCTGAGAAATAAACTTTATTATTATTATTATTATTATAAATCTCTTGATTGCGTTGGCATAGAAGTTTAATTTTTTCACAGCTTCAAGTGATTGCAGACCTGAGTATTTGATATAGAGTTCAAGACATGCGTGAATATGAATTTATACGAAACCCTCGGTGCGCGAGTCCGACTCGCACTTAGCCGGTTTTTTATCTCCTGATTTCATGGAACTGTTTCATAGAACTAGTACACTGGTTTCAGAAAACAGCCCATCGCAAATAAGTATTACTATGCCTGAGGACTAACAAATAAGATTCTATGAAGAGATTACAATGCTTTTTGAAACTATGACATCCCTGATTTTGTTGATATGTATATTACAGACATTTTTATCAGTGTAGCTAGAAGGAAATAACATTATCTTTAACAAACATGTGTGGAAATTGGAAAAGTATGACTCATATAGAGATTAGTACATATGTATATCTATTTTACTCATAAACTGGGTAATGGAAGATTTGGATTAGAATAGAATAGAATACTTTATTTCCTTTTAAACAAGGTACATTGGTGAGATCTTAGATATAAAATTATAGATTCTCTTGTTTAGCTATATAAATGAAAGCATGCAAATACTTATCAATACAAAATATTACAAATTCTCAGTACAAATCAATTAGTTTACATGACATAGATAATTATACACATTAACATTGTTTATGTTTCAAAAAATCGTCAACCGTATAGAACATGTTTTGAAGAAGCCACTCATGCAGTGCTACTACAAATTAAGCATTAGGCATTATGATATATTTTACTTTGAAACAACCAATTTTTTTCCCAGATGTTTTATATGAGACCATCTCTAGGATGTACGGTTCAATAGATAAAATAAAACCTTCACAATTTGCTTAGCTTAGCATGTTGTAGGTACTTCTATGTATAAAATAGGAGTTTTAACTCTGGACAATTCAGAGGATCCCGAGGGAACTCTGGGTTTACTCAACTGAATGGAGTCAATACTGATACCCATAAAATGGATTAAAAGTATTTTAATAATAAACTACTTAGTATGAGCAAGTGGATGAATGTGTTATTATCATGAATTTTTTAGAAACGTGACTGCTTGCTTACTGCAGTCTCAGGTGTGACAAATTGATAAGAAATGTCTATTTCCACCATGATATCTGATTTAGTAAACAAGAAATGGAAATTTAATCTTTTTAAGGAATTGAAATCGGTACAGCAAGCTTTCATCAGCTGTTATAACTGCTAGTTATAACATTTAACATCTAATATAGTAATATAAATTCGAAAATTCATTTGTAGGTTTTTTATTCTAATTAGAATTATGTTTCTTTGATTTTTTTTTTTTTAACAATAAATGAAAGAGATTCTTAAAGTAGATCTTCTGGATATTGTTTGCAAAAACTCTTTTTTGCTTTTCAATTTTGTGGAACAAATGCCGTCTTCTCTCTCTCTTATTGTGTGGCACAATTTAACCTTCCTATCAACAAGGTATAGACGGCGGTTGTCTAGTGTTGCACTTACCATCATCATCAAATTTGGTTTTTTAATTCCATTGGATTATGCTAGATGGATGTGGTTGCTACCATAGCAGGACTTCATATTCAAAAGAATGAAAAAATTTTGCAGTACAGTAAGTTGCATTTCTAAATTGGCCGTAGTTATGCCATAGCGATCTAACTGACATAAAGTAAGCGAGGGATAATGTACTTTATGTCAGTGACGTAAAGTGCATTATACCTCACTTTATGTCAGTTGGATCGTTATGGCATAACCAAGGCCAATTTAGAAATATGTAATTACCTAACTATAGGGATCAGTGTGCTTTAGGATAGGTTCCTAGACTGATTCAGTTCCAACTGGCTAAGTGGTCCACCACAAGCTTAGAAAAAGATACCATTCTTATAAAGTTGAGTTTCCCTTGTTACCTAAGTGAAAGCCTAGAGGTTAATGTACTTTAGGATAGGTTCCTAGACTAGATTATTTCCTAGATTTAGCTTGAACCGACTAATTGGTCCACCATAAGTTTAGAAATAGATACCATTCTCAGGTTACTTAGGTCTAGATGTTTCTCGTGTAACCTAAGCCAAAGGTTAACTAAAACCACAGAGGTCACGCCCCTGCTGCCGGTCAATATTTAGCCTTGACCATGAGACAATATAATGTCCCATAGAATACCTACCTAGCAGTCAATCAAAATGTTGTCACATTACACGGATCATAAACGTTTGTAAACGATAAAAATTATGCACATATTACTTTCTATATTCGTCTTGGTGACGCAACACTTACCGAGGATGATCTTTCGCCGGCTAGCATGAGGTTCTTCCGTGTAAACCCACTCAAAGTCAGTCCTAGACACACGAGCGCCCATTTTTGTAAAAACACTAGCAATTAATCTAGTTGGTCATCACAAGATCACACTGATAGGTTTTGAAAAATTGTCACTTTCCAAACACTTCACCGAAGAGGTACTACAACAGAAATACGAATAAAAATTCAATTTTTCACTTTGCAAAACGACACGCAGTGTCACCACCCTACCTGCTCGATCCGTGAAGCACAGCAAAGAGAATATAATCACTACGTTTAAAGCACAGAACACACTATGCCGTGAAGTGACCAGACCATAGACTAATATTGTGGAAGCTGTGGAAGTGACAGTGACAATGACAATAGAATGAATTGATTGATTAAGAATGAAATGGAATAATGCTATGCGCAGACGATGGACTTTTTGTCCGCCAAATAAAAATAACCGCCTCTAAATTCTTGTTCCGGTGATGTCGCCGCCGCCGCTGCGTCGTTGTCCTTCGTCTGCGCGTCAGATTGTTTAAAAAATGTAAAAAAAAAAAAAAAAAAACTTCCTGTCTGACACATTCCTTACTTACTACAATATCTTCATTTCCTAATTTGGATTCTTAAATTCATAATCGACTTTAATGTTTGGTGTGCGCCTAGTGTGCGCGAACTATGATTTTTTTGCCGAGCAAGGAAAACCACTCGAAATTTTAAATGGTAGGTAGGTATTAATGGTTTAAGTATTGATAGTTGACATGTCAGCAAGCAAGTTTGAATACCAAAGCTATGTTTTTATATTGAACTAGCATCCACCTACAACTTCGCCTGCATGGACTTTAAAATTGGGTCCAGGCAGCGCCATCTAGTAACAAAGTAAAAAATCTGTTTTAAACCGTTCCTCCGGGAGTTTTCTGGGATAATTTATAATCAATATACAAGGTTATTCTTTTTGAGCTGACATCCGTTTGCCCACGTATTAGTGAGGTCAAAAGCAACAACTTTTGTTCTCGCAATTTAATAAAAAAAAACTTTGATGTAAAATTGTATCGTTTTATTCCAACTGCCCCATGGTCTCATATCAAGGTCTGAGCGAAGTCGGGAACACCAGCTAGTTAAAATACAGGGTGTATATGCATAACCAAGAAACCTTTAAGGAGGTGAAAGTATAAACGATTCTGGTAGCATTCCACCTAAAAAAAAACATACCTTATTTTTTTACCAAAATATCCATTATTTTTCTAAGTTCTAGCCACCCATTCTTATCAGCTAGTTCATTCACCCCGTGCGCCCCCGGCTCGCGTAGGTCGCTGGATAGTACTTACGCAGTGAATGGAAAAATTCAAGGCCAAAATTCAATCGCAAGGTCAAGGCCGTCATCGCGTGGTCGCGCCGTCGCACCGTCGCGCTATTGGTTCTTTAGCTGTGCCACGTCACTGCCGCGCATGCGCGCGTCTCCTACCCCACCCCCTCGCAAGCAGTCGACGTACACCCCCTCGCGCTCGAGTCGGTGCGCAGGTCGAAGACAGTTGCTAATTTGTTTATCGAGCGGATGTACGTCGCCGCGATCGATCGCTCGATTAGATACCTAAATCATGGCTGAAAATACGCCACAATACGTCGACGTGGCTGTTTTTTTTGCAAATATCAAACACTTTGATATGGTATCATTTGTACTTAACAAGTAACCAAAATGTTTCACGGACGCGTACAACGTGGATGCTGGTGGATGAAATGATTTCCTGACTGAAACGTGTCAAGCAGTTATTTTTCTAACCCCGCAGTTTAAAACCCCTTTACATGCTCAAGGTCGGGGAGGCTGGAGCGCGTTAGCCGTTGTATTTGTGGAAGTTTGTGTACTCTATCCAAGAGGAAGTGTGAACTGTGTGCGAGTTAAAAATACTTAGTTATTAAAAGTGCTTTCCGCGAGTTAAAAACAAGAAGATTTGAATCCTGTCACGGCTTGGAGAAGTAGGTAGGTATGTCAGCGTGTCTTGTACCAAAACGGCGGCCACTTTGAACACTTCTTGTGTACCTACTACGATTACTTTGTAAAATCATTTTGTAATTTACAATAAGTGTAAATTTCGGATTTTTAAATACGCTAAAAATGCGTTTTCATTTCACGTAAACATCAGAGTAGCGAGCCGATCGCGCTGTTGCCTGTTTCGTGCCGCCCGCCGCTGCGCTGTTGCCAAACCTCTGCTCACTAGTAGGTACTAACGCTATCAAAGTTCACTGACCAGTAAATCGTGTATGAGTTTTGTACGTTTAAGGAAAAGAAAATCGTGTGATTGTGTGTTACTGGTATCTTACAGATTTTTTTTATTATTGTAAAATATTTATACATCAGTTATACAATCATACCCTTAAATGTTTCTCGCCTTTGCATATACACCCGGTATAATTTATTATTAGTGAGATGAGATGAGATCCTTTGTTTTAATCGAATGCTTTATTTTTCTACCTTCCAAACATTCTAATCCGTTCAGCAGTTTTGCATGAAAGTGGAAACAACAAACACATAAATAAACAAACAAACATCCATATTCTCTCTCGCCTTTATAATATAAGTGAGATGAAAATAGAGATAAAGTCAAACTTTTAATCATTTGTCTGTTTACGACTGGCGAGAAATCGCACAAGACCGAGATCAGTGACAACTTCTCGTTTCGGAGAAATTATTATGAATTTAAAAAAAAATTGTTTAAACAGTAAACTAAAAATATTTACAAGAACGTTTAAAAATACTTATTATTTTAAAGATTTTTCACATTCTTAATATTAATACTTACTTATTCCGCTGGCTCAATATTATTAAGAAGCTGATTTTAAATGAGTATTTTCCATAAGTTTTAAAACGGCACCTGAATATTTTCAAAAACGTTTCAGCCGTCGTTTTAGTGCGTGCCTGTGACTATTAGTCTGGCGACAACTGTTGTTCGTCTGGACGGAGCAGTACAGAGAAAAAAAAATGACGGTTGCTTGCTCTATCTATAGACAACCAACCAACCAATTTCTTTCTGAAGTTTGTGTGTGAACATGGCGGTCGGTAAAAATAAAGGTCTGTCGAAAGGCGGTAAAAAGGGTGTTAAAAAGAAGATGTGAGTTCGCAATAATATATAAAACTAATTCTTTGCACCTTCCTCTGTTTATAATATGTATTATTTAAATCCATGTCCTTGTGATTACTCTGAAATTTGTGGATGAAAGTCCGGTGTCTCGTGTCGTGTATTATCTTTTACTTTCTGTATTTTTCAGTATATCCTAGTTAAAGAATGCTTGCTATACTTCTACTGTTTCTCCTTGATAATCCTCAATCCATATATATGCATGCATTTATTGTGGTCTCCAAATTGGTGATAATTTTTGAGGTTATGTTGAGTTTTCAATTTTACATTTCAGTGTTGATCCGTTCACACGCAAGGACTGGTACGATGTTAAGGCACCGTCTATGTTCACCAAGAGACAAGTGGGCACCACCCTTGTCAACCGTACTCAGGTAAGTTTGGATTTTCTTTATGTAGGTTAGATTAGCCTTGCTGTGTGGTTTTCAAGTCGAAGTTACTTAAATACAAGTCCTCATGAGTTCCACTGATTTCTGAGTATACTGGAAGCGTTCCTATCACAGATCAGTCAACTATAAGCTGACAAAAAATGGTTCACCCACATGGTTTTTTTTCGGTATTCCTTAATCGGCCAAAATGGCTGATCGAAAGAGGTTACTACCCTCTATCTTTATAGGCATTTATACAAATAGATGGATGATTATTAATTATCTTTTTACATCCATTTTTTTAGTTTTTAGCAGGGGTGGAATCCATGTTCTGGATGTTTCAGTTAAACTTCTATAGTCTATATCTATACACAACAAAACACAATAACACAAAATTTACGATTGGCACTTTGCCGTCTACTGAACTAATTTGCACATCAAGAACCAAATAATATACAAAATCTTTAGTTCGCCCCTTATTAATAAGCTCTTCTGCTAATTGAAAGAAATACCCCTGAAAAGAAAACAGGATTGGAGATTTATGGCCTAAAATATTGAAAACCACATGGTATTTTTACATTGTCGTCAAACATGATGATCCACCTAGCTCGCAATGACACAGAACTGATGAAAAATTTGGTTCCCTTTTGATTTACCTCTGATTACATTTTTATAAACCAAAATGGTTATAAAATAAAATAAACCTTAGCGGGTATAACTGAGCATTTGTTTTTGTTTCTAGGGAACAAAAATCGCATCGGAGGGACTGAAGAACCGTGTGTTTGAAGTGTCCCTCGCTGACCTCCAGGCGGACACTGATGCCGAAAGGTATGAATATGGTACTGTATTATTTGTAATCCAAGCTAATGTAAAATAGGTACTGAAAAAAGTTTTTTGAAGATAAAAGTTTTTTCACAAGGTCAAAACATATCCCTCAAACATTGATACAAATTAAAAAATAATACCTGAACTAGTGCAAAAGTAGTCGAGCTGATGAGGATTTTCATTCCCCAGAGCATTCTTTCTCTAGCTCATCATATTCAAGGTTCAGTTGAGTCCCGCACTTTGATTTTCATCTGCCATTTTCCTAAATATTTGTGAAATAAGTAAACCTTAACTTTAATGTAGTTGTAAGTTTTTGAAAACGAAATATCATGCATGGCAAGGTGAGCTGTGTCTGCTCAGCAAAAAGGTTCTATCTAGTTTTTATTTCTGAATAAATTGCAGCCCAGCTATACAAAGATGCACCACATGGCCTTTGTATCGTTTCAAGCTGCAGAGATGGACGCTACCACACAATATAGTGCCGTTATAGCGTATCTGTTCGGGCCTTTTGTGTCGTTGCTACATTTATATTTTCTGTTTAGGTTCAGAGACAACTCTGCATAATTATATTAAATACACATTGGTTAGAGCAATATACTTTTTCTTGTGCAATCCCGATAATATGTGCAATAATTCAGGATGTATTGTTGTCATTGTGAAATACATCTAGAATCATAAATAAACTCAGCAAAAAAAATACAAATATTGCTGCTCACGGTAGAGTCTGCAATATTTTTGGCATTTGCAGGGCGTCTCTTCCAGAAAAAAGTTTAGATGTTGGTTCATACATTACAATATAGACTTACTGATTTTACTAAAATAGCTACTTTACTCAATTTCAACACTTTTTTTAATCAGCATTTTGCTTCTTTCAGGTCTTTCCGCAAGTTCCGCCTCATCGCCGAGGATGTTCAGGGACGCAATGTGCTCTGCAACTTCCACGGTATGGACCTGACCACCGACAAACTGAGGTGAGTTGTGAGTTTTGTAATTTGTACATCCTACTAGTTTTCATTAGTACTAGTAGTGGTAGTTCTGCTGTGCTTTATGGTTGGCATTTCTATCATGTAAATTATATTTAAACGTAAAGAAGCAAACTAAAAAACTTTATGCTATGTTTATTATGTAGTTTCTGTAAATTCAATTTTTCTTTTAATTGAACTCTGGTTTTTGTCTATCTAGTTATTTCTAATTAAATTGCAGCCCAGCTATACAAAGACGCGCCATTTGGCCTTTGTATCGTTTCAAGCTGCAGACATGGACGCTATCACACAATGTAGTGCCTTTATAGCGTATCTGTTTGGGCCTTTTGTGTCGTTGCTACATTTTTATATAGGTATTTTTTAAATTCATTTTAACTAGCCATAATATGTTACAAAGCATCATGAACCAATTTCATACTAAATAAGTTAAAAGTTAACAACTTTTTCAATATAGTGTGATAGAAGAAGCAATGCCGATGTTTGTAATGAGTGGTTTCAAATAATGAATATTTTCAATATTTTATCCAGCAAAGTTAATCAGCAAAAAATCCTTGCTGTATATTTTTTTATTTTAATGAAACAAAACTGAATTGTAAATTGCTTTTGTTATTTTAAATAGTTCTCATAGAGAAGGTTAATTTTTCCAATTTAAAGATTTAAAAACTGTTGTTTTTCCAGTGTATGTCTGCACGAAACCCCACAGACCATTACTAACTAGCACCATCTTATCCCCAGGTGGATGGTGAAGAAGTGGCAAACCCTCGTGGAAGCCAACATCGATGTGAAGACCACAGATGGCTACCTGCTTCGTGTGTTCTGCATCGGCTTCACCAACAAGGACTCGCTCAGTCAGAGGAAGACTTGCTATGCTCAGCACACTCAGGTGAGGATTTTAGCATGGAGCATTTATAGTAGTCTCACTGTTAACAACCCACATCATCCCCACTGCAGGGGCTCGGGTCTCTTCTCATACCTCGGGAAGGTTAGGTCATACTCCACACAGGGAGGCCAAGTTAAGATTGGTGGAGTTTGTGGGGCCAGTGGCCAACCCCAGTGCCAAAAATTTTCAAGCCACCTGCAGGCCTCTCACTAATCCTGCAGTATAAAAAAACAATGGGTTGCCGGATTTTTAGAATGTTTGGATTACTTGATTGTATAGGAAAATTCATGGTGAATAAAAATAAAACACTAATAAGTATATGTAGTAATAAGATTTATTATGATGTACCTTTTTAAAATTTCTATCTAATTTATCTTAAAATTGTTTTTAATTAGGATCTGTTATTTGTTTCGCAACTTGTAGTCCTTTTTTTAAATACTTTTCTCTGAGGTTTCCTTGAATAAAAACCACAATAATATCCTTCACACAGGTTCATAGTAGTTCATAGTTCATTTATTCATAAACAATCATAAATTGTATTTGAAATTTCCTAAAAATATTAATAAGAAATAATATAAATTAAAATACTAATTATATGTCATGCTCACGAGAAATTAATTTTACATTAATTCAATATTACAAATTAATTAAATAATAATAATTTTTATTCATAAAAATTAAGAGTACAAAAATAGATCAATTACAATAAACTATACAATTTTATTGGTTGGCTCTTACGTCAGCTTGATAAATTTGCAGCTTTTGCCATGCTAAGTATAGGTATACTTGTGTTATGGGCGTCAGCCACGGCCTCTCCACGGACCTGCGCCTTACTATGGTGATACCTATAACGAAATAATAAAATTAAAAAAAAATTTCAATAATTTTAATTCATGTAAATATCTAAAATCTAGCTATCATTATAATTTTTCTTTTGTTTGCTTTTGTTTTTTATTAGTAATGATATGCAAACAAAAGAAAAATTAAACATTTAACAAAATTAAACAGGGTACCGGATTACTGGACAGGTTGATGTGCTGAAGTGCCAGATTAACAAGACTACTGTATATAGCGTATTTACCTTATTGGAAGATAGATAACCATAGGAAGTTGTCAAGTTAAATGCCTTTAAGTCCTAATTAGACATACGCAGTTCCACACAACAAGAAATAACCATTTATTTCTTGTTGTATTTGCTGCTAGATTAAAAGGCTTCAACACAATCTCGGCTTGCTTTCGGGCCCCATCACCGAAAAATGGCAGGCTATGTGTGTTGCTGCGACATACCAACCACCACAAAAACTATTGTGGTTACAAAGTGATCTCTAGAGTTTGGAATGGGGTGTGCAATTTTTGTAATTACGGTGCCGAAAGTTAAATTTTGACCTATGTAGCTAGATTGTTTAACCTTTTGATCGCCACAAACGATTTTTCTCGTCACACAATTTCTCATAGAGTCGCGTGGCGGAAATTATAATAGACGTACTTAACTACCTAACTCTGCCCCAATCTACAGTTCTCACTAACATGATCTCGTGATGACCATGATCCCCAATCCCTGAAGTTACAACATGAAGTAAGAAGAAGCGTGGCGGTCAAAGGGTCAATGATTATCTGTCCCTCCACCCATCGCTCGTTGTCATAGAATTTGAAACATGTGTCCTTTATGTTACCAGGTGCGCGCCATCCGTAAGAAGATGTGCGAGATCATCACCCGTGACGTCACCAACTCTGAGCTCCGTGAGGTTGTCAACAAGCTTATCCCTGACTCCATCGCCAAGGATATCGAGAAGGCCTGCCACGGCATCTACCCTCTCAGGGATGTCTGCATCAGGAAGGTAAGACAATTTGTTGCCATAGGCTCATCAGAGTTTCTATTTTTTATCAAATATTAAAATCGAAAATGATTGTCATATTGGTGTCGATTCGGTTTTCACGATTAAACTTATTTGACAGGATTAATTAAACTTAAGTGCTCTGTCTTTTTCTTTCTATATCGAAAAGACAAGCTTAAGTTTAGTTCTGTCAAATAAGTTTAATCATAAACACCGAATCGACACCACTGTAGTCGTTATGACATCGCATCGTTTTAGTTAGTAATTGTTATCCTGAAAAGTTTTCAAATTTTATGGCCTTTTATTGTTTTGAGCACTTTTTTTTAAATCAATCTTAGATGGTTGGCAGTCCAAAACTGCATTTCACTAGAAACTTTCTGCCTCGCACAACCAAACTGTGGAATAAATTGTCGCCTGCGGTATTTCCGGACCAATACGACATTCAAACCTTCAAGAAAAGAGCATACTCCCATATCAAAGGCCGGCAACGCACTTGTGACTCCTCTGGTGTTGCGGGTGTCTATGGGCGGCGGTAATCGCTTACCATCAGGTGATCCGTCTGCTCGTTTGCCACCGCTGCCATAAAAAAAAAATCTTAGTGTAAAAGGGGCATACTCTTGTCAGGTAATTGTTACTGGAACAGGACCTAAATAGAGGTTTTTAAAAAGGCTTTATTATTGTTCCTATCTTATTATAGGCTTTATTTCTATGATGACACACCTAGCTCGCAATGACACATACATGATGAAAATTCATGTTCCCTTTTGATTTACTTCTGAAGAACTTACCAGCCTTCCTTTCTTACCACGATATCACCTGTCATACTGACATACATATTGTGTCTTCATCAGGTCAAGGTGCTGAAGAGGCCGCGTTTCGAGATCTCCAAGTTGATGGAGTTGCACGGAGAAGGTGGTGGTGGCAAGCGTGGCGAGGCTGGTGACAAGGCAGAGCGGCCTGAGGGTTACGAGCCGCCCGTGCAAGAGAGCGTCTGAATATAACATTAATAAATACTTATAAAAATCATTTGTGGTGTTTTTATTTTTGGTTATGTACCTAAATTACTTTGATTATTTACTGTCTAGATAGAGCGTCACCCTGTAATCACTGCGACAAAACCGGCCAACTTTTTCAAGCTTTTGTGTGTAACAACCATGTGATAGTCACGTGACAGCTTTGTCTTACGCTCGCGTCATGTCGTTTACAAATCGATCAGCTGGCGAATCAAGTTTGTATGAAAAGTCCGATAATTTCTTTGCGATTTCAACAAAGTTGTAGAACAAAAGTTGTAAGCCAACCTTGTATTATCACACCTTTCTGATACACCCTGTATAAATAAGTTGCCAACAAATATACAAATACAAAAAATAACGTCTACAAATAGTAATAAATAACGTCTAATTATATTTTTGGGATCTCGGTGTAATTTCTAAGGGAATTCGATATAGTTTCAGGACAAAATGTAGGCTATGTCCACTTTCCAATATCATTTTAGGATTAATAGGTACCTGTGTAGATTTCTTATACTTTTCAACCGACTTTAAAAAAAGGTGTCCATTATTCCAGCGGAATGTTGTAGCTAAGAAGAATGTGAGTATAATAGGGAATTAGAGCATCATTAGGACTAATTGTGCGCCAGCAGCGGAATTTGTGCGTCTTATAATTTCGGAGATATTCATTAAAAACCGATTCCGCCAGGGTCACGTTCCCCCAGCGGCATGATTTGGAAAAAGACGGTCTAGCTCATAACAAAGTACATGACTGAGTAGCTTTCGTCGTGTTATAAATGTGCGCAAATAGCGGAATTTGTGCATCTTACGGTTTTCGAATTATTCAAGATTCCGCTGCAGTAACGTTTTTGGGTTTTCTGTATCTCGAAAACGGCTGATAGAAGAAATTTCGAAAAAAAACCACTAGTAGACCTTAATTTGTGCGTAATTTGAGCAATGTTAGTTTTTTGAAAATTATGATATTTTTTTAGTAATTAATTTGTTTAGAAAATCAGGAAATTCTGATTTACAAGGAAACGAGTGAAGTTGCAATCGAATAAAGAGCATTCAAATATTCCTCTAGTAGACCCTAATAATATCTGCAATTGTGAATTGTATTATCCAGTCAATTAGTGAGATATACCATTTAATTACGAAATTAATTTAGCGAAATTTTAAAGATTGAATTTAGTGCTCCCATAAGACTATAAAACATGAAATTCTACATAAAATTAGAGCGTCCTGCTAGCAAGCTTTCCTGTAAGTTTCAGCTTTGAATAACGTCGATTTAAAAAGATTTACCCAAAAGAAGAAAGAACGAACATTTTCCCTATAACCCGACCAAATTAGAATGTATACGCGAAAGCGGCCGCGCCATACAAAAGGATAACCTTCTTAAATGAAAGGTATATTGAAGGAAGCTTTGTAAGTACAGTTGCGTGCAAATGTTTTATTGACGATTGTTTTCTTAGTACCTACGTGCTCGTATAGCGGCCGGGACGAAGTTATTATAAAAGATACTTGTAATAAGATTTCTAGATAGTAAGTATCTTATCTAAGTCTTGCCGCCAAACATAAATGTTAACAGCACGGATGTGTTCCGGCATGAAGATAGCCAGTTCCCCATTGCGTTGGGGATTCTTTGGTAAGCCCGCTTCCATCATCGGCGTCATTATTACTCAGGTGAGATGATGCCAAGGGCTAAAAACAGAGGATTAAAAAAAATCAACATTAAGTATTGTTTAATTTGTAGCATACTGATTAATAGTTCGAGAAGGTTAAAATAAAAATTAAAAAGAAGAATGAAACAATGAAGAGTTCTGAGAGAAGAAAGAAGAGATCTGCTAAAATCTGCCACACTATGTGGAACCCTGATATTATGTATAATTATGTATATGGTTCACCTACATTAAATTAATAAACGGGAAATTCCCGTACTACTTTGCATGAAACAAAAGTTGCTAGCTCAGAACCTAATTAAAATTATTTTCTAGTTAGCAAGTCATAAAAAAAATATATAACTTTTCTATTGCTATTTAAAAAAGGATTTCCTTGAAAAGTGCCAAAAACTTTTTTAAATCGTCAGCTTATTCTGCCTGAGTTAAAATTTAGTAGCCAAATCTGCCCAAATGGCAGAAATCTGCCACATGGACGGGTGCACATCTGGACGGGTTTCAAAAACACGGGAAATCGCGCGACGGGGGGAGCTCATTACCTGTACCCGTGCCCCGGGCCCCGGGGGCTACCTGTGTGAGAAGCGCAGCTCAGTTCAAAGCGATAAAATAAACACTTTGATCAGAAATTAACAAAGCATTGATTTGATTATATCAACTTGCGAGAAATATACCTCAACACATAGAGGTAATAAAGTACTAATTACTTCTATGCTATTCTATGGTATGGTATTTGTTCTATGGTACTAGGTAGAAAAAAAAATTGACGATTTAAAAGCATGTGCAAAGCATCTACTTAAACATTTTGAGTTTTATGCCGATACATCAAAAAGTTTGTTGTTCAAATTGTCGATGTTACCAGATTTTAGTTAATTTAAATACGACGTCAAATAATAAAACATATATTAACATCATATCATATATTTTTCTGCTTAATTGTCCAATTAGTTCTGGTTGTATGCTACCAATTTAGGAAGGTTATCCTTTTGTATGGCGCGGCCGCTTTCTCGTATACATTCTAATTTGGTCGGGTTATAGGGAAAATGTTCGTTCTTTCTTCTTTTGGGTAAATCTTTTTAAATCGACGTTATTCAAAGCTGAAACTTACAGGAAAGCTTGCTAGCAGGACGCTCTAATTTTATGTAGAATTTCATGTTTTATAGTCTTATGGGAGCACTAAATTCAATCTTTAAAATTTCGCTAAATTAATTTCGTAATTAAATGGTATATCTCACTAATTGACTGGATAATACAATTCACAATTGCAGATATTGTTAGGGTCTACTAGAGGAATATTTGAGTGCTCTTTATTCGATTGCAACTTCACTCGTTTCCTTGTAAATCAGAATTTCCTGATTTTCTAAACAAATTAATTACTAAAAAAATATCATAATTTTCAAAAAACTAACATTGCTCAAATTACGCACAAATTAAGGTCTACTAGTGGTTTTTTTTCGAAATTTCTTCTATCAGCCGTTTTCGAGATACAGAAAACCCAAAAACGTTACTGCAGCGGAATCTTGAATAATTCGAAAACCGTAAGATGCACAAATTCCGCTATTTGCGCACATTTATAACACGACGAAAGCTACTCAGTCATGTACTTTGTTATGAGCTAGACCGTCTTTTTCCAAATCATGCCGCTGGGGGAACGTGACCCTGGCGGAATCGGTTTTTAATGAATATCTCCGAAATTATAAGACGCACAAATTCCGCTGCTGGCGCACAATTAGTCCTAATGATGCTCTAATTCCCTATTATACTCACATTCTTCTTAGCTACAACATTCCGCTGGAATAATGGACACCTTTTTTTGTGTCCAGAATTTGTGCGTCTTATAATTTCGGAGATATTCATTAAAAACCGATTCCGCCAGGGTCACGTTCCCCCAGCGGCATGATTTGGAAAAAGACGGTCTAGCTCATAACAAAGTACATGACTGAGTAGCTTTCGTCGTGTTATAAATGTGCGCAAATAGCGGAATTTGTGCATCTTACGGTTTTCGAATTATTCAAGATTCCGCTGCAGTAACGTTTTTGGGTTTTCTGTATCTCGAAAACGGCTGATAGAAGAAATTTCGAAAAAAAACCACTAGTAGACCTTAATTTGTGCGTAATTTGAGCAATGTTAGTTTTTTGAAAATTATGATATTTTTTTAGTAATTAATTTGTTTAGAAAATCAGGAAATTCTGATTTACAAGGAAACGAGTGAAGTTGCAATCGAATAAAGAGCACTCAAATATTCCTCTAGTAGACCCTAACAATATCTGCAATTGTGAATTGTATTATCCAGTCAATTAGTGAGATATACCATTTAATTACGAAATTAATTTAGCGAAATTTTAAAGATTGAATTTAGTGCTCCCATAAGACTATAAAACATGAAATTCTACATAAAATTAGAGCGTCCTGCTAGCAAGCTTTCCTGTAAGTTTCAGCTTTGAATAACGTCGATTTAAAAAGATTTACCCAAAAGAAGAAAGAACGAACATTTTCCCTATAACCCGACCAAATTAGAATGTATACGAGAAAGCGGCCGCGCCATACAAAAGGATAACCTTCCTAAATTGGTAGCATACAACCAGAACTAATTGGACAATTAAGCAGAAAAATATATGATATGATGTTAATATATGTTTTATTATTTGACGTCGTATTTAAATTAACTAAAATCTGGTAACATCGACAATTTGAACAACAAACTTTTTGATGTATCGGCATAAAACTCAAAATGTTTAAGTAGATGCTTTGCACATGCTTTTAAATCGTCAATTTTTTTTTCTACCTAGTACCATAGAACAAATACCATACCATAGAATAGCATAGAAGTAATTAGTACTTTATTACCTCTATGTGTTGAGGTATATTTCTCGCAAGTTGATATAATCAAATCAATGCTTTGTTAATTTCTGATCAAAGTGTTTATTTTATCGCTTTGAACTGAGCTGCGCTTCTCACACAGGTAGCCCCCGGGGCCCGGGGCACGGGTACAGGTAATGAGCTCCCCCCGTCGCGCGATTTCCCGTGTTTTTGAAACCCGTCCAGATGTGCACCCGTCCATGTGGCAGATTTCTGCCATTTGGGCAGATTTGGCTACTAAATTTTAACTCAGGCAGAATAAGCTGACGATTTAAAAAAGTTTTTGGCACTTTTCAAGGAAATCCTTTTTTAAATAGCAATAGAAAAGTTATATATTTTTTTTATGACTTGCTAACTAGAAAATAATTTTAATTAGGTTCTGAGCTAGCAACTTTTGTTTCATGCAAAGTAGTACGGGAATTTCCCGTTTATTAATTTAATGTAGGTGAACCATATACATAATTATACATAATATCAGGGTTCCACATAGTGTGGCAGATTTTAGCAGATCTCTTCTTTCTTCTCTCAGAACTCTTCATTGTTTCATTCTTCTTTTTAATTTTTATTTTAACCTTCTCGAACTATTAATCAGTATGCTACAAATTAAACAATACTTAATGTTGATTTTTTTTAATCCTCTGTTTTTAGCCCTTGGCATCATCTCACCTGAGTAATAATGACGCCGATGATGGAAGCGGGCTTACCAAAGAATCCCCAACGCAATGGGGAACTGGCTATCTTCATGCCGGAACACATCCGTGCTGTTAACATTTATGTTTGGCGGCAAGACTTAGATAAGATACTTACTATCTAGAAATCTTATTACAAGTATCTTTTATAATAACTTCGTCCCGGCCGCTATACGAGCACGTAGGTACTAAGAAAACAATCGTCAATAAAACATTTGCACGCAACTGTACTTACAAAGCTTCCTTCAATATACCTTTCATTTAAGAAGGTTATCCTTTTGTATGGCGCGGCCGCTTTCGCGTATACATTCTAATTTGGTCGGGTTATAGGGAAAATGTTCGTTCTTTCTTCTTTTGGGTAAATCTTTTTAAATCGACGTTATTCAAAGCTGAAACTTACAGGAAAGCTTGCTAGCAGGACGCTCTAATTTTATGTAGAATTTCATGTTTTATAGTCTTATGGGAGCACTAAATTCAATCTTTAAAATTTCGCTAAATTAATTTCGTAATTAAATGGTATATCTCACTAATTGACTGGATAATACAATTCACAATTGCAGATATTATTAGGGTCTACTAGAGGAATATTTGAATGCTCTTTATTCGATTGCAACTTCACTCGTTTCCTTGTAAATCAGAATTTCCTGATTTTCTAAACAAATTAATTACTAAAAAAATATCATAATTTTCAAAAAACTAACATTGCTCAAATTACGCACAAATTAAGGTCTACTAGTGGTTTTTTTTCGAAATTTCTTCTATCAGCCGTTTTCGAGATACAGAAAACCCAAAAACGTTACTGCAGCGGAATCTTGAATAATTCGAAAACCGTAAGATGCACAAATTCCGCTATTTGCGCACATTTATAACACGACGAAAGCTACTCAGTCATGTACTTTGTTATGAGCTAGACCGTCTTTTTCCAAATCATGCCGCTGGGGGAACGTGACCCTGGCGGAATCGGTTTTTAATGAATATCTCCGAAATTATAAGACGCACAAATTCCGCTGCTGGCGCACAATTAGTCCTAATGATGCTCTAATTCCCTATTATACTCACATTCTTCTTAGCTACAACATTCCGCTGGAATAATGGACACTAAAAAAAGGAGGAGGTTCTCAATTCGTCGGAATCTTTTTTTTATTTTTATGTATGTTCACCGATTACTCGAAGACGCCTGAACCGATTTCGAAAATTCTTTTTTTGTTTGAAAGGGTATACTTCACAGGTGGTCCCATATAAATTTTATCGAAATCGATTCAGCGGTTTAGAGAAAATCAACAAAACATAGCAAAATTGGAGTTGTTGCAATTGAAGTCTGTTGTTTTTAACGTATTCAGCGTGGTCATTATTATTTAAAAATCCTTAATTAGTGGATTATCATCCTTATCATCTAACCTGATGGTAAGTGATGATGATGACGAAGATGGAAGCGGGCTTACAAAGATTCCCCAACGCAATGAGGAACTGGCTATCTTATTTCCACTCCATGCCGGAACGGAACACATCAATGCTGTTAACATTGATGTTTGGCGGCAAGACTTAGATAAGATGGTGGTAGCTAGCCAGGCGGGGTCAGAAAATGCCCTACCACCAACCAAACAGAGTCCTACAAGTTGGACCCCGCCGGGAATCGAACCCGCGACCTCCTGATGTGAAGCGAACGGACTAACTACTAGGCCACGGAGGCGGTTAAATAATAATTTTGAAACTTAACAATTTTCCTTGAAACTTTGAATCTACATATTTGCAACGCAAAGACACTTTTGGAATTTCCCCAATACAGTGTTGGTCAAGTAGAAAGCCGCTAAAAATTAGGTAAGCGGTTCAGATTTCGTCAAAATGTAGGCAAATTAATTGTTTGCATATATTAAAATAGCATAGCACGGATATGTAGTGTTGTGACATAACATTACCTACGCACTTGCTCGTAATCGAGTAAACTGGTTTGGGGGTAGTGATGTGCAATGGATTTGTCGATGGTCTGTGCGGAAAGAATCTTGAAAGGATTTGAGAGTGCAGCATTAATTGCCGTTATTTGACCACATTATTATAATGACTGAATGATAAAAAGTCAAGCATTTTTACTGTCTCAAAGACAATTCGCAAAGAATTTTCATTTTCATGAGTAGAATATTTACAGACACTTTATTACTCTGTAGTTCTAAAATAAACACGTTAATTAATACTTGATATAAAAAATATATATATAATAAAAATTTATTTTTAGTTATTTTTTCATAATAATAAAAAAAAGTTTTATCCGATGCGGGGCAGTGGTCCATTACACTTATGAAATATATTGATCAAATTCCAAAAAGAATCTTCATTTAAAAAAAGGTTATCACCGAAAAAAGTTTTTATCGATACTCACACCGCGATCGTCCCATCACTACCGCGTAGTGAAGCACAACCACTTTCACTAGCTGCCCTGCGCCCGCGACTCTGTTTCCTACTGTTCCATATGTAACAAAACCATTATCACAACTACAATACAACTACAACTACAATAATCGTAGTACACAGCTATTTTTATTGTTTGAATTCTTGTAATTTATTGTAACCGCCAACGTGGTGGCAAGTCCGCTCGCTTCACATCAAGAGGTCGCGGGTTCGATTACCGGCGGGGCCCAACGTAGTACCACTCGGTGTGGTTAGTGGCAGGACATTCTTAAGAGTCTGCCTGGCTAGCTACTCGTACCACCATCATATCTAAGTCTTGCCGGCAAACATCAATGTCGATAGCATTAATGTGTGTTCCGCATTGCGTTGGGGAATCTTGGTAAGCCCGCTTCCATTTTCGGTATTATCATAGCTTACCACCAGATGATGCCAAGATGATACCAACTGAGCATAAAAATAGGGAAGAGATGCCTGCAACAAAAATAAATAATGAGCTGAAATTCAATTTTTAAACGGTCATAAGCTGGATTTGGGTTTGACTGTTAGTGGCATTTATCTCGACCGTTTCTGTACTTCGCAAAACACGTTAAGCCATTGGTGCCGGCTGCTACGAGTATCACTAGATGGCAGTCGTTAAGCCATGTCTGAGGCCTTATAGGCGGCTTGAAAACTTCTGACACTGGGGTTGGCCACTAGCCCCACAACTTCTACCAATCCGGACTTGGCCCACGTGGGTGGAGTATGGCGTTTCGAGGTATGGAAAGAGACCCATGTCCCTGAAGTTCAGACGATATGGATTGCACATGGTGTTGAAAAAGATAAAAGTATAGATATAAACGTACCTATACTTAACCTCCTCCGACAGTACTTCGACGCACTTAATGGGTTTTTATATACGTATAATTGACCACGCTGAATACGTTAAAAACAACCGACTTCAATCGCAACAACTCCGATTTTGCTATGTTTTTGTTGATTTTCTCAAAAACCGCTGAATCGATTTCGATAAAATTTATATGGGACCACCTGTATACCCTTTTAAACAAAAAAAGAATTTTCCAAATCGGTTCAGGCGTCTTCGAGTAATCGGTGAACATACATAAAAAAAAATAAGATTCCGACGAATTGAGAACCTCCTCCTTTTTTTGAAATCGGTTAAAAATGTACATTTTGTTTGTCCTTTATGTAACACTTTTTGTGTCTACTTCCAATGCATTGTAATATTTTTTATTTAAAAGATCGCCAGGGAAAGCGCCACGGAAAATGTCCCCTATAGGGGACGCGAGGACCGAGGAGGTTAAAAGCGTTAAGCCCAAACGTCTTGTTTCATATTATGTTTATATAAATGTCACTCACACGGTTAACTATAGTTAGTACGCACAGGATCAATAGATCATTATCTCACCTGTTGGTAAGTGATGAAGAGGCGGAAAGATGGGAGCTGTCTTACCAAGATTCCCAATTCTATGGGTGACTGGTGAGTCACTAAGTATATTATGAATAATAATACATACTTAGGTAATATTAAATATTATAATTATACATATCCGGGATACATCACATCACACACAGTAATTTGGCCCCAAATAAGTATCCCCTGTATTATGGAGACTTACATAAATACATACATAGGCACTCGTATATGGATATTACAGGATGTTAAAAAAAGTGCGCTTGCTACTCAGAGTCAATTATAGAATACAGGTAAAATATTGAAAGAATACGATCTACAACTTTTATCAGTTTTCCATTCAAATTCTTGATTCACTAGTACGATTTAGTATGGAAATCGGAAAAAAAATATACTTTTTCAATAGTTTAGTCTGATTCACCCCTAAACATTTCAAACGCACTTTTTAAATATAATACACTTAAACACTTACTTAGGAAACAAATCTGCTCTATACAGAAATGTTTGCCCTAGGTAGAAATCGAACCTACGATCCTCGGACCAGTACGTTAAGAGCCCTACTACTTAGCCACCGATTGTAAACATATCGCCAAAAAGTCTTAGAGATAAGACAGTTGGTATCTAAACAGTGCTTGTGGAAATGACCTACCAAGCGAAGTCGTTTAGAACTTGAATTTGAACCCCAACGAGAATCGAACCCGCGACCTTCTTTTATGTGAGTAGGTAGTCTAACCACTACGCCATGGAGGCAACGTCTATGTCTATAGCGAATTCGATTCCGGGTCAGGCAAGTCTTGTATTTACTCACGAGGGCTCTGGCATTTATTTACTTATCATCTGTTATGCGATTTGTATAATCGGTGGAATATACGAGTCCGAATTGCGCGCGTTTTTGATGCGGTAGTGGCCCACTACGACCGCACTGCACGGCTGTATTCGTGTTCTTAGAAGTTTAGGACCAATAGACACTGCTTTTGGTCCAAGATTCAATCGTTAATGGCTTTGGGTTTTTCGAAAATTTTATATTTTATTTGTAACTATTTTTGTTTTCAATGTTATACAGAGCGCAACGGCTTTGTATTTATAAAATCGAAACATTTTTGTGAAAATTTAAACATGAAAACGAATGTGTCTTTTTTCCTACTAATGATCAGAAACATTTACATTTTTGGGCTACGACACTGTTTGTTGAAAGGGAGCTTAAAATTTTTGTTCAAAGACAT
This sequence comes from Coleophora deauratella, assembly GCA_958295455.1. NCBI lineage: Eukaryota > Metazoa > Arthropoda > Insecta > Lepidoptera > Coleophoridae > Coleophora > Coleophora deauratella. The sequence goes on along the minus strand of OY282414.1, from coordinate 3,702,986 downwards.
TGAAATACTGAAATTGCAAAACAAATTCGGAAGTTTCTGCCCTCATAAGAAAAAGACCGAAAATTATAATATACGGAAACTTCTACTTTGCGGCCTACTTTCTAATGAGAGCAGATTTGTACTCGACACAGACTGCGTACTACTTCAAGACTTCCGCGGCATAAAGCCCACAATACCTGCCTGTGTGTTTCCACCGCCGTTACAGGCCCAAGCGCGTTACGTGAACGCGCGGCACTGCAGTGAAAGTTCGCGCGCGGCGCAGTACACTTGCGCGAGTGTTAAAAAATGATTTGATTGTTCTTTTTTTTTACAAGTGTCAAAGGTGCAGGCAAAGGAGTTTCCCTTTATTTTGCGTGAGTTCTATTTGTTTTGATTTTTTTTTGGTAAAACTTTTTTAACTTATGTCGGAAAGCGGACCCTGGTTCTAGCCGGGGTAACGCCAGGTACAAGAAGAAAACATATTTTTTGAAATAATTGTTTGGCTTATAGAATTTTTACTTACTAAAATTATATGCATTTCACAAAATATTATTTTGTTTAATTATCTAAAAGTTAAGAGTACGCGGACCATCATAAACTTATTCGTAGTCTATAGTAATATAATTATATTTTAAAAACAAAATACAAGCAGTTTCAAATTTTATTAAATTTAAAATAGACTATACAAAAAAATGCATTTTCTTCCGGCCATAAGTTTCCTATCTGTCCTGTAGTTTTCTAGAAATATAACGAAATATAATGATTGGGAACAGGGAAGGAAGATGTTGATATACAGATATTATACATATAAGTAGATGAAAAGTCTGTAATATTTGAAATGATATAAAAAATATTATTATTATTATATGAAAAATAAATAACGATCGAGAGCTGTAATATTTTCTTATTTTTCTCTTTTTCTATGTCACCGATATAAAAGTTTAGGTTCGTTAACAATCGTCCCCACTGCAGGGGCACGGTTCTCTTCCCATAACTCGGGAAGGTTAGGGCATCTCCACACATGGGGGGAGGGGTTAAGTCCGAAATGGTGGAGGTCTTGGGCCTAGTGGCTAACCCTAGTGTCAAAAGTTTTTCTAAACAAACAATTGCATTACCAATGCAGTTACCAAACACAACAGAAGAATCTGCCGCTGCCAGCCTACGAAAACCACGATTTCTCATTTCGAAACTCGGTTACGTTAAGTTAAACCACTCTTGTGATGTTGAAACTTTAGCCAAATATTGATGAGACGAATATAACGTATAGTTAAATCTAACGTTTTCATATGTCGACATGCCTGTCTTTCTTGACGACATTGCTAAATCAAATCGAATTTCAAATTGGCAAAGATATAAGCTTTTTGAGAAACATGTTTCTCAAAATACATAATTCACATACATGAGAAACATACAGGGTGTAAGGGACAGATTTCCGAAAACTTTAAGGGCTTGCTCAGTAGATGAAACTGAACTAATGTTAACTGATGTTAACTTGTTTATGTTTGTTTTGTGTTTATTGTCTAACTTTGCTTGTTTCTCTTTTTTTCCTTGTTGTAATTTGTTTTGTGTTGTTTACTGTCTGTTAAATAAATGTATCTCTGTCTCTCTCTATCTCTCTCTAACAGCTTTCCACAAGAATTTTTTTCAGGAAACGAAAAAAAAATCGGCTTCTCCATACAAAATTATAAACTTGATTGGACAGTTGATACTGAGCAAGCCCTTAAAGTTTTCGGAAACCTGTCCCTAACACCCTGTATAATAATATGAGACAAATCACATAAGTACACGGATTACACGGTCGTCTGTCTTCAAATAAGAACATGCCGTGCTAGGGGTCGTCCATTAATCACGTGATGCTTTATAGCCAATTGTTAACCTATCCCCTCGCCGGTGGTGGTACCTATGTGGTGAGGTTTTAGACTAGGTTGTCATATTTCGTGATTTTTTTTCCGAACCCCCTCCGCCTTTTGAGCCTCACGTGGTTAATGGACGACCCCCTACGACAACCAGATACTGATACACGAAAAGCGTCGGTGGTTTTACGTAGTGACCCATCAGTTACCCCACCTAACCAGAGGTTCAAATCCCGGCCAATATACCAATGTCATTTGCGAAAATTGCGTACATTACATAGTGAATCGCTTAACAGTTGAAGGATATAGGTACGTCGTGAGGAAGCCTGCACATTTGATTACTACGTCGATAAGTTAGTCAGTTTTTGTTTAAATCTTTTTTCGCGAATTCCCTATAAGTAGATTCCTTAGATAAAGATGTTCACTTTTCTGATTAGAAGCCACAGTTTCAAATCTAAATGCCTTACACGTGACCGCGGGTAAAGCTAAGTGCAACACCAGGACATCGCCGTCTGTACCTTGGAAATAGACGCTTAATTGTGCAACAAGATAGGAAGGACAGTTCAAATAAATAATAATAATATCCAGGACAAAGCACAATATCGGATCAGTTTTAACCACTGAGCCACCGAGTCAGTGAAGTAGTTTCTGCTGATTTCATTCGATGCGGAAGCGAATTTAACTTATCTACTTTAAGTAGAATAGAATAGAATAGAATAGAAAAATGTTTATTCAGAAAAATACACACACAGAAAATATGGAAACACAAATAAGAACAGCAGTTTTAAAGTACATAACATAGTAAAAAAAAAAAAAAGTTGAAAAAAGAGAAATAAAAATTACATCAGTAAAATTAATTCTAATATACTATCTTACGACTAAAATTACATTGACTACATCTATGATATTTAAAATACAAATTCTGTGTGTGATTTATTGAAACGGCCCCGACTCAGCATAATGCTGCAGGTAGGGGTGCCAACCTACAGCGCTGTTATTCTGTCGGCACCGAAAAAAAAAGAAGTGTCGCACGCACTGTCGCAGAGCAAAACAAAACAAAATTTATATACAATATTAAGAAATTAATTAGAATTAAATATTCAGTTATTCAGTTACTGATTTACCAAAACACAGAGTTTATTTTATTTAATAAACATGATATTGGATAATAATTTAAAAGTCTAAAAATTGGTATTAGCTCATAAGATAGATAGTGAACATTTTTTGAAAAAGAAGAGTTACCTAATAAAAATAAAAAGTACAAAAGCAATGGAAAGAAATTACAAAAAAAAAAATAATAATAATAATAATCATAGTATGTTTCTAGAGGTTGGAATATATTTTGAAATTTGATAGTCCTATTTACGTCACTGAATTGGTGCTGATCTGCCACAAGAAGGGAGATTAGGTACGAAGCCCAATCCAAGCGATTTTTGATTAGCTAAAAGAAATTCTCGATACTTTAATTTAAAATGAAGTTTGGATGTCAAATTACGTATGGGTGGGGGAAGATCGTTCCAGCATTTAGACGCCGCATACCTAAAACTACCTCTAAATGCCGTGGTTCTATGCTGAGGTCCAATAATTTGCCAAGAGATCATTCTTGGGGAATATCTATGGTTAGAGTATCGCCAGGTAAGTTTTTTGAATAAATAAATAGGTTCTTTGGTTTTGATGATGTCAAATAATAAACAAGAATAATATAATTTTAACCGTCCCTCCATTTTCAAAATGTTAGATCCATTCAGATACGGCGTCACATGTGTTCTGGGTGGGATAGTGAAACAGTAGCGTGCACATGCGTTTTGTACCCGCTGTATCTGACGGAGTGAACATTTAAGTAGACAGGGACCGTAAACAGATAAACCATAATTTAGTTTAGAAAGCACAAGGCTTTCCACTAGTGTGATGCGCAGGTCATGACTAATAAAAGGTCTTATTCGATAGAGGATTTTGAGACGGTACATACAATTTCTAAGAAGCTCAGTGACATAGGCTTTGAACTGAAGACGGCTGTCCAACAGTAGCCCGAGATTTCGCGCAACTTCCACTTGAGGTATCTGCTCACGATCTATTGTAATGTTAGGGTTCAGGGCTTTGATCATACTTATTTGCTTTACCGTGCCCAGGACCATTATTTTGGATTTAGAAGCATTTAAAACAAGAGAGTTAGAACAAGCCCATCTATGAATGCGGTCTAAGTCCTCATTTATTAACCGGATAGCAGTAGCACCGTCCCTGGGATCAAATGATATATAAATTTGCAAATCATCTGCATATAAGTGGAATTTGCAGTTACGAATACATTTAACAATGTCGGCACTGTATAAAATAAACAGTAATGGTCCCAAGATAGATCCCTGGGGGACACCACGATCAACAGGACGTACAAGAGAAGTAAGCTTAGTTCCATCAGGTTTATCTATAACAACACTTTGTCCTCTTCCGCTCAGATAGCTGTTGAACCATTTAATAGCATTCACGTCGAAACCATAATAAGATAATTTAGAGAGTAACATTGGGATGTTAATGCAGTCAAATGCACGAGAAAAGTCAAGCAAAGCAAGTATCGTGCCTTGTCCAGCGTCTTGGGCTGCGAGTACATTGTCTACAACATCAAGTAACGCCGTTGTCGTACTATGGCCTTTTCTAAAACCGGATTGGTTTTCTGGGAAGATGCTATTTTTGTTACAAGTATTTCAATTTATACTGTAAATCAACTGAATATTTTCTATTTCCTCTTATAATAACTAACTATTATACTTTATAGAATGGGTGTTAACGTGTTAAGTGATAAAAACACCTTATTATTTGTATTTATTATTTTAAAACAATACAAGATATACTATAAATACACTTCCCGAAACGTTGAGTGTACAAGTTCCGAGTGGTAGGAACTTTGTACTAGGTAGAATAATATGACGATTTAAAAGTATGTGTAAAGCATCTACTTAAATAAAAAAGATTTTTGATTTTGATTTTTGATTTTGATAATAAATAAATAACCGTGGGAGAGCCATGCTTCGGCACGAATGGGCCGGCTCGATCGGAGTGATACCAAGGCCTCACAGAAAATCGGCGTGAAGCAACGCTTGCGTTGTGTTTCGCCGAGTGAGTGAGGGTACCGGAGGCCCAACCTCCCCCCCCAATTACCCATCCCCCCATCCCATTTCAAAGGTCAGCAACGCACTTGTGACTCCTCTGGTGTTCCGGGTGTCTATGGGCGGCGGTAATCGCTTACCATGATCCGTCTGCTCGTTTGCCACCTATCACATATTAAAAAAAATGGAAAAAGAATCGTTAACAACCTGTATCGTCTCCACAGCATGGGCACGGGGGCCAAGTCCTAGATAACTGTCGTTAAGCCATATCGGAGGCCTTATATGTAGGCGGCTTGAAAACTTCTGACACTGGGGTTGGCCACTAGCCCCACAACCTCCACCAATCCGGACTTGGAAAGAGAATAATACATGACATAAGATATACAGCGTGTTAAATAAAGTGCGTTTGAGATTTTATGGGGTTACGCAAAATCAAGCACAGAATAGAGGAAAAATATTGAAAAAATTCGATCTACTTACAACTTTTTTTCAGTTTTTCATACAAATTCTCGATACACTATTCAGATTTAGTATGAGAATCTAAAAAAATTTAAGAGCGGTTTTTTAAAATATTTTTCCTGTATTCTATACTTGATTCTGAGTATTCAAACGCACTTTTTTAACCTCTGTAGATTTGAAATGTTCTAACTAAAGTATACCGATAGTTAAACGAGTGCTACACGGTCGCCAACAAGCACCCCAACCAAGGTGACATTCATTGTTTCCAACCATGTAGACCAGTGTTTTTCAACCTGGGGGTCGCGACCCCCCGGGGACATTCATATAATAACTAAATCATTTTCTAATCGAAGAAAATTATGCGCCAATATAAACGTAGTCTTTCAAATCAATAACATTGTGTATGTTTATGGCTCTAGGGGGGTCGCAAGAATGTTTTAACTAATAAAGAAGTCGGGTATTAAAAAAGGTTGAAAAACACTGATGTAGACCGTGCTTGGTGACCAAATTTCGTTGTCTACGCGGTTGGAAACAACGACTTATTCGTCAACTCGCTAGCCTTAAACTCGCTACACCTAGCGAGTTGGCACCTTCCAATTTTGCCTATTGTTTCCGTCGTCGACTCGCTAACAGTTATAAGTACAGTCAGATAAAAAAGGATTAAAGCCAAAAACTATACAAAACTATTTCCCGCGGCTTTGCCCGCGCTGGCTGATCCGGTTAAATAAGATACTATTAATTTGTCACCTTGGTTGGGGTGCTTGTTGGAGACCGTGTAGCACCCGCCTTAGACTGCCTTCATTAGATGCTGTCTGACTAGGCACTAAACCCACATTAGGTACATAGGAAATCTACATAGAATCTGCATGGTACGAACTCCTTAGTAACTAAACGAGATAGTTAGTTACATAAGCAGTCGCAGTACTGCCCTCGTAAGAGAAATGGCCGCAAAGTATACGAAAACTCTCTTTGTACTTTGAGCCTCCTTTCTTATGAGGGCAGAGTAATTCTTTCTGTTTACTTTATGGGGCTTTGCGAATGTTTTCAATATAGTCCTTTCCTGGTCCTCTCATTGCCTTGCGTAATTTAATAAAATGATTAGGTCCCAATGCGGTTCCTTCTCGGCAAGCCTATACAAGATTAGAAGATATACAGAATATAACAAAGTTGTTTAGTATTAGTTTAAAATTAATTATAAAGGTTCACCATATTCAATATAATACAAAACAGGATGTTAAATAAGTGCGTTAGAGATTTTTTTTACTCAGAATCAAGTGTAGAATATGGGGAAAATATTTTAAAAATTCCGATCTACAACTTTTTCTTCAGTTTTCCATGGTTTCCCATACTAAATCTGAATAGTGAATCAAGAATTTGTATGGGCAACCGAAAAAAAAGATCGGATTTTTTCAATATTTTTCCTGAATTCTGTGCTTGATTCTGATTAACCCCTTAAAATCTCAATCGCACTTCTTTTTTAACATTTGAATTGCATAGGGTAGGTACTTCTAAAATACCTGGAAAATCTTTAACTGACAATGAATTTTTTGTTTCTCATACCTATTTTTTTTTTTTTTATGGCAGAGGCGGCAAACGAGCAGACGGATCACCTGATGGTAAGCGATTACCGCCGCCCGTAGACACCCGCAACACCAGAGGAGTCACAAGTGCGTTGCCGACCTTACCTGGGCTTGATCAATTGATATGAGAATAAGCTTGCGTATAAGCTCCCTGTGGAAAGTTGTTTAGTTTCATCATTAGAGGCGTGATTTTTATTAAATTATTTAATTTTTGCAGGTATTTCATAAAAAGATTTCAGTACATACTTGCATTTTATCTATACAGGGTGTAACAGAAATGTGTAATAATACTTCAAGGTGGGCTTTTACCCATCAAACTGAACAACTTTTTTTCTACAACTTTGTTGAAATAGCAAAGTTTTCGGACTTTTCATACAAACTTGGTTCGCCAGCTGATCGATTTGTATGAAAAGTCCAAAAAAAATTTTGCTATTTGAACAAAGTTGTAGAACAAAAGTTGTTCAGTTTGATGGGTAAAAGCCAACGTTGAAGTATTATCACACCTTTGTGTTACACCCTGTATATTATTATTAAATTATCTTTAATTTAGTAAATCTTAAGCTATTATTTTTAAAATTCAATGCGTTTCACTTTTTTCGCAGATTTTAATATCGAGGAAGCCTTTAAGCCGCACTGAAAGACAGAAAATGGAGACTAAGGATATCAATATCATGTCTACAGACCAACTAGACGCCTACCAGTAAGTTTGTGGAACATCTATCTCTATGTCAAAAATCTATATGGTTGCCCTGGGTGGGGATCGAACCCACGACTCTCGGATCAGTAGACAGGAGCACTAACCACCGAGCCACCAAGTCAGTCAATTTTAATAGGTAGATAAAGTCAATACTGCTAGTTGGCGCAGACAAAAACTTGTGCCGCGCAGAATAAAATATCCAATATCACGAAGTCGCGAACACTGTTTCGGCCAAGCCGAGAATTTCGGCATTTCTTTGGCGAGAATTTCGGCGTTTCTTTGCCGAGAATTTCGGCGTTCTAGGCCCGATTTTTGCCGAGAAGGACTGGTGCCGAGACCGAGACCGAGATCTCGGTCGAGCCTTACTAACTGGTAGTCGGGGTGTCTACCTTGCTCCGGCTTCGTAGCTAGCTACAGTAAGTAATTATAAGGCAAAGTTTGTTGAAGTGCCCGCCCTGGGTCTATTTGGGTGGCAGCCAAACTAGGCCAAGTTAAGTAATTGATAAATCAATAGTTTGTTAACATGGCACTTGACAAGAGCGGTTAAAACATAGTATTCTATTATTAACGTACCACCGATCTATAACTAGAATCCATTAATAAAACCTTATTTGACTTTTTCGACTCCTATTTCGAGTTCTGGCGCTTGTGGCTTTCTATTTTCTCTAGCCATGATGAGTTCTGGCTTCAAACTCAAAATGATTTAGCACGCATGGACTAATTAAGCCGAGGCTCGTGGGTTCGATTCTCATCCAAGGCAAACATTTTTGATTTGAGCTTATTTACTCTGTGTCTGGGTATATGTATCTACCTATATTTGTATTATTAAAGCACATTTATCTATACTCATGGACAAAAAAATCGACTCAAAGTTTCATGCACGACTTTTGGAAAATTAACTCAATCAAGCAAAATAAAACTAAACCAAAAGTTCAAAAACTGTGTGTTTACTGTTTATGATTTTAGTTTGATGGTTTTCTAGTTTTTTGCTTTTAGTGTTTAGCAGTTTTGTAGACTGAGTTATTTTTTCAAAAGTCGAGCAACAAATCTTGAGTTGATTTTTTAGTCCACCAGTGTGTATGAGTCTATGATGACTGACTCGGTGGCTAAGTGGTTAGCGATCCTGACCTCTGATCCGAGAGTCGTGGGTTCGATGAGGGCAAACTTTTCTGTGATGAGCAGAATTGTTTGCTGTGAGTCTGGGTGTATTATATCTATATATGTATGTATTTAAAAAAGTATATGTGTATGTATATCAGTCTCTGGTTCCCAAGATACAGGGAATCCTAGTTTGGGGCCAGATGACCGTGTGTGATTTGTCCCAGATATTATATTATTATTATTATATTATATGATTCGGATAATACAGACAGTTCTAGCTTAGGGTTGGATAATCGTAACAAAATTGTCTCTAGATATACACAGACTTTTTATAATGACCCTTTCGGCCTTCGTTAATAGCCTAATATTAAAATAGTTATGAAAAAAGATAAGATTTTTGCAAATTAGATCTAACGTAAACATAATGACACGCGAAGCAGTAAATCACAAAACCTACTTTATTTTATTTTAATTTCATTATCAGTGTAAAATAAAATAAGAGTAAAATATGACTGACCTGATGGCTCAGTGGTTAACGGTCCTGACTCCTACGCCGAAGGTAATGGGGTTCGACCCCCCTTAGGGCAATAATTTGGGTGATGACTCGATTCGATACCTCTGCGTGAAGGGTTTATTGTTTTCGTATACTTTGCGGCCTTTTTGCTTATGAGGGCAGTATAGCGAGCGGTGTGCCACACAGTTACTTAGTCCTTGCATAATAAGGTCTTACTACTAGTATTTAGGACAAGTATAGAGTACTACAATACAATTAGTCATGAAATCCGTACCACTGCATTTCACAAACGGGTGCAAGTTTTTCCGCGGTCTAGTTGATAGTTAGGACTCGACTGTTGTAGGTCAAACGGCCGACGTTTCGTCGCGATTTGCTAAATGTATTACCATTAATATAGGTCGATCGATTAGCATGAAATCGATAAGATGACGCAGTCAATTCCGTTGGAGACGCCACATATGACATGGAAAAGACAGTCATTTTAATGAGTTTCTTGTCCAGTATTACGTATGGTAATTAAATATTGCAATATTATTTGGGACAAATTATACTCAGTCCAAGCGGTCGTAGCCTTTCTTGCGTGGTCGCGTTTAACAAAATAACAAAATAGCAACTAGCATTTATCTCGACCGTTTACGTGATTCGCAAGGCACGTGCCGGTTACTATCACTAGATGGCAGTCGTGAAGCCATCTCGGAGGCCTTAGTATAGGCGGCTTCAAAACGTCTGACACTGGGGTTAGGTATTAACCCCACAACCTCTAACAATCCGGACTTGGCCTCCCTGTATGGAGCATGGCCTTACGTTCCCGAAGTAAGGTAGGAAGAGAAAAAAAGAATTCATTTTATGCTCAAAAACACAGCACATACATAAGAACCAGCACCACCAGTATCGGTCAACATCGGTCCACTGAGTTTCCACAGAACTTTCCTGCCCCAAGGGCTCTCCCTTTAAAAACATACACCAGCCAATTTAGTTAAACAATCTCAGATGATATCTCAATATTGCTAACATACACTTTTTTCATCTGTCAACAGAAAAAACATGGAAATGCTAAACGGGAACGATCCGAGCATTCCAAACCTGAACTTGGAGCATGAAAACCAGGAGACCCCTGATTCCATCAGCGGCTTCTACGATGGTGCTACAATCTTAGTCACTGGAGGAACTGGATTCGTTGGGAAGGCTCTCTTGGAGAAACTCCTCAGAAGCTGCCCAGGGATAGACACCATCTATTTACTGATGAGGCCGAAGCGAGGTCTGACGGTTGAGCAAAGGTATAAGGAACTCTTGAAAAACCAGGTTTGTATAATTCTTTTTTTGGTAGTTACTTTGTTTTGTAATGGAGTTCTATTAGTAATACATATATCAGCTGATTGGCCAACTTTCAATGGAAATATCATAACTTTTTGCAAAATACTGAATAACACTTGTGACTCCTCTGATGTTGCGGGTGTCTATGGGCGGCGGTAATCGCTTACCATCAGGTAATCCGTCTGCTTTTTTGCCACCTATGTCATAAAAAAGGCAACGTTATAAACATTGGAAATTGTTATTAAATAAATAAATAGAGCATCGGCATTGTCTTACATGATGATAAGTAATGATGATGCCGAAGTTGGAAGCGGGCTTACCAAGATTCCCCAACGCCATTGCGAACATTGGGAACTGGCTCTCTTATCTCCCTTTCGGAACGCATCAATGCTATTAACATTGATGTTTGGCGGCAACACTTAGATAATATGGTGGTAAGAAGCCAGGCAGGCTCAGAAAATATTCTTCTACCAACAAACCGAGTAACACAAAGTTAGATCCTGATCGGAATCGAACCCACGACCTACTGATATGAAGCGAGCGGACTAGCCACTAAGCTGCGCAATGGCTGCGTAGTACGGAGGCGATTGAAGCACATTTGACTAAAACACTAAGATCAAAACATTCTTCCAGGTTTTCGACCGCATCAGAGGAAAATGGCCGGAGAGGCTCAGTAAACTGTTTCCTATCACTGGCGACGTCTCTGCCCCAGGGTTGGGAGTCAGCCCCGAACAGGTAGGTACCTATAACTTCCCTGCCGCCTGCTGGTGGAAGGATAGGATATGCTGGTCAATATACACAAGCGTCAGAAAGATTGGAAGCATGTAAAATTCGATTATTTATAAAATTCAGATAACACAGACAGAAAACCTTCTGTAAAACTAGTAATTTCAAACTTCATATAACCTTTAATGATTATTGATTTTTTTTTTTTTAATATTTGATTTCAAAACAAATTTTAAACAAATATGAACTGCAATGTGCTTTTTCGGACGGTAGTGCAAGTAAGATTGCGTAATCGGTAACCATTATTTTAATAGACGCGTAAAGCATTATTGACTCGGTGGCTCAATGATTAGCGGCTCTGTCTGACTCGTACGCCGAGGGTAGTGGGATTCGATCGCCATTTAGGGCAAGCATTTGGTTGATTAATAGATTTGATTCATCTGGCAGAGTGTTTATTAATTATATAATTATATTGTAATTTATTAGTTGGTGTCTCGGTTTAAACAGCCGTCAGATCAGTAATGTAATTATAATGATAAAATTATATTCCTATAATCTTAATGCGGGTATTATATACGAAAAAAAAACACGCACATTTGTTTAAAAATTAGATACTTTTTTCTCGGTTAGAGTTTTAAATGTCGCTTTTCCATCATTTTCTAATTAGTTGTTGCTTGTTAACCTTAAAAATATTCCACAAAATAAACACACAAAAATTGGCGGTAAAATTTCGAAATATTGTCAATACTTCTATGTTATAAAATGGCCACACAGCGACGACGCGACGGTTTATAGTAGATTTAATTAATATAGCTAAAGCAGTCCAGTAAATGCAGATGTAATGTTTTTAATTATTAGTAATAAAAACATTTATTTGTAAAACCATTGTATTTATTTTATATGTGAAGGCTTTTTTATTTGTAATGTATATCAGTGTTTTTCAACCTTTTTTAATACCCGACCCCTTTACAAGTTAAAAAAATCTTGCGACCCCCCTACATATGTTAAATACAAAATGTTAGTTATTTGAAAGACTAAGTTTATAATTTCCTTTAGTTATAAAATTATTTACTTATAAACGTTTCCAAAATAGAACCACGTTTTAATAAATTCTTTAAAATAAACAGGACCAGCCTTCTCACTGAAATCGTATTTTTTTATTGCAGTGTGGGACCTATAAGCACTTACTTTTTCTTTTCCCGCGACCCCTTTAGAAAGGCTTCACGACCCCCCAGGGGGTCGCGACCCACAGGTTGAAAAACACTGATGTATATAAATAATGCAATATTTGCAGTTAAAAAATATAATTACTAATAAACATAAAAACAACAATAAAGATATATGCTAACATGATCATGAAATTTTAATTACTTGTTTTTGTTCAATTCAATTCAATTCAAATATTCTTTATTGCACAGAGATATACATGATAATATATATAAAAAAAATAAACAAAATAATCTATATATATATATATATATATATATATATATATATATATATATATATATATATATATATATATATATATATATATATATATATATATATATATATATATAATTTGTTGTTAACAAACCATAGATTATTTTGTTTATTTTTTGTAACAAAATAATCTATGGTTTGTTAACAACAAATTATATATATATATATAGATTATTTTGTTTATTTTTTTTAATCATTTTTTTTAAACAAAATAATCTATATATATATATATATATATATATATATATATATATATAATTTGTTGTTAACAAACCATAGATTATTTTGTTTATTTTTTGTAACAAAATAATCTATGGTTTGTTAACAACAAATTATATATATATATATATATATATATATATATATATATATATATATATATATATATATATAATTTGTTGTTAACAAACCATAGATTATTTTGTTTATTTTTTGTAGACTACAGGGTGACGGCCCTTACGAAGGGAACCTTCAAAGCCTATGAACAATTAAGCATCCTGTAGCTTTTTTAGAATTATGTATAGGTTCTTTAGAAAAAGTTCACGAATGGAATTAAAGGACTTTGAATATTTTGGCCTACCTACTATCCGCAATTTTTTTGCAAAATAGGGGCCACCCATGTTCGCTAACGGCAATACAAAACAAAAAGATGTATAGACAGAAAATTTCTAAAGTGTCACGATTACGCGCTATGTAAGTATAAGCTAATCTGCCTACTGATGGTTCCAACAGTTTTAAATTGACTGCTATTTTGCAAAAAAAAAAGAAAATTACAAATGCTAGCCTTCATACTAAAATATAATATTCCAAGTCTTTCCGAGAGTTGTCTTTCTACATCATCTTCATACTGTATTAACCATTCTTATGTTTCCCATTCCTAAACAGAAACAGCTGCTTACAAACGTAACAGTATTATTTCATTCGGCGGCAACAGTAAGGTTTACGGAGCCTCTCCACACGGCGACCGCTCTGAACGTGCAGGGCACGGCTGCTCTGCTGAACTTGGCTGGAGACATGCCACATTTGAAGGTAAGTTTGAAAAAGATCCTAGAAAACGTTGACAACCCATATCATGATCATCCCCACTGCAGGGGCACGGGTCTCTTCCCATAATTTGGGAAGGTAAGGACATACTCTATACACACGGGGGCCAAGTCCGCATTGGTGGAGCTTGTGAGGATAGTGGCAAACCCCAGTGTCAGAAGTTTCAAGCCGCCTTTAAGGCCTCCGACATGGCTTAATGACTGCCATCTACTGATAGCTGCTGATACCAATAGAGAACATGCCGAGAAATAATTTCAAGTGGGGTCCAAACTTGGACATAATCGTATGTACGACTGTACGTCAAAGTAGTAAAGCGCACGCAATCGAGTTTGAATTTGTAACAACTCAATTTTCTTAAGGTCACTTGCAACTATGACAAATCATCGCGTGTGTCACTTATGTCTGTCATTTAAATTCATGTGATAATCATAAATTGCACTGTAACACGTTTTAAATAATGATTATTATTAGAAATACAGATTATTGCGTAAAAATAGCTACTATATTTTCAGTGATGGAAATATCCAAACAACAGACATTTATGTTTAGCAATCATCAGTAATTCCTAGAAGTCTGTGATTTAATGTTGAGACCCGATGTCCAACAGTGGACGTCTTGTGGTTTATTAAAATATTGTGTAAGTTGACAAAAGACAAGTGGCATCCACCGCCTATGAGCATCTATAACTCCAGAAGGGTTATTAATGCCTTTCCGATACTCGAGGGCTAAAATGCCTCTTAATCCTCTTATGCTGGTTATTGTTCTGGCTATCTCGCGCCACCGCACCGGCCGGCACAGCGCGCTGCTGGCGGCAGGTATAGAACGAGCAGTGGTACCCACCTCGGACCTTTCATAACTGGTAGTAAGCTATTGACAAATCTTCTATTCACCATTTCCCCTCTTCTCAGGCGCTGGTCCACGTCTCAACAGCATACAGCAACGCCCCCCGGAGTCAGATAGAGGAGCGCGTCTACCCCCCACCTTATGACCCTGAGAGCATCGTCAGGTGTATCAAAATGTTGCCAGCAGATACCATGAATGTTATAGCTGATACTCTTCAGGTAAGTTGACTGAAGGATACTGGGTATGGTGACTGATGAATTGCTACAATTATACAGGGTGTAACAGAAAGGTGTGACAATACTTCAAGGTTGGCTTTTACCCATCAAACTGAACATCTTTTGTTCTACAACTTTGTTCAAATCGCAAATTTTTTTTTGGACTTTTCATACAAATCGATCAGCTGGCGAACCAAGTTTGTATGAAAAGTCCAAAATTTGGTGCTAAGGTAAAAAAAGGTGCTACTTTATTACTGCCCGATATTTTAGTCAGTGCTTCGCAAATCGCAAAAAAAAACTTTGGACTCTTATACAAATCGATCAGCCGAGCGGCTAAATTGGTATGAAGAGTCGCCTATGGGTTCCTTGGGGAAAGTTGATCAAAATCAGGAGTAAAAGCACTGACTAAAATATCGGGCACTAATAAAGTAGCACCTTATATTTCGAAAATATTATATCATTGGATTGCCCTGTATTCATTTTTTTGCCAATACATTGCTGTATTGGGGGGTAAAAGCATTAGTTTGCTGTGTGTCTGTGTTAAATATCTATTTTATCATCTTGCACCCCGCTAGCGGCAATATAAAACTTCTTTAGTAGGTTTATGCTGTAAAAGTAAATAAGTATATAAAAACTTTTTGTAGTAATTAAAAAGGTTTGTCAATAAGAACTTTTTAATTAATTTTAACACATGAATGACATTCAATGAAGACTGAAATTTCGTTGTTTACGAAATGAAATTGAAAAAAAAATAGTTCACAAAACTCTTCCAAGGAAACCAAATTTTATATATCGTCCCCACTGCAGGGGCACGGGTCTCTTCTACCTATAGGTAGATATACATACCTCGGGAAGGTTATAGGCCCTACATGGGGTTTAGTTCCGGATTGATGGAGGTTGATTATTCTTCGACTTCACTGAAATCGCACAAAAAAAGTGATTGGACTTTATATAATCAATCAGCAGACTAGGCATTTTTTTATAGGAATTCCTTTTTTTGCGATTTATGAAAAGTCTTAAGTATAAGGATTGCTATAATTTGTTTTGTATTTTCTGTTTTGTGTTTATGTCTGTTTTATGTGTTATTGTATGCAATAAAGAGTTTACAAACAAACAAACAAGTCTTAAAAAAAGTTGTTCAGTTACTTTAGTCTGTCGTAAACGGTTTGGTCCACAGACCTAGAATTTTCGCTTATGGTTTGGTCTACGATTTAAATTTTAGCCTGAATATTCGATTAGAACCTCTTTCAGCTACATTTCATAATGATTATTTTATTTCATAAATTTAATTATTTTTGAATTTGGAGTACTGGTCTTCTGTGCTATTCTACTATATGAGGTGCAAAACTTAAATGTATGGGTCACTTCCATCATAAAAATTCGAAAGTGTCATTTAAGAAGAACCCTACTTAAATAACATGCAAAATGTCAACACAAATGAGCCATTTTTTTCCATTAAATTGAGTGTGCCTTCCAGGGAGATCATCCAAACCCCTACACGTTGACGAAAGCGTTGGCCGAGGGCATCGTCTACAACCACACCAACCTACCTGTCTGCATAGTACGACCTTCTATTGGTAAGTCATTTTAATAAAATTACCGCTACTGCTAACCAGAGATAAGAAAGAAAGACTTTTATAGAATACTTAGAAATACTGACTGACTCGGTTGCTAAGTGGTTAGCGATCCTGACCTCTGATCCGAGAGTCGTGGGTTCGATCCCCACACAAACTTTTCTGTGATGAGCTGTATTGTTTGCTCTGAGTCTGGGTGTATTATATCTATATATGTATGTATTTAAAAGTATATGTGTATGTATATCAGTCTCTGGTTCCCAAGATACAGGGAATCCTAGTTTGGGGCCAGATGACCGTGTGTGGTTTGTCCCAGATATTATTATTATTAATAAATGTTCGTCCAATCTAGAGCATTATTTCCAAAACTCTCCGCTTACGATTTATTTTCGGGTAGGAAATGGAAAAGGAAATAAATGATCGTCCAATCCTGAGCAATATTTGCATTGCTGCGTCAGTTTCCATCACATGAGTTGATCCTAAGTTCACAGATAAAATAGAGCTTGCTACCAGAAGCCTTGTTCTATGCATAAAATTCCGCTTCATGTATACAAAATTCTAGTTTGAAAACGCAATAAAATTCTTATAGTTCACTTGAAACTCACTTCACTGTGTTCACTAGATGTGATTCTAGGCTAATTTTAAAATTCTATAGTTATTACATCGAGCATAAAATTCCAGTCTGAACCGAAAAAATCTATAGTTCACTTGAGAAATAATAGGTTGATTCTAGAACTTCCATATATTGATTCAAAAGCTAAATGTATTTCTTTTAAGTGTAATTTTGTTAATTGCCGCACTTCACGTGTCTTCACCGAAAACCTCACCCTGTATAAAAAGAGAACTTCAAAGGCTCTAATTACGAAATAGATTAATACAGTGGCAATCAAGGTAACGTCACAAAATACATAGATACAGAAGGTTCGTTCAATACGCTTACTAAAATCCTAAGCATATAGGTACATGCTTACACGCGTATACGGTCGTTGTAGGCAAGATTACGTACTGTGCGATCGTGACCTTGCCTCGAACGAACGTATATTTCTATAAGCATGTATATGCTTACGATTTTAGTGGTTTGTATTGAGCGGACCTTCTGTGTCTATTTTGTGGTAACTTATACTTATGTATACTTTATGAACACGATGGGAAAGAAAGTATGGGCTGCGAAGGTAACGGTGACTCCTGAATTAAATATGAGACGTCGTCCCATAATTGGGTTTTCTAGAAAATGAGTCAGTATTTCGTAAGGTAGACATGTTATTTTCAAAATTAAGGTTAAATCTGCTTTCCACTTGTTCAAAAACTGTAAATTTAATTTTAATAATCTTTAAATGTCAAAAACGATATTTCGTTTTAATATTGTTTGTGTTACGAAAATATCTTGAAATAGGTAAATGTGTATATTTTTTAAATAAATATCTATTAAATTGTAATGTTTCCTACAGAGGAAAGCTATTTAATTAAAATAATACTTTAATAATTTGTTTTTGGCGCTTTGTAAATCAAAATTCAGTATTTTGCTATTCTCCATAGGAGCCTTTACATTTTTCGGAATGAAAATATGGTATCATAGCGAAACGTTTCATTTTGAATATTGCACGGATATACAGAAAGTTTTTCAAATATTTCACTAACAGTTTGGATCCCTTTTAAATCATATCAGGCAAAATATGTCCACCGCTTAACAAATGCTGCCGCCCCCAAACAAAAAACTTTTTTTAATGTGATAGCTGGCAAACGAGCAGACGGATCACCTGATGATAAGCGATTAACGCCGCCCATAGACACCCGCAACACCAGAGGAGTCACAAGTCACTTGTCGATGCTTGTCAAGGAGTTCTACAAAGATGGGTCTTGCGCTGCCGCCATCCAGAGGCTTCCATTCTCATTATATTTTTTGAAAATATTCTATGTAACGATAGATTATTTGTTAATTAATAATTCTTTCACAGTGACAGCTGCAAGTCAAGAACCATTCCCAGGCTGGATCGACAACGTCTACGGAGTGACTGGTATGGAGACTATTTATTATTCACATTCATAATATTATTATAAACATTAATAATACATAATGTTGTCAGGAAGTTGCGCGTTCGATTCCCGGCGGGGTCGTGTAGGACTCGGTTTGGTTAGTGGCAAGGCATTTCTGAGCCCACCTGGCTAACTACCACCGTTTTTGTTTTTTTACCCTCAATTGGTAAGCCCTTGGCATCATCTCACCTGGTGGTAAGTGATGATGATGCTGAAGATGGAAGCGGGCTTACCGAGATTCCCCAACGCAATCGGGAATTGGCTATCTCATCTCCATGCCGGAACACATCAAGCCACAAACGTTGATGTTTGGTGACAACACTTAGATACGATGGTGGTGGATGGTGGCTTTGAAAATTCCCTACCAACCAACCGAGTCCTACAAAGTTGGACCCCGCCGGGAATCGAACCCGCGACCTCCTGATATGAAGCGAGCGGACTAGCCACTAGACCACGGAGGCGGTTAGAAATGCCGTAGAATTTTAAATTACCACGCTACATACTACATACAGTGTTGAAAAATAATACTAATCCCTGCCGCTACTATTTGAAGACAACATCCCCCCTGTGGATACGATCCTGTATCCTAGTGATACGATTTTTTGGTTGATTTATTTTTGAATATTTTACGAAATACATATAAATTGGGGGTTAAAAATTTTTAAAATGTTACCGACTGGAGATTCTTGTGATTAAGAAGACAAGTTCTTTTCTTTACCGTATATCTTGTTCCAGGTATAATAATGGAGATGTCGAGGGGCACCTACCGCTCGGGGTACTGTCGGGAGCGCTACGTGATCGACCTGGTGCCCGTCGACATGGTGGTCAACTGCTGCATTCTCGCCGCTTGGCGGCAAGCCGTCAAAAAGTAAGGTTTAAAAAAAAGGCAATAGAGAACTTTTTTCATGACCAATTTTTAGGGTTCCGTAGCCAAATGGCAAAAAAACGGAACCCTTATGGATTCGTCATGTCTATCTGTCTGTCTGTCTGTCCGTCCGTATGTCACAGCCACTTTTTTCCGAAACTATAAGAACTATACTGTTGAAACTTGGTAAGTAGATGTATTCTGTTAACCGCATCAAGATTTTCACACAAAACTAGAAAAAAAACAATAAATTTTGGGGGTTCCCCATACTTAAAACTGAAACTCAAAAATTTTTTTTTAATTAAACCCATACGTGTGGGGTATCTATGGATAGGTCTTTAAAAATGATATTAAGGTTTCTAATATCATTTTTTTCTAAACTGAATAGTTTGCGCGAGAGACACTTTCAAAGTTGTAAAATGTGTGTGTGTCCCCCCCCCCCCTGTAACTTCTAAAATAAGAGAATGATAAAACTAAAAAATATATATGATGTACATTACAATGCAAACTTCCACCGAAAATTGGTTTGAACGAGATCTACTAAGTAGTTCTTTTTTAATACGTCATAAATCGTAAACTGCAATTTACCTATAACGAACTACAAGAACTTTTATATTATGTTACTTGCTGTTACGGAACCCTTCATGGGCGAGTCCGACTCGCACTTGGCTGCTTTTTTTTTATTAGTTATGGTTTGTGTTAGAGGCAATTATTATATAATGGAAAGTGTGTTTTAATTTAAATTATTATAATAATCTCGAGATAATGAGTTTTGTTTTTACAGAGCGAACTAGATAATTTAATAAAGTTAAAAAATATTGAAATAATAATTTTATTTCTCTTGACTTGTTACTTAAATAATTGTGTAGCGATCGTTGATGTCTTTTGTAAGAAACAAGCGGCGCGTGTTTCTTTGGGCCCGATGTGTGCCTATGTTTTTTTCTCTCTCCGCAAACATTAAATGGTGTGTCCATACCTTTTCTCTGCCTAAATATACGTAATTTACCTACATAATTATTTAAAATAAAAAGAAATGGTATCGCATGACAAGTGTAGCACAGGTTGTTGTCTTTTATATGAAGAGTGTAGAAGACGACAAAAAAATATTTCTTCACATACACTTGTAGTTTCGTCTGTGAAAGCGGCAACTAGTAGAACGGAGGAGATCGGTGAAAAATCCGGCCAAATGTGAGTCGGATTCGTGCGAACGACCTCTGACTGAACCAAATAAAAAAAAGCTCTTTGCTAAATGCGCAAAAGAAACATTGTGTGGTGGTGCGGTCGCCACTCAAGAACTTTAATGCCCAACGCAAGGGAAGTGTCATTTTATCCCTTTGAAGTATGGAATCATAAAAAATGAGTTTGTTTAAAAACGGTGATAATATTGTACGCTCGCTTCACATCACAAGGTCGCGGGTTCGATCCCCGGCGGGGTCCAACTTTGCAGGACTTGGTTTGTTGGTGGTAGGGCATTTTCTGAGCCCGCCTGGCTAGCTACCACCGTCTTATCTAAGTCTTGCCGCCAAACATCTATGTTAATAGCATTGATGTGTTCTGGCATGAAGATAAGATAGCCAGTTTCCCATTGCGTTGGGGAATGTTGGTAAGCCCGCTTGCATCTTCGGCATCATCGTCACTTACCACCAGGTGAGATGATGCCAATGGGCTTATCAACAGAGGATAAAAAAAGCGGCTGATAATGTTATTTTCAATGGCTTCCAGGCCTGGCCGATGCCCTGTCTACAATGTTACCTCGGGGGCAATCAATCCCCTCCAGTGGGGACAGTTCTCCAGGCTCTGCCTCAAGTGGTCCCGAGAGAATCCTACGAAGTAAGTACTTTATTATACTGACCGAACGAATCCATACAGTTCTGTGGTTGATGCATTTGACTTAATGATCCGAGGGTCGCCGGTTCCATTTTCAAGTCGCCTGTAAGGCCTCCGAACGTAGCTTAACGACTGCCATCTAGTGATAGCAACCGGCACCAACGGCTTAACTTGTCTTGCGAAACACGGAAACGGTCGAGATAAATGCCACTAACAGTCAAAACCATCTAGGTTATGACCGTGTCTGATCACGCAAGAAATACGTCATCATCAACATCAGCCGAAAGACGTCCACTCCCCCAAGGATTTCCACACCGACTGTTTCTGCACTGAGCCTTCACCAGGTCATCGGTCCAGCGAGTGGGAGGCTTACGTACTTTCATGCAAATAATGATTGTTTTTTTTTCAGATACGTAATGTGGTACCCTAACTTCACTTTCACGGAGTCACGCTTCATGAACACCTTTTGGGAAATTACTCTGCACTTCATACCGGCATTCCTCTACGACGTGATCCTGAGGGCGCAGGGCAGGAAAGCCATGTGAGTAGAACTAGTTTTCAAGCTAAAAAGAAGCTAATGAAGCTACTGAACTGCTAGCCCCATTTTCAAGCATAAAATGGAAGCCGATACCTACTTATTAACTGCCAGTCACCAATCGGATTGATTTATTGTGAAAAGGTCATAATCCCCCTCAATTCTTGTAAATCTCTTATTGCGATAGGAAAACGACACACGATAAATACGCGTAAATACATATTAACTAGTTTTTGAAGGGGTGCTAGGATGAATAAAACAAAACTTGCAGTTTAAAACACAGCAGCACTTCACAGCAGTCTGTTACAGCTAATGCTGAGTGGGGACCTTTTTGCTGTCACTGCGCTGCACCTACATTGTTTACTTTAGCCTAAGTACAAGTATTGTACTTTTAGGTGTTGTGTTTTTGACACTGAATAAATGAGTTTATATTCTAAAACTGTTAAACTATCGATAAATTCTGGTGCATTTAAAAAGGACTCAGAACGCTTTAAAATAAAGCTCTGTTTACTCAATAACTGCAAAACTGGAGACCCGAGCTCATGCATTGGGGACGACATAGCTTGTTAACACAACTGAGCTGCAGAATTTAGTATAACATATGTTCTTTCCAGAATGATGAAGCTAGCACGACGATTCAAAATGGCAGCTGCCACCGGAGAATACTTCGCCAATCACGAGTGGGATTTTGGCATTTCCCAACTGACAGCCATGCATAATGAAGTCAGTCTAACATCTGACGGGAGTTGCTTCCCTCACTGGCCGGCCGCTTATGACTGGGATGCGTATATGGGAACGTATATGATGGGTATACGCAGGTTCATACTGAAGGATACGACGGAGTCGCTGCCGCATGCCAGGACTAGGCTGAATAGGTGAGGATTCAATCCTTATTAATAATTAATATTATAATTAGGAAAGTGTGTTCGTTGGTCCTTCTTTGACGTCGCAACGGAGCAACCAAAGAAGTTTTCTATCGTCGCTCCGCAGGGGAGCGGGGTGCATGTCTGTGGGAGCAACTATTCGACATTTAGCACAAACCACACATATTATAGTTGACGGCTTATGAAGTGAAATAGACTACTCAAGTACTCATCACAGATTTTTTGCCCTGGGTGGGGATCGAATTCACGACCCTCGGATCAGTAGTCAGGAGCGCTAACCACCGTGTCAGTCTTCTTTGGATTTGGATTTAGATTTTTTACAGTGATGAATGAGAACCTACCTAGCTAAGATTTAGGTCTTAGGGTTAGCCCTATTCCTTAGATTCCCCCTACTGAGTTGAGTAGGCACCTAATTCTGGATTTCCTTCATTTTCAGGTTATACTGGGTGCACAAGATGTTCCAAGCCGCCACTGGATATTATTTGTTCAAATTCATATCGGCCCGTTTTCGGTAAACGCCATTATACAAGTACACACATAAAATTATGTTAAATACAATATCGGCAAAACACTGCTTTGATTGTAAAGGCGTCATAAAAACAAGCACACTTTTCCGATTTATTTTTGTGTCTTAAGTAAATGCAGCTTTTATTTAAGTGTCTCAGTTAAAGTAACTTCTTTTCCGGTATTTCAGTATTTTAGTTAAGGCAGTTCTGTGTGAAATTAAATGAAAATATTTTATTCGAAGTAGGTAGCAGTACACTTTTCGAACGTCATTCTTTTATCTAACTAATACGAGGTTCCTACCACTCGGAACTCGTATACCCACCGTTTCGGGAAGTGTTTGCGGAGTGAGAAGAAACGGGGGGCCCAAAAGAAACTCCTTCCAACACGTTTTTTTTTAAAAGTCTTATATTCTATTACATCTTAATGCTAGATCAATAAATGAATTATACAATGTCATGTCTGTAAATGTGTCGTAATTAAGGCAGTGCTTTTTCGGATACTTCTATATCTTAGTTAAGGCAGTGCTTTTTTCGATACTTCTGTGTTTTAGTTAAGGTAGTGCTTTTTCGGATACTGCTGTGTCTTAGTTAAGGCAGTGCTTTTTCGGATACTTCTATTTCTTAGTTAAGGCAGTGCTTTTTCGGATACTTCTGTGTCTTAGTTAAGGTAGTGCTTTTTCGGATACTTCTATGTCTTAGTTAGGGTAGTGCTTTTTCCGATACTTCTGTGTCTTAGTTAAGGTAGTGCTTTTTCCGATACTTCTGTGTCTTAGTTAAGGCAGTGCTTTTTCCGATACTTGTGTGTCTTAGTTAAGGCAGTGCTTTTTCCGATACTTGTATGTCTTGGTGAAGGCAGTGTTTTTTAAGATATTTTGGTGTCTTAAGCAAATGTATTTTCTGGTATTTCAGTATCATAGTTCAAGCAGTGCCTTTTCTGATATTTTTGTGTCTTAGATAAGGAAGTGTTTTTCTGATATTTCAGTGTCCAATTTATATGCTTAAGATCAGCACATAATTTAGTGTTTTTATGCAGGGTAAGCTAGCTTTAAGTTGCCTTTTACGAATTATGACGCTAACTTGATAAGTTTAACTACTGAAAAGAGATCGATATTTATATTATCGATGTCTCTTATTTCAGTGTTATTGAATTTCGGTGTATATTTTTGTACAGACAGATATTAAAACATTTGAAAACTCGCTTTCCTTGATGTCTTTTAACCATCTGTTAACGTTACCTCTTCTTTTTCTTTAATTTTAATAGTCGAAATCATACTTAGTACTCTTATCTAAGTAATAATAACTTTGATGTTCACTCCGCGAATCTATTGTCCAAAAAGGATCTGTACCATTCAGACTGATTAATTCTTTAGTTGCAAAAATAAATTCAAATAAATTTGTTTTTAAGGTAAACTTCACGGAATTACTAGCGCTCGAGGTTTTTAATTTATTTTTATTAAACTACAGAAGATTAAATGTGGCCACTTTTAGCACTTTTACCATTTATAACTATACAAAGATATTCTCAATGCTTGCAATGTTCGCTAAAATACCACCCTATGATGTAATGCTCGCAAACAAAAGGAAGTCTATTTATCTTCTGTAGTTTAATAAAAATAAATTAAAAACCTCGAGCGCTAGTGAGCTCCGTAATGTTCTCCCTTAACGATAATCTATTAAAGCGTGAACTGTCAATGTTATTAACCGAAGAATTGTATATATTTTTTATAAATTATCTATTATTCCCGCGTAACTGTCGAATAAGTTTTCAAGATGAAGAGAGATAGGAATTCACTAGAATAAATATTACTAAATAAGTTAAGGTTTTCTTAAACATTTGTGTAAGTATAATAAGTGTAAAAATGATAATTGTATGGTAAAATAAATACAGTTTTGCAATCTAATTTTGTATCTTTTTTTTACTATAGATGTAAAGTTTAGACTCCAACAGTCCATCACAGGGTTCGCATGATATAATATCGGATATATATCATGATATATATCAATTGATATTTATGCGACTATCACAGACTATATTCCTTGATTAGAGATACAGAGTGGGATCAGCTATATAACTTGAGACAAGTTGATGAAGCTGTCAGCTTCTTCTACAATAAATTGTATGATATTTTTAATATTTGTATACCCAAAAAGATAAGGAAATCATCCCCAATTCGGTTGTATCCAGTATTTTATACTAGTGAGATCATTCGTGATATAAATTCCAAGGCTAAACATCACCGTAGATGGAAACAGACAGGGAATGCGAAGGCTCGGAATTGCTTTAAGAAATTACGATATAAGATCAAAAAAGATATAAACAATGCTCACAAACTATATTCTAAAACCGTATCGTGTAATGTCTCTAAACAGCCTAAACAGTTTTGGCAATACGTGAATTCCCTCCATAGTAAAGGTGGAGTGGAGCCCGTGGTAACGCGAGGCGCGGAGGAGTGCGCGGGCGCGGGCGCGGCCGCCGCGTTCGCCGCGCACTTCAGCTCGGTGTTCCTGCCGGGCGCGCCCGCGCTCGACCCCGCCGCGGCTAGCGCCGCGCCGCCTGCTAACAACCGGCGTGTGCATGTATCCGCTTTTGATTTCCATGATATTCGCATATCTATAAAGAAACTAAAACCCAACCCCTCACCGGGTCCGGACGCTGTCCCCGCCTTTATTGTTAAGGGTTGTGCAGACGAGCTCCTATCGCCTCTCTCATTCATCTTTAACTTAATCCTGAACACAGGTGTTTACCCCTCTATTTGGAAAAAGTCCAGGGTAACTCCTATTCCTAAATCAGGCTCAAAAACGCAAGTCGAGAACTATCGCCCCATAGCTATTCTCTGCACATTAGCCAAGGTGTTCGAAACCACGCTCCATGGCCGCCTGCTTCCGCAGTGCTTGCCCTTCATCACTCAGGCCCAACACGCATTTCTACCCAGAAGATCAGTGGCTACTAACCTGATGACACTGGTGGACCAACTCTCCCACGAATTGGACAATAATAATCAGGTAGACGTTATATACCTTGATTTCCAGAAGGCATTCGATCGTGTCCACCTTAATGATGAAGCTAGGCACCATGGCTTTCACACCTTTACTGCTCCAGCTATTCTCAAACTATCTCGGGGACAGGCAGCAGTTCGTCAGGTACGGCTCGCACGTCTCCGAGTACTATCACACCAGATCTGGCATAAGTCAGGGATCTAACCTCGGGCCTTTGCTCTTCGTTATACTGATCAACGACCTCCCAGATGTGGTGCGTGAGTCATCGGTATACCTATTCGCTGACGACGTGAAGCTGGTGAAAGCGTGCAGGACGCGGGAGGACTGCGAGGCGCTCCAGCGCGACGTCGACGCCGTCTACGCGTGGAGCCTACGCAATAATCTCCACTTCAACCCGAGCAAATGTGAAACCATGACGTTCACGCGATCCACCGCCCCGCTGCAGCACCAGTACGCGGTGGGCGGCGCGGCGGTGGCGCGCGTGCAGCGGGTGCGCGACCTCGGCGTGCTGTTCGAGCCGCGGCTCACGTTCCGCGCGCACGTGCAGCATGTCGCGGCCGCCGCCCGCAAGCGACTCGGTTTCGTCATGCGTAACGCGTCTCCGCTCTCTGCCCCTGCCACACGCGTCCTATACGGTGCACTCGTTCGTAGCGTTTTAGAGACCGCGACCGTAATATGGAGCCCTCACGAAGACAAATACATCTTATTACTTGAAAAAGTACAAAATCAGTTTCTCAGAGCTCTATATAAAAAAGAAAGGAATTATTACCCCTACATGTATCCCACTCTGTACCTTCTAGGTCAGCTAGGATATCAGTCCCTGGAAGTGAGAAGGTCGCTCTCCTTAGTCGGACTTGTACTCAACATATTGAGAAACAAGCTGGACTGTCCGGCCCTGGTTGAAGTGTTTGCCCGGCTATCTGTGCCCAAAATTGAGAGCGTATGCCGCCTACTGCTTACCGCGACCCCCGCGCGCACCGTGTCGCGCCAGCAGGCGCCGGCCGGCCGCGCCCGCTCCCTGCTCGACTCCGCGCTCGCCTCAGCACCAGAGTGTGACCTGTTCACATCTGGGATGGGATGCCTGATGTCGGTGTGTACGAGAATGATTGAGATGAATGCAAGAAGAAGTAGTGTATTGTAAATTTCTGACACAACATAAATAATTTTTTATATAATTACAACGTAAATCGTGACATAACATAAATTATTTTTATACAATTATATTGTAAATCTTGACTTATTATTATATGTTATTTAGATATAATATAAATAATTAATTAATAGACATAATTTGAATAGTGTAACGATTTGGTATACTGATACTGTAATGTTCCTATTTTGACAAAGAATAAACAAATAAACAAATGCTTCATATATATCAATATTGATATTTATATTTTCCTAGCTTCTAAGAGCTGCTTCTTACGAATGAATGTGCCAAATGCAAAGAATAAAGATATGATTATCACAATAATAAATAAATGAGTTTAGTTTAATTAACTATCTTCAAATTTGCAAAAATAAATTATACATTTTAGATTCAGTTATTTCGAAAAAACATATCAGAGTATAAAATTTGAATGTTATTTTAATAAAAATCTTCAAATTATCAAACATATACCTACATTTTAAATTAAGCTATTTCGAAAATCATGTATTAAAGTAAGAAATTGAAATAAGTATGTAGTTTTGATAAATATCAAAAATATCAAAGATATCGAAAATATCGGATATATATCAAAAATATCTTATATTTTGATATTTATTATAAATATCGGATATTTTCGAACCCTGGTCCATCATGGGAAAAATATAATAATACGATCACCATCACCATCATCAGCCAAGTGACTCCTTAAAAAAGGCCTCCCCCAAGGATTTCCACGACGACTGGTCCTGTGCTGCCCGCATCCAGCGGCTTCACCAGGTCATCGGTCCACCGAGTGATATTCTGTGAGCTAGTCGATTGTCGGTTACTTTTGTTTATCATCATCACTAGCCGAGAGACGTCCACTGCTGGACATAGGCCTCCTCGAAGGATTTCCACACCGACCGATCCTGCGCTGCCCGCTCTTTTATTAGATCTATCTATTTGTTTTTAATCTCTCGCTAGACAGCAGAGCCTATTTTAATACAAAGTTTTTTTTATCTGAGCTAAAAATGTCTTCTGTTTTAAATAAACTAAAGTATCTAACTTGCTTAGCTCATTTGCTTAGCGCAGTGTTTTTCAACCTGTGGGTCGCGACCCCCTTGGGGGTCGCGAAGCTTTTCTCAGGGGGTCCCGAGTAAAAAAAGTAAGTGTTTATAGGTCCTACATTGCAATAAAAAAATAAGATTTCAGTGAGAAGGTGAAGATGTTAATAAGTAAATCATTTTCTAATTGAAGAAAATTATAAACTAATCTTTCAAATCACTAACCTTTTTATAAAAGGTTATTTTCAATAACCCCCCCCCCCCCTTCAAACTTCTTTTTTCAAGCAACTTTCCCTATTTTTTTTTTGCAAATTGACCATTGGTTATTTTGGGAAAATTGTTCAGTTTCATTAGTAGAAGCCACTGTAAAGTTTTGGTGGGGGGTCCAAAAATAACCCTGTATGTTTATGGCCCTAGGGGGGTCGCAAGAATTTTTTCTCTTGTAAAGGGGTCGGGTATTAAAAAAGATTGAAAAACACTGGCTTAGCGAATCGAATATGTACGCTACATATTTTAATGAATATATTATTTGAATGTACTATAGGTGACTATTCGCTTCGACTCGTCTTGAGAATTGAGTCTTGTTGGGCCACTAAATAGGCGAGTGAAGAGTAAAATACATAATATATAGTTGTACGAAAACATTTATTATAACTCCCTTGTTATAAGTACCTATTTATTTACATATCATACATAAAATATACATATTCAAATAAAAATTGAATGTTTTTATTCAAACTATTACTATAATCATAGACACTATAATACAGTTCTTATATCCACTTTGTATATCCGGCACCTTGTTTATATCTTACCAAAAAATTATACAGATTTATTATACATATTTATGATATAAAATAGGTGTTAAGTAGAATCCTTTCACTGGTGCTTCTGCGCCCTACACATCATTCTAATTCTAAGCAATTTTCGTATTTATAGGTATTTTTTAAACTGATCAAATTACAAATAAAATATTTTTGAACTATTCATAGAAATTGATCACATGAGATTTAGTCAAACGCTCTTAAATGTTTAATAAAATAAAATAAAAAAAAGATGCTTGTATGTACTATTTTGTATGGAGAGTTCTTTTTTGAGATTTTAGTAAGTTCACAAATCCATAATATTTTTGATTTAAATACTTACAGATTCTTTGAAATCTTCATATATTTTCTACCTAGTATAAAGTTCTCACCACGCGTAGTAGAACAAAATAAGTCTATAGAAGCTCCAATTACCGTCCTACGCTTATTTTGCTACATCCTTTATAACGTACGTATATAAACAAAACAAAATTGTTAAAAAATCATTGGTTTCCAGTTTAGTTACATAAACGCTAACTACGAGTTAGGTAACAAAAATACAAAAATCAAGTCTTTTACAGAAAACCCTAAAATTAACTAACTACATTAAAGGATTCTCGAGATTAGAAAGAGCAATCTGCTTACATATACGTTCACATACTTTCAAACAGGTATATAAAAAAAATATGTCAAAAGACTTTTGAAAGCTCGGCTAGAAATAAAAATACAAAAACAAGCAACTAAAAAAAATCTCATTAAAACGCCCTTTCACATTTCAATCAAAATCATCAACCTACCCTAAAACATACGTCCACCATTTTGTAACATACAGGTGACAAAAAAATGACCTGCAATATTTTAACTATGGCTTCAATTCATCAAAAAACAACTTTCCCAAAGAAACTCATGGTCAAAAAGCAATAAATTTTTTGGACTCTTCATATAAATCCATCAGCTGGTTAGTGAACTTTGTATGGGAAGTCCAATTTTTTTTGCTTTTTGACCATGAGTTTCCCGGGAAAAGTTGTTCAGTTTGATGAGTAGAAGCAACAGTTAAAATATTGCTGGACTATTTTTTGTCACCCTGTATAAATGAGATTGACATTAGCTAAACAAGATGGCGTCTACGCCGCCATTATGTTTGGTGCCGTGACCACCTCGCTGGCGCCAAAAATGCTGGAGTACAGAGATGAGAACCAGCCCGACATCCAGTACAGCATCAGGCCCCAGAAGAGTAAACGTGTTATCACGTCTACTACCCACATTCTGAAAGGAAAGAAAAATGATATAAAAGGTTATTGGGGCATGGGCATGGACAAACGCACGCACACACACACACACACACACACACACACACACACACACACACACACACACACACACACACACACACACACACGCATAGGTATCTACTTATAAGTTTTTTTTTTAACTAAAATGACGAACACTTTTTTTAGTTACTATAGAAAGTGAATTATGTTCATTGATACATGAACTCCTGAAATATAGGCTTAGCTTATTATAGAAATAGGTTCTTTTTAATCGATTTACAAAAAGGAAGACTGTATGTGTGTTTACGCGATATATTCGCCAAATTGTCGTTGTTGCTATGAAATCGGATTATGTTGGTACTTTGTCACACTAACCCGTATAGCGCGAAACCAAAAATAAGCCAGGCTTGTCTGTACCCTTCCAATCTAGCATCTAAAAAGCAAGATAACAATAAATATTAGGTAATTTGAAGTTGTAACAGCTTCTACTTACACTTTCATATGTCTTCTGGCAGCTGGGAGAGTGTCGTCATACTCCTTCAGGATGAAGATACGAGCGGCCCGGATGCAGTCTTCGAAGTATTTGGAGATGTCCAGACCTGGTCCATGGGAATGAGTTGATGAAAACTGGTACCGAGTTCATAAGGTATAGAAAGACCAATCTCAGAAAATGTAACAGCATGTTCTAGTTACTCATGCATGATAGTTAAAATTTCTCCTATGGAACCAATACTGAATTATTCTACCAATAAAAAAAAAATAGATTTTTCAGTTTAATAGTTTCAGTCTACAAAAGGAATTTCCATCTGTAATGCATAATCAATCTCTGGGCCTATTGAAAACGTAAAAAAGTCCGACGCAGGAATAGTGGTAAAAATGGCTTCAAAATCATAAACAAAAGAATTACGTTAATTGATTATTCATGTTATCTTATCTTATAAAATGATTTAAAAGTTTTCTATTAAAACAAAAGACTTTAGTTACAAAAAATAACCAAATCCTCACCAATAGCATCAACCTTGTAGTCGCGTCTCTCTCTCGGGTTGAGGCGCTTGCGCACGTTCTGCGCGATGTCCGACTTGAAGTCCCACTGGTTGTTCGTGTAGTACTCGAACACCTCGAAACCTTTCTGAATGCGCCGTTGGACGCGCATCAGACTGCCGAAATGTAATAAGACTTTAGTTAAACATACCTACTTTTAGACAACTTTAGAAATATAGACCTAGTTTTAGGCAATAGTCTGACACTCTATCATCATCACTCGAAAGACGTCAACTGTTGAACAAAAGTCTCTTTCATCATCATCAGCCAAAAGACGTCCACTGCTCGACAAAGCCTCCCTCCTCCAAAGGATTTCTATGCCGACCGGTCTCGCGCGGTTCGCATCCAGTGTCTTCCCATAGAGCGGTAAGACCTACCTCTTTCTTCCGTGGTCTTCCCGCTCCATCACTCCTACAGGTCGACGCAAATATGTGCCTGTCTACTAAGCGGTTCTTTTTTCGAACATTTAGGAGCGAGTAGGAAAACCGAGTGACGATTGTTTAGCAGTGCCACTATTCTACCTAATTTGAGGTTCCTACTAGGAAGAACTAAATGCCTAGGAACTTCCTAGGCACAATTTAGTACTCTTATACCTGTCGTTTTGGGGAAGTGTTTGCGGAGAGAGAGCGAAGAAACGACAGGCCCAAAGAAAGTCATTCCAACAAGCTCCAACACATTTTTAAAAAAAAGGTCTTTCTTATACGCTTATTTTTAAATCTTGATTAATAGTATAATATTGCAAATATAAAAATATAATAGAAAGGTTTGAAAAGTAATCTCCAACAAGAATCTAATTACTATCAATTTACGAAATGCCAATGAGAAGAGCAGGCCAGTCCACACGGACAGCACCCGATCACGAGTATAACGCGAGAGTCAGCCATCGGTCCCCTCAACCCGGCTTCCGATATGCCACCATCCGCATAGATTCAGACATGTGCTTACACAGGCTTATATCCAAGGCAGAAGAGGAGTATGTCAACCAGCACAGCGGGAACCCAGTGGAAGAAGAAAGCACAGATGTTGTGGTACAGTCGGGAGTGCTTCATTGAACCCCCAGGGTACCTGTGGAATGAAATTAGTAGTTCAGATAACTTTTGAAATAATACTAGCTGACAAATAACCTAGGTTACTCTTTGTCTCTTAGATTTACCACCTCTATGGCGTAGTCATAAGTCCACTCATTTCAGATCAGGAGGTCGCGGATACAAGCGGGGTACTGTGGTGTAAGACTCGGATTAGTTGGTGAAATAGTATTTTCGTAACCTGCCTGGTTAGCTGCTACCATTTTGTGTAACACTTACCGCCAAACACACCTTTGAGATCTAGCCTTGCCACAAAAACACTTTCGAGATGATGACTATGATATTAAGAATGAATACTAACCATGCGACTCCGTTTAGCGGCACACGGTTCAAGATGATCTCTCTGCCAGCCTCGATCATCTCCGACCAGGTCACCTTGATCTCCGCGGAAGACGTGAAGTTGATGACTGTCGACTCTTTGTCCCTGAAACGTTTAAAAATTCTCAGCTTTTTGGTCTCCTCTATCAGTATTTAGATAGTGAGCAACAAATTCGTCGGTCCTTAGTGAACAGATAGTAGCAAACTTGGAGTTTATGCGTCACTTCCACTTTAAATATGAATTTAAAAATATCCAGTCAGTAAAACTTCATCGTCAGCCATAAGGCGTCCACTGCTGAAAAAATACTTCCTCCAATAATTCCCCGGTCTTGCTCTGTGCTCATCCAGCAGCTACCCGCGTCCTTCACCAGGTCATCGGTTTACCAAGTGGGCATGTCTACGCTAGTTTCCTAGTAAAACTTACCCATAATTAATGTAATTCCATGCGGCAATCATGATTCCGTTGATGAAGGTATCGACAGGTAGGTAGTCAGCGTAACTGTTGCCTTTGCAGTACATGGTCCGGATAACCCCCTTGCCGGCTCCAATGAGCAGGCCTGTGGGTCCGTTTATATTGTCTGTCCACCCTGGGATCGGCTCTTGCCAGATTGGTATAACTGGGGGAAAAAGAGGAACATTCATTTATCGTATTTGATTCGTTTTTATGGAGTTGCTCAGAGAATCATTGATGAATATTTGCCTTTTTGTCGACAAGATGAAGTCAATCTCATTTATACTGCACCATTGGGATGCACACACAACCATACAACCTTCACCAATCCGGATTATATACGTGTGTGGAGAACCGTGCCTGTAGTGGGGACAATATGGGTTGTTAACTAACTATTGGGATGCAACCAGGTCAACTTAGTTTTTTGAAGAAGGAGTTCATTCTAAAGAGGTCCTCTTTCTCTAAAAAGCAGGCTAGCACTGACCACGTGCATTCCTCTCTCCGTATCCAAATTGATCCACTCTCAGTTGTCACCGCTTCGTTTCGCGTTAAAGTTCCTTATAACAACGGTATAATGGGTCCAGAAGCTATTTATGGCTCTAGAAATATCCTCATACATAGTCTCCACCTCGTCGTCGGGATGTTTCGCGGTCGGTGCATATACCTATATGACTTTCAGTGAATACCGTTTAGTATGGCGTGCAAAAACAAATGCCGTAAGGCCTTTTCGAACTGTCAAGGGGCTGATATATTATTGTTACGTTCCGTTTAACACTTACCGATTGACGGCCGGAGTACTATGCCAGGCAACAGTTTCTGCTCCATAGCCTCAATGACAACAGCCTCTCCTAGCGCTTTGGTGAATGCGTAAGAGTTGGGGAGCTTGCTCAGGAGTCTGCAATTACATTTAATGAAAAAATTAAAATATTTGATTCTAAGTTGGTAGAAGCTACCGGGATCAGGTGCGGATCCAGGATTTCGTTCAGGGGAGGGCAAATTTTTAGTGTACCCGTAATATAAAAAGTCGCGAGCGCAGCGAGCGCGAGATTTTTTGAATAGTTAAGAAATGCCTCTATTTATTTGCATTTTATAGATATTTTAGTACTTCGGTCAGGCTTCAGGGGGGGGGGGGGGGGGGCAATTGCACCCATTGCCCCCCCCCCCCCCTGGATCCGCGCCTGACCGGGGTGACACTGTACGTCAAGAGCTGTGGTGGCACGTGCGACCCGTGATGGTCACATCCCCAAGACATGAGGATACTAAGAAGAAGAAACAGTGTAAACTTTTCAAAGGTATTTTTTTTGTCTACCTAAAACGAGGTTGCTACCACTCGGAACTCGTTTATATTTAATATCTGTCGTTTCGAGAAGAGTTTGTAAAGAAATAGAAATGCCGGGTCCAGTGAAACTCCCTCCAACACATTGCTTTATGAAAGTTATGAAAATTACAGATATAAACAGTTACGATCTTAGCTGATTTGAGATATATCCCACAGCCAGTCTAAACACAACCTTCCCAGATCGACATAGAAATTTAAGCATTCGCGTTTTCGATTAATTCAATATACTTTATTGATATGTACGTAGTCGGTCCCATAATGAATTGGCCTAACTATGAAATAAAAAAGAAAATTAAATGCAATCATTTTTATTTTTCAATATAGTCATTCATTCATTCATTCATTTATTCATTTATTACATACACAGTCTCCATCAATACTGACACACTTCTGACATCGGTGAAATAACATTTCTAATCCTTTATAAAAATAATCGCAATCTTTGTCTTCAAAAAGACTGAAAACGGCCGCCTGCAACTCTTCATCGCTTGAAAATTTTCTTCCCCTTAAGTCCCGCTTTAAATTTGGGAATAAGTAATAGTCGGACGGAGCCATGTCTGGACTATAAGGTGGATGGTCCAGCTCCGTGAACCCGCATTGACGCACTGCATCCTTCGAAACACCGGCGGTGTGCACGGGGGCGTTGTCGTGAAGCAACAGGACGCCTTTACTCAGTTTGCCTCTGCGCTTCTCCTTTATAATATCTCGCAGTTTATATATTAATGAAGCATAATATTCGCCGTTTACGACTGTATTGCGCTCTTTAAAATCAACCATCAAAATACCTTGAAAATCCCAAAAGATTGTGCACATGATTTTTTTGGTAGATTGTTGCACCTTTGCCTTTCTAGGCGGCTTTTCACACTTATAACGCCATTCCATTGACTCGCGCTTGCTTTCTGGATCATAATATAACACCATAGTTTCATCACCAGTCACTAGTCTCTCGATCACGTTCTTTGGGTTTTCTCCACAAAGATCTAAAAACTCGGCAGCACAGCGAACTCGCTCCCGTCTCTGCACAGCTGACAGAAGTTTCGGGACCCATCTTGCACTGACTTTTTTCATATGAAGATGTTCATCGATTGCACGATGGACGGTACTTTTAGAGAGCCCAAGTCTAGCTGCAATTTCTCTAATCTTCAAACGGCGGTCACTCAAAACCTCTTCTTCGATTTGAGCAATAGTATCGGGAGTGAGCACTTCTACCGGTCGACCGTCATGGCCGATATCTTCGACGGTTTCTCGCCCGAGGCGAAACTCTTTCACCCAATTTTTTACTGTGCTATAAGAGGGAGAACACTCCTTATACACACCATCTAATCGTTCTTTAATTTGGGCGGGGGATAAGCCTTCTTTAAATAGAAACTTTATGACGCTTCGATACTCGGTTTTCGACATTTTGAAAAAATACGCGACACTTGTTGTTCAAACAAACTGTTAAACTCAACTACGCTCGTCAAGTCCATGCGTGTTCGTTTATAAAGTGTCTGAGAACCGTACTATTCAATGCAACATAACATGTATCGAAATGTCGCGTAGAACTATATCAGGCCAATTCATTATGGGACCGACTACGTATGCATTAGGTGCTTAGGTATCTATGAAATTGATAATTAGTTTAAAATGTTAAAGAGAAAAGTAATATAAAATAATAAAGTTGTTTATTGTTTTATATTAAACAATTTACTATTCTCAAAGTAACAATGAACCATGTAGAAATTAAATAATTTTTCATTTGAACCACAGTATTTGAACTTTCAAATTGTAGGTAAGCACCTACCTGATAATAAGAATGTAGTTACTAGAGGAATGCAATGGGGGATCTTACTGCTACTTTGCAATTTCTCCCAGAATAAAATGTTACTTTTGAATTGCTTTATTTATTAATACAATAAATATTTCCTGATTTTGACAGCTCTATTTTAACTTGTAACGGTCTTTTGTCTGATTATAATGATGATAATTGATGATAGTAAGATTTAAAAAAGTCATACTTAGGTGTCATAGCTGCGACGGTCTCCTCGTCCATCCATTCCACAGCCTGGATGACCTGGTGTGGGTCGGCTGGAGGGGGGTACGGCTTTTCTTCCAGCAGCTTCTCATGCAGATGGCAGTACGCTGTCGATATGTGAATGAAGAGCTGCGGAAGAGTTTGATTTTAACCATATAGACTCAAAAAAGATGTTATAACTTTGAAGTCTGGGTCTACCTACCCTATATCTTTTTGTGGCATGGTAGCTCTGAAATCGTTGGACCGATTTGAATGCGGTTTTTGATACTTGAAAGCAGATTTCATCGCGGTAGTTTTCAATTATGTTTGGTAATAATCAATTCAGTGATTTTTAAGTTATTTCAGTTTTGAAGCCGATATTATGTTAGTTTTGTAAAAGAATAATCAAACTTTTTTGTGTGTGAAGCAAACTGTTTTGTTTGTATAATTTGATGTATAAAATGATTGTAATGTATTTGTATTGTATTTGATGTAAATGTTATATCAACATGAAATGTAGGTACTGGTAGTATCGATATTATATCAGGCGCGAATCCAGGATTTCATTGGGGGGGGGGGGCAAATTTTTTGTGTACCTTTATTTATGAAGTGGACGGTGGCATAAACCATTAATATAAAAAGTCGCGAGCGTAGCGAGTGCGAAATTTTTTGAATAGTTAAGAAATGCCTCTATTTATTTGCATTTTATAGAAGTTTAGTATTTCGGTCAGGCTTCAGGGGGGGGGGGGGCAATTGCACCCATTCCCTGCCCTGGATCCGCGCCTGTATCATGACTGATAACGTGACTGTAACAAACCTTTAGATTCTTGCATTCCTTAGCCATTTCAACCATAAGTTTGGTGCCTCGAACGTTCAGCAACACAGCCTTTTTCAGTTCCTCGTCGAACCTTAAACAAAATCATGTTAAATATTAAAAAAGTATTCGTTAACAATCCATATCGTCCCCATCGATGGGGCATGGGTTTTTTCCGTATTGGTGGATGTTGTGGGGCTGTTGGCTAGCCCCAGCATCAGAAATTTTCTAGACACCTACAAGAACTCAGACGTGGCATTACGACTGGTCATCTAGAAAAAAACGTTAATCCGTTGGTGTCGGCTGCTATCATGTTACAAATACATGTTATAAATAAATACACATGAATGTTTATTTATTTGAAAATATTTGAAATACCTAGACGTTCAAACGTTCAAGAAAAGAGCGTACTCCCATATCCCATATCAAAGGTCGGCAACGCACTTGTGACTCCTCTGGTGTTGCGGGTGTCTATGGGCGGCGGTAATCGCTTACCATCAGGTGATCCGTCTGCTCGTTTGCCACCTCTGCCATAAAAAAGTGCCGTAATAATTTTTCTGCGTTTTTATTAATTAAAAATTGAACTGAACCCTTCATAAGAAGTCAGTCAGTAATCATAATGTCTTGCGATGCAGCGCTATCAAGTTATAGTTTTCAAGCTAAGTGTAAGCACTAAGATAGCGTCTTTAGGATCGTAAGTCCGAAGACCGATATTCTTCTTATTGTGAGGTACAATTTAACCGTTACAAGAGATAGTAAACGGCGATTACCTGGTTATACTTAGAATCGCCCGCGTTCACGTGTTTACCTGGTTATACATTAATTCGTTCACGTTGGCATTTTAGATTTAATCTACTACGAACGTGTGTAACGCGACCTTGTACACATATGTTATTGTATAAATTTATTAAAAATACTTTATCGCATTTTGATTACGACTGAAAATCAGCGGTGCAGGAAACTGAAGCTCATGCTGAGATCGGAGCCGTTTCCGATCACGGCACCTCTTCGTTTCATTATAAAATCAAAAATGATGCCTATTGCTTGTTTTATTACTTTGTGTATGTTGTGTTTTATTACTGAAAATACCCACGAGTATACTTATACGTGCTGCTCTAGACAGTCCGTCTTTTCCCGGATATAACTGCATAACTAAACCCAAGAGCCAATGTAGTCTCTTTACTCCGTCATCCCCTATCAAAACAATATCTCCAACCTTCACTGACTGTGTTCTGCATTCACTAGGTCTTTGTGCAAGCAAAGCTTTGTACTCGCTACGAAGACGCTGTTTTGTCTCTGTTTAGCCGGTTGAGATAGCACCAACGTGCAGCAAGTATAGGTCCATTAACTCGATCAAATATGTTGTGTAAATTCCCTCCAGAAGTATTATTTGGACTCAAGCACAGATCTGTACACAACTCGATATAGTCAAGTGTTACACAAATTTCATCGAAAAAGCTCCTTGAGACAGCGGACCATTCCTATCCAGAACCCTCCCCACCAGGGTACTGACGGGCATATGTGACACCACTAGGGTTTGCAAATGTATTTTGTTTAAGTAAGTAAGGTGTTTATATAAAAATATCATTAAAATGAACAAACAAACTGCTGCCCAGCTTATACTATTTCTAACACCGCCCAAACGGAATAAAATAGTGCAAAATATATTCGCTATTCGTCGGCCAGTGGGCCTCATATGGAATCTCCACAATTACCGTCATTTTTTTGTTCAAAATTATGTTTCTTTTCTTTTTTGCTAATGTAACTATTTTGTTGTTGTATGTCTCGTGAAACTGAATAAATGTATTATCTATCTATCTAACATAAAACAGAAAAATATTCGTTAACTACCTATATCGTCCCTATACTGCAGGGGAGCGGTTCTCTTCCATACCTTGGGAAGGTTAGGCCGTACTCCACATACGGAAAACAGGAAAATATAAAACCAGATAAAAGAAGTTAAACAGGTCGGTTATCGCGCTATCGTAATTCGGTGTGTAGGAATCCCAATGATGTTTTCCTTAACTTCTTGAGCAGCCCGGTATGAAAAGGTTGGTTCTTGAGTTTAGAAAACTTATTGTAGCGTAGCATTGATACATTGGCCAGGATTTTACCCGAGACCTATGATTAGGGGGGGGGGGGGGTTATGGCACTGCACTACCCTGAAGTCACACACGCTTTTTCGATTAAACCGATGCTAATTTAGAGGTGTGAAGCTTAGATATTTACAAGCAAATAAAACTAACTCCTGGTAGATATACTTAAGATAGCTTTAAGACAAATTCTCCGTAAAATCCTCGGAAAGAATAAGTATACTAGCTTCGGGTTTTACGTTAACAACCCATATCGTCCCCACTGCAGGGGCACGGGTCTCTTCTCATACCTCGGGAAGGTTAGACCATACTCAACACACGGGTGCCAAGTCCGGATTGGTGGAGGTTGTGGAGCTAGTGGTAAACCCCAGTGTCAGAAGTTTTCGAGCTGCCTGTAAGGCCTCCGACATGGCTTTACGACTGCCATCTAGTTATAGCAGCTGGCACCAACGGCTTAACGTACCTCTTGCGAAGCACGGGAACGGTCGAGATAAACGCCTCTAACTGACAACCACATCCAGGTTATGACCGTGCCTGTAGTCAGTTAACCTACGTGATTGACTTTACCACTCAATTCACACTGAGCTACGGCCGCTTGTGGTAGCCTAAAGGAAAATTCTTTGCAAAATCGTCGTGCTGAAGGTGAACCATCCGACCGATTTCGGTCATGGCGACCACTTCGACTCCTAGTTGGCTTGTTGGCGCTGGTGCGCCCGAATATGGCTAATATAGCCAAATTTAGCGGCAAACCCCCGTGCACATTGGGGCAAGTGAGTACGCCGTCTACATAATGGTATTGAATGGCGGCAGGTGACTAGACGGGC
Organism: Coleophora deauratella; assembly: GCA_958295455.1. Taxonomy (NCBI): domain Eukaryota; kingdom Metazoa; phylum Arthropoda; class Insecta; order Lepidoptera; family Coleophoridae; genus Coleophora; species Coleophora deauratella. The sequence continues at coordinate 3,662,628 of OY282414.1, read as the reverse complement.
ATTCAGCTCATAGCGTTTCGTGTCGAGATCAGTTTTACGCTGCTCCTCGAAATCGCTTACTTGCCTCTGTACAAGCCTACGCCATTCATGGCGCTGTGCTGCCAAATCTTCCCATCGACAGGGCTCTTTGTTGCACCTTTTCATGTGTCGCTGCTGAACATCTGCTGAAGGTAATACTCGAAAGAAGCCTCATGGTTACCTGATGGTAGCAGCAGCATGCACAATCAGATTGGTTTGCTCGACGATCATCTCCCGGTCCGATGGGCTGATGGCCAGGTCTGGGGCGGTCATGTCTCCAGCGACGAGGGTCATCTTCTCCAGAAGAGGCTCCACTCCACCCTTCATGGTTCGCAGTTTCTCGAACAGCTGGAAAGGGAGGTAGCTGTTTTAGTTCTGGCGAGTAATTTAATTGTTTGTTACGAAAAAGTTGGAAATTTGAGGCACTCTGCCGAAGACCTTCCTTACACTATTGCATGTTTTTTTTTTATAAGTAGGTACTATTTTTTTTATTATTTATGTATTTATTATTTGAAAGCAGATTTCATTGTGGTGGTTGTAACCATATTATTTGAGATCTCTATGGTTGTAACTGTGTTTGATGAAAATCGGTGCAGTGGCAAGACTTAGATTCGAGAGGAGGTAGCCAGACGGACTCAAAAAATGCTCTAGTAAGCATTTAATAAAAAAATAAAAGTTAATAGACATTAACAACTGCCAATTCCATTTCCTGAAAAACAAGTCAATAACTCAAAAGATCGCGGCATTTAAATTTAAATCCTATGAGTTTCTTAAATAGATTACGTTAGAATTAACTTTTTGTCTATTTTTTTGTTAATTATCCTGACAAGTTTATTTATTACTTCGAACAAAAGTTAACAAAACGAAACCTGTCATTTGTTTCAACGAAAAACATTTTTTTTCTAGTTATTATGAATGTAATATGACGTATTTTACAATACAATGAGGTACCTACCTAAAGTACAGTAACAGAAGTAGGATATAAAAGAATATAATTACATATTTTGGTCGTCCAAATCAAAAGGGAGCTTTTGGCGGCATTTTTTTCCGAAATAATTTATTGTAAGTTTGTTTGTAAACTCTTTATTGTATCAAAACAAAGTACAACACTTAAAAAAACAGGAGTTTTGTAAAATGTCTCGAAAAATCATTTTTTTAATTGTTTACACGAGAAGTCTATTATTTGTACTATCTATTGAAGTGAACCACTTTCTGATACGTGACCCAAGTAGCAAAAGTTCGTCGTAGGTATAACGGTTGTGTTAACTTTACATAACGCGAAAAGGGCGCAAATTATTCTATTCAAAATCGTGTAAAGGTCTTAATATGGTTTTACGTATATTTAAAACAAATAAGTTGTGTATACTTCTTGTTAATAATGTAATAAATATACATCCAAGTATTATACGACTAAACTTTCGTATAGAATACTATAACCAAGCGTTATTTAGTGTCGATATTATATGACAACTTTGCTAGTTGGGGAATTTTTGAACGTTTAAAATCTCTCTAAAGTTTAGAAGAAAGGCGACCTTACGGCGGCATGGCATTGACATCCTTCGACAACTAATTACTAATGCCTCATCTCTAAATCCAAGATCTAAATACCTACTTTAATTAGGTATGTTACTAAAACCTTAAATTTTATGAGAGATTTTATTTTTAAAGAACAAATAGGTTCTTATCACGGACGCTGACCAATCATACCAATATGATTACGCCTATCCATTGCCCACATATTCTATGACCTTCTATTTTATTGATTAATTATTTTACTTACTTTATTATTATTTGTTTCAATTGGCATTCTAAAAACGATTGCATTATTACCATTTGTTTCATTACCATCATTAAAATTACCTACTGTACGTAAATTTATAATTATTATTTACAAACAGGATATAAATTGTCGAATGACTGCAATTTATTTCGTTAATATTTACATGTAAGTAAAATGTTTTGTGTGAATGTGTGCACTTGTATTTGTTTGGTTACTTTATGCACTATTTCGCCGTTTGCAATAGATGCAGCGGGCAATGCACTATTGTTTTAGCAATAGTAAAGGATTGCAACTCACTTAACGTGTACAGTTGACAGTATTTTTTGATTGTCACAACGCTTATGGGCATGATTGATGCAAGCCACAGACTTGCATCCCGTTCCGAGCAAAGATATGAAACTTCTAAGGTAAGGATCTTCTTCTTCGAATAAGTCCGGCTTTGCCATACTTTGTTTTGTATATTGTATTTTATGTGTTATGTGTGCAATAAAGAGTTTACAAACAAACAAGCAAACTTCTTCGATGCAATCCTTACTATCTCATCTCACTAATGTATGCATGTTTGTGTATTTATTTGTTCTACTTTAATGCTGAAATTACTGAATTGATTTGGGTAAAATTTAGTAGATTGATAGATCAAGTAATGTGTTAATACACAGGCAAATTTTTATCCCCGAAAAATGCAGCGGCATAGAAATTATTTAAGGGTGAGCGAAGCGAAATTAGTTTTTTCCTTTTACGTTGCAACATAGCAACAGATCGACACGCATAGAGATAGTTGAAGCAGTTGGACTGACATAGAAACGCTTGAAAGAAAAAATTTACTAAGCGCCATATGTCGCTTAGTCAACTTTTCCTTTCAAAAAATATAAAAAAATATGAAATTCCCTCGAGAATGATACTAGGACCCAAAAATAATGCATCTTGAGAAATCAACTAGGATAGTTTTATCCAGAAAATCTCATTAAAGTGCTGCGATTCGCTTAATGTGCACCCGTGACTTCAATGACAATTTATAAAATTATATCCACGCGGACGGAGCTAGGAGCAAAAACTAGTATGTTTATACCTTCACGGAATAGCTGAGTGTATCCCTGTTTAAAAAGCTGAAAATGTTATAAGTAACTTTTCAGGGTATTAAAGGACGTGTACTAATACTCATGAAATAGTGTTTATTTTAATTTCCCGTAAAAATAGATCAGCTGATGATTTCGACTATAATTGGTGGTCATCTGCTACTATTTTAAAAATTTTGTCGCAAGGACACATATAGAAAGTATACCTGCGTAGTTTACTCATTCATGGCCTGAATAACAGCATAAATATGCCTTGAACTGTACAACCGCAAACGATTTGGTTCGAAACGTGAAACGACTCGACTTTGTGACGAAATTTTCGACATCTAGAAATGTACCTTATAAGCACAGGCATGTTAAGGCATGACTTTAAAATAAGCATGTCCATAGTAAATTGTTAGTTATTTGTCTGACCCGAGAGTCGTGGGTTCGATCCCCACCCAGGGCAATCATTTCTGTGATGAGCAGATTTGTTTGCTCTGTGTCTGGGTGTATTATATCTATTTATGTATGTGTTTAAAATGTTACTGGTTCTCATAGTACAGGGAATCCTAGTTTATTATTAATGATTTGCCAGTATTGCTAAACTTTTTGGTACCTTAATTTCTTTTATAAGCGGATTTTCAAAAGGAGGTCTGTTAATTTGTTTTAAAGTTGTCTGATATTTGGACGAGAACTCTGAACAGGTTTTTTTACAGTTTTTACAGTGTGGTTTCTACTTTTAAAATGTAAATAATTATTTCTTGACAAAAAAAAAACATCATATTAATATTTAATCTTAATAAAAAATACAAAACAAAAGGTTTGTAAAGATTCAATTCAATTCAATTCAATATACTTTATTGCATCACAAGAAAATATAAGATCTATTATTGGATTATTCAAGATTTTATCTTAAAGAGAAACTTATTTATATTTTTAAATTTTTGTTTTCATTTTTTTATTGGGATCAGCAACATTTTATACTAAATTATGAAACCAATATTGCTGTTCACAGATAACTCGTGAAATGAAATAATATGATATTTTTCGTGTATTTTTCTGTTTATTTTTACACAGAAGAGAGCGGTATATATCGAAATATTCACATGTTTGTATATCCAATCAAAAAAAAAGCAAAAGGTAAACAAACATAGTATGCATCTGACGTTGATATGTCTCAGTTCCATAGTTTTTTTTTTTTGATTGGGATGAACTATACGTAGAAATATAGAACTAACTTATCTAGAGAACGAAAGTTACTAATATTCTTCTGTCTAGCGCCCTATTAGTAATCGAGTATTTCATTTCATACAACCATACCATACATACGCGTGATAAAAAGTAATTTCACGTCGTTTTGACGTGGGAACGGAGTCAAACCCACCTCCGACTGAATTAATAATACACCTACAAAACAGGTTACCGATTATTATGTTACACTACCATAGTAAATACATACAGCGAGCTGCTTTGAGTGCGCCTAAAACTGGCAGAGTTTTCCATAGAGCGCGCTTAGCGAGATATTAAAAAAACATTGAAAAAATCCGATCTACAACTTTTTTTTTCGTTTTCCATACAAATTCTTAATTCACTATTCAGATTTAATATGGGAATATAAAAAAATATATTTGAAAAGCGGATTATTTCAATATTTTTTCTGTATCTCTTATACTTGATTCTGAGTAACCCCTTAGAAACTCAAACGCACTTTTTTTAACACCCTGTATTGCCGTAAATCGTCTATTCCATAGGCCATGATCGCCACATTGCGTTTAACATGTTAATTTTATGTTTATTTGGCAGGAACTTGGCCAACTTTTAAAGAGCAGACATACTTTATGTGCTAATGTTTTTTTGTGTGATTTATCCACGCGTAAACTTCCTTCAGAGATGGTACGGGTCATTGTATTTTGCGTACCCGGTATAAAAAACTTACTGATGAAAAAAATTGTTATAATAAGTACACATTAACTTTTTCCGTCGGCTCCACCCTCATGGGTGTCGTTATTATTATTATAACTGTCATTGAGGGTACGTAGCGCTCTACGTACCCTCAATGACAGTTGAGCACGGATATTAGTTATCGGAAAGAAACTATCCCATATTGTATAGCTTTGCTTTTTTAAGTTGCTATCTTTGGGTTTCCAGTGTGATTCCCGAGGGAATTCGATATTTTTACAGGATAAAATGTAGCCTATGTCACTTATCACTCCGTAAACTGTCTGCAAAAATCATGTCGCTTCGTTGCTCTGTTGCTCCGTTGCAACGTGAAAAAAGAGAAACAAACTCGCTTTTGATTTCTTTATAAATCATTTCATCATTAAATCAGTTGAAGGATGTCTGCTGTTGATCATAAGCCTACCCTATACTTCCACTTGCAATAAATCTTTATACAATCAAAGAAATTTTCAAAAAATTATCAACATTTCCTTCATATAAAGTTAAAGGTAAAAAAATTCATCATAGCAAAGTAGGTATATACAGAACGTTAAAAAAGTGCCTTTGAAATTTTAAGGGGTTACTCAGAATCAAGTATAGAATCCATGAAAAATATTGAAAAATTTGCTCTTAATTTTTTTTTCAGATTCTCATACTAATAACTCTGAATAATGAATCAATAATTTGTATGAAAAACTGAAAAAAAATAATTGAGGAGCGGATTTTTTCAATATTTTTCCTGGATTCCATACTTGATTCTGATTAACCCCTTGAAATTTCAAAAGCACTTTTTTAACACTCTATATACTCCTTAATGGCAAGTAATACTTTCTTGACTTGTATGTACAATATTTAGATATGTAAATCGAAGCATGCGTCAGATAGCCCAATGTTAACCCGTTGGCAGTCTCATGAAAGAAGGCCACGGCCTTTGCGTTGGGCAATGGCCACCGCACCGGACCCAACAGGTAACCCCTCCGCAACCAACGCCACTTTTATGACCATTTCGATACCAACTGTCAAGTCTTGCCATCTTGTTTATGATTTATTTCCATGTAATCGTGACATTCTTTTGTGTATTGTAATGTAATATACGTACATAGATATATACCTGTACATGTTGTCAAAGTTACCTGAGACTGAGATTGCGAGATTATTGTTTACAAATGTCAACTCAGCTTTTTTTTCATGCCTCTGCATTCGTATGTTTCTGGATGTATTGTATGGCGCAATAGGTACTTGCCTTTGAAAATTTTAAAGAGTTTTATCCACATCTGATGGTAAGTGATGATGATGCCGAATAATGGAAGAGGGCTTACCAAGATTCCCCAGTGCAATGGGGAACTGGCTATCCTATCTCCATGCCGGAACACATCAATGCTATTAACATTGATGTTATTAGATAAGATGGTGGTAACTAAAAATGTTCTATCACTAACCAAATAGAGTCCTACAAAGTTGGATCGCGCCTGTAATCGAACCCGCGTCCTCCGGATGAGAAGCGAGCGGACTACCCACTAAACCATCGAGGCGACCATTGATTAGTTTAATGTCCTTTCACAAGGTATAGGCGGCGGTTGCCTGGTGTCGCACTTAGCATCACCCGCGGTCACGTGTAGGGCATTTAGATTTACGCCTCCTACGGACGGATGTGTGCAAAACGACCGCCACAAATATCTAGTAATCAAATATCTAGTTATCTTATGATATTTTCTTTCACATTTGAAGCAATCAGTTTGAAAATCAATTTCAAACTTTTGAAAACTAAATAATACCTGATAATACACTGGACAGGATTCGTATCCGCGACCTCTGGTTAGGTAATCTGAGTCACTGCGTACGCGGGTATTGTGTGTGATATATTATACATAATATACACATGTACATGTAAATATGTGTCTAAAGTACATAAATACTACATGCTTGCGAGATTATTGTTGTAAAAGTCAACGGCACTCTGGGGTCAGTTCGTACCGAGGCCTCTTAAGATTCCTCGGAATGTGCAATGCCTTTTTTATTGCAAATGCAACCTATTGTCATTATCCATGTTGCATTTCGATAAGTATCTACACTACAGCGTGTAACAAAAACGTTTAGCGAGCAATACTTAATATGTAATAATAATAAACCTACAGAGTGTTAAAAAAGTGCGTTTGAGATTTTAAGGGGTTAATTAGAATCGAGTAAAGATTACAGAAAAAATATAAAAAAACCGGATTTTTTCAATATTTTTCCTGTATTCTATACTTGATTCTGAGTAACCCCTTAAAATGGCAAACGCACTTTTTTAACATCCTGTATTTTAAATAAATAAGTTTCAATCGTAGATTTCAGATCACCGCGATACAACATGCAAATTGTCATTTACAAATTAACTGCAAATATTGTGTAAACTAACTAAACAAAATTTAATGGAGCAAGTTAATATTTTGGTGTATTTGACCGCAGACTGACTTGGTGGCTCAGTTAACTTGTTGGTATAATTTAAAAAAATATAAAAAAACCGGATTTTTTCAATATTTTTCCTGTATTCTATACTTGATTCTGAGTAACCCCTTAAAATGGCAAACGCACTTTTATAACATCCTGTATTTTAAATAAATAAGTTTCAATCGTAAATTTCAGATCACCGCGATACAACATGCAAATTGTCATTTACAAATTAACTGCAAATATTGTGTAAACTAACTAAACAAAATTTAATGGAGCAAGTTAATATTTTGGTGTATTTGACCGCAGACTGACTTGGTGGCTCAGTTAACTTGTTGGTATAATTTAAAAAAATATAGCAAGACTACGATAGTTTTCTCCTCGCACAACCAAACTGTGGAATGAATTGTCGCCTGCGGTATTTCCGGACCGATACGACGTTCAAACCTTCAAGAAAAGAGCGTACTCCCATATCAAAGGTCGGCAACGCACTTGTGACTCCTCTGGTGTTGCGGGTGTCTATGAGCGGCGGTAATCGCTTACCATCAGGTGATCCGTCTGCTCGTTTGCTACCTCTGCCATAAAAATAATAAAAAACGTTTTGGATATTCAACGCTCTTTTTACTAGAGACAATAATAAAAGTGTTACTGGACATTTTATTACTATAGAACTGAGTTATAACTCTGATGAACAGTTAAGGTACTGACTCGGTGGCTCAGTGGTTAGCGCTCCTGACTACTGATCCGAGGGTCGTGGGTTCGACTCCACCCAACACGAACATTTCTGTAATTTGTATGAGTAGATTTTTTTATCTCGTGTCTGTGTGTAAGTAAATATGTATTTAAAACGTTCCAACTAAATTTGAGTTGTGACATCACACGAAAAAAAGAATAACTTTCATAAATTCAAGTCCATTGATTGGCTAAACTATACTCATGGACAAAAAAATCGACTCAAAGTTTCATGCACGTCTTTTGGAAAATTAACTCAATCTAGCAAATAAAACTAAACTAAAAGTTCAAAACTGTGTGTTTACTGTTTATTATGATTTTAGCTTGATGGTTTTCTAGTTTTTTGCTTTTAGTGTTTAGCAGTTTTGTAGACTGAGTTATTTTTTCAAAAGTCGCGCAACAAATCTTGAGTCGATATATTTGTCCACCAGTGTAGTATCAGAATTCGAGGTCTAGATCTCTGGGTTAGTATTCAAGTTCAGGTGGGTAGAGCCCGGTCAAGTGGAGGCACTGACATTGAAGGGTCAAGAAGGACTCGACATTTATAGCATTAGATAATTTAAGCTTAGAGTGCGTCAACCTGAGAGCTTTGGGGTCGTCCATTAATCACGTGATGATTTCTAGCAACTTTTTAGACCCCCTGGTGATATGTGGTGAGGTTTTAGACTACCCCCACCCCCTACCCAAAATCAGGTGTATTTTTTGCTACAAAATATTATCTTTAAATACAGGTCTAATGTAATTTTATTTTGGAAAATTAAGCACCGTGATAAAAATGTCCAGCCAGACAGACATTAAGGTTGCAGGTTGTTTCTGACTGCCTGAAGCCGTTTCGAACCTTGTTATGAGTTAAAAATAACGTAACAAAAACAGTCCGACGACGTTTGGAACTTACTCTAGAAATCGCGCGTTCAACGAAAAAATGAATATACGTGATATCTCAGTACACCCTCCCCCCTTGAGATATTTCGTGATTTTTTCCGAACCCCCTCCTCCCTTTGAGCTTCACGTGATTAATGAACGACCCCTTTTTCAAATATATTAGCTGATTTACTAATGGCGGATATCATCCAGGATATCTAGGTTCTATCACTTTTTAATTAATCCACAAAAATGTTTGGAAAATACAACCTTGTACCTATAAGTTGTATGAGAATGAAATAAAATCAAGTAAGTGATTTAAAACTTAGCTATGTATATTATTTGTAGACAAAAATGTTAAAAACGTAAACATTTTTTCTTGAATGGCCAAATTAATAGAAGTTAATTTTTTTCCCCTTTCCATCAATGAATCAAAGGCCTCTGTCTTTATTACGTATGGAAAAATAGGAAACCCTACTTTTATACTATTCAGAATTTTATGCAATTCTGTTAAAAAATAATAAGATGATTCTGTGACAGTCGGACGGACAGAATGATCTTATACTTGTAACTACTAGTAAGGTACTTTTTAAGAGAAGTCAGATTTCGCTGTTACATCGGGTTAGTCCCTCAGGGCCCCGATCACCGAGGCACCCGTCCCGGAGGACCCCGAATACGATAAAGATTACATTTCTTTTTGTTATTTTTCTTATTGTTTTTAAATTGTACTGTCGACAAAAAAGTGCTTAAATGTATGTGATTATAAGGTTGTTCGTAGAAAATACGGGAACTCTTATACTACTACCAGCTACTACAAAAGTTTTATTTACACCTGCCTATTTATTTAAAATTCGAATATAATGTTATAATATTAATATAATAATAATATAATAATAATAATATAATGTTATAATATAAGTGATTGCTTATACCAATAAGACCGCCTACCTGTATAATTCCATAATTATATACACTGCTTGTAATATAATAATAAAATTATACAGGGAGTCCTAGTTTGGGGCCAAATGACCGTGTGTGATTTATCCCAGATATTATTATTATTATATATATATAGATTTTATGTACAAAAACGTGTAAATAAATAAATAAATATTTTCCTGTTTATGTTGTACAAAAAAGTGTTTTTATAAATTCATTCCATCAATAATTATCATTGTTCTTTTAAGGAAAATGTGAAAATATATTAATTCAAAGATCAGTCAACAAAAATTACCCATGACTAATAATTTTCAACAAATATATTATGTATAGGTGTCAAACTTTTATTGTAACATATTATTTATAAGGTCTCTCAAAACAGCAGTTACCGCTGATAAGATCTGTCATTGATAAGGGACCGGTTATTATTTGCTAATGTTGCGAAAACAAGTAGGTATTCAGCAAAAGCTAGCTTTTAGCAAAAGCTTTCTTAATTTTATTCAGGGTGATAAAAAAATTCAGGCAATATTTTAACAGTGGCTTCTACTCATCAAACTGAGCAACTTTTCCTAAGAAACTTATGGTCCAAACGAAAAAAAAAATTGGACTTCCCATAAAAAGTTCATCAAAAAGCTGACGGATTTGTAAGGATAGTTCAAAATTGTTTTTTGCTTTTTGAGTATGAGTTTCATGGGGAAAGTTGTTCAGTTTGATGAGTCACTGTTAAAATATTGCAAAACATTTTTTTATCCTGTATGATGTCGTTTTTTTATGGCAGAGGTGGCAAACGAGCAGACGGATCACCTGATGGTAAGCGATTACCGCCGCCCATAGACACCCGCAACACCAGAGAAGTCTGTTATTAACATTAGTTTTTTAAGAATTTTACTAATACCACTGGACCCTGCAGTCTGATTAAATAAAGGTAAATAAAAAAAGCTTTTTAACAAAAAAAAAACCGCCGAAAACACTGAAAAGCAAAAAATACTAAACCTTTTTATTTAACCTTAATAACTAAGTTCTGAAACTAATGTATGTACCTATACCTAAGTAATTTTGAGTCGGCTCCAAACAAGCAAATTAATTTAACTACTTACAATGTTAATTTGATTTGGTTTATTCTTTAAATTTAAGGTAATTTAGTGATCCTTGTTCATTGATTGTTTGGCGCCAACTCAAAATTACTTAGTTATACTTACATTAGTTTAAGAACTTAGTTATTAAAGTTAAATAAAAAGGTTTATAATTTTTTGCTTTTCAGTGTTTTCGGCGGTTTAATTTTTTTGTTAAAAAGCTTTTTTTATTTACCTTTATTTAATCAGACTGCAGGGTCCAGTGGTATTAGTAAAATTCTTAAAAAACTAATGTTAATAACAGACTCCTTAACGTTATTAAAGGTTTATTATTTTTTGTGTTCAAATCGCAAAAAATTTGGAATCTCCATACAATTCGATCAACTGAGCGGCCAAATAAGTATGACGAGTCCAATTTTCTTTTACTACTAAATCTGAATAGTGAAGTGAATTTTTGCATTTATCAGGAATATAAGTGCGTTACTTATTTATTTATCATATCAGATCTTTAAGTGCGTATTCATGTTTTGCTTATTTTGTGGGCTGGCTTATGCCTCCGCAAGAGCATTCTCATCTTAAGCAAAAACCCACCGAAACATATCTGTCTACATCGGTCAAAGTGTGTCCACATTCTTTGTTTAAACTTAAGCACTAAGTACCTTAACTGCTTAAGTAAATTTAGGTAACTAGGTCATTCTGGTACCTAAGCAGACTATGCTAATCATAAGTATTTATGTTGTTACGAAAACCAAGGTATTGCAGTGGAAGAACCAATTTTGTGGATCATTGAGTTTATGGACTTGTGATTATACGAAATTACTGATAATGGCGTAGTGGTTAGCGCTCCTGGCTGTACTTTAAACTAGAGAGTCGGTTCGATTCCCGTCGAAAGCAAATATTTGTGTGATAGGTACGTTTCGACCGTCAGCAGATCGTTCCCACAATGGGGAGTTACTATTGAATATTCTGTGACAATATACAGTTAAAACGTAGGACATTTCCAAATACGACAGAATAACCTCAACATTTCCGTCAGATGTCAACCGTCAATCATGCATTTGACTTCGCGTTCAATTACATATACTCTGTTTGTGACATCATAAAATGTCAAATGAAGTCACGCGAAGTCCATAAGTCCATAAGTACTCAAAAAACACATGTGAGTAATATAAATATATTACTATATTTTTCCGTAATATTGAATTTAAAAAAACCACCCCTATTTTAAGTATAAAAATCCAATCAAAATCAAAATATTTTTTTATTTAAGTACGTTAGATGCTGTACGCATACTTTTAAATCGTATTTATTTCTACCTATCTAGAATAACTCGATAACCACTGAACTGAACTGGTTACCATCAAATATTGCTAAAAATACCGCAATGAAGCCTGATTTCAAGTAAAAAAACCGTAATAAATCGGGTCATTCCTGTCGGACTTAGGATGTCACATACATACACTTAGATATCAGATACTCATAGTGTTAGTTAGATAGGTACGATTCTCCTTATATGCGCGGGAAACGTAATTTAGCTAAATATCTGCGATATCCTTTCGTAAAAAATACGATATTATTATATTCCCAAAGTTCGGACTGGTGGAGGTTGTGTGGCTTGTGGGGTCATACGTCTGTCGCAGTAACCTACTTCGCAGTAAAGTTTTCGCTGTAAAATTTTTCGCTCTTGTATGTAATGTTGTATGTAATTGTTGTCATTTAATGAAGTCGTTTAAAGCCGTAAAGTCCTACGACATTAACCGGTACGAACGGGTTCACGTGTCTTGCAAAGCTCGGAACAGACGAGATAAATGCCTTGTCTGTAGTAAGTTAACGTGCGTAATCGACGTGTTCATAAAGCTGTACTAAGTCACGACGCTTCACATCACACGTGTGTTTCCACAATTATTTTTTTCTATTTTTTAAATATATTTTTTATATTTTTCTACAATTTTGTTTTCCTTAATACGATAAGTAAATTTTAAAATGCAATCGGGTTTTTGTTATCTAAATAGGTATTTTATTTTACCAAGAAAAACAGTTTCGAAAACTCACCGCATCGTGGAAGAGTTCTTCGAGCCTCTGCTTTGGCGTCTTCCCCTTCTTGGGTCTGACGATGAGTAGGATCTTCTTCAGATCTGGACATTTCCTAAAAGAAATGGAAAAGCATTAATTGAGTCTCCAAAACAAACAGAAGTCAAATCAATCAATAAAAAGTCGTCAAATAAAAAATTGACTCTTCATACAACTGACTGACTCAGTGGATCAGTGGTTAATGATCCTGGCTACTGATCCGAGAGTCGTGGGTTCGATCCCCACCCAGGGCAAACATTTCTGTGATGAGCAGATTTGCTTGGTCTGTGTCTGGGTATATTATACCTATATATGTATGTATTTAAACGTATATGTGTATGTATATCAGTCTCTGGTTCCCATAGTACAGGGAGTCCTAGTTTGAGGCCAGATGACCGTGTGTGATTTATCCCGGATATTTTTATTTATATATTAAAATCGATGAGCTGGAGTAGCCAACTTTGCAAGGAAAGTCCCATTTTTTTTGCTCCGATTGAATTGATTCAGAGGTGAACGCGGGTGGTGCCAAGTGCAACACCAGACCAGGACACTGCCTTGATCCCTGGACGAGGTCCCCGTGTATAGAGTATGCTGGCCTAACCCCTGCGCTGGGGACGATATGGGTTGTTAACGCACCACTTTTTCTTTGTGAACTTTATCGACTAACATTCTGTAGATTGTTTTAAGTAGATTTTTGAGGCTCATCTCAGTAGTTTCTCGATGAGGAGTTTCCCCATGATAAGATGTTTGAACTTATAAGTCATAAGTCATAAATAACTCAAACATTATGACCTCACAAATCTCGTAGAACAGCAGGAAACGCACTTGTGACTCCTCTGGTGTTGCGGGTGTCTATGGGCGGCGGTAATCGCTTACCATCAGGTGATCCGTCTGCACGTTTGCGACCTCTGCACTAAAAAAAAGGCCATTGGGGACTTAAATTTTGGAGTGGCCACTGCGCACCGGAGTGTAGGCACGCTTCCCCCTCGGTGGACCGATGACCTGGTGAAGGTCGCGGGAAGACGCTGGATGCGGGTAGCGCGGGACCGGTCGGTGTGGAAATCCTTGGAGGAGGCCTTTTTCCAGCAGTGGACGTCTTTCGGCTAATGATGATGATGAGATGAGGCTCACCTAAGCAGTTTCTCGATGAGGACCTTCCCCATGAAGCCGGTGCCCCCGGAGACCAGCACCGTCTGTCCGGCGAAGGTCTCCGCGATGCGGTCCGGCATTTGCTCCAGCTCCAACGCCGAAAAGCCTTCCGAAGACATTTCGGCTTCTGTAGAAGAACAGAACAAGATTTAGGAGACAGTGTCTGGTGACAGTGATTTAGATTCTATCCGCGTGATTTTGGGAGGAATCTGTTTAATTTGCCATCGACTCGAAAAGAAGAAGAAGAAGGAGAAAGTTTCTCGTATGGTATCCTAATCAAAAAGTCAAAAACTGACCTAACATGTGCAACGTGACAAAATTTTATGTTGAAAGCAAGGATATCGCTGAATGCGAACAAAACAGAGTATCTGGAATTAATCCCACATCCTTAACCAAATGTACGACGAACATCGAGTTTATTTAAATAATCCAAAACAAATCACATTCGGTCATCTGGCCCCAAACTAGGATTCCCTGTATTATTGGAACTAATAACATACACATATACGTTTTAAATACGTTTTAAAAGACAGAGCAAACAAATCTGCTCATCCCAGAAATGTTTGCCCTGGATGGGGTCGAACCCACGGCTCTCGGATCAGTAGTCAGGAGCACTGAGCCAACGCATCAATTATTGTTATTTCTATTTCATCATAGTTTTTGTATGGAAAAAATAAATTACCTTTGCGTCACAAGTCACGACTTCACACAATATTATTCTCGAGAGAATACGAGAAAATATGTGATATCTGGTTTTACTAAAATAAGGCGACCACACACATACACAAGCCAGTTACCGTACTTTGACAAACTAGGAAAGGTTTTAGTCTTTGAGCAATCACTCTTTTCTGCCTTTAGGTGCGTAAGCTATAAACTCGTATTCTTGTTCATATGTGCTTATTAAAAACAAGCCGAGATGTATCCCAAAGTATGTATCCCAAACAAGCCGAGAATAACTAAAAAAGTTCCTGCTTCAACATAAATATTGTCTATGGCCAGCCTAGAGAGTGCTTTGGTTGCATAATGCTCTATGTGAGGCTCTATGTCACGGTCAAAACCATTACGTAACGTGACGTCACTGTGTATTTTATAATCTCTCTCTGGATATAATACACGGACCTAGTTTTCCTCTAGTCCGCGATACCGCGAATACTCTTAATATCCAGTATACACTTTTCTTTTAACCACAATTCTAAAGCTCTTGACATTATCTAAAGAGCGTCACACACTAGAGCGATACTGTGCTATAAAATCCGACACACTCATGGATTGAGTGGGGTGATCGTGAAGTTATAAGCCTCATTCTAGAATATCCGTCCATGAGTGTGCCGGATTTTATAGCACAGTATCGCTCTAGTGTGTGACGCCCTTCAGGTAAGTGTGATAATGCCGAAGATGGAAGCGGGCTTACCAGGATTCCCCAACGCAATGGGGAACTAGCTATCTTACCATTTCACATTAACTTTTGGCGGCAAGGCTAATATAATGTAATAAGGTGGCAGCACGCCAGGCGGGCTCTGAAAATACCCTACCACCAACCAAACAGAGTCCTACAAAGTTGGACTCCGCCGCGAATCGAGCCCGCGACCTGCTGATGTGAAGCAAGCAGACTAGGCACAAGACCACGTAGCCGGTTACAAATTGGGCAAATACATGAAATACACAGTCTTTACAGACACTGTTTTTGTATTAACATGTATTATTTTAATTATTTGGTATATTTCTGATCTATTTTTAACCGACTTAAAAAAAGGAGGAGGTTCTCAATTCGTCAATATCTTTTTTTTATGCATGTTCACCGATTACTCGAAGACGCCTGAACCGATTTGGAAAATTCTTTTTTTGTTTAAAAGGGTATACTTAACAGGTGGTCCCATATAAATTTTATCGAAATCGATTCAGCGGTTTTTGAGAAAATCAACAAAAAACATATCAATATTGGAGTTGTTGCGATTGAAGTCGGTTGTTTTTAACGTATTCAGCGTGGTCAATTATATAATTGTTACACTACTATGATATTTTTATTTGTATATATTATATTTATGACTAATTGATTTATTTTTACTATATTTTGACGATCACCTCACTGCAAGCCTCACAATCACAATATTATAGTGTATAATTTGACATTGCAATTATATTTTATGAATTTGTGACGCGTCATAAAAATAAATATGTAAATCTAAATCATACAACTGAAAACCCTGACCCTACATTTGCGACTATCGGGTAACATGTAATATTGGTCAATTACGCGTATATCATATACATGACACATATCACATACATAACAACTCACCTAATACTTTTTCATAGTCAACATTTCCCTTTGACAAATATTACATCATAGCAAGAACCAATAATATCTCTTGCTTATTTTTACCGCATAATGTCAAATGGTGCAAAAATCAACAAATGAACTCTCTCTAATTCAAATGTTGATGTTAACTAGATATGCAAAGTATGTATGGGGAGATATTTACCGAATTTCGCAAATATAAAAAGGCATGTTTGATTTTAAAGTAGTTATGCAAAGAGAAGATTAAATTTTATCTTTGGTAATTGAGTTTGTTGTTGGTAATCAATTCAGTGTACTAGTTTTAACGTTTTCGTGCATCGCTTTAGTACCTTAGTCTTTGATAAATTAATATAATTTAATAGATTTCTTAAATATAAAATTGAAAATACATAGAAGAAAATATGAATGGACACCGCATAGTTCTATATTTTAAACATTTCTATTCTTTTTTATTTTGTTGAATGAAGTGTCATTTTTTACATTCGATAAAAAAGTAACTCAATTGACTGCCAGTCAACTAACGGATTGCGTAAAATTTTTGAAATACGATTGTTTAAAATATATTAAAATATCATCATGCTTGGTTTTTACAAAATAGGCATAGACGGGTCAAGGTTGACAAGCAGAAGCGACACGCCACAAAAATTATGACTCTACACACATTTGAACAGTATGATTAACCAGTTCTGCCCTCATAAGACAGAAAGCCGCAATGTGTGTATTACTCCGTACACTTTGCGGCCTTCTCTCTTACGAGGGCAGAGTTTCTAACCTTTGATTTCGATATTGTACAGAAAACAATGTTGTAGATAATTTATTCAAGAATCAGTTGAGACGTTTCTTAGTTGATAGGTGTGTTATTATATAATAACTATATTATTTATACAGAAAGTTATTGTTTTTTTAATTATCTTAATTACCCCTACACAAAAATGGACTTCCCTTATTAACCATTTGACCGCCACAGTCGGCTAGGGCCGACAAAGGTTTTTCGTGCCACACATGCCAGGATTTGAGATTTTCATCCATTATCGTCGCACGATTTCTCATAGCGTTGCGGAAGTGGTAATAGAAATACCTAACTCGGCCCGATCCAGTTCTCACTGACTTGATCTCATGTATGATGGTCACGATCCTCAATCTCAGGAATTACGACACGAAAGAAGTAGAAGCGTGGCAGTCAATAGGTTAAAAACAGACTTCTAATACGAAAATTACGTAGAGTTTTTTTTATATGGCACCGTAAGATTTTGATATATAGGTATCAAAATCAGCCGGAAAATGCCTTATTTATCCTTTTATTGTATTAATAAGAAGAAAAAATATGATAAAAAATATTGTTATAGAGCGTTTCAACAAATAGTTCCTATGCCGTTATGTTGGCAGCATTGTTTTCCACACACACTACATAGAACTCAGACACACACTACATAGAACGCAGATACACACTAACAAAATCGGTAGAAGCGTCTTCGCGTGTTGATGTCGTTGATAGACAGGGGAGCCAACATAACGGCATAGGAACTATTTATTGAAACTCTCTATAGCGTATTTGTCCGAGGGCCTGACATTTACGTGATCTTAAAGATTGAAACCATTTTTGTCGTAAAATGATGGTGTACATTCAGTCAGATGGCGTAATAAATCTTCGTTTACGACATTTTCTAGTTTTTCATCAGTTTGCACATATATTAACTAAAATATAATTTACAAGATCAATCTCTCACATATTTGATAATAAAAATTATATTAAACTAGCTTCTATCCGCGACTGCGTCTGTGTGGGTCCAGAGAGAAAGAAAATGTTAAGGTGGTTATGTCGGAATTTGAGTGTTAATCATTCCTTCGGGAACCCTTTATTTTTGCGGGATGAAAAGTACCCTATGTGTTAGCAGACTTCATTATCTATCTACCTACCTTTCATCCAAATCCGTTCAGTAGTTTCAGCTTGAAAGTGGAACAAAAAACAAACAAATAAACAAACATGCATACTTTCGCATTTATAATATTAGTGAGAAGCACCTAGTAAATTTGTTACATTAATTCTCTACATATTGTAAATTTTATGTTAGAATTCCGCTTATACAGGTCCCGTCAATCTTTAAGATCGCTGAAGGGTACTGAGTGGGGGAAGTGTGCGTTCACTTAGAATCCTCATGCTCGAATTTCGAAGTAGTTCCTTGGTTCCAGAGATGAGGCTGCCAGCGAAACATTCCGCTAGCAGCCTCAGTGAAAGCTCGATTTTCTCTGAAACTACGATAGCACATTTTTTTCCTTTGGGCACTATTAGACAATAAATATTGGCATAATCAGAATATCAAAATTCGAGCATGAGGATTCCAAGTGAACGCACACTTCCCCCAGTCAGTACCCTTCAGCGATCTTAAAGATTGACGCGACCTGTATTTGGAAACATGTTTTTACGAAACCACGTGGCGTGCGCGGTTTCGTTCTGTTAAACGGTTCAAGGTTTAGTATCTTTTAAAAAATAACAATTACTCATACAGTATACAGAATGTTAAAAGACGACTCGTGATACTGAACAACTTTTCTTATGGAACCTATAACGAATTCCCAAAAAAAAAAGACTTCATACGAATTTATGGGCCAACTAATCAGTAGTGTATTTAGAAAAGAATGTAATGAAAATCCAAGTGTATAAGTTTTTCTGAGGTTATAAAAGAGCCATTTAGTGATCATTTATTTAATAAACAATTATAATAGGTATAACAGCAACGTACATAACAATAAATTAGGAAATATTATATAGCTCTGAGTATAATATTTACAACTGATCTATAATAATATAAACTGAAAATATATATATTTTTTGAAGTGGAAGATAATATTAATAAATTATCGATATGTTCAGGAACCGAATATTTTTATTTTATTTTATGTCTCATCCACACGGGCTAACCGATTTTTTTAAAAACTTGTAAGATTATAATACTAAAACCGTAGTAAAATCGCGAATAATAGAAAACATTTCTTTTTCTAACTTTGCACACAGTTCAATTGTTTACATGTAAGTACCTATTTTCTTCGGTCCGGTACAGGTTACTGATTTCTGTCACGGAAGAAAGAGGTAGGGGAAGGGGTTTAAAGACGCATTTGTACCAGAACCGTGATTTGGTCCTTCTATGAATGTGACTCTATGTATAAACGGCAGAAGCAGGCGATCCAAGCGATCCCCGTGGTACAACCAGTTGTACCAAGCGGTTGTACCATATGGAACGAATAAGTTGACAGCAGCCACCGGTCAAGTGTGAGTCGGCCTTGGTTAAAATTAATAGACCAGAGATAACTACCAGTGATAAATAAACGTTGTACACTATAGTGATAGCTCATACATATTCCATGGATGCATGAAAATTGAACCCAGCAGTCATAGCATCTCAAAATACATGTACACCAAAATCCACCAAAAAGTTTAGAAGATAGATAAAGTAGCGCATGTAAGGCGACGAAGACACGAGGGGGGAATCCATTGTTTGCATTTTCATTACGTAATATTGGGGGGGGGGGGAGGGGGGTTCCTTATACCTTGACTATCAACCACCATCTTATGTAAGTCTTGAACTCTAAGCACTATAATACTATCGTAATTTGTTCGGTCAGTTGATTGTAAAATGAGAGTCCAAAATATTTTTTGGTTTTTGACTACGGGTTCCTTAGGGAAAGTTTGTTCACCCTATATATTTACTGATCTTCTGAGGTAGATTACTGAAAACTATATTTTTCCAAAGAAGAATGACTTTTTAACCGACTTCAAAAAAAAGGAGGAGGTTCTCAATTCGGCGGTTTTTTTTATGTATGTTCACCGATTACTCGAAGACGCCTGAACCGATTTGGAAAATTCTTTTTTTGTTTAAAAGGGTATACTTCACAGGTGGTCCCATATAAATTTTATCGAAATCGATTCAGCGGTTTTTGAGAAAATCAACAAAAACATATCAAAATTGGAGTTGTTGCGATTGAAGTCGGTTGTTTTTAACGTATTCAGCGTGGTCAATTATTCGCAAAAAAAAATCTAATGCAACTGATTGATAAGTTGCGAGTCTGTAATGCGTAAACGCGTATTATTTATTTGATTGGATCATAAAGTATATTTTTACCTGTTATGGATTAGGTAGCTAAAAGTTTAGATTTTTTCGAAAACCTAATTGAAATCGAATAATAAAATAAGTAATTATTAGGATGAAAATTAATTACAGTGAGTCCTGTTGTATTGCCTTTTATTGTGCTTATGTTATTTTTTGTATTTCAAGTTTTCTTTTAATCTTCCTTTATTTTTGTAACATGTGCATTACAAAAAACTAATTATCTATGCATTTTTAACTATTGATTGATTGATTGATATGAAACTTCTTCCAAATGATATAAAACAATTGCAAGGAATTAGATTTAAGACAAAATTAACAGAATGGCTTATGCACCACTGCTTTTATAATATTAATGAATTTATGAATTATAAAAACAAATTAAATTAAAGCACTCGATTAATATTAATGTTAATTTCATATACTATTGAACTTTGTAAATGCAGAAATATTAAGAACTAATAATTTGCATGCCATTTTATGACGGCTGAATACATTTACCACTTTACTGTAAGACCTTTGTATATCTACATAATATGTATTCTAGCAAATAAACAATTATATTATATTCTATTCTATTCTTGATTGATATACTCTTTATTGTACACACACAAAAATAATAATATATACAACAACAAAAGACACAATATTAAAATAACATAACTATTTTACGTTTTATTTCTAATCAAATCTGTAATAAAATACTTAGTTTTTACGTTAGAACCAGTTATTTTCATTTATTTATTTTATGAAATATTCGGGAGTGTTACAACAAAATAATTTACATTTTTTTTTAATCCTTAATTGGTTACCCTTTGGCATCATCTCACCTGATGGTAAGTGATGATGATGACGAAGATGGAAGCGGGCTTACCAAGATTCCCCAACGCAATGGGGAACTGGCTGTCTTATCTCCAAGCCGGAACTCGAAACACATCAATGCTGTTAACATTGACGTTTGGCGGCAAGACTTAAATAAGATGGTGGTAGCTAGCCAGACGGGCTCCGCAAATGCCCTACCACCAACCAAACTGTGTCCTATAACCTACAAAGTTGGACCCCGCCGGGAATCGAACCCGCGACCTCCTGATGTGAAGCGAGCGGACTAGCCACTAGGCCACGGAGGCGGTTATGAAAATCATCAAGTGATGTATCATCGAGTGATCAATTTAATGATAATTTATTACGGCAAAACTCATTTCGTAAAAATCCTTGCAGTACCGACATTTTACCGACGACGTTAAATAATTATAGTCTATTTTTAAAACAACGAATAAATTGTTTTTATATTTTAGAATTTAATTCAAGGTTAGAAATGAGGTTTTGACATTTAGTCATTAGAGTAAAGAAGTAAATTCATTTATTCATGTTTGTTGCTATGGCTGGCTGCTAGCTAGACCAATAGGGTCGTAGGTTCGATTCCCGTCATGGCAAATATTCGGGCAACGGGCAGGTTCGTTTTCTCTTGTGTTCTTGTGTTTAGTATCTAAACAGGGAGGAGACATTCCTTTTCTCTGTACAGGTTGAGATTTTATTTCCAGATGGTAAAATGGTACTATAGTGAAATATAAAAATAACTTTTCTCAAGTCTCCTTGAGACACAAACGAAGCACAAAAATATTCTAATTTTGGAATTAGAATAACCAATAATCTATTGATAAATTAGCAATATGAGCTATCATTTTTTTGTTGATGGTACAGTTTCCTCAGGGAACTTTTTTATTTTTATGGGTAACATTAAGATGTTTTTCGCTTGTAAGCAAAACCGAGGTCGTCTATAGGTAAGTTTTTATAATAAGTCTATTGTGTATCCTATAGTACTTATTTCTAAGACTAACGGAAATCCTAATTTGAAGCCAGCTGACGCTATATGATTAGTCCCTAGACATTAATTTATGCGAAATAACAAAGTAATTTACAGTGAAAAAAATTATTTTTATTCGAGATTACGACATAATCGCTATGCGGTTAGACGTCACCAAAGTTATCTTCTGACGATTCGAGAACACAGTAAAATAATATTCAAGGACACAATAAAAAAAACACTAAAAAAATAATCATTATATTATAACTATAAGCAGAATAAACGAAAGCCTTGTCACAAGATTTGAAAAAAAAAATACTCACCGAATGCTCAGCGACAAAATATTTTAAAACAATTCAAATTTAAAATTCCAACGCACGTATTTCGAAAGCGAAGCGCGAATAAGGACTGAGCTTAGCTTGAGCCTTACTGAGGTGCAATAGCTAGGACATTGCGAAAAACGCTTGCGTTAGCGCATGTAAGGCTGCGAACACACATGAGGGGGGGAATTCGATTGTTTGAGTTTTCATTGCGAAATATTAGGCGGAGGGATTCCTTGCTTATCACTTAGTTTTGTCCTTCAGAGACTTCATATGAGAAAATTGCTGACAGATTTTAATCGCCTCCGTGGTCACTCGCTTCAAATCAGAAGGTCGCCGGTTTGATTCCCGGGGCGGCGTCCACATTTGTAGAACTTAGTTTGGTTGGTGGTAGGACTTCCGGGAGTAATCTTTTTACGCCCTGTATTTTACGCCGTGTTCAAGAAATAAAATTATGAGAATAAATCGAATAAAACAACTGGTAAGATAGAGTTATAGGCGGCTTGAAAACATCTGACACGGGTTGGCCACTAGCCCCACAACCTCCACCAATCCGGACTTGGCCCCTGTGTTGGAGTAAGGCCTAACCTTCCCGATGTAGGAAGAGACCCGTGCCCCATGCAGTGGGGACGATATGGGTTGTAAACATTGATAAGATAGCATTATCTCACATGATGGTAAGAGGTGATGATGCCGAAAGACGGAAGCGGGTTTACTGGAACTGTCTATCTCTGTGTTTTTCAACCTGTGGTCGCGACTTCTAACTGAAGAAAATTATAAACGTAGTCTTTCAAATCACTAACATTTTGTATGTTTATGGCCCAAGGGGGGTCGCAAGAATTTTTTAACTTATAAAGAGGTCAGGTATTAAAAAAGGTTAAAAACACTGGCTATCTCATCTCCATGCTAGAACATTTAGAATTTTTGTGTGGTTTTTTTAAACAAAAAACTTACAAAATTAATTACCTCTCTTATTGCGTTCAATATGACGTTGTGAAGCTCCGAATTGTCAGTTAACAGCTACTGGACATACTAATAGTAATAATATAAAGTGACAGTACTAAAAAGAACTATAACAAAACCAAAAACATAATAAGTTCTGTTAATTTTAAAGCAGATACAAGTTAGCCTTGTGAACATGACCCAACCTAACCAGTTCCTTCAGAGTTTGAGACTCGCTCTCTGAATCGCGCGACCAAAATACGTCACACAAAATAACCCATAACTTTTACTACGTCAAAGATATTCTGATGAAAATCCTTATTTTCGTTAAAACAACCGCAGAGTTTGGAAATGTATTTTTGCTTGTTCAGGATATAAGCATACGAGAGGACAGCCCGGAAAGTTTACACAAATATCGCATTTTAATTAGTTACTACTACAACTACTACATTAAATGGCCTCCCACTGGATCAATGACCTGGTGAAGGTTGCGGGAAGCCGCTGGATGCTGGCAGCGCAGGACCGGTCGGTGTGGAAATTCTTGGGGGAGGCCTTTGTCCAGCAGTGGACGTCTTTCGGCTGACGATGATGGAGACTACATTAAAATATGACCTGCACACGTGTAATTGTGTGTTGCTTGACCATCACCGGATCTTACAGGTGAGGTCGCCGTTAGAGGGGCCTGCCCCTGGTGCAAGATACAAGATACAAAAATTTATTGGTAACATTGTTAAAGGTCTTAAGTTTACATTTCAATTTCATATTCTAGATTACATAGTAATAAAAATTTGGTTTATTCGCAACTAACTGGCATTACTTTTAAACGTATACGTTTAAATGCAATCATTTATCTATCTATAGGTTTAATACACTTAAACACAGAGCAAACAGATCATCAACTATACTTTCCCTAATTGGAAATCGAACCCACGGCCCTCGAATTCGCAGTCAGGAGGATTAACCACTTAGCCACCGAATAAGTGAAATGAAACCACCTCTATAAGATTTGTTTTGATAGACTTACGACTTGTAATAAATACAATTTTATTATGAACCAACCTAAATAACGTATTTTTTCAAAAAATCCAAAACTTTTTATGGAGTTTCAAGATAATATGAAACTTTAGTAAGTAACTCGAAGTGCATTCCTATTTCGCGACTACTTTTAGATAATGTCGTTTTTCTTTTGCACGAAAATCTCAAAAAAGGAAAAGAATAAGAACATAGCGAACTATAAGGTAAATATCTCTATTTACATTTATGTTTATAGCAGTCCTCCTACTCGGTGGACTGATGACCTCGTGAAGGTCACGAGAAGCCGCTGGATATGGACAGTGCAGGACCGGTCCAAAT
Source organism: Coleophora deauratella (assembly GCA_958295455.1). Taxonomy (NCBI): domain Eukaryota; kingdom Metazoa; phylum Arthropoda; class Insecta; order Lepidoptera; family Coleophoridae; genus Coleophora; species Coleophora deauratella. Next base: position 3,637,759 of record OY282414.1, on the reverse strand, counting down.
TCCTTGGGGGAGACGTTTGTCTAGCAGTGAACGTCTTTTGGCTGATTGATGATACAATAATACACGATGATGATTACAGCAGTAGTTCTTGATTGAGAAAAATACTGCTTTTTCTATTCCCTTTTATATGGTCGAGATCATAGCTATCTATACCTACAGAGTGTTAAAAAAGTACGTTTTCAGAACCAAGTATAGAATACAGTAAAATAAAAATATTAAAAAAATGAGCTTAAATATTTTTTTCAGTTGCCCATACTTTTGAATAGTGAATATCAACAATTTGTGTATGAGAAAAAAAAAGTTTTAGATCGGATTTTTTCAATATTTTTCGTGTATTCTATACTTTTACCCTTAAAATCTCAAACGCAGGTTTTTAAGACTGTATAATATAGTTGAGATTATTGTCACAAACAGTCCAGTCCAACCCATCCATTATTTGTAGAGTGCCGCCGAGCGACCATACCACACATTACTTGAGTCACGAACACGGCTGCTTCTTTGTTTTTGTTTTTAAACTTTTATTATCCTGCTAAAATCCTGCTGCTTCCTGTTAAAACTACTTTTGTACTTCGTTACGGCCAGCATCGTAAATTTTAGATAAATGAGGTTTTATTTGATTTAACATTTCTATAAACTGGTAGAGTCTGACAAATGAAAGCGTAACCTGAGAAAGCGCGGCAAATTCAAAAAATCTTCATGTGGTATCACCAACCTATAGCAGGAAAAATATATTTAATACTTGTGTGATAAATCTTTATTAAAATATATTTAAACTAGTTGAAATTCCAATTTACAATTAGCTTTTTACAATTTTATTGACACCTTGTACATCTTGTTTATAAATATAAACATCACCTCGTTTTGAGGACACTCCCCTAAATGCCTCAGCTAGTATCGGAATTCTTGGTGTCGACATATCGAGTGAAGTCCAGTTCCGTGGCCATCTAGAGGGTAAGGCTAAATTAGCCTCGAAGAAGCTTGGTGTGCTCAATAGATCGAGACGGTATTTCAATGCGGCGCATCGCCTGCAACTTTATAAGGCGCAGGTTCGGCCTCATATGGAATACTGTTCTCATCTCTGGGCAGGGGCACCCCAGTACCAGCTTCTCCCTCTGGACCGCATTCAACGAAGAGCAACTCGAATCGTCGACTGCCAGGATATTTCAGATCGGCTTGACTCCCTGGCGCTGCGTAGAGATGTAGCCTCGCTCTGCATTCTCTATCGCATGTACAATGGGGAGTGCTCCGAGGAATTGTTCGGATTGATCCCTGCCGCCTCTTTTCGCCATCGTTCTACGCGACAACATATTCATCCCCATCACATAGATGGTTGGCAGTCCACAACTGTGCGTTTCACTAGAAACTTTCTGCCTCGCACAACCAAACTGTGGAATGAATTGTCGCCTGCGGTATTTCCGGACCGATACGACATTCAAACCTTCAAGAAAAGAGCGTACTCCCAAATCAAAGGCCGGCAACGCACTTGGGACTCCTCTGGTGTTGCGGGTGTCTATGGGCGGCGGTAATCGCTTACCATCAGGTGATCCGTCTGCTCGTTTGCCACCTCTGCCATAAAAAAAAAAAAAAAAAAAAAACAAAAACAGTCTACTTCATAAACTGATTTTGATAATCTGCAGTTTATTTCTGCACTGAAAAATCTGAAATTACCATAAAATCTATCATTTACGAATGGCCATTAAAAAAAACATCATTATATCATTTCTTACGTTCAACAATACAACAATATAATAAACATGAATATTCAGCCGACAAGTATCAATAATTGACAGTCATACTAACATTCAACAGTGACAGTCTCTGTCAGCTTCTTTTTGTTGCCATGTAAAAACTTTAAATAAAATTCCAGGTTACGCTTTAATTTGTCAGACTCTAGGACATTTGTGGGTCAAGTTCGAGCAGAATAACAACGCTGTCATATGTTGAGTTTACACCTTTTTGGTAAGTATTACTATTTTGTGTGTTATTTTTTCCTTATTTTAATTTTGAAATTTTTTGGTAAATAAAGATTTATTCTTATACTAAATAGTTTATTTTTACCCACAATTGGGAAGCCCTTGGCATCATCTCACCTGGTGGCAAGCGATGATGACACTGAAGATGGAAGCGGGCTTACCAAGATTCCCCAACGCAATGGGGAACTGGCCGTCTTATCTTCATGCCGGAAAACATCAATGCTGTTAACATGAATGTTTGGCGGCAAGACTTAGTTAAGATGGTGGTAGCTAGGCAGACGGGCTCCGAACCACCAACCAAGAGTCCTACAAATTTGGGCTCCGCCGGGAATCGAACCCGCGACCTTCTGATGTGAAACGAGTAGACTAGCCACTTGACCACGGAGGCGGTTCAATTAATTTGTTCAAAAGCTTAGATAATACTGCTTTTTTTCGCTCCCGACTCGTGGTCCCACCGCATAGTCCCACTGGTGGGTCGACGAGTAATTGACTGTTTACTCGTAGTCCCACCGATTCACTCTTGACTGTTCTTGGAGGATATGAAACAATGATGTAGCAATATGGTACGTTACTGTCATAAAATAATCGATTATTAGCTCTCATCTCGTCTGATTGTAAAGATGGAAGCGAGTTTACCAAGATTACCCACAGCGCAATGGGGAACTGGCTATCTTATCTCTATGTATCGACTGTTAACCAAACTTCCTACAAAATTGGACCCCGCCAGGAATCGAACCCGCGACCTCCTGTAGTGTGCGCACTGTCTGTAGAGATATCAACTTTCCTATAATAGTTTTAAACTACGAAACCCTAAAAAACAGGAACTCAGGAAATCAGGATTAAATAACACAACAGAATGGACTTAACTGATTAATAATCTCATTTTTATTTATACATGGTGAGTATTTAAACAAACATTTTACATACAATATTCACTAGGCATGTATTACATAGGGTGTTTGAAATGTACCGACATTATTTAAACAAGGAAGCAACTTTCCCCAAAATCACATATGGACAATTCGAAAAAAAAAAATACATTTACTACGTTTACCGGTCAGCTGATTGACTTGTTATATGTTGTTCGGGTACTTACTGACTTAGTTGTTCAGTTTGAGTACAGTTTCAATACATTTAAAAACAATTAGATTGAGCTATAATAAATAATACACACACAACCATAACAATGTTACACTGGTCATCTCCGAACTCGAAACACACTGTGAATTATTTGTAGGTTCTTTTGAACGTTTGGTGACCAAGTGTAAAGCTGCTTTTCCACCGGCGAGGCGAGGCGAGAAGTGGAGTGAAGAGAACTGAAATCTTTAAGAAGAAGACTATTTCCACCGAAGCTCGAAAATGTGCGAGAAGTTAGTTTTTTTTTTTTTTTTATGTGATAGGTAGCAAACGAGCAGACGGATCACCTGATGGTAAGCGATTACCGCCGCCCATGGACACCCGCAACACCGGAGGAGTCACAAGTGCGTTGGCGTTTTTCCATACAATTTAAAATTATCTTTCCTCCTCGCTGCCCTCGGATGACAAAACGCGGCAACCCGGGTTATCGCGTTTTCTCGTAACATAGCTTAATTTGATCTACTACTCCTGACCTATGATGTAATGTGGTCAAAAATTAAGTTTACCTTAAAATCCTATAGAATATTTGAAGAAATCGCGAACTTTAAAAGCGTTTTTCTCAACATCACTACTTTTAGGTTACTGCGTTTTGTCATCCGAGGGCAGGTCGCCTCGCCGCGCCGCGCCGGTGGAAAAGCAGCTTTAGACTACATAAAAAGGCGTAACTAAAACAATAGACATTTTTTGTTTTATTTTACCCCGAGATGGGGAGGCAAAATCATAGACAAGAAAGATTTGAAGGATTTTTTCTTATCTCTGGCAAATCAAAAGTACGCTTCTTATGCTAAAACTGAGCAACTTCTATTCTACAAAGTCGGTTTAGTCCGCGGACTAAAACCCCGGACTTATCCATTACTAGTGTTGTTCCATATAAATGGTTCCAGCCTCTTGCCTTCTGGCAGGAGTTGGTTTAGTTCCTCGATGTCTTGGAGTGTCTGTAACAAACGTAAATGAATATAGCATATGAATGAATTTCTGTTTATTCTGTTTTCTTGCCAGTAATATTAAATAAATACAAATTCGGAGTCTGGTTTTGTATTCCATGCTGTTCGACGTTCCGCTACGAAAGCTGATATACGAATGGCAAAACTTGTGGCTGTTTAGCCGCAGTGCGCGCGCCAAATTTTGCCGTACCGGTTTTAAAACCGCAACCGCAACTTACCGTACCGCAGTGCGCGCTAGACCTTAATCGGGCGACCTTTTTTCCTTTGTACTTTAAATTGTACTTCTTCCGAACGTCAACCGAAATACGCGCGAAGCGCCGCCGCGCGGGCGCGCGGATCATTCGATAGTATAGGTATTCGTAGTTGTTTTCATTAAAATTGAAAGAAAAATAATTGACCACGCTGAATACGTTAAAAACAACCGACTTCAATTGCAACAACTCCAATTTTGCTATGTTTTTGTTGATTTTCCCAAAAACCGCTGAATCGATTTCGATAAAATTTATATGGGACCACCTGTCAAGTATAATACCCCTTTAAACAAAAAAAGAATTTTCCAAATCGGTTCAGGCGTCTTCGAGTAATCGGTGAATATAAAAAAAGATTCCGACGAATTGAGAACCTCTTCCTTTTTTTGAAGTCGGTTAAAAAGTTATTCCATAACTAGCAATAGAAATTAAGATAGTTTTTACAGAGCGTAGGAAAACGTTTATATTACAAGAACATGTTTTTCGCAAAGTTAGTATTATATTCGCAAGTTTGGTAATTTAGTCGGAAGTTTAGTATTTTATTTGGAAGTACAGTTTTTTTTCGGAGATTGTAATTATTAGGTATACAAAAAAGTTCTACCCGTTTTTGAACAAAATAAAATTTATATAAAAATGAAACAAAGTACAAATCTTATTAAATTCAATGACCATTAGCTTCTTGTTGCGGACAGTTTCAACCTATTTGAATTTGGCGCCAGATATTTTGAAAACCGCGCGTTGTGGTACTTTGATACGCGCGCAATGTCTGCAAACGTGACTACTAGCGCCATCTAGGAGCGGTGGTCTGTAGTAAAGCCTAAGGCATACTGCATAGTTACGGCAGTTCCATACAAAATTGGAGAAGCGACATCTATCGTCGAATAGCAAAACTGCTAAGTCAGCCTGTCCTTCAACTGATGAAGAACATTCCAGAGTTCGTCAAGGATGGAACAGATGGCGCGAATATTCTGGTGTCATTCGGTCTCTGTCAGACTTGCGTAAAATAAGCGAGATAGACAGAGATACTTTCCAGAAAGACCGAGAGATGGAGCAAGGGGCAGTCCTTGACACGTCACTTACGTGTGTGTGTTCGTATGTGTGCGTAAAAACTCTCGGCAGACGGCGAAAAGTATGGAAAAGTCGATGCCCCTTATATAAGCCGCGCGGAGCTGCACCGCGGCGTCAGTTTTAAATCAGTTGATCATCAGTTCGGATCAGTGAACAGTTCTCCAAGTGAAGAAAGTGAAGTGTTACGAACCAGTTAGTGGACAGTTACCGCGACAAGTACCCAGTGTGTGTGTTGAAGTTCGCGTGTTAACTACGTGGCCCAGTGTGTCCTCGGACCCAAGCGTGCTACGTTCCTGTTGCAGTACCGCCCGGTGTGCTCTTGTGTAGCCCAGGCGTACCTACTCACTTCCACTAGTGTTATTGGACTGGACTTTCGTACCTTCATCGCCGGTGAATCCACCTGGACGATTTCTTCGTAGCTAGAATTGTTGTGACTTTTGTGCAAGGTTCGGAACCGGTTAACAAATACCGGTTAATTTCGTTCGAATTTCGGTTAACGATTCCGTTCAGGTTAAAACCGGTTTCCAGCTTAACCGGTAAATTTGAATAAAATATCGGTTAATCAGGAAGCGGTTTTCTAACCGAAATAAGAACTAAATTAACCGGTTAAAACCAAACTTAGTCAAGTACAGGCGCGTCGCGCGGGTGCCACTGCCCGAGTCTTCTGCTCACTTTCTCGCACGCTTTCAATTGATTGCACGCGGCAAACATGCCTACAAAGTCGCATATTCTTCAAATTAACCGGTTAATTCCGTTCGAACGAAAAAATATCGGTTTTGGTTAAACCGGTTAAATATACCGGTAACCGAAACCTGAACGAAACCTTAACCGAAATTATTTCGATATAGGGGTCAATTACCGAAACCGGTATTTTCAAAAAACCGGTTTCCGAACCCTGCTTTTGTGTGTTAACTGTTTACCATTTAAAATTAGTGCCGAACAGTGTTCATAAATTTTAGTGAACGTTAACCTAGCAGGGCCAGTTGGACCATTTAGTGCCCGAATTGTTTGAAGTAGTGCCCGCCATTTTTTGTGAACTATTTATAGTTTCTATTGCTTGTGGACTATTTTATTGTGTTCTTTGTTTTATCGTGGACATTATTGTGTGCTGATTTGTTTTATAAACAATAAACTCCGTCGGTCCGGATTTCTGTGTTTTTGGTTTTCGGGAGACACAGCCCACTAGGACGTTGTGCTCGCCTGTCGTCTACACTTCTACTACGTTCTGCCAACGTGTAGGCAGCTCATTGATTCCTTCGAGAAAAAAGTCTTGTTCTTTCGACGCTATGAATTCATCGACTACTTTTCTACCTTCATCTTCATTTAGCAATTGCTGCTCCGCTAAGTAGTTTTGTAACGATTTAAAAAGGTGGTAGTCGCATGGTGCAATGTCAGGCGAGTACGATGGCTGCGGTAAAATATCCTATTGCGGTTCATTTATAATTTTCGTGACCACAGAACTTCTATGTGGCCGAGCATTGTCATGCTGCAGTATCACTGGTCGACGGCCATGACTAGAGTATGGTCGGTTTTCATGATTTTTTTTTCAAGCAAAGGTTGTAATTGTACAGCGTAACGTTCGCTTGTTATACTTACATATGATTTAAGATGTTTGTAAAACAATACACCTCATTCAACCTATCAAATACAGAGCACTCTTTTTCACTGTAAATGTTGCGCTTTGGTGTTGATGTTGTCGCCTGTCCTGGATCTACCAATTTTTTTTTACTTTTGGGATTTCCATAGTAACTCTGTCTTTCATCCCATGTAAATAGTTTCCACAAAAAACTCTTTTTTTCAGTCTTGAAAGCTATTAAAGACACATACTAACTCGTCTTTAACGGGACCCATCATCCCTTTCTTTTAATTTTCCCCAACACACATAGTCTTTCAGAAACAGCTTGTTGGGTTACATCTAATGTCTTTGCAAGTTGATGTTGTGTTCGTGCAGTGTCTTGGTCTAGTAGCTCTTGCAGTTTAAGTTTAAGACTTTCTGAAGTCAGTCAGAGCGTGATTTATTTTCTAAATCGCAAGGTTCGGAACCGGTTAACAAATACCGGTTAATTTCGTTCGAATTTCGGTTAACGATTCCGTTCAGGTTAAAACCGGTTTCCAGCTTAACCGGTAAATTTGAATAAAATATCGGTTAATCAGGAAGCGGTTTTCTAACCGAAATAAGAACTAAATTAACCGGTTAAAACCAAACTTAGTCAAGTACAGGCACGTCGCGCGGGTGCCACTGCCTGAGTCTTCTGCTCACTTTCTCGCACGCATTCAATTGATTGCACGCGGCAAACATGCCTACAAAGTCGCATATTCTTCAAATTAACCGGTTAATTCCGTTCGAACTAAAAACTATCGGTTTTGGTTAAACCGGTTAAATATACCGGTAACCGAAACCTGAACGAAACCTTAACCGAAATTATTTCGATATAGGGGTCAATGACCGAAACCGGTATTTTAAAAAAACCGGTTTCCGAACCCTGCTAAATCGAAATCACCGTTTTTTAATTCTCGAAACTATTTCCGGCACATGCTGTCATCAATAAACTTTCACCGTAAGTCAAACATATAGTTCTATGAGCTTCACCATCACTGTATCCTTGGTGAAACTCATAAAGTAGGTAGGTACTCATAATGTCGAATATGCTCAATATTTTACTTCCATTTTTATTTTACTTAAGGATGCTCTGATTTTCCAATAAATATATTGTGTGCGTAGATTACAAGTAACAGTATACTCTAGTATAATAATCGTAATGTAAAACATAAATGCCTTTTAGAAGTTGACATCTTTTGGAAACGGGTAGAACTTTTTTGTACACCTAATAGAACAAGCTTGTGCTTGTTTGCTGAATATGAAATTATTGTTCGGTATATTTTGTGTTAATTTTTCGGTAATTCATTTTAATGCAGCTTAGTTAGTATGATAATCAGCCACCGATCGCTGCAGTTTCATTTGTTTTTCGGAACCTTTATTATTTCCCATACGGAATTACATTAGGCTATCCTGTTCTCAGAGTGAACAACAGCTGTCAGTGAATGTTCAGTACTCTGTATCTATATGGGATGAATTTTCAATATGTTTTATCTCTACGGGGTGAATGTTTACTATGCAATATCTATAAGGGGAAAATATTTTGCACTCATGTATTTTTGCGATGTTTTCAACTAGCTGTCAACTAACAGGTTTATTATCCAGTCACCTGGTAATTATCCAGCCACCTGATTGACTATCCAATTCAATCACTTGGTAGACTATCCAGTCACTTGATTGACTATCCAATTCTGAAACCTGGTTGATTATCCAGTCACCTGGTTTCTTATCCAGTCACCTGGTTGATTATCCAGTCACCTGGTAGATTACCCACTCACCTAGTTGACTATCCACTCACCTGGCTAACTATCCAGTCACCTGGTTGATTATCCACTCACCTGGTTAAGCAGCGAGTTGCACCGCGAGAGCTGATGTGCCACCTCGTGCACTCGAGACAGTCGCTCCGCGTGGCGAGCGTTCGCTCTCTGCCGTTCCACCATCATGGAGTAAAGACGACTGACTTCTGTGTCCGCCTGCGAAGGAAATAAGTGAAATTTTGAATTTTCACACCTAATGGGGTTGAAGCCGACGGAAAGAAGTGCCAGTGGGCGGGGCACATAGCTCGTAGAATGTTTGTTTGGAAAACATGACTTTTGGCGATAAGACCGCCCAGAATCCAGATCGTTGTTTTTGTATGTGCTCCTTTGTTTTTATGTCAATAAAGAGTATTTCATTCGATTTGAATAGATGGCCGCTGGGGCATAAGTTCTTGAGTGACGACCGCGCACCGGAAGACGCAGTGTAGGCAGGCTCCCACTTAGTGGACCTATGACCTGGTGAAGGTTGCGGGAAGCCGCTGGATGCGGGCAGCGCAGGACCAGTTCATGTGGAAACCCTAGGGGGAGGCCGTTGTTCAGAAGTGAACGTCTTTTGCCTGATATTATAATGATGAACCAACCTCTTTCATTTTGGAAGCCAGGCTGAACTCCTCGGCTGCGATGGGCTGGCTGCACGCTGCCAGGTGAGCTTGGAGACGCGTGGTCAAACGCACCCACGGTCTGTAGTCAAGACCTGCGTAAAAGCCTTCGTTAATGTAGCAAGCCACAGAGAACAAAAACCAGCCCTGACAGTAGAAGTTGAATAACTCCAAAACCACTGAACCGATATACATCAAACGTTTGCAAAGCACTGCCATAAAACCAGCTTTTAAGTTTAAAAAAATGCATTCAAATAGTTCCAGCCGTTTGTGAGCTTCGATGCCACAGAAAGACACAGATACAGTAGTCTTCAAAGAAGTTAAAAATGAGGGGTTGCTTTACCTTCTAAAACCTCAGGATCTCTAGCACCAGGCAGACCCAAGGTACCTCTCATTATAGGCAGGAACGTGGGGATTTCCTGCAAAAAAACACAAAAACATTTTTTTTAATCCACAATTAATAAACCCTCGGCATTATTTCACCTGGTGGTAAGTGATGATGACGGCCAAGGATGGAAGCGGGCTTACAAAGATTTCCCAACGTAAAAGGGAACTGGCTACCTCATTCACATGCCGAAAAACATCAATGCTGTTAACACTGATATTTGAAAGCAAGACTTAGATAAGGTGATAGGAGATAGGCAGGCTCAGAAAATGCTCTACCACTCTGCCGTACAAATTAAGAACACATAAGTGACAGATTTGGCGCGAATGATTTTGAACCTTATTCATGACGCAATACAAAGTTCAAAATCATTCGCACCATATTATTTAGATTTCTACGTCTACCACCCTCCTGCAAAGTTGGATGCCGTGAAATATCAGCTGGATTGCCTCATACTACAGTAAAAAAAGTCTCTGAATATTATTACTGAAACTAAAACTCAAAATATTTTTAAGTACACGGTTTACACATTATTTTAAATCGATTTTTTTTTCCTATCTAGTACAAAGTTCTTACCAAATGGAACTTGTACACTGAACATTTCGGGAAGTGTGACAATAAATTTAACACATTCTCTTCAATTGACTGACTCGGTGGCTAAGTGGTTAGCGATTCTGACCTCTGATCCGAGAGTCGTGGGTTCGATCCCCCACACAGGGCAAACTTTTCTGTGATGAGCAGATTGTTTGCTCTGAGTCTGGGTGTATTATATCTATACATGTATGTATTTAAAAGTATATGTGTATGTATATCAGTCTCTGGTTCCCAAGATACAGGGAATCCTAGTTTCGGCCCAGATGACCGTGTGTGATTTGTCCCAGATATGATTATTATTATAATAAGTACAAGTTACTGACCTGCAGTCTCCTAATATCCTCATCCAGTTGAGCATCAGTGGCTTGCTTCACCACCACAATATCCCTGGCCTTCTTACTCTTCCGCGCTTGCAGGGACAGCTGTCTCCGTTGCAGCAAAGACTTCTTGTTGTTGTCAGTCGCTCTTTGCGTCTTCGCAGAGTTCTTGGGTGAATCTGGAGATGTAGTGTGTTCGTTAGGAGGGCACGCTAGCGCCACAATCACCTGAACCAGGTCTTCCAGAACCAAGGCAAGATATACATGACAAGACTCTGTCTTTTTAACACTTAAAATATTTACAATAGGCTATCCAGCGGTTGATATAATATACAAAGTGTTAAAAAAAGTGTGTTTGAGATTTTAAGAGATTACTCAGAATCAAGTAAGTATAGAATACAGGAACAATATTGAAAAAATCCGCTCTTCAATTTCTTTTCAGATTTTTTTTCTGTACATACTAAATCCGAATTGTGAATTAAAACTGAAAAAGTCGTAAATCGAATTTGTTAAATATTTTTCCTGTATTCTATACTTGATCCTGTCTGAGTAACCCCTTAAAATGTAAAACACACTTTTTTAAGGTTAAACGTTGCTCCCTGGTTGAAAAAATCCGATAGATGGCGTTAATCTGACTATAACTTGGTTTTTCGATTTAAAAATAGTATAAATAACCCTAAACCATATTACGTAAAACAGCGAGCAGTTACAAGATCAATGTACGCTAATAAACCATAATAATGTTAATTAAATAAGGATTTCGATATATTTGTCCCCTTACAATTATAGTTTTGCGTTTATCTCGTATGAATAAGGGATCAAATTACGCACACATACATACAACTTTTACGTATATGAAGCTTATTTTTGACTTACTTCTATAAGTAGTCCATAACCCAGAGGTGTAAGCGGCAAATTTTGTACGAACTTTTTACGTTATTGCTTTTAGGTCCGGGTTCGTATCCTACGAGACTTTAATGTTTTTGTCTTTTTATTTAGTATGAACATAAGTAAATATGTAAATAACAAGACCCAAGAGCGATAAAAGAAAAGATTTTTTAAAAGAAAAAAAACATTTATTGAATAAAAAATGTCACATAGCAATCATTCATAGCATTGGCCTGCAAGGAGATATGTATCACGTCTCCCCCGCGAATCAGGACACCAGGGGAGACAGCAGCAGCTGGTCGAGGTGACGGATCCACAGGAGTCCCCCATTGGTTCTGACTTCATAATGTACTCCACCCAGACTTCGGGTTATTGTGCCGAATTCAAACTTCTGGGCAAGAGAGGAGTAACTCCTGGCCACCTTGCCTCCAGGAGGGAAATGCCTCCTTGCCCTCTGACTACGTGGCTCCGGTCTAGGTATGGGACTAGCATGGCATGTAGCTTAGTTCTAAACTCTTTTCCAAACATCAGTAGGTAGGGAGTCCCTCTTGGAGTTTATGTCTGCCTCAAGCGGACTGAGGTTTCCCCTTGAGTGGTGAAGTAATACTTAGTTTTCGTAATGTAGTTTTCAGTTCTATACACAACTCCTCAAACTCGAATCTCAATATTGAACAATATTTTCGTCTTTCAGATGTCCCTGACGTGAGACTGACAGCGTCTTTTTTTCTGAATATAAAAAAAAGTTTGCCAGCATAAATTACTCAGACTAAAAAGTCTTTATAATAAATTTGCTACTTTGGTAATGCTCAAGCAAAATGCAAGATGGCGCTAAAAACGAAATCCTGGGCTAAACAAAGGTTAACAGACTAGTTGAGATTGTAGTTACTGTAATATCAGAAAGGTGGTGCTGAGTTATACACCACTACATGCGTAAAATTTATGATATTTTACTGCAGTTTTTAATGATATTACAGAAATAAATAATATAATTATATACATTTGGAGAAAATAAAAGGTTGCAAAGTTTACGTTGGACAGATAAAATCGAAAATATAGTGGTTATTTGTGTAGTTAATAGCCAGGTAAATTTGTATGAAATAGGGTGACTGACGTTTAACCTTAACATCTATATTAAGGTGCTAACTTATTAGTGCCCGATATTTTAGTCAGTGCTTCCACTCCTGATTCTGATAAACTTTCCCCAAGGAACCCATAGTCAAATCGCAAAAATTTTTTTGGACTCTTCATAGAAATCAGCTGAGCGGCCAAATTAGTATGAGTCCAAAAATTTTTTTGCGATTTGACTATGGGCTCCTTGGGGAAAGTTGATCAGAATTAGGAGTAGAAGCACTGACTAAAATATCGGGCACTAATAAAGTAGCACCCTATATATCGAAAGTGTGTCTGTCACACTTAAAAGATTTTCAGTAAGCTATCCAGTAGTAAACATAAAATAATATTGGCCGGAATTTGTATCCTGAAGAATACCCCCCGCCCCCCAATTCTCCCATCCCCCCATCCCATTTCAATGGTCGGCAACACACTTGTGACTCCTCTGGTGTTGCGGGTGTCTGTGGGCGGCGGTAATCGCTTACCATCAGGTGATCCGACTGCTCGTTTGCCAGCTATTACATAAAAAAAAACTATAATTCATCTTCTAAAGTTAAGCTAGTAAATAAATATAATAAAAAGTCATCATCTTCCTAAGTTTATTTTTCCCATTTATTTGGGGTCAACTTTATGCATTTTCAGTCGCCATTTTGACCTTAAATTACACTGGTGTACTAAAAAATCGACTCAAGATTTGTTGCTCGACTTTTGAAAAAATAACTCAGTCTACAAAACTGCTAACAATAAAAGCAAAAAACTAGAAAACCATAAAACTAAAATCATAAACAATAAACACACAGTTTTTGAACTTTTGGTTTAGTTTTATTTTGCTATTTTTGCTAGATTGAGTTAATTTTCCAAAAGTTGTGCATAAAGTCAATTTTTTTGTCCATGAGTATAGTTAGATCTTGCGTCACGCCACACTTCTCCATATCCTAATAAATAAAACTAAAAAAAAAAAATTGTAATAAATAATTTTTAAATTCTTACAAGATGAAAAAACAATATTTACGTATGAAGCTTTTCAGTTTCTCCATAATAGCTTGATATTCACACAAAAACACACCAGATGTGACCAGATCAAATGAAATGGACATGAAAATAAAATATTATTTATCAATATACCTAACTGGAAAAAAATTATGGTTATTATGGTTCTAACAAATTATCTACACAAATAAAAAAAAAACTAAAACATATATTCTCAATTCACAAAAAAAAAATTCTAACAAGTTAATCTGCTGATCAGCCCTTATTTAGCAAGTCACCTGGAAGAAATTGCTGACAGCCATAGGCCATCTTTGCACATTTTGATTTTAACCAGCCTAAAGGTTAAACTGCATTTTGATGTTAGTGTGCAATAAAATGTATTTACTTACTTAGTATAACATATAATATGACATAAAAAGAAAAAAAAAAAAAGAAAACAAAGTCAAAAAAGCTGCATTCAATTACAGGCTAAATGAAGAATTCTGTTCAGTTTTGATAAGTAGTTTATGTATTTTCATCTGATTTTGTTATACCCTATACATATAAATTATACAGGGGTTTAAGGGGGTATTGAGATTTTAAGGAGTTAATTTGTATGGGAAACTGAAAAAAGTTACAGATCGGATTTTTCAGTGTTTTTTTTTTACACTTGATTCTGAGTAACTTTTTTTAACACCTGTACACACATATACCATAATGTGCAGTTGGTGGAACACTAATGGATAATAATAAAAATACATAATGTAAATATGTATTTCTTAACACATTTGTTACGCCCCCGGCTATGCTTCCACACAACGTACATACCTCCAATAGGCCTATCCACGGTATAGGATATATACGGTAGCTCAGAGTCGGAACACACGCTGGCACCTGGAGAATTATTGCCACTTGCCATCGGGTCAGTTCTGCAGACTTCTGTTAAAACATTAAAAGAAAACTTACAGTAGAAAACACAAACTTTTCTAAAGCTATAAAATAAATAATAATTAATTGATAAGAAGGAAAGAATCACAATCTTTCAGCCCCAAACTTTGCTCTATTAAACCAATCATAGGCTATACAGATAAGATCAAATACATACATATCGTAAGGCCCAATACTTTTTTGGTTTTCTAGTCATTACCACCCAAGGTCCTACCAATAGGACTATTTATTTATTAAATGACCAATATATAAAGACATGTTAAATATTATTTTATACTAATCACCTGACATAAGCCAGAGGGGCTTAGGGCTTTTAGTTAATAGTGGATTAGGGACTAAAATAGACCCTGAACTGTAAATGCCATAAAAAATTCAATAAAAAAACAACCTCGGGTCTGAATGATTACTGACATTTAGTCCTACAAGTAGGCCTCTGGGCCTTAGGAGGGTATAGGTATAATACCCAGACAGGGCAAACTGCTCATCATAGAAATGTTTACCCTTGGTAACCTGTGTCAAACCTACAACCCTCAGATCATCAGATATTTAGAGCACAACTATGAAACCACCAAGTTAGTCCTAGGCTTGCCCATTAAAACATAATTTTTATAATTTCACTTTCAGAGACCAACTAAATGTTGAGAATTTAAATTGGAAATACTTCAACTTGCCCAGGTTTGAGTGGAAACTGAACTAATGACTCAATGAAGAGTGAGTTTAGAGTGCACTTAAGTGGACTTTAAGGAACGCGTCACCAGGTTTCTGTAAGATGGAAAATGATTGATAAATGTACTTAAAATTCTTAACCAACCTGGTACGTTGGAAACTGCTATGGTATGTCCTCTTCTTACGGGAGGAGCCCGTTGTGGCGGCCTTTTAGGAGGCACAGAAGACTGCTCCGATCCCATGATATTGTAGATAACAATCGAAAGAGCAAAAAGTTACAAATATTGAACTAAAAAAAAATGAAGATTATGCCTTACACAGAGCCTAAAAAGCTATTAGAAAGGTTTCAGATCCAATTTCAGAGTTAAAACCGTATAAATATTATGATTTCATTTCCTTCTGTATATTTTCTTTTCCCGATAGCTATATGGACGGAGAAAGACCGATTATGATCCATTCATTCATTCGTTCATTCATTCACTCATTCGTTCAATCATTCATTCACTCGTTCAATCGTTCATTCACTCGTTCATTCATTCACTCACTTGTATTTCCGGTCCAGTCATAGACAAGTTCACTCATTCGTTCTTCCGGTTTAGTCATTCATTCAATTAAACGTCAAACGTGCGAGCAAATTCGTAACAAAATAGTTAAAAACGAGATAATAAAGTGATTAAAAATACTAATTCAGTGATATTTATCACTTAACAAAAGATGTTGAGGCTGAGGGTAATCAGCAACCCATAATGTATACCTTACTCATCCGTAAATGTGCATCAAACATTAGATTTTCCGAACTTCTGAAGTCACTGAATTATCAATCAGCTAATGATCAACCTAGACTCAATAATCTCAGAGTCTGGAACACTAGAAAATGCCTAAATGAGTCTGAAGAACAAGAATTTGAAGCTGAACCAGTTATTGAATCATGTCACTGAACCGAACAATCAGATAATGATCAACCTGAACTCAATAGTCGGTCAGAGTCTGATAGTCAAGAACAATAAAAAACGCCTCATAAGTCTGAAGATCAATAGTCTGAAATATTAAACTGTTGACCGCCACGCTTCTTTCATGCCGTATCTCTGGGGGATTGTGGATCGTGACCATCATAAGGTCAAGTCAGTGAGACTTGTAAATTTCGGCTGAGTTATGTACTTCTATTCCTATTTCAGTGGTGGTCAAAGGGTTAAAGAAATACTTCAAGACTTTTGCGTTAACTTTCGAGTGATTATCCTAAAGAAGTACACGTCCAAAGTACCTACTTGTAAAAAATCTTGTTATTGCTTCACGTCAAATATGATTTTCGTATCAAATTTATTTGTCCTACGAAAAAAAGTTGTGTACAAAAACTAAACTAAAGTCAATAAGTTTGAGAGAGAAACTTCGACACGGTCTGCCATGTGAAGCTCAAAATCAACCAAATGCCGCTCCTGTGCGGACAAATCACCTGACCAGCTGTTGATGCCCTGTAGTAACTGTGTAAAAGTGTTTCTCTAATCGTTATATAATGTCTGTCAATTGTTTCTGTATTTTGTGTTATTATATTTTTTATTGAATAAAATTTTTTTTTTATTATAAATTATATCAGCTCTTATATTATCCCAAACAGTATAATAACTTTATCACAAGAAATTAGAGTGGAAAAATTATTGAAGTAATGTATAATAGGTACATACATTTAATATTTATAAAAAATTTCGTAATTACAACAAAAATGATATAGGTACGTAGTTCATAAATTCAAACATTTTTGAACAAAAGTTGTTATAAACGTTTATTTAATAAAAGATGACAACAGTTTTTATAAGATCTTACAAATAAATATCTGGAGTAAATTGCACATAGTCATCTGGCCCCAAACTAGGATTCCCTGTAGTCAGTCAACCAGGCGCGGATCTAGGATTTCGTTGAGGGGGGGCAAATTTTTAGTGTACCCGTATTTCTGAAGCTGTCGATGGTATTATGTATGGTATTAGACCATTAATATAAAAAGTCACGAGCCTAGCGAGCGCAAAATTTTTTGAATAGTTAAGAAATGCCTCTATTTATTTTCATTTTATAGAAGTTTCATTACTTCGGTCAGGCTTCAGGGGGGGGGGGGGGGCAATTGCACCCTGGATCCGCGCCTGCAGTCAACTAAGCGTCTGATTAGCATTTAATATGTACATACTATGTTTTAGTACACATTAATTAGAAGTAAACAGTAGGTATTAGCACAGAGTATACAGAGAGACCGCTCAATACAAACCACTAAAATCCTAAGCATATACATGCTTATAGACGTCTACGGTCGTTCAAGCATAGAGTAACAGAGTCCGCTCATGTATGTACCGGCATATAGGACCTACTACTGACCTCAGCGCAAGGGTTGTCACAACATTCTCATTTTTTTAAAATCGAAATCTCGTAGACTGAACTCGAAGAGATAACATAGGCATTGCGAGACTAACTGCACAGGAAGTCACTGAGAAATCAACCAAGAATTATCTAGGTACGAGAACTTCTTAGTCTTATCATAAGTATTATCAGTAGCCAAATGACGTTCACCTTGCGAACACCATCCTTCCATATTTTAGGTACGAGTACCTAATTGTGCTAAGTACGTAACCATTAAAATCTAATCTAAAATACTTAAGTGCGTGCGGTCAGTGACATTGCCGATTAATAAAAAAAAAGTGAAACAGAAATTAACATTAACTATTTCCAAATTATTACTGTATGTTTAGAATTTAAATACCTAATGCTTGCTTAATGCGCGTTGTCTGAATATTTTGAGATCACACACTGCTGTTGAAGCTTTGAAAATCATAGGTATATTTTTAATTTTCTGGGGCTATACAAGCTTTAGCGCGTTCTTCGCTATCATATGCATTTTGAGCATAGTTCACATAATACCTTTTTCATGAATCATTATTAAAAAGTAATGTCGCGCAGTCATGTAAATATACCCAAAAAATACACGGACATATGTAATTGTTTAGTCCTTACCTGTCCACGTCAGCTGGCAACGAATAAAAAAGATAATTTACTATTTCTATTACAGTTTAGACAGCCCAATACACAACAGTTTCTAAAATATATTTTTTCATCCGATGTCATAGTGAATCGTAACAAATCCCGTCCGGTCGCTTCCGCGCGCGTGACAACCCTGACTGTGCCTGTATCGTGACCTTGCCTAGAACGACCGTATACGTCTATAAGCATGCATATGCTTAGGATTTTAGTGGTCTGTATTGAGCGGACACTGTTATGTATACTTTGCGGTTCAAGGCAATCGCACAAGATCGCACAGTCGCGATTGTCACAAACTTGACTGAATCGATACGTTAGTTGTTAGCTGATTACTGATCTGAGGGTCGTGGGTTCGATTCTCATTTATGAGCAGTAGACTTTATACAGGGTGTTAAAAAAGTGTGTTTGAGATTTTAAGTGGTTACTCAGAATTAAAAAGAGAATACAGGAAAAATTTGACTCGCTCCTCACCCTCCTGCACCCCGTGCCTCATCCCCTGCACCGCGCGCCTCACCCCGCGCACCCCGCGCCACAACCCCCGCACCCCGTTCCTCACCCCCCGCACCCCGTACCTCATCCCCCCACACCATGCCTCACCCCCCGCACCTCGGTCCTAACCCCCGCCCGCACCCCGTGCCTCATCCCCCGCACCCGATCCTCACCTCCCGCACCCCATGCCTCATCTTCTGCACCCCACTTCTCACCCCCGGCACCCCACACCTGACCCCCGCTCTCGCGCCTCACCCCCCGCACCCTGCTCCTCACCCTCCGCATTCCATGTCTCACCCCCGCACTATGCGCTTCGCCCCCCACACACCGCGTCTCACCCCCCGCACGCCATGCGTCACCCCCTGCACCCCGCTCCTTATCCGATTGCGGTTAGTCTCGCAATCTACGTGATTTTGATTTTTTAAAATGTGAATGTTGTGACAACCCTTGCGGTGAGGTCAGCAGTAGGTAATATCATGCCGGTACATATATGAGCGGACCTTCTGTTATGTATATTTTGTGGTGTTAGTGACTTCTTTATCACCTTCTTTATAGAGAAGATAAGAGATTCAAAATGGCCACCATTTTTGAAGTCAGAATGGCTGTGACCTGGACCATTTTTGTTTTCATAATTTAAACACCTAAAATTTTCAATTCTCATAGTAATTAGCAAGTAATCAGACATCTCTTTTTTCAAGTTGAATATCTAAGTCTGATCGTTGAAGACTGTATCCACAGCCGTACAAATAGTTATAAAAAATAGTTTGAGGTTACCAGTTTTTATACTCAAACTTTTTTTAGAAGCTTATTATAGTCATTAAGTTTTAATTAAATTAAATAAATAATAACATAATTAAATCGTGTACTATAATCAAATAAATATAATGTTATTGTGAGAAAACAATAATAGAAGCAATTCAATGAAACAATTTATTTATTTAGTTATAAATCAAATGCATAGTTGCTTCTCAGGAAGCGTATATGGCAACATTGTCTAACGTCAAAGTCGTCAAACAAACAAATTCAAAATGGCTCCTGAAGGAGTGGGTCGCGCGCGGCATCGTGTATTTGTGTATTTTTGTGGTAAATATTGATGCTACCACACTACAAACCAAAGAAATGAGAAAAATATAATGATAGTCTTTTGTGAAAACGAGCGAAGATTAACAAAAATGTCGTAAGTGCCCGTTCGAGTAGACCACCTGGACGAGTCGCCTGAAACCCTCTAGGTTATTAAAACCGGAAAAAACAATTCTCTGAGAGGTCTCTGAGGTAATTTTATTGTTTAGTGTTTTTTTTTGGTTAGGGTGCAACCAAAAGGGCTGCCGTAAAGGACGTAAAATTTTCACAAAAACTTTTCTCACGGAGATTAGGTTATGTTATGTATGACTTGAATTCTCTGACTGGAAGCAAATGAAACAGCTAGAAATATTATTTGGGTAAGAGATACATAGTAATGTGGGCTCTACTGGGTCACTATGACCCACACTTGGGATCGGGTTCCCTTAACTTCTGCCTACAGTGGCAGAAGTTTGGGGCACGGGTCTCTTCCCATACGGGGGCCAAGTCCGGATTGGTTATTGTCTGACTAGTGGACAGCCCTAGTATCAGGAGTTTTCAAGCTGCCTATAAGGCCTCCAAAATGGCTTAACAACTGCCATCTAGTAATAACCGTCTGACCGTAATAACAGCTGGTACCAATGGCTTGACATGGCTTGCAAAGCATGGAAATGATCAAATAAATGCCACTAACAGTTAAACCCATCCAGGTTATGACTGTGCCTGTACTCTCTTCATCATCAGCCGAAAGACATCTACTGCTGGACAAAGGCCTCCCCCAAGGATTTCCACACCGACCGGTCCTGTGCAGCTCGCATCCAG
The DNA here is from genome assembly GCA_958295455.1 of Coleophora deauratella. NCBI lineage: Eukaryota > Metazoa > Arthropoda > Insecta > Lepidoptera > Coleophoridae > Coleophora > Coleophora deauratella. The sequence goes on along the minus strand of OY282414.1, from coordinate 3,617,114 downwards.
CGGTTTCCCGCAACCTTCACCAGATCGTTGGTCCACCGAGTCAGGCGTCCACAGTGCGTCTTCTGGTCCGTGGTCGCCACTCAAGAACTTTACTGCCCCAATGGCCATCTGTTCTACTAGCGTGCCCTGCCCACTGCCACTTAAGTCTACCGATTCTGAGAGTTATGTTGGTAACTTTAGTTCTCCTATGTATCTCCTCATTTCAGTACTACTTTACCTTACATGAAATTTTAGTGCAAGCTATTGATTTTCAGTTTAAGCCATTTAAAGGATATTGGAAGCATGTATTTTTAAGGTTTTACACCCTTTATTTATTTCATAATTTCAGGTATTCATTATGGGCAAAATATAGCTTCCCTGATCATAAAAGGTCTTCTCCAAATTACAATATAAATTGTCCTTTGTTGATTATGCCTGCCTGAAAGAAGCTTTATAGGTATGTTTCACATACTAACAGGAAAATATGACAATGTATAATTCTTTTTGGAAAAAACTCTTAATATTATTCATTCAAATGGATAACAAATCAGTACTTTTATAAAGAAACCTTCCAAAAGACATCTATAAGAGTATTTTTTACTCTGATAGCATATTGTAAGGGACAGCTTCTTAACATATTTCTTTATTTATCCAAATGAATGTGCTAGTTCATAAAATACAGGCTTGATACGCCTTTAGTAATTTAGAATGGCGGCTGAAAACAAAGCTGACCCCAAATAAATGGGAATAATAAGGCTAGGGAGATGATGATGATCAATACAGATGAAACAATATGTTGAATAGAAAATGTTTATTTATCGACAAAATACAGAAAGCAAACAGCATCGTTTTAAGTACATAAACTTACTAAATAGCTAGTTAATTATATGTATAATACAGTTTTATCCTCTGTATTGCACCAATAAAAAGGTTTTGCCTCAGCATGTTGTTGCAATGATAATCGTTGCTTTAATAAATAAAAAGAGATAATTCTCACCTTAGGGAAAAATGTTGATTGACTACATAATTATAATTATTGGTAATTTTCTAGGTTACATTGGTTGGGACAGAAAAAGTTGCAGAGTTACTGAAAGCTGGTCTACTTAACGAGATTACAATGAAAAGTCATAAAAAGGTAAGCATATTTAGTTATCCAACATTTTACCTACTATGTATTTCATAGTTAGCAAATAAAATGTATAATCACTTGTTAATCATAATTAAGTCTCAGTTTAAACTTCGTCATCTACCTGATATTAAAAAAGATTATTTTAAACAGTGCAGATATTTGTTAATATACTGTTTTTGAAACTTCTGATTTGTTGTTGTTGTCCTATGGTACCCCAGTGGCCAGTGGTACAAAGGGCATTTGTGAATCGACTCCATCCCCCTCTGTTCTGCGTCTAACTTCTGATTTAATTAGCATTGCAGTTGGTGATCTTTTCTAACTTTACTTGGTGGTCTCTATTGTCTGTTGTAGTCCATATTTAATTGCGTTTTTATGTTCTAGGCTACATCAATTGTATGTAATGGAAAAGTTTCCTGTGTTATCCAGCACTATGAATGCTCAAATTATGCAAAATGTTGATGAGCCCACTATGCAGACTTGTTATAAGGTAAATAAGTGATAATTAATTTACTAGACTGACTCGGTGGCTAAGTGGTTAGCGATCCTGACCTCTGATCCGAGAGTCGTGGGTTCGATCCCCACACAGGGCAAACTTTTCTGTGATGAGCAGAATTGTTTGCTCTGAGTCTGGGTGTATTATATCTATATATGTATGTATGTATTTAAAAGTATATGTGTATGTATATCAGTCTCTGGTTCCCAAGATACAAGAATTCCTAGTTTGGGGCCAGATGACCGTGTGTGATTTGTCCCAGATATTATTATTATTATTCCCAGATATTATAAGTTTTATGTAAATTTCTCACTAAAAAATTTGCGCCTAATCCAGTCATTGTGAAGAAGTAATAAACAGAAAAAACCTTTTAGGTTTATAAGTAATATATAATAAGTCATCACATAATAGTATCAAACAGCTCCTGCGCTGCAGTGCAGTGGATTTAAATCTCTTTAAAACTCACTACGCTCGTGATTCAATTCTAGACTACTTTGCTAATTCGTAATTTAAAGGCAGCCTCGTAGAAAAAAAATAACTTTGTTCACTTGTTGAACAAATGTTAACAAACCATTACGTCCCCATTGCAGAGGCACGGGTCTCTTCCCATTGGGAAGGTTTAGGCCATACTCCACACACGGGGCCAAGTCCGGATTGGTGGAGGTTGTGGGGCTAGTGGCCAACCAACCCCAGTGTCAGAAGTTTTCAAGCCGCCTATAAGGCCTCTGATATGGTTTAACGACTGCTAGTGAGAGCAGGCGGCACCAACGGCTTAACGTGCCTTGCGAAGTACAGAAACGGTCGAGATAAATGCCACTAATAGTCAAACCCATCCTGGTTATGACCGTGTCGGTAGACAGTTAACCTGTGTGATCAATGCGACCACGCAAGCCACACTAAGCCACGACCGCTTGTTGAACAAATAACTATCATTATTTTCAGATGTAAACCCGCGCTGCCGCCTCAAGGCCTTGCTGCCTTCGATGGTGGTAGTCGCCCTGATCGCAGTCCAGCTATCAGCTATATCAGCTATAAAACTAGGTAATTATTTTGTTATAATTAAGCCTGCCTATATTTCAAACTGGCTAAGTAACTAATATAGAAAAGATACCGCGCCTCAACACCCCCTTCTGGTGTTGCTAGTGTTGCGCCCGAACAACACATTAGCATATGAGCAAGAAATGATCTCGAGAAGCAATCTCTGGAGATGTAGTTGCGATAGATGGTTTAATCGCCTTCATGAACCAGTGGCTACTGCCCTCGCTTCAGATCAGGAGGTCGTGGGTACGATTCTCGGTAGGGTCCAACTTTGTAGGAATCTAGTTGGTGGTAGAGCATTTTCTGAGCCCGTCTGGCTATTTAACTAGCTACCACCATCTTATCAATAAATCAATCCAGACCGATTTCGGAATTTCTGAACTCTGCATACATAACGTCTGAGTTATTTACCTACTTCGATCTACTACAACTTATTTGTAACATTGTATTTGGAAGAAGCGAGCAAAATAACTGAGTGACGACTATATGGTACGTCACCGTCACAGCGAGGGGTGAGTTCGTCTTCAGAGAGCGACAGGGAGTGTCCATAATATGTAATACTATTTAATATAGTCTGCTCTTGCTCTACAATCATAATTTCTTTCTACATTGATCAATATTGCAGGGGTGGAAACTAGTCAGTAAAAGTTATTTTTTTAGCTTTGGTCAGTAAAAGTCAGTTTTTTCAGAAAATGGTCAGTAATGTCAGTATTTCCCAGAAAATAGTCAGTAAAGTCAGTATTTCCCAGCCATTTCAAGATTTTTCCGCTACAAAAACACTATTTGCGTACGAAAATCAATAATGGTTTTTACCTAATACTAAATAAGTTATTTTTTAAGTAGGAGCAAAACATAATGTTTTTTAAATAGATGCATTTATTTTATAGTTTTTTTTTTAATTTTAAGAAAAAACAGCATGTCAATTTGCCTTTGAATTTTACTTTTGTATGTTGTGGAAGCCACCATACACAGTTAGTTGGATGAACAGTAGTGGAGCGCGGTGCGAAAGACTCACAGTTAAAAGTTATAGGTTATTAAAGTTCACAGATAATAAGTTGGCGAATCTTTCTTAATGTGACATGATCCCAAGGGCTTACCAATTGAGGGTAAAAAAAAAACAGTGTGCGCCCTTTGGCGGTTGCAATCGGACTCAAAGTTAAAAGTATAATTCGTTATAATTATTTGCTCGATGCATGCGTCATCAAAGTAGGAAAGCGCTAACGTAAGTAAAATGCACGGTATTGACACCGTTGAGTTGGCTATGGGGATGGTGAAGATCAAACAAAAACACAGTTTTTTTTTTAAATTTCTTTTTATTGAAAATCTCCTCTTATACTATACAGCCTTCAATAAAAGTCATAAAAGGTCAGTAATTTCGAGTTCAGACGTCAGTAAAATCAGTATTTTTAGCCAAGCATACCGTTTCCACCCCTGATATTGTCATATTACAAAAATATTTCAGAACATGGTTTCAGAGCACTTGGTTTGGGTGATCTTTATTCGAAAAAGACTTCGTTCCTTGGAAATATCCGCTGGCTGGAGATAATAAATAAATAAATATAAATTATCAGGACAAATCACACGAGGTCATCTGGCCCCAAAAGTAGGATTCCCTGTATTATGGGAACCAGAGACTGATATACATACATATATAGATATAATACACCCAGACGGAGAAAACAATTCTGCTCATCACAGAAAGGTTTGTCCTGGGTGGGGATCGAACCCACGACTCTCGGATCAGTGGTCAGGAGCGCTAATCGCTCAGCCAACGAGTCTGTCCGGTGGCTAAGTGCTAATTTATGGCCGCAATCGCACTTTTCTTGATAGAACTAACTAACGCAGAACTAAATGATAAGCATCTCAGTTTCCATAGCGCCTCCCTATTTAAAAGCCAACAGTCATGTCGTCTTTCCATGAAGTCGCGCGACCGAAACCGGTATTTCATCAGTTTTCGTACTACCTTACATCATTATTCACGACGCCAGTTCTTTTTTTCTATGCAACTTTGCCAATAGTTGTCTGATAAGTTTTATTTGGTTTAATAAGTATTTTTTTATGTTACAGGTGTTTTGTGGCGATATTCAAGTTGCAGCATCGCACCTTCAACTACAGAACAGCTTTAACATTTTCCCAAGTAGGTAAGTGTCCTTTTTAGGGTTCCTTACCTCAAAATGAAAAAAGGAACCCTTATAGGATCCCTTCGTTGTCCCTCCGTCTGTCTGTCTGTCAAGGCCCTTTTTCTTAGGAACGCGTAGACGTATTAAGTTGAAATTTATATCAAATACTCAGGCCAGCAATCCTTGAAGCTGTGTAATGTAAAATAATCAAACTCCTATGCCAACGCGATCAAGAGATACGGCCGTTTACGCCGCATATTTGGACACTCACATGGGAATCAATACTTATAGGGTAGCTCCCGTTGACCTAGAATAATTAAATTTGGCAAGAAGTAACGTCTTATAGTACAAGTAAAAGGAAAAGTCCGACAACCTATCATGAAATATATTCAGAATAATAATAATATCCGGGACAAATCACACACGGTCATCTGGCCCCAAACTAGGATTCCCTGTATCTTGAGAACCAGTGACTGATATAAATAATGCGGAGAAACCAATAAAAATGCTTTTAACTTATTAACAGAGCTACAACAATTTATTTATATAAAAAAAGAAACAATGTATAACAGTAGGAACATAAGTATTAAAATATATATATATTTTTTTATGGCAGAGGTGGCAAACGAGCAGATTTGGTGATTAATGTTATTAATTTGATTTTTTTTTTCAAATTACAGGCTTTTCTCCGATTTCTTATGCATCAAATTATACTGAACAGAAAACTGGAGGCGAAGGAAAACATTGAGGACATAATTCAAAGGTAATAATCAACTGTTTCTATTATTAATCTTACTCTGAAAAACGATAGTAACTAATTGTCACAAAAACACTTATACAGGGTGTATATGCATAACCAAGAAACCTTTAAGGAGGTGAAAGTATAAACGATTCTGGTAGCATTCCACCAAAAAAAAACATACCTTATTTTTTTACCAAAATATCCATTATTTTTCTAAGTTCTAGCCACGCATTCTTATCAGCTAGTTCATTCACCCCGTGCGCCCCCGGCTCGCGTAGGTCGCTGGATAGTACTTACGCAGGAATGGAAAAATTCAAGGCCAAAATTCAATCGCAAGGTCAAGGCCGTCATCGCGTGGTCGCGCCGTCGCACCGTCGCGCTATTGGTTCTTTAGCTGTGCCACGTCACTGCCGCGCATGCGCGCGTCTCCTACCCCACCCCCTCGCAAGCAGTCGACGTACACCCCCTCGCGCTCGAGTCGGTGCGCAGGTCGAAGACAGTTGCTAATTTGTTTATCGAGCGGATGTACGTCGCCGCGATCGATCGCTCGATTAGATACCTAAATCATGGCTGAAAATACGCCACAACGTCGACGTGGCTGTTTTTTTTGCAAATATCAAACACTTTGATATGGTATCATTTGTACTTAACAAGTAACCAAAATGTTTCACGGACGCGTACAACGTGGATGCTGGTGGATGAAATGATTTCCTGACTGAAACGTGTCAAGCAGTTATTTTTCTAACCCCGCAGTTTAAAACCCCTTTACATGCTCAAGGTCGGGGAGGCTGGAGCGCGTTAGCCGTTGTATTTGTGGAAGTTTGTGTACTCTATCCAAGAGGAAGTGTGAACTGTGTGCGAGTTATTAAAAGTGCTTTCCGCGAGTTAAAAACAAGAAGATTTGAATCCTCTCACGGCTTGGAGAAGTAGGTAGGTATGTCAGCGTGTCTTGTACCAAAACGGCGGCCACTTTGAACACTTCTTGTGTACCTACTACGATTACTTTGTAAAATCATTTTGTAATTTACAATAAGTGTAAATTTCGGATTTTTAAATACGCTAAAAATGCGTTTTCATTTCACGTAAACATCAGAGTAGCGAGCCGATCGCGCTGTTGCCTGTTTCGTGCCGCCCGCCGCTGCGCTGTTGCCAAACCTCTGCTCACTAGACTACATAAGTAGGTACTAACGCTATCAAAGTTCACTGACCAGTAAATTGTGTATGAGTTTTGTACGTTTAAGGAAAAGAAAATCGTGTGATTGTGTGTTACTGGTATCTTACAGATTTTTTTTATTATTGTAAAATATTTATACATCAGTTATACAATCATACCCTTAAATGTTTCTCGCCTTTGCATATACACCCGGTATAAAGCATAATATTTTATGGTTTCAAGTAAACTTGTAAAGCATTAGTTCTTTCTTCTTATTTACATACAGATATCTTACTTACTTATACTTATCTCACTAATATTATAAATGCGAAAGTATGAATGTTTGTTTGTTCCGCTTTCACGCTGAAACTACTGAACGGATTGGGATGAAATTTGGTACATAGATAGATAAAGTACTCGGTTAACACATAGGATACTTTTTATTCCGGAAAACTTTAATGCTGAAACTACTGAACGGATTGGGATGAAATTTGGTAAGTAGATAGATAAAGCACTAGGCTATCAGTTAGGATACTTTTTATCCCAGAAAACTTGAGGAATAGCTAGAAAGTGACATTTTTAGTTCATCATGTTTGTTCCGCTTTCACGCTGAAATTACTGAACGGATTGGGATGAAATTTGGTAGGTAGATAGATAAAGCACTGGCCTAATACAAAGGATACTTTTTATCCCAGAAAACTTGAGGGTTCCAGGAGGAATAGCTAGAAAGTGAAATTGTTACTAGTAGATAATAAGTGGTATATGATTGGTATTTTTTTTTTAATTCTTTGCCTTTTTCATTCACATTTTTACCCGACTGCCGAATGTTTTTCGAACGCATGTATGTATGTCTAATTCTTTGGCACGCTCTACAGCCCTAACCGCTGGACGGATTTCAACATATGTGGTGTCATTAAATTCGTCTCGGTTGTGGGAATGCCAGGGTATATGATTTTAAAATGAGGTCCTGCGAAAAAAAATGTATGGATTTAAAGTCTTTAAAAATAGCGATTTTCACATAACAAAGATGTAGACTTATCTGTCCTCATAACAAAGAAGGCCGCGAAGTATATGGAAACTGCATATACTTTGTGGCCTTTCTTATGAGGGCAGAACATCACTTTTCACTGAACATACATGATTGTGTCGCATCCATATTCCAACATCAACTTTTAATACCATCTCACTAATATATTATATGTTATTTTAAATGCGAAAGTATGGAAGTTTGTTTGTTTGTTCCACTTTCACGCCGAAACTACTGAACGGATTTGGATGAAATTTGGTAGGTAGATGGATAAAGCGCTTGGCTACTAAAACATAAGATACTTTGTTTGTACCAGAAAACTCCAGAGTTCCCGGATTTCCACTTCGTCACTAGATGGCGCTATCTCAATTTTTTTTTTTTTTTAATTCTGAACGCAGACGAAGTCGCGGGCGTAAGCTACTTAATACAATCAATTCTACATCAACTGCATTATTTTTTTTTAATTTGTCATACAAATATGTCACCAAATATCCAAAAATCAATCAAAATCTGTTGCAGTTTGGGATGCTAGCGGCGTGGGCACCGCCATCTATGTCACCGCCGTAAGATGCGCAGCCGATGGTGTGAACAGTGAGTAACTTATCTTGTTTTAAACTTCTGCCACAACCTAGTCGCTGCATACAAATCATCTGAGTTATTTACGTCTACGATCCACTACGACGACATTCCTTTCAAACATGTAGGAGTAACTGAACGACTGTATCTAGACCGTCAAAGGGGGTGGGGGGGGGGGGGGTACCCTTCAAAGAGTGGCAGAGGCAGGGAGTATCTATCCATAATGATTGTAATACTAATGAATATACTCCTGATCTACACTACATTGATCAGTCAGTCAGATATAGGAACGAAAGGATGGTATAGGAACGCACTCGTCGGCTCGCCTTTAGCCTTTTATTTAATCCACATTTGATAAGCCCTTGAAATCATCTCACCTGATGGTAAGTGATGAACTGATGATGATGCCTAAAATGGAATACAACTGGCTATCTTATCTCTATGCTTGCCTAGTGGCAAGATGCTCGTCGCAGTGCTCTAAAATATTTTTTGTGTATCTCATATAGTGTGATGGACTTGAAAAATTAACAAACAGTGTTGTTTTTTTTTATGACATAGCTGGCAAACGAGCAGACGGATCACCTGATGGTAAGCGATTACCGCCGCCCATAGACACCCGCAGACCCAGAGGAGTCACAAGTGCGTTGCCGGCCTTTGATATGGGAGTACGCTCTTTTCTTGAAGGTTTGTTTGTTTACACGCAGGCGACAATTCATTCCACAGTTTGGTTGTGCAAAGCAGAAAGTTTCTAGTAAAACGCACAGTTGTGGACTGCCAACCATCTATGTGATGGGGATAAATATATTGTCGCGTAGAACGATGGCGAAAAGAAGCGGCAGGGATCAATCCGAACAATTCCTCGGAGCACTCCCCATTGTACATGCGATAGAGAATGCAGAGCGAGGCTACATCTCTACGCAGCGCCAAGGAGTCAAGCCGATCTAAAATATCCTGGCAGCCGACGATTCGAGTTGCTCTCCGTTGAATGCGGTCCAGAGGGAGAAGCTGGTACTGGGGTGCCCCTGCCCAGAGATGAGAACAGTATTCCACGTGAGGCCGAACCTGCGCCTTATAAAATTGCAGGCGATGGGCCGCAGTGAAATACCGTCTCGATCTATTGAGCACACCAAGCTTCTTCGAGGCTAATTTAGCCTTAGCCTCACCCTCTAGATGACCACGGAGCGTATGAGAGGTACATACATACCTTATACACCGATATGGCCCGAAATAATTTATGACCTAGTATACTAGGCCGTATAAAATTGCTACTAATTATGGATGTTTATTGCTGAGTTTTGTTGAACAATGACAATCCTGTGTATGCCAGGATGTTAACGATGCCAGATGATATAAAAAAAAATCAATAATATTTACAGTCACATGGCTAATAGCCACGCTGTGCACACTTTATCGCGAATTTCTTTTATATTATCTGGCATTGTTATCGGGCCATGTGGCTATACAATTTATTTAATTATTTACAACTTAAGAGATTTACAATAGGTTGCTATAGAATATAAAACTTTTATTTACTGGCATAGTTTTATATTCTGTACTTTTTAACAAGCTAATTTTATGGCCTGCTGTATTCGTTCATGAATTATTCCGGGCCATATCAGTATATAAGCTACCTCACATGCAAAACAACATTGTTTGTTAATGTGACAAGTCTACCACACTAATAAAAGGCTTTGCCTCGGCTTCATTGCAACACTGATTTTCAGTCAAACCCTCAGATTTTGTGTGAAATATATAATTGTAATAATAATTATAATTATTTATTTGCTTTTTCAGTATTTCTGCCGTACAACATGCCAGGGCGATCGCGGCAGCGTGCGAAAGCGATACAAAGCATACTAATCTGCTTCTACTTAGCGTTATCCCGGCTGGAGCCACGGTCCGCTTTCCGACTCAATCTACTCTTTGCCCGATCTTCAACATCCTCCTCAGTGAGGTCATTTTCTCTTATGTCAACGTCAAGCCAGCGCTTCCTGGGCCTTCCATGGGATCTAGGACCATCAACGATAAGTTCAAGGCATCTTTTACCGACGTACTCTGGCGGTCTGCGGCTTTCTGTGACCAAACCATCGGAGACGACTATCCTGCAATTTATCCGCTACATCTCGGACACTGAGGCTACCACGGATGTGCTTGTTACGGATGCGATCGAGTCGCGTAACGCCACACATCCACCGCAGCATTTACAAAGCATACTAATAAATGAAAATAAATAAATTTACATATAAGACAAATATTTGTTTTTTTATTACAATTACTGAACTCGCATTAACGCCACCATCACCTTTAGAACTAATTACATCTTTGATTTAGAAAAATTATTTGTAAAGAACTCTTGACTTAGGGTCTAGACAGACGGACTGCATATTGACTGCAAAACAGCTGCAAATTCGCAGTTTGGATGCTGTTTATGCGCAGTTCATTTGCAGTTGGGCCAGCAGCATCGAAACTGCTAACCGACAGTTCGCTTGCAGCCGGCACGGCAATCTTAACAACTGCATCTTAGCTGCACGGTTGTGATGCAGTCAGTTGAACAGCATCACAAATGTGCAGCTAGCGTGCAGTTGTTAGGACAGCACGCCGGCTACTGTGCTGTTGGCCCAACCCAACCGCGATCGCATCCAATCTGCGACTTTGCAGCTGGCTTGCAGTCTGTCTACACCCTGACCTCATAAAATGCACAGCAAAAACTGAAGCTAGAATCACGTTTGAACTGTATATTCTTTTAGTTGACATATGTAATATTTACAGTCACGTTTCTATCTTTAAATATTAATGAAATCATTAAAAGTGATGATTACGCCCTGCCTACCATCATTCTTATAGTTTATCTACAACTCAACAACGCTTTTCTATTCTATCAGCCGAAATACGTCCACTGCTGGACAAAGGCCTCCCCCAAGGATTTCCACACCGACCGGTCCTGTGCGGATCGCATCCAGCAGCTTCCTGCAACCTTCCAGCGGCTTCATTTACTTACATAATAATTACATTTTGGCTATACCCACAACTTTTCTCAGCTATATTGTCAATTACTGAGTGGCTTATTGGCTCCGAGTGGAAACAGAGCTACTGTGTGGACGACTGAAGAAATGGCCTGACAGGTAGGTGAGGGAAGACTGTGATTTTCAAAAGATCAACAGATATCATTATGTCATCAAATAGAAGAAAGGAAAAATTTTTTTAATTTACTTTTTAATAGTTGAAGAATACAATTGTTTTCGTGGTCTAAAATAGAAAATATTTGAATTCTTTTAATTCAATATAAGATATCCTCTTCCAGAGACAAAGGGACCTCATCTGAAAAGAAAAAAAGGGGATCATTGTACTACTTTTAAAATGAATACAACAGATGATTAACCTCCAAAGTGTTTGTAATCATTACATCAGTCGGAAGACATCCACTGTTGAATATAGGCCTTGAAATATCTTGGAGTACTCTCTCTCTAGCACTATAACTAAATTATCAAACTAGTCATTAATAGGAAGGCCACAGAGATGGCCGAATTGTGTGCTGTACTCGTACTCAGTTCCACTGGACAGCAGTGGAAGAGGAAACACATGTTGAGAGTTAAAAGGGCTACCATATAATATATAGTGCTAAGTCGCATAGGACAGTCCTATACCAGTAGAGATCCTCGACATATAATGGCGTTGGATTGGTCACACACTGCAGCAAGATGTCCACTTAGCACTGTAAACTTCTCGAAATTCATTTTTGTCTATCTAATATGAAGTGCTTACCACTTGGTATACCCAACGTTTTGGGAAGTGTTTGTGGAGAGAGGAGAAAGAGCAGAAAGTCAGATGATAATAAAAGCTCGGTTATTCGTTGTCAGATCGATCTGACCACTTCCACTTTTTACTGGATATTAAACGACGACTTCACCACATGGATAGGCGACTTCTCCACTGTTTCGCAACCTCCGTAAGCCATGGCAAATCTCACGACGGCAATCCTCATACATGAGGGTCGTATTACATCAATATGAAGTAGATGTCTTGCTTCGCTTATAAGCTGACTCAGTACTGGCCTAAAACTGCTGATTTGCTCTATTTCAAACGTCTGCTTCCTATATTATTGTTACAATCTCTTGGAAATGTTTGATACTGATAAGGTCTGATAAGATCTCCGTATGAAACTTGACGTGAACTGAATGAATGATATAAATAATCGTTCACCACGATATGGCTTTTATGGCTAGACAAAGTTCAACTCTATGTATATGGCTGCAAGGTGGTTTCCAACCGCAATAATAAAAAAGCTCCGTCCAAATAGCCACTTGAACTGAAAATCATTCATTCAACCGGTCTTTTGGTTTCCGATTTCATCTCTAAATTACTTACTTTACATAGTGCGTTGCATTACTTGGAGTCTGATTGTCTAATTAAGATATTCTAAGCCTTTTGAATAATTTATTTACCACAAAAATCCTTTAAATGTTATTAATTTCAATATTAATCAAGATTTTCTGCCAATTTTCAGACTGTAATGTACCGATGACTGAAATTACATACAAACTGTATTCTTGAAGTTTTGGAACACAGCATTGACTATGGTCAAGTGAAATCTACCTTATCTATGGTTCAAATTGTCTATGGTCAGATGACCATAGACAACTCTATCTTGTCTATGGTTGTGCTTGTCTATGGTAAAAAAATCTCCGTCCAAATAGCCTCGGCCTTTTCTTTTAGGAAAAAATGTCAAACATGAAACCAAAAACCCGATAGCTATATGGACGGAGAAAGACCGATTATGATCCATTCATTCATTCGTTCATTCATTCACTCATTCGTTCAATCATTCATTCACTCGTTCAATCGTTCATTCACTCGTTCATTCATTCACTCACTTGTATTTCCGGTCCAGTCATAGACAAGTTCACTCATTCGTTCTTCCGGTTTAGTCATTCATTCAATTAAACGTCAAACGTGCGAGCAAATTCGTAACAAAATAGTTAAAAACGAGATAATAAAGTGATTAAAAATACTAATTCAGTGATATTTATCACTTAACAAAAGATGTTGAGGCTGAGGGTAATCAGCAACCCATAATGTATACCTTACTCATCCGTAAATGTGCATCAAACATTAGATTTTCCGAACTTCTGAAGTCACTGAATTATCAATCAGCTAATGATCAACCTAGACTCAATAATCTCAGAGTCTGGAACACTAGAAAATGCCTAAATGAGTCTGAAGAACAAGAATTTGAAGCTGAACCAGTTATTGAATCATGTCACTGAACCGAACAATCAGATAATGATCAACCTGAACTCAATAGTCGGTCAGAGTCTGATAGTCAAGAACAATAAAAAACGCCTCATAAGTCTGAAGATCAATAGTCTGAAATATTAAACTGTTGACCGCCACGCTTCTTTCATGCCGTATCTCTGGGGGATTGTGGATCGTGACCATCATAAGGTCAAGTCAGTGAGACTTGTAAATTTCGGCTGAGTTATGTACTTCTATTCCTATTTCAGTGGTGGTCAAAGGGTTAAAGAAATACTTCAAGACTTTTGCGTTAACTTTCGAGTGATTATCCTAAAGAAGTACACGTCCAAAGTACCTACTTGTAAAAAATCTTGTTATTGCTTCACGTCAAATATGATTTTCGTATCAAATTTATTTGTCCTACGAAAAAAAGTTGTGTACAAAAACTAAACTAAAGTCAATAAGTTTGAGAGAGAAACTTCGACACGGTCTGCCATGTGAAGCTCAAAATCAACCAAATGCCGCTCCTGTGCGGACAAATCACCTGACCAGCTGTTGATGCCCTGTAGTAACTGTGTAAAAGTGTTTCTCTAATCGTTATATAATGTCTGTCAATTGTTTCTGTATTTTGTGTTATTATATTTTTTATTGAATAAAATTTTTTTTTTATTATAAATTATATCAGCTCTTATATTATCCCAAACAGTATAATAACTTTATCACAAGAAATTAGAGTGGAAAAATTATTGAAGTAATGTATAATAGGTACATACATTTAATATTTATAAAAAATTTCGTAATTACAACAAAAATGATATAGGTACGTAGTTCATAAATTCAAACATTTTTGAACAAAAGTTGTTATAAACGTTTATTTAATAAAAGATGACAACAGTTTTTATAAGATCTTACAAATAAATATCTGGAGTAAATTGCACATAGTCATCTGGCCCCAAACTAGGATTCCCTGTAGTCAGTCAACCAGGCGCGGATCTAGGATTTCGTTGAGGGGGGGCAAATTTTTAGTGTACCCGTATTTCTGAAGCTGTCGATGGTATTATGTATGGTATTAGACCATTAATATAAAAAGTCACGAGCCTAGCGAGCGCAAAATTTTTTGAATAGTTAAGAAATGCCTCTATTTATTTTCATTTTATAGAAGTTTCATTACTTCGGTCAGGCTTCAGGGGGGGGGGGGGGGCAATTGCACCCTGGATCCGCGCCTGCAGTCAACTAAGCGTCTGATTAGCATTTAATATGTACATACTATGTTTTAGTACACATTAATTAGAAGTAAACAGTAGGTATTAGCACAGAGTATACAGAGAGACCGCTCAATACAAACCACTAAAATCCTAAGCATATACATGCTTATAGACGTCTACGGTCGTTCAAGCATAGAGTAACAGAGTCCGCTCATGTATGTACCGGCATATAGGACCTACTACTGACCTCAGCGCAAGGGTTGTCACAACATTCTCATTTTTTTAAAATCGAAATCTCGTAGACTGAACTCGAAGAGATAACATAGGCATTGCGAGACTAACTGCACAGGAAGTCACTGAGAAATCAACCAAGAATTATCTAGGTACGAGAACTTCTTAGTCTTATCATAAGTATTATCAGTAGCCAAATGACGTTCACCTTGCGAACACCATCCTTCCATATTTTAGGTACGAGTACCTAATTGTGCTAAGTACGTAACCATTAAAATCTAATCTAAAATACTTAAGTGCGTGCGGTCAGTGACATTGCCGATTAATAAAAAAAAAGTGAAACAGAAATTAACATTAACTATTTCCAAATTATTACTGTATGTTTAGAATTTAAATACCTAATGCTTGCTTAATGCGCGTTGTCTGAATATTTTGAGATCACACACTGCTGTTGAAGCTTTGAAAATCATAGGTATATTTTTAATTTTCTGGGGCTATACAAGCTTTAGCGCGTTCTTCGCTATCATATGCATTTTGAGCATAGTTCACATAATACCTTTTTCATGAATCATTATTAAAAAGTAATGTCGCGCAGTCATGTAAATATACCCAAAAAATACACGGACATATGTAATTGTTTAGTCCTTACCTGTCCACGTCAGCTGGCAACGAATAAAAAAGATAATTTACTATTTCTATTACAGTTTAGACAGCCCAATACACAACAGTTTCTAAAATATATTTTTTCATCCGATGTCATAGTGAATCGTAACAAATCCCGTCCGGTCGCTTCCGCGCGCGTGACAACCCTGACTGTGCCTGTATCGTGACCTTGCCTAGAACGACCGTATACGTCTATAAGCATGCATATGCTTAGGATTTTAGTGGTCTGTATTGAGCGGACACTGTTATGTATACTTTGCGGTTCAAGGCAATCGCACAAGATCGCACAGTCGCGATTGTCACAAACTTGACTGAATCGATACGTTAGTTGTTAGCTGATTACTGATCTGAGGGTCGTGGGTTCGATTCTCATTTATGAGCAGTAGACTTTATACAGGGTGTTAAAAAAGTGTGTTTGAGATTTTAAGTGGTTACTCAGAATTAAAAAGAGAATACAGGAAAAATTTGACTCGCTCCTCACCCTCCTGCACCCCGTGCCTCATCCCCTGCACCGCGCGCCTCACCCCGCGCACCCCGCGCCACAACCCCCGCACCCCGTTCCTCACCCCCCGCACCCCGTACCTCATCCCCCCACACCATGCCTCACCCCCCGCACCTCGGTCCTAACCCCCGCCCGCACCCCGTGCCTCATCCCCCGCACCCGATCCTCACCTCCCGCACCCCATGCCTCATCTTCTGCACCCCACTTCTCACCCCCGGCACCCCACACCTGACCCCCGCTCTCGCGCCTCACCCCCCGCACCCTGCTCCTCACCCTCCGCATTCCATGTCTCACCCCCGCACTATGCGCTTCGCCCCCCACACACCGCGTCTCACCCCCCGCACGCCATGCGTCACCCCCTGCACCCCGCTCCTTATCCGATTGCGGTTAGTCTCGCAATCTACGTGATTTTGATTTTTTAAAATGTGAATGTTGTGACAACCCTTGCGGTGAGGTCAGCAGTAGGTAATATCATGCCGGTACATATATGAGCGGACCTTCTGTTATGTATATTTTGTGGTGTTAGTGACTTCTTTATCACCTTCTTTATAGAGAAGATAAGAGATTCAAAATGGCCACCATTTTTGAAGTCAGAATGGCTGTGACCTGGACCATTTTTGTTTTCATAATTTAAACACCTAAAATTTTCAATTCTCATAGTAATTAGCAAGTAATCAGACATCTCTTTTTTCAAGTTGAATATCTAAGTCTGATCGTTGAAGACTGTATCCACAGCCGTACAAATAGTTATAAAAAATAGTTTGAGGTTACCAGTTTTTATACTCAAACTTTTTTTAGAAGCTTATTATAGTCATTAAGTTTTAATTAAATTAAATAAATAATAACATAATTAAATCGTGTACTATAATCAAATAAATATAATGTTATTGTGAGAAAACAATAATAGAAGCAATTCAATGAAACAATTTATTTATTTAGTTATAAATCAAATGCATAGTTGCTTCTCAGGAAGCGTATATGGCAACATTGTCTAACGTCAAAGTCGTCAAACAAACAAATTCAAAATGGCTCCTGAAGGAGTGGGTCGCGCGCGGCATCGTGTATTTGTGTATTTTTGTGGTAAATATTGATGCTACCACACTACAAACCAAAGAAATGAGAAAAATATAATGATAGTCTTTTGTGAAAACGAGCGAAGATTAACAAAAATGTCGTAAGTGCCCGTTCGAGTAGACCACCTGGACGAGTCGCCTGAAACCCTCTAGGTTATTAAAACCGGAAAAAACAATTCTCTGAGAGGTCTCTGAGGTAATTTTATTGTTTAGTGTTTTTTTTTGGTTAGGGTGCAACCAAAAGGGCTGCCGTAAAGGACGTAAAATTTTCACAAAAACTTTTCTCACGGAGATTAGGTTATGTTATGTATGACTTGAATTCTCTGACTGGAAGCAAATGAAACAGCTAGAAATATTATTTGGGTAAGAGATACATAGTAATGTGGGCTCTACTGGGTCACTATGACCCACACTTGGGATCGGGTTCCCTTAACTTCTGCCTACAGTGGCAGAAGTTTGGGGCACGGGTCTCTTCCCATACGGGGGCCAAGTCCGGATTGGTTATTGTCTGACTAGTGGACAGCCCTAGTATCAGGAGTTTTCAAGCTGCCTATAAGGCCTCCAAAATGGCTTAACAACTGCCATCTAGTAATAACCGTCTGACCGTAATAACAGCTGGTACCAATGGCTTGACATGGCTTGCAAAGCATGGAAATGATCAAATAAATGCCACTAACAGTTAAACCCATCCAGGTTATGACTGTGCCTGTACTCTCTTCATCATCAGCCGAAAGACATCTACTGCTGGACAAAGGCCTCCCCCAAGGATTTCCACACCGACCGGTCCTGTGCAGCTCGCATCCAGCGGTTTCCCGCAACCTTCACCAGATCGTTGGTCCACCGAGTCAGGCGTCCACAGTGCGTCTTCTGGTCCGTGGTCGCCACTCAAGAACTTTACTGCCCCAATGGCCATCTGTTCTACTAGCGTGCCCTGCCCACTGCCACTTAAGTCTACCGATTCTGAGAGTTATGTTGGTAACTTTAGTTCTCCTATGTATCTCCTCATTTCAGTACTACTTTACCTTACATGAAATTTTAGTGCAAGCTATTGATTTTCAGTTTAAGCCATTTAAAGGATATTGGAAGCATGTATTTTTAAGGTTTTACACCCTTTATTTATTTCATAATTTCAGGTATTCATTATGGGCAAAATATAGCTTCCCTGATCATAAAAGGTCTTCTCCAAATTACAATATAAATTGTCCTTTGTTGATTATGCCTGCCTGAAAGAAGCTTTATAGGTATGTTTCACATACTAACAGGAAAATATGACAATGTATAATTCTTTTTGGAAAAAACTCTTAATATTATTCATTCAAATGGATAACAAATCAGTACTTTTATAAAGAAACCTTCCAAAAGACATCTATAAGAGTATTTTTTACTCTGATAGCATATTGTAAGGGACAGCTTCTTAACATATTTCTTTATTTATCCAAATGAATGTGCTAGTTCATAAAATACAGGCTTGATACGCCTTTAGTAATTTAGAATGGCGGCTGAAAACAAAGCTGACCCCAAATAAATGGGAATAATAAGGCTAGGGAGATGATGATGATCAATACAGATGAAACAATATGTTGAATAGAAAATGTTTATTTATCGACAAAATACAGAAAGCAAACAGCATCGTTTTAAGTACATAAACTTACTAAATAGCTAGTTAATTATATGTATAATACAGTTTTATCCTCTGTATTGCACCAATAAAAAGGTTTTGCCTCAGCATGTTGTTGCAATGATAATCGTTGCTTTAATAAATAAAAAGAGATAATTCTCACCTTAGGGAAAAATGTTGATTGACTACATAATTATAATTATTGGTAATTTTCTAGGTTACATTGGTTGGGACAGAAAAAGTTGCAGAGTTACTGAAAGCTGGTCTACTTAACGAGATTACAATGAAAAGTCATAAAAAGGTAAGCATATTTAGTTATCCAACATTTTACCTACTATGTATTTCATAGTTAGCAAATAAAATGTATAATCACTTGTTAATCATAATTAAGTCTCAGTTTAAACTTCGTCATCTACCTGATATTAAAAAAGATTATTTTAAACAGTGCAGATATTTGTTAATATACTGTTTTTGAAACTTCTGATTTGTTGTTGTTGTCCTATGGTACCCCAGTGGCCAGTGGTACAAAGGGCATTTGTGAATCGACTCCATCCCCCTCTGTTCTGCGTCTAACTTCTGATTTAATTAGCATTGCAGTTGGTGATCTTTTCTAACTTTACTTGGTGGTCTCTATTGTCTGTTGTAGTCCATATTTAATTGCGTTTTTATGTTCTAGGCTACATCAATTGTATGTAATGGAAAAGTTTCCTGTGTTATCCAGCACTATGAATGCTCAAATTATGCAAAATGTTGATGAGCCCACTATGCAGACTTGTTATAAGGTAAATAAGTGATAATTAATTTACTAGACTGACTCGGTGGCTAAGTGGTTAGCGATCCTGACCTCTGATCCGAGAGTCGTGGGTTCGATCCCCACACAGGGCAAACTTTTCTGTGATGAGCAGAATTGTTTGCTCTGAGTCTGGGTGTATTATATCTATATATGTATGTATGTATTTAAAAGTATATGTGTATGTATATCAGTCTCTGGTTCCCAAGATACAAGAATTCCTAGTTTGGGGCCAGATGACCGTGTGTGATTTGTCCCAGATATTATTATTATTATTCCCAGATATTATAAGTTTTATGTAAATTTCTCACTAAAAAATTTGCGCCTAATCCAGTCATTGTGAAGAAGTAATAAACAGAAAAAACCTTTTAGGTTTATAAGTAATATATAATAAGTCATCACATAATAGTATCAAACAGCTCCTGCGCTGCAGTGCAGTGGATTTAAATCTCTTTAAAACTCACTACGCTCGTGATTCAATTCTAGACTACTTTGCTAATTCGTAATTTAAAGGCAGCCTCGTAGAAAAAAAATAACTTTGTTCACTTGTTGAACAAATGTTAACAAACCATTACGTCCCCATTGCAGAGGCACGGGTCTCTTCCCATTGGGAAGGTTTAGGCCATACTCCACACACGGGGCCAAGTCCGGATTGGTGGAGGTTGTGGGGCTAGTGGCCAACCAACCCCAGTGTCAGAAGTTTTCAAGCCGCCTATAAGGCCTCTGATATGGTTTAACGACTGCTAGTGAGAGCAGGCGGCACCAACGGCTTAACGTGCCTTGCGAAGTACAGAAACGGTCGAGATAAATGCCACTAATAGTCAAACCCATCCTGGTTATGACCGTGTCGGTA
Organism: Coleophora deauratella; assembly: GCA_958295455.1. Lineage (NCBI taxonomy): Eukaryota > Metazoa > Arthropoda > Insecta > Lepidoptera > Coleophoridae > Coleophora > Coleophora deauratella. Next base: position 3,596,690 of record OY282414.1, on the reverse strand, counting down.
GACAGTTAACCTGTGTGATCAATGCGACCACGCAAGCCACACTAAGCCACGACCGCTTGTTGAACAAATAACTATCATTATTTTCAGATGTAAACCCGCGCTGCCGCCTCAAGGCCTTGCTGCCTTCGATGGTGGTAGTCGCCCTGATCGCAGTCCAGCTATCAGCTATATCAGCTATAAAACTAGGTAATTATTTTGTTATAATTAAGCCTGCCTATATTTCAAACTGGCTAAGTAACTAATATAGAAAAGATACCGCGCCTCAACACCCCCTTCTGGTGTTGCTAGTGTTGCGCCCGAACAACACATTAGCATATGAGCAAGAAATGATCTCGAGAAGCAATCTCTGGAGATGTAGTTGCGATAGATGGTTTAATCGCCTTCATGAACCAGTGGCTACTGCCCTCGCTTCAGATCAGGAGGTCGTGGGTACGATTCTCGGTAGGGTCCAACTTTGTAGGAATCTAGTTGGTGGTAGAGCATTTTCTGAGCCCGTCTGGCTATTTAACTAGCTACCACCATCTTATCAATAAATCAATCCAGACCGATTTCGGAATTTCTGAACTCTGCATACATAACGTCTGAGTTATTTACCTACTTCGATCTACTACAACTTATTTGTAACATTGTATTTGGAAGAAGCGAGCAAAATAACTGAGTGACGACTATATGGTACGTCACCGTCACAGCGAGGGGTGAGTTCGTCTTCAGAGAGCGACAGGGAGTGTCCATAATATGTAATACTATTTAATATAGTCTGCTCTTGCTCTACAATCATAATTTCTTTCTACATTGATCAATATTGCAGGGGTGGAAACTAGTCAGTAAAAGTTATTTTTTTAGCTTTGGTCAGTAAAAGTCAGTTTTTTCAGAAAATGGTCAGTAATGTCAGTATTTCCCAGAAAATAGTCAGTAAAGTCAGTATTTCCCAGCCATTTCAAGATTTTTCCGCTACAAAAACACTATTTGCGTACGAAAATCAATAATGGTTTTTACCTAATACTAAATAAGTTATTTTTTAAGTAGGAGCAAAACATAATGTTTTTTAAATAGATGCATTTATTTTATAGTTTTTTTTTTAATTTTAAGAAAAAACAGCATGTCAATTTGCCTTTGAATTTTACTTTTGTATGTTGTGGAAGCCACCATACACAGTTAGTTGGATGAACAGTAGTGGAGCGCGGTGCGAAAGACTCACAGTTAAAAGTTATAGGTTATTAAAGTTCACAGATAATAAGTTGGCGAATCTTTCTTAATGTGACATGATCCCAAGGGCTTACCAATTGAGGGTAAAAAAAAAACAGTGTGCGCCCTTTGGCGGTTGCAATCGGACTCAAAGTTAAAAGTATAATTCGTTATAATTATTTGCTCGATGCATGCGTCATCAAAGTAGGAAAGCGCTAACGTAAGTAAAATGCACGGTATTGACACCGTTGAGTTGGCTATGGGGATGGTGAAGATCAAACAAAAACACAGTTTTTTTTTTAAATTTCTTTTTATTGAAAATCTCCTCTTATACTATACAGCCTTCAATAAAAGTCATAAAAGGTCAGTAATTTCGAGTTCAGACGTCAGTAAAATCAGTATTTTTAGCCAAGCATACCGTTTCCACCCCTGATATTGTCATATTACAAAAATATTTCAGAACATGGTTTCAGAGCACTTGGTTTGGGTGATCTTTATTCGAAAAAGACTTCGTTCCTTGGAAATATCCGCTGGCTGGAGATAATAAATAAATAAATATAAATTATCAGGACAAATCACACGAGGTCATCTGGCCCCAAAAGTAGGATTCCCTGTATTATGGGAACCAGAGACTGATATACATACATATATAGATATAATACACCCAGACGGAGAAAACAATTCTGCTCATCACAGAAAGGTTTGTCCTGGGTGGGGATCGAACCCACGACTCTCGGATCAGTGGTCAGGAGCGCTAATCGCTCAGCCAACGAGTCTGTCCGGTGGCTAAGTGCTAATTTATGGCCGCAATCGCACTTTTCTTGATAGAACTAACTAACGCAGAACTAAATGATAAGCATCTCAGTTTCCATAGCGCCTCCCTATTTAAAAGCCAACAGTCATGTCGTCTTTCCATGAAGTCGCGCGACCGAAACCGGTATTTCATCAGTTTTCGTACTACCTTACATCATTATTCACGACGCCAGTTCTTTTTTTCTATGCAACTTTGCCAATAGTTGTCTGATAAGTTTTATTTGGTTTAATAAGTATTTTTTTATGTTACAGGTGTTTTGTGGCGATATTCAAGTTGCAGCATCGCACCTTCAACTACAGAACAGCTTTAACATTTTCCCAAGTAGGTAAGTGTCCTTTTTAGGGTTCCTTACCTCAAAATGAAAAAAGGAACCCTTATAGGATCCCTTCGTTGTCCCTCCGTCTGTCTGTCTGTCAAGGCCCTTTTTCTTAGGAACGCGTAGACGTATTAAGTTGAAATTTATATCAAATACTCAGGCCAGCAATCCTTGAAGCTGTGTAATGTAAAATAATCAAACTCCTATGCCAACGCGATCAAGAGATACGGCCGTTTACGCCGCATATTTGGACACTCACATGGGAATCAATACTTATAGGGTAGCTCCCGTTGACCTAGAATAATTAAATTTGGCAAGAAGTAACGTCTTATAGTACAAGTAAAAGGAAAAGTCCGACAACCTATCATGAAATATATTCAGAATAATAATAATATCCGGGACAAATCACACACGGTCATCTGGCCCCAAACTAGGATTCCCTGTATCTTGAGAACCAGTGACTGATATAAATAATGCGGAGAAACCAATAAAAATGCTTTTAACTTATTAACAGAGCTACAACAATTTATTTATATAAAAAAAGAAACAATGTATAACAGTAGGAACATAAGTATTAAAATATATATATATTTTTTTATGGCAGAGGTGGCAAACGAGCAGATTTGGTGATTAATGTTATTAATTTGATTTTTTTTTTCAAATTACAGGCTTTTCTCCGATTTCTTATGCATCAAATTATACTGAACAGAAAACTGGAGGCGAAGGAAAACATTGAGGACATAATTCAAAGGTAATAATCAACTGTTTCTATTATTAATCTTACTCTGAAAAACGATAGTAACTAATTGTCACAAAAACACTTATACAGGGTGTATATGCATAACCAAGAAACCTTTAAGGAGGTGAAAGTATAAACGATTCTGGTAGCATTCCACCAAAAAAAAACATACCTTATTTTTTTACCAAAATATCCATTATTTTTCTAAGTTCTAGCCACGCATTCTTATCAGCTAGTTCATTCACCCCGTGCGCCCCCGGCTCGCGTAGGTCGCTGGATAGTACTTACGCAGGAATGGAAAAATTCAAGGCCAAAATTCAATCGCAAGGTCAAGGCCGTCATCGCGTGGTCGCGCCGTCGCACCGTCGCGCTATTGGTTCTTTAGCTGTGCCACGTCACTGCCGCGCATGCGCGCGTCTCCTACCCCACCCCCTCGCAAGCAGTCGACGTACACCCCCTCGCGCTCGAGTCGGTGCGCAGGTCGAAGACAGTTGCTAATTTGTTTATCGAGCGGATGTACGTCGCCGCGATCGATCGCTCGATTAGATACCTAAATCATGGCTGAAAATACGCCACAACGTCGACGTGGCTGTTTTTTTTGCAAATATCAAACACTTTGATATGGTATCATTTGTACTTAACAAGTAACCAAAATGTTTCACGGACGCGTACAACGTGGATGCTGGTGGATGAAATGATTTCCTGACTGAAACGTGTCAAGCAGTTATTTTTCTAACCCCGCAGTTTAAAACCCCTTTACATGCTCAAGGTCGGGGAGGCTGGAGCGCGTTAGCCGTTGTATTTGTGGAAGTTTGTGTACTCTATCCAAGAGGAAGTGTGAACTGTGTGCGAGTTATTAAAAGTGCTTTCCGCGAGTTAAAAACAAGAAGATTTGAATCCTCTCACGGCTTGGAGAAGTAGGTAGGTATGTCAGCGTGTCTTGTACCAAAACGGCGGCCACTTTGAACACTTCTTGTGTACCTACTACGATTACTTTGTAAAATCATTTTGTAATTTACAATAAGTGTAAATTTCGGATTTTTAAATACGCTAAAAATGCGTTTTCATTTCACGTAAACATCAGAGTAGCGAGCCGATCGCGCTGTTGCCTGTTTCGTGCCGCCCGCCGCTGCGCTGTTGCCAAACCTCTGCTCACTAGACTACATAAGTAGGTACTAACGCTATCAAAGTTCACTGACCAGTAAATTGTGTATGAGTTTTGTACGTTTAAGGAAAAGAAAATCGTGTGATTGTGTGTTACTGGTATCTTACAGATTTTTTTTATTATTGTAAAATATTTATACATCAGTTATACAATCATACCCTTAAATGTTTCTCGCCTTTGCATATACACCCGGTATAAAGCATAATATTTTATGGTTTCAAGTAAACTTGTAAAGCATTAGTTCTTTCTTCTTATTTACATACAGATATCTTACTTACTTATACTTATCTCACTAATATTATAAATGCGAAAGTATGAATGTTTGTTTGTTCCGCTTTCACGCTGAAACTACTGAACGGATTGGGATGAAATTTGGTACATAGATAGATAAAGTACTCGGTTAACACATAGGATACTTTTTATTCCGGAAAACTTTAATGCTGAAACTACTGAACGGATTGGGATGAAATTTGGTAAGTAGATAGATAAAGCACTAGGCTATCAGTTAGGATACTTTTTATCCCAGAAAACTTGAGGAATAGCTAGAAAGTGACATTTTTAGTTCATCATGTTTGTTCCGCTTTCACGCTGAAATTACTGAACGGATTGGGATGAAATTTGGTAGGTAGATAGATAAAGCACTGGCCTAATACAAAGGATACTTTTTATCCCAGAAAACTTGAGGGTTCCAGGAGGAATAGCTAGAAAGTGAAATTGTTACTAGTAGATAATAAGTGGTATATGATTGGTATTTTTTTTTTAATTCTTTGCCTTTTTCATTCACATTTTTACCCGACTGCCGAATGTTTTTCGAACGCATGTATGTATGTCTAATTCTTTGGCACGCTCTACAGCCCTAACCGCTGGACGGATTTCAACATATGTGGTGTCATTAAATTCGTCTCGGTTGTGGGAATGCCAGGGTATATGATTTTAAAATGAGGTCCTGCGAAAAAAAATGTATGGATTTAAAGTCTTTAAAAATAGCGATTTTCACATAACAAAGATGTAGACTTATCTGTCCTCATAACAAAGAAGGCCGCGAAGTATATGGAAACTGCATATACTTTGTGGCCTTTCTTATGAGGGCAGAACATCACTTTTCACTGAACATACATGATTGTGTCGCATCCATATTCCAACATCAACTTTTAATACCATCTCACTAATATATTATATGTTATTTTAAATGCGAAAGTATGGAAGTTTGTTTGTTTGTTCCACTTTCACGCCGAAACTACTGAACGGATTTGGATGAAATTTGGTAGGTAGATGGATAAAGCGCTTGGCTACTAAAACATAAGATACTTTGTTTGTACCAGAAAACTCCAGAGTTCCCGGATTTCCACTTCGTCACTAGATGGCGCTATCTCAATTTTTTTTTTTTTTTAATTCTGAACGCAGACGAAGTCGCGGGCGTAAGCTACTTAATACAATCAATTCTACATCAACTGCATTATTTTTTTTTAATTTGTCATACAAATATGTCACCAAATATCCAAAAATCAATCAAAATCTGTTGCAGTTTGGGATGCTAGCGGCGTGGGCACCGCCATCTATGTCACCGCCGTAAGATGCGCAGCCGATGGTGTGAACAGTGAGTAACTTATCTTGTTTTAAACTTCTGCCACAACCTAGTCGCTGCATACAAATCATCTGAGTTATTTACGTCTACGATCCACTACGACGACATTCCTTTCAAACATGTAGGAGTAACTGAACGACTGTATCTAGACCGTCAAAGGGGGTGGGGGGGGGGGGGGTACCCTTCAAAGAGTGGCAGAGGCAGGGAGTATCTATCCATAATGATTGTAATACTAATGAATATACTCCTGATCTACACTACATTGATCAGTCAGTCAGATATAGGAACGAAAGGATGGTATAGGAACGCACTCGTCGGCTCGCCTTTAGCCTTTTATTTAATCCACATTTGATAAGCCCTTGAAATCATCTCACCTGATGGTAAGTGATGAACTGATGATGATGCCTAAAATGGAATACAACTGGCTATCTTATCTCTATGCTTGCCTAGTGGCAAGATGCTCGTCGCAGTGCTCTAAAATATTTTTTGTGTATCTCATATAGTGTGATGGACTTGAAAAATTAACAAACAGTGTTGTTTTTTTTTATGACATAGCTGGCAAACGAGCAGACGGATCACCTGATGGTAAGCGATTACCGCCGCCCATAGACACCCGCAGACCCAGAGGAGTCACAAGTGCGTTGCCGGCCTTTGATATGGGAGTACGCTCTTTTCTTGAAGGTTTGTTTGTTTACACGCAGGCGACAATTCATTCCACAGTTTGGTTGTGCAAAGCAGAAAGTTTCTAGTAAAACGCACAGTTGTGGACTGCCAACCATCTATGTGATGGGGATAAATATATTGTCGCGTAGAACGATGGCGAAAAGAAGCGGCAGGGATCAATCCGAACAATTCCTCGGAGCACTCCCCATTGTACATGCGATAGAGAATGCAGAGCGAGGCTACATCTCTACGCAGCGCCAAGGAGTCAAGCCGATCTAAAATATCCTGGCAGCCGACGATTCGAGTTGCTCTCCGTTGAATGCGGTCCAGAGGGAGAAGCTGGTACTGGGGTGCCCCTGCCCAGAGATGAGAACAGTATTCCACGTGAGGCCGAACCTGCGCCTTATAAAATTGCAGGCGATGGGCCGCAGTGAAATACCGTCTCGATCTATTGAGCACACCAAGCTTCTTCGAGGCTAATTTAGCCTTAGCCTCACCCTCTAGATGACCACGGAGCGTATGAGAGGTACATACATACCTTATACACCGATATGGCCCGAAATAATTTATGACCTAGTATACTAGGCCGTATAAAATTGCTACTAATTATGGATGTTTATTGCTGAGTTTTGTTGAACAATGACAATCCTGTGTATGCCAGGATGTTAACGATGCCAGATGATATAAAAAAAAATCAATAATATTTACAGTCACATGGCTAATAGCCACGCTGTGCACACTTTATCGCGAATTTCTTTTATATTATCTGGCATTGTTATCGGGCCATGTGGCTATACAATTTATTTAATTATTTACAACTTAAGAGATTTACAATAGGTTGCTATAGAATATAAAACTTTTATTTACTGGCATAGTTTTATATTCTGTACTTTTTAACAAGCTAATTTTATGGCCTGCTGTATTCGTTCATGAATTATTCCGGGCCATATCAGTATATAAGCTACCTCACATGCAAAACAACATTGTTTGTTAATGTGACAAGTCTACCACACTAATAAAAGGCTTTGCCTCGGCTTCATTGCAACACTGATTTTCAGTCAAACCCTCAGATTTTGTGTGAAATATATAATTGTAATAATAATTATAATTATTTATTTGCTTTTTCAGTATTTCTGCCGTACAACATGCCAGGGCGATCGCGGCAGCGTGCGAAAGCGATACAAAGCATACTAATCTGCTTCTACTTAGCGTTATCCCGGCTGGAGCCACGGTCCGCTTTCCGACTCAATCTACTCTTTGCCCGATCTTCAACATCCTCCTCAGTGAGGTCATTTTCTCTTATGTCAACGTCAAGCCAGCGCTTCCTGGGCCTTCCATGGGATCTAGGACCATCAACGATAAGTTCAAGGCATCTTTTACCGACGTACTCTGGCGGTCTGCGGCTTTCTGTGACCAAACCATCGGAGACGACTATCCTGCAATTTATCCGCTACATCTCGGACACTGAGGCTACCACGGATGTGCTTGTTACGGATGCGATCGAGTCGCGTAACGCCACACATCCACCGCAGCATTTACAAAGCATACTAATAAATGAAAATAAATAAATTTACATATAAGACAAATATTTGTTTTTTTATTACAATTACTGAACTCGCATTAACGCCACCATCACCTTTAGAACTAATTACATCTTTGATTTAGAAAAATTATTTGTAAAGAACTCTTGACTTAGGGTCTAGACAGACGGACTGCATATTGACTGCAAAACAGCTGCAAATTCGCAGTTTGGATGCTGTTTATGCGCAGTTCATTTGCAGTTGGGCCAGCAGCATCGAAACTGCTAACCGACAGTTCGCTTGCAGCCGGCACGGCAATCTTAACAACTGCATCTTAGCTGCACGGTTGTGATGCAGTCAGTTGAACAGCATCACAAATGTGCAGCTAGCGTGCAGTTGTTAGGACAGCACGCCGGCTACTGTGCTGTTGGCCCAACCCAACCGCGATCGCATCCAATCTGCGACTTTGCAGCTGGCTTGCAGTCTGTCTACACCCTGACCTCATAAAATGCACAGCAAAAACTGAAGCTAGAATCACGTTTGAACTGTATATTCTTTTAGTTGACATATGTAATATTTACAGTCACGTTTCTATCTTTAAATATTAATGAAATCATTAAAAGTGATGATTACGCCCTGCCTACCATCATTCTTATAGTTTATCTACAACTCAACAACGCTTTTCTATTCTATCAGCCGAAATACGTCCACTGCTGGACAAAGGCCTCCCCCAAGGATTTCCACACCGACCGGTCCTGTGCGGATCGCATCCAGCAGCTTCCTGCAACCTTCCAGCGGCTTCATTTACTTACATAATAATTACATTTTGGCTATACCCACAACTTTTCTCAGCTATATTGTCAATTACTGAGTGGCTTATTGGCTCCGAGTGGAAACAGAGCTACTGTGTGGACGACTGAAGAAATGGCCTGACAGGTAGGTGAGGGAAGACTGTGATTTTCAAAAGATCAACAGATATCATTATGTCATCAAATAGAAGAAAGGAAAAATTTTTTTAATTTACTTTTTAATAGTTGAAGAATACAATTGTTTTCGTGGTCTAAAATAGAAAATATTTGAATTCTTTTAATTCAATATAAGATATCCTCTTCCAGAGACAAAGGGACCTCATCTGAAAAGAAAAAAAGGGGATCATTGTACTACTTTTAAAATGAATACAACAGATGATTAACCTCCAAAGTGTTTGTAATCATTACATCAGTCGGAAGACATCCACTGTTGAATATAGGCCTTGAAATATCTTGGAGTACTCTCTCTCTAGCACTATAACTAAATTATCAAACTAGTCATTAATAGGAAGGCCACAGAGATGGCCGAATTGTGTGCTGTACTCGTACTCAGTTCCACTGGACAGCAGTGGAAGAGGAAACACATGTTGAGAGTTAAAAGGGCTACCATATAATATATAGTGCTAAGTCGCATAGGACAGTCCTATACCAGTAGAGATCCTCGACATATAATGGCGTTGGATTGGTCACACACTGCAGCAAGATGTCCACTTAGCACTGTAAACTTCTCGAAATTCATTTTTGTCTATCTAATATGAAGTGCTTACCACTTGGTATACCCAACGTTTTGGGAAGTGTTTGTGGAGAGAGGAGAAAGAGCAGAAAGTCAGATGATAATAAAAGCTCGGTTATTCGTTGTCAGATCGATCTGACCACTTCCACTTTTTACTGGATATTAAACGACGACTTCACCACATGGATAGGCGACTTCTCCACTGTTTCGCAACCTCCGTAAGCCATGGCAAATCTCACGACGGCAATCCTCATACATGAGGGTCGTATTACATCAATATGAAGTAGATGTCTTGCTTCGCTTATAAGCTGACTCAGTACTGGCCTAAAACTGCTGATTTGCTCTATTTCAAACGTCTGCTTCCTATATTATTGTTACAATCTCTTGGAAATGTTTGATACTGATAAGGTCTGATAAGATCTCCGTATGAAACTTGACGTGAACTGAATGAATGATATAAATAATCGTTCACCACGATATGGCTTTTATGGCTAGACAAAGTTCAACTCTATGTATATGGCTGCAAGGTGGTTTCCAACCGCAATAATAAAAAAGCTCCGTCCAAATAGCCACTTGAACTGAAAATCATTCATTCAACCGGTCTTTTGGTTTCCGATTTCATCTCTAAATTACTTACTTTACATAGTGCGTTGCATTACTTGGAGTCTGATTGTCTAATTAAGATATTCTAAGCCTTTTGAATAATTTATTTACCACAAAAATCCTTTAAATGTTATTAATTTCAATATTAATCAAGATTTTCTGCCAATTTTCAGACTGTAATGTACCGATGACTGAAATTACATACAAACTGTATTCTTGAAGTTTTGGAACACAGCATTGACTATGGTCAAGTGAAATCTACCTTATCTATGGTTCAAATTGTCTATGGTCAGATGACCATAGACAACTCTATCTAGTCTATGGTTGTGCTTGTCTATGGTAAAAAAATCTCCGTCCAAATAGCCTCGGCCAAATATTTTGACATTGGATGGAATGAATGATTTTTTTTTTTTTTTGTTTGGTTCTTTCCTGCTTTTGCAAGGAAAAGGCAAAGGCTTCTCTGGCCATACAGCCTATTCTTACGTAGTTTGCTCTTCTCTAAATATTTTTCTTCTAAAAATAAAGTATTCTGGGTCAAAAAAGTGTATAAAAATTGTCTGTCGTCTTTTTCTATTCTTCAACAAAATGATAGCATTTTTGATGAAGATTACATGGACTTCTTGAGAGAACTCGAAACACAGTCTACACACTTTTATTTCATTATCCTACATATTAGACACTTAAATGGCACTTTATTGAATAATACACTATCAATATTATGCATTAAAAACCACGATATCTATTTTTTTGGATAATAAAAGAAAACTGACAAACTATTGCTACGAGTTCCCGCCAAAAAGTCCTGGAATGAATGAATGAACGATTATATTCTCGTTGAGAATGAATCACGGGTGTGTTCCAAGTTAAGCTGTGACAGGAAACTTTCGCTTTGACAACAGGATGGATACGGACCTGTTATTTCCACTACATTTCCATTCACTCATCCAGCCAAATCATTCACTCACGTTTCCGGTGCAGAAAAGAACCATAGACAAACCATAAAGAACCATTCGTTCACACTTCCGCTTTTCTTATTTTCACTACACTTCCATTCACTCATCCAGCAAAACCCTTCATTCCTTTACTGCTCACCTGAGAGCAGGATAGCATAATATGAATCTTTCAGGTGTGAAAGGGACAAACTACAAACCATTCTTACAAGTGATTTGAAACCGTTCTTTTTCGTTAATCCTGGATTCCTGGCATAGTGATGCGTTTATATTTTTGGATGGTACCGCACGTTGCGTTGTAAATGAACTCTGTCAGAAAATCTTGAAATGATATCGTGATGGATGTATAAATATTTCTTATAGCAATACCAAACTAAATTCTGAATCCTCATTCGTCGATTATGCTCAATGTTGCCAAATAAGAATGAAGACTAAGGCGGAATCATATTATTAACAAGCCATCTGATGTGAAACGACACCCGACGCGACAACACGCATATCAAATCCATACAACTAACGACGACACGTGAGCGTTCAGTTGGTAGCCTCATAATCGAATTAAGAAAATTCTGATTATGCCAATAAATATCGAATGCCGCCTAAATACTGCCAAAGACTGCTTGAAGGAAAAAAATAGTGCTATAGTCTCTATAACAATTAGATGTAAGTTTTTTAATGTTAATAACAAAAATATGGATCAGTTGTGGGTCCGAAATAAAAAGATATTATTTTATTTTATTTTATTTATTTATAGTAGTTTCAGAGAAAATCGAGTTTTTCACTGAGGCTGCTAGCGGATCGTTCCACCAGCAGTCTCATCTCTGGAGCCAAGGAATTACTGCACTAAAAATAGTGCTGAAATAGTGCTGAAATGCAAAATTTTAAAATGAATATAAAACCCAAGATATAATGGTAGATTGGTGAGGCTGCTATATGAATACGTTCATTTAGCAGCCTCATCATGGTTTCAGCCAAGCTACAGCAAATTTAGAGACCAAACTAATGTCCAAAAACTCTGCCTATACAAAACAATCCAGAACTCTATAGCTTCTTATTTAATCAGTATCTCAAGTTTAAAGCCTACATACATTTGCGTTTTGTTATTGCATCGACAGAATGATGTTGGTGTGTTTAATATTATGTTTATGTGATGTTTTTATGTTTTTTGTAAATTAAGGGTATAATCACATTGTTAACACGCCACCCCACGCGACAACACGCATATCTAATCCATACAATTTCTATGGCTAGAAAAATACTGTCAACACCCGACGACACGTGACGTGGCGTGCATAGTGCCCAAAGGAAAAAAATAGTGCTATCGTAGTTTCAGAGAATATCGAGTTTTTCACTGAGGCTGCTAACGGAACGTTCCGCTGGCAGCCTCAACTCTGGAACCAAGGGACTACTGCACCAATCGTTATGTGTTTATGTCAAAAATTAGTGCTGAAATAGTGCCTCCCAATGCAAAATTTCAGAGTGAATACTTCTGTAACCCCCAAGATATAACGGTAGGTTTGTGAGGCTGCTTAATGACCGCGTTCTTTTGGCAGCCTCATCATGGTTCCAGCAAAACTACAGCGGATTTCGAGACCAAATTAATGTCAAAAATTAGTGCCTCAATAGTACCTTCTGATACAAAACAATCCGGGACTTTAGAGCTTCTTATTTAGTCAGGCAGGATTTAAAATCCGCGTGTTGTCACGTGGGGTGTCGTCATGTGGGTGGCGTGTTAACAATATGTTTCTACCCTTAGCGTTCTAATGGTACGTTCACACATTCGCGCGAGTGGCGAGGTGACAGTGAGCGTGAAGCCGGTAGCCTCACCATAGAATTTCGACATTCTGATTTATACCGAGTGTGTTCACACCGCTGTGGAGTATGACCTATAGTTCATTCCAATCAAAAAAAAGCAAAATGTAAACAATCGTTTGACACTGACACTTGTGATCGGCCATGACACTACATTAGAGATGTGCAAGTTTACATATGAATGAGTGAATGAATGGATGAACGAACGAGGAGTTTAAATAAAATTAAGTTATTTGATACTATGTTTTCAGAGTTCGGAACCACCAATGAGATCAAATAGATATAAAATAAATTTAACAATTTTCGGTTACAAAATGGCGGATATGCACTTATAGAAAAATATTGTTATGGGTGTCATTTTTGACGATTTTCGTGATGCTAACTAGGAAAAGCTTATTAAGACCCGGGATCGAGATCACTAGATGAATCACTCATTTCGAACCACTGTAAATTAATAAAAATAACTTCAGTCATGTAGTCAGTTGATTCTGTTAGAATCAAATAAGGATTTTAAAAACTTATCCAATGAGGAGTCGCACGTAGTCAACACAAATCCAATCGTGAGCAATATCAAAGTCCTTAATGCGCAGCGGTTAATCGTCAGTTCCAAGAAAAATCACAATCCAAATCGCAAAGTTAACAGTGTACTTATATCAAAAGCCAAGTCGTTAATATCCAAACACAGAAGAACACACGTACTCATGACAAGGAATCGAAGCAACGAATGAGCAGACCGGTATGTCGAACGAAATTCAGTGTTGCCAGTGCCTGACAGAGTCGAAGCAAGAAATGAGCGTACCGGTACGAACGAACGAAATTCAGTGTTACCAGTTAATTGTCTAATGACTAATGACGAACGTACTAACGGATATTATTTGCAGTTTCTAACGGCAAACAATGTGAACATAGTGGTAGGAACTGGAACTAAATGTTGATTAATATCTAAAAATATCGATATCGTTGTCGACATCTCACACGGAGCATGAGTGAAATACAAATGTATTGCATGCAGATTTTTTTTCTACGTTCTTATTTTTTTTTACGTTATGTAAAGGTCCTACCATGCGAAATTTTTAAATTCAGTGTTGCTAGTACAATATAACATGTATGTATGTATATAGTATGTATCTTGGATTTAAAAAGTTACGGATATTTAAATTAAATACATTTAAAATTCAGAACAAGAAAACGTTACTGAACGCCTAAAAAGTTATACCACCACCAATGATAGCCCAAAATATAAAAAACAGGCCACACACAACCGTCAGACACTTGTCACGTAACACTCATTCACTCATTCATTCACTAGTTCGTTCAAAGTATTGACACAACCTCATCACTATTTTCTACAGATAACAGTAACGTCTTGTCACTGAAACATAACCTAACAATCTGAGGTTAGACTGGAAATATTGTATTTTCATGCCAGTTTCGTATCATAATTTAGTGAAATCTATTAGAAAAGGCAATAATTGTTACGACCTACGATTAGTATGTGTCAGTGTTAGCAGAAAATGTGTGATTCTTGAGGAATTTGACGAAATCGGTGGATGTTTCGTTTGTTTACCTTTTGCTTTTTTTTGATTGGAATGAGGTATACCTAACCAAAGAGTTTTATTATTTAGAGCAGTGTTTTTCAACCTTTTTCATTACCCGACCCCCTTACAAGTAAAAAATGTCTTGCGACCCGCAGGTTGGAAAACACAGATCTAAGGTCACAATCACCTATAACTCTTCAATGAAAAACGTCCTGATTTATTGGAAAAGACCAGACCATTTGTTAGTTCACCTATGGTGAGGTTGCCAGCTTCACGCTCACTGTCTCGTCTCGCCACTCGCGGGACATGTGTAACTTTGTAACATACGCTGTCAGTGAAAGATGGAATGCGTGGCACCGGATATACACCGATGCCTCAAAACTCTCTTCTACCGGATGCGTCGGTGTAGGTGTACTTCATTCCCAATACCGAATTGTACAGAAAATCAAGTTACCACCTGAATCTTCTGTTTTTACTGGTGAATGTTATGCAGTTTTCAAAGCAGTAGAATATATTTTAATAATGAAACTTAGAAACACCGTTATTTTTACAGATTCATTAAGCTCTTTATACGCCCTCGGTCATTTCCCGTTCACCTGTAGAAACCATTATCCCATAATTTACGCTATAAGAGATGTTTTGAAAAAGTGCTTGGACAGAGGATATCTTGTCAGTTTCGCGTGGTTGCCTGGACATTCCGGTATTACTGGTAATGAAAGGGCAGACATAATTGCAAAGGATGCTGTGGAGTGTGGTGACGTATTCCCCTTTAAAAACTTCTGTCACGATTTGGCTAGCCTTCCGAAGATTATCCTCCAAGAGTCTTGGCGGGATCTTTGGGAGTGTCGTGGTCAAACCAAGGGCAGACAATATCATTCCATCCAACCAACTATTCCTACGAAACCGTGGTTCACAAAGTTTCGGCTTGACAAGGTGGCTACAAGTATAATAATAAGATTAAGGCTCGGTCACACATGCACGCCTTCCCACCTTGCCAGGCTGGGAATTGTAAATAATTCACAATGTGAATGTGGCGAGGAAGAAGGTGATGTTAATCATTTATTCTTTTCTTGTCCTCTCTTAAAACACAACTCTTTCTTTTCACAGCTTGTATCCCTAAACATTCCTTTTCCTACTAATATCTCTTGTCTTCTTTCAAATATTAACTATCCTATCCTTTTATGTCTATCTTCATTTATTTTTGTAAATAATTTAAAAATTTAATAATCTATATAATAATATGTACATACACACTTTATTTTTGTAAATATCTGATATAATATCCTAGTTTTATTTTTCAAATTCCGTACTTTTTTCTTTCCTTTTTTGCTAATATTGTAAGATGTTTCCCAACCTTTTAAAATGTCTGTGGCAAATTACAAAGTAGAAGCCAAAAAAAAAAAAAAAAAAAAAAAAAAAAAAAAAAAAAAACTTTGTAACAGACGAATAAGTACATCAGTGAGAGAAGGATGGCCTATTATAAAACGTCTAAATGCGACAAGGACAGATTGAACAACAAACTACAAAACAGCATAAAAATGCTTACAAAGTTAATATTAAAATAAAATGAATAAGTTTGTTTTGCGAAGGAGTTAGGGCTAGAAAACTGAAATCACACTCGCTGGTCTTCATCACAAAAATAGAAAACTGAAATCAAACTCGCATGTGATCTCCAGTATGAAAAAGCGATGATACCTGTACCTTAGCTAGCTCCAAATATATTGGCTTGCCTCCAAACACTGCAAAGCCTGAATTTCCTTAAACATCTACGTCTCAAGGGGGATACAGTATCTGTGTTGACGTTGGTTTACTCGACTGCTGTGTGGATAAGATGGGAAGTGGTGACAGTACATTTGGCGTTGCCTCCAAAAGGTACTGCACTTAATGAATCGTAGTATCAGACACAGATGCTATTGAATTCGGTCTGGGCTCTAGCCTATGATAGTGTTCATGTTTGTTAACAAAATTGTTTTGTTCCAGTAACCGCTCAATGTTTCGTAGAGGTGGTAAGATCTGACCAAGCTCCTTTCACATGCCGTTTCAGCAACCGCTATGTGCTGTTTTCCAGGAACTTTATTGCACTTACCCATTATACTGACAATAAAGTACAAAAATAGGAATGTGTTTCTTGATATCCCATAAATCTGATGGATGCAAACTAAATCCTTGTTAAACCTTAAAATAGGTACATAACTAACAAAATCAGCTGAAACTATTTAAAGCACTCATGAAACTAAACAGCTTTTCCTATTTAACTGACATCATTTTGCAAAAAAGAAAAAAAAAACTTGTTATACCTGATCGGCCAACTTAGGTAAGTTTTTTTAAGAAAAAACTGAAATGTGTTCCGAACTGCTGCTAATAGAGGTCATGAAATATACATAAATAAGAGATTTAAATTTTAAATCTGTGTCTGGAATAAACTATATTCTATTCTATATATTCTATTTAAAAACATTGTCTTCCTATAAAACAGCTAACAATAGGGAAATAATATTTTATTAGTAGATAAATATTACTATTGTGAAGTAGAATGAGCAATATAGATTAACTAGGTAAAATGATACTAGGAATTTATGTACCTTTGATATACAGAACTGCGCGTTTTTATAACCCACTGTCCGCCACGCTTCTTCATTCAAGTCAACCCGAGGGACTGAGGATCATGAGTTCAAATAATTGCGAAATGTTGGCTGGGGCCAGTTAGGTTAAGTCCGGATTGGTGGAGGTTGTGGGACTAGTGCTCAACCCCAGTGTCAGAAGTTTTCAAGCTGCCTATAAGGCTTCCCACTTGGCTTAACAACTGCCATCTATTAATAGGAGCTGGCAACAAAGGCTTAACGTGCCTTGCAAAACACGGATACAGTAGAGATACAGTCACTAACAGTCAAACCCATCCACGATATGAACCTGTCTGTAGTCAGTTAAACTGCATGATCGACGCAATCATGCAAGCCTTACTGAGCCACAACCGTTTCACGAGTTAGTTACTTACTTCTATTTTCATTTCCGCCAAGCTATGCTATGAGAAAACTTGAGATGAATATCTCAAATCCTGGCATGTTTGGCACGAAAAACCGTTGTTGGCCCTAGCCGACTGTGTCCATTTCCAATGTAGATTGGGGCGGAGACCAGGCCATAGAAAAAGTGTAAGTGGAATGGTTTTTTACCCCAGTGATCGTATACCACAATCCAATAAGCAGCCGACTGTGTCGCTATCGTCAGCTGAAGCTGAATATATATTTTCAGCAACAGACTTGCACCCCACTCCCCTACAGCGATGATAATTATGGAACTTCTGTCTGCAGCAATATGTGTTAAGAGTGGTGTTATTAGTGTAAGATTTAGCAAGTGAGTTAGGAAAGGGGACAGTGTGGAAATGTTAGTGGACGACCAGAGTGCTACTAAAATGTTCAACTGTAGTGATAATACAAAGAGAACCAAACATATTGACATATACAACTTTGTGAGAGACATTGTAGAGACACAACTTAGTGTACTATCTGAAAATTAAAAAAACAACATTGCGGACATTATGATTAAACCATTAAATACTGTGAAGTTTAACTACCTTTGTGATTTTTTAAGTATGTTTAGTAAAATGTGTATTTCGCAGGTTATGAAAATATTTTCATTATTTGACTTTGAAGTAATTGAAGTTTTACGGAAGTGTTGTCATTTATTAAGGGTTAACATGTAAGAATATAGAAAACTACCATGGATTAGTGTTGCCCATAGGGAATTTTCCACGGCCTTCTCTAAACTCAACTAGATGGCGCTGATCAACACTGGAAATAAGAAAATCTCAAAAAAAAAAACGTCAAAACTGATTGATATTACTGACAAATATCATAATAATGATGAATAGCTTTCGAAGATTACTTTACATTGAATATTTTTTTGTCTTTTGATCCATAAAATACTTTTCATAATTTTTGATGCACATAGCTGTCAGTGTTGTTTTTGTATTTCTTAAAATAATTCTAACATGATACTGAATTATAAATTGCATTTTAATCATTAAAATGTATTAAATTCAATTTACTTTTGGTTTGGAAGAAGAAATTACATATAACACAAGTTGGACATTTATCGATTTTGTTAATTAAATTAATAAGAATATATGTTCATGTGTCTTTTTATATATTTTCAACAATATTAAATCTATTTTGCTACCGTAAATTCTAAGCTGCTTTTAAAAATAAATTGCCAAAGCTTAGAAACGCCATCTACTGAGAATCTTATAAAGGGTGTGATATTCGTCATCTGAAAACTCCCTATTTCTTGTTTGGTAATAAAGGGCCTTCTGGGATTTCTGACCTACAGTCTGACTAAGATCTCTTGGCGTGTGGTGAAAAGCCGGAACAACGCCGCCGCCATCTTGAAAAATGACACTATTTGTATGAAATAAATGTCAGATTTGCGACAAAAGCACCCTATTGTCAATTTCATCCACACGCCAAAAGATCGTAGTCAAAGTGTATGATAATTTGACCGCCATCTTGAATTATTGCAAAAGTGGAGTCGCAGTTTGAAACTTACCTTAATCGGCAGAGGATACCTACATGATGTTGACAGTTTAAAAATAATGTCACGAAAGTTACATTCTACGTTTTTTCGCTTGAGTAGACAACAGACTTTGACATACACTTTACTTTTTAGGGTTCCGTAGCCAAATGGCAAAAAACGGAACCCTTATGGATTCGTCATATCTGTCCGTCTGTCTGTCTGGCTGTCTGTCCGTCCGTATGACACAGCCACTTTTTTCCGAAACTATAAGAAGTATACTGTTGAAACTTGGTAGGTAGATGTATTCTGTGAACTGCAATAAGATTTTCACACAAAAATAGAAAAAAAAGACATAAATTTTGGGGGTTCCCCATACTTAGAACTGAAACTCAAAAATTTTTTTTTCATCAAACCTATACGTGTGGGGTATCTATGGATAGGTCTTCAAAAATGATATTGAGGTTTCTATTATATTTTTTTTCTAATTTGCGCGAGAGACACTTCCAAAGTGTTAAAATGTGTATCCACCCCCCCCCCCCCCCGTAACTTCTAAAATAAGAGAATTATAAAACTAGAAAAAATATATGATGTACATTACCATGCAACCTTCCACCGAAAATTGGTTTGAACGAGATCTAGTAAGTTGTTCTTTTTAATACGTCATAAATCGTAAACCGCAAATTACCTTTCATTCAATGAACTCAAATATAAAAAATATAGAGTTCAAGACATGTGTGATTATGAATTTATACGGAATCCTCGGTGCGCGAGTCCGACTCGCACTTGGCTGTTTTTAATAACTCAGGAATGGGAAAGGCGGCTGCCAAACTTTAAACTAAGTGGCGCCCCTAGAGTTTGTGACACACTTGTGTGTGACATCGTATTCTTCATCTATTGTTTTTACTAGACATACATTTACTAAACAGTGTTTGGCTGTTCAGTTTTATTTGATATTAGTTAATTAATCATTTGCATTTTTAATAAGATATTTAATGCACGCAACGAGTTGACTCCAACCTATAGAGGCGCCATCTATTGAGAGTTTTGCGCCGCCTTTCTCATTCAGGTTGCAAAAGCATACCAAACTAGAAATTGGCAACACTAAGTCCGTGGCCTGGGCGCAAGCGCCAGTGACAGCGACAGCGATGGCTGTTCATGACGCAAGTGACAAGATCGCTCGATTTGCGGCGGTGTAGTGACGAGACTCTGAGTGTGCGCGATGTCGATATGTTGATATTTTCACATTTTTTTTACTAATATAATAATACTTAACACTGACTCAGAGGTTTGCGCTCCTGACTACTGATCCGAGAGCCGTGGGTTCGATCCCCACCCAGGGTAAATATTTCTGTTTTCTTAATATTACTACTGGCTAAAGAAGACGTAGATTTATACTACAAACAAAACAAAAAGGCGAGTTCGGTGCGGTAGCCCTGTATCCCCCATCCATGAAAAAGGTTTCCGTTTTTGTCTAGGGATCATCCATTAATCACGTGAGGCTCAAAAGGGGAGAGGGGGTTCAGAAAAAGTCACGAAATATCACAAGGGGGGAGGGGGGTGTACTGAGATATCACGTGTATTTATTTTTTCGTTGAACGTGCAATTTAGTGAAGACTGTTGTTGTTACGTTGTTTTTAACTCATCCCAAGGTTCGAAACGGCTTCAGGCAGGCAGTCAGAAACAACTCGCAACCTTATGTCTGTCTGGACATTTTTATCACGGTGCTTAATTTTCCAGATTAAATTACATTATACCTGTGTTTAAAGATAATATTTTGAACCAAAAAAATTACACGTGATTGTGGGTAGGGGTGGAGGGTAGTCTAAAACCTCACCACGTATCACCAGGGGGGAGGGCGGGGTCTAAAAAGTTGCTAAAAACATCACATGATTAATGACGACCCCCTAAAGGACGTGCTTTTGAAGATATAAGGCTTGAAATTTCACCGTTAAGAAATATCTAGAACAGGCCAGAACATTTGAGAGTATTTGAGAGCACTCCACAGCAGTCCCGGAACAGCGGGGTGTGGGGGTGAAGTATGGGGTGCGGGGAGTGAGGCGCGGGTTGCGGGGGACAGAAGCGGGGTGAGGGGAGACGCGGGGTGCGGGTGGGGATATAGCGGCGTGCGGGGGGTGGGATGCGGGTTGCGGGGGCAGAGGAGTGGGGTGCGGTGGGAGGCGCGTTGTGGTGAGTCGCGGGGTACAGGGGAGGATTGTAGTGCGTGGGTGACGCGTGGGTTGCGGGGGGAGAGGAGCGGGGTGGGGAAGACCCGGGGTTCGGGTGGGGGAGGGAGAAGAGCGGGACGCGGGGGATGGTGAGTCGCGGGGTGCGCGGGAGGGTGAGGAGGAGGGGGCAAGGTGCGGAGTGAGTCGCAGGGTGCGGGGGGATATCAACTCCCTGAGAGAAGCCTATCACTCCAGCTAGTATCAAACTTTATTATTTTATTATCTGAAATTATTTCTTCTACTCAAACTATCGATAGTTTGGGCTGGTTTATCGATTAAAGAAGAACGTCCCTAAACGCACGGCCGTCCTTGAAATGTCGCTCGTTGCTCGTGTCGGCGCACGCGTCGCTGCCATCCAAAACAGCTCCATACAAATCTATGGAAATAATCAAGTCGCTCGTGTCACTGTGTCGCCGTCGCGTCGTCGTCGCTGTCGCTTATGTCCAGACCGCGGCCTAAAATATGGTAGTTTTCTATATTTTTACATGTCAACCCTAAATAAATGGCGACACTTTCTTCAAATTTCAAAGTCAAATGTCAAATAATGAAAATATTTTCATAACCTCTACGTTTTTCATTTAACTAATTGTACAAATAAATTCGGAATGTAGTCTACATTATATGGTACCTATTATAGAGTATGTTAAGGAAACTGAAATCGGACTTGCCATGTGATCTCCATTATGAAAATATAAAACTGAAATCAAACCAAATCAAATGATGGTTTCCTGCAGCTGAGCTCAGTACAGTGTCTGTGGAGAGGTCACTACTCGGAACTGCGTGGATGAAATGATGGCCGTAGACATTTTGTTTTGCCTCCAAATGGCACTTCACTCTGTGAGACGTTGGCATTAGTTGCAGATGTCATTGAATTCGGTCTACCTTCTAGCCTGTGATAGTGATGCAGTTTTTTAAGAGTTCATAGAATTTTGTTATTCCAGATACTGTTCAAGAATCAGGGTTTCATGGTAGTATGATCTGACTGAGCTCCTTCTACACGAAATAACAGCAGCCGCCTTCAAATTATCTTCCAAGAATTTTATTGGTTTTACGCATTTTACTGACAAAAAGCAACTACAAACCATACAAACAGAACTGTGTTTCTTGTAATCTCTTGTATTTGATAGATACAAAAGTAAATGCTTATAATATGCATTATTGGCTTCTCTGTTAGCGTATGTTTAAAAGTGTATGTTTTCTCTTCCAATAAAGCAATTAGGAAATAAATTTCCAAATAGGAAAATATCATTTTAGTAGTAGGGAAATATAACTCTTTTTCAAAGTACATGTAAGTAGGTATTTGATCAAAGTTAACAAAATAACTGTAGAATTTTATATCTGTATGTAATTAACGGAATTGAGGTATTCCAATATGAAGATAGCCAGTTCCACATTCCGTTGAGGAATCTTGGCGGTAAGCCTGCTTCCATCTTTAGCATCATAAGAGAACATTTTTGAACAAACAACTCATAAATTTTTAATCCATATTTTGTAAAGATTTCAGCAGTCTGTATAATAAGAAAAAGTTAATGGCTCCTGTGAAGAATAAAGAAATGAAGTGGTCAGCCTTTCTGACACGGATGGATGGAGCATTTTAAGTTTCCATACCTACTTAGTTTAGTACATACCCATATTTTTTTTTTTTACATATTTCTAGAGATTATTTTTCTATAATAGTTTTATAGGTATTTTGAATATAAAAGATGCCAACTTCTTGGGGGAGGCCTTTGCCTTTCCTCATGGCTGATGATAATGCCAATTGGAAATGAAATTAAGTAAATATCAAGAAAAATCAAGAAATATATAACTATTAAAAATATATATTTTTGAAATCTCTACATAAAACACTCAAACAATTAAAAATGTTATTAAAAATAATAATAAAGACTGTTTAACATGTGATAGCATATATTATTTCTATATTCTCACTCAAACTCCCATCCTTAGCGAGCGTCAAGACAAAACTCAAACACTGGCTATCAAGCACACATTTTATAATTTACAAGTTTTTAAAATTACAGTAATGTGTATTTTGTATTTTATTTTTATCATTATGTTAATTTATTGTGATATTTGTTTAATCTTTTCTTTGTATTTTTAATTTTATTTTTTTTGATGATTTTGACATTTCAATGTACTCAAATTGTAAAATTACGTGTAAAATTCCTTTTCAATAAAATGATTATGATTAATTTTTTTTACCCTTAGTTGGTAAGCCCTTGGCATCATCTCACCTGATGGTAAGTGATGATAATGCCGAAGATGGAAGCGGGCTTACCTGCTTCCCCAATGCAATGGGGAACTGGCTATCTTATCTTCATGCCGGAACACATCAGTGCCCGTAATATTGATGTTTGGTGGCAAGACTTAGATAAGATGGTGGTAGCTAGCCAGGCGGGCCAAGCAAACTGAGTCCTACAAAGACCCCGCCGGGAATCGAATCCATGACCTGATGTGAAGCGAGCGGACTAGCCACTAGACTACGGAGGCATTTATTTTTACAAATTGCTTAAAATAATAAATCACTTTTGGTTAAAATTTGTTTTTTTATTTATATCAATCTGATGATTCTCTGAAAAATAATAATAACCTATTCGGTCCATTTATAACAGGGGCGAGGTGATCATGCATGATCAGTTTGAACGACACTCTACTAATGATATGATGTATGCAACAGAAACTGTAATTTTAATGAAAAACAAGTCTGGGATCTATTAACGTAACACAGGCCTGCATTCTATTACATTTACATTAGGCTTCCCTGTTATCAGAGTGAACAATTGCTGCTAGAGCTTACCCTTAGAGCGCACTGAGGGAACAGCACAGAATTGGTTATTTCACATAAAATCTGTTACACATATCGAACAGTGGCTTTGTTTCATAGGAAAACACATAAAAACCATTTATCATAGGCATGTTATTATTTTTCCAAGGTAATATTTTTAATCAATGCATAAAATAACTAAAAATATTTCATATATTAATAACAAATTATTACTAGGTAAGTATTGTGGAAGTTCACTGCACCAGAAAGCGGTCCTTAGGATGAACTGCCTCTGCCCCCCCCAAAGAAGACTTCTGTCATGAAGAGCTTACTCTTTTCTCTCGTCTCTGTCTTCAATAACTGAATCGATTTCAGAGTATTGTTCTTCAGATTAATGACTGTTTTGTAGTCTTCTTAACTATCAGACTATTGAGTTCAGAGGCTTGAAGAGTCAATGTCTGGTTCTTCAGTCTTCGGTACAATTTCAGATTGTTTTTCTTTAGACTCGTTAGGCGTTTTGAAGTGTATTAGAGTATTGAGTTTAGCTGATTGTTCAGTGACTTGAGGAGTCCGGATTCTCAAGTTTGAGGCACATTCTGAGGTACTATGGGTACTATATATTCTGAGGTTTAACGTTTGCCGAACAGTTTTTCAAGCCTCAACATCTCTGTTGAATTATTGGGTGATAATAATCAGTAAATTACTTAAATATCTTGATTCTCGTTACCCGATAGCTATATGGACGGAGAAAGACCGATTATGATCCATTCATTCATTCGTTCATTCATTCACTCATTCGTTCAATCATTCATTCACTCGTTCAATCGTTCATTCACTCGTTCATTCATTCACTCACTTGTATTTCCGGTCCAGTCATAGACAAGTTCACTCATTCGTTCTTCCGGTTTAGTCATTCATTCAATTAAACGTCAAACGTGCGAGCAAATTCGTAACAAAATAGTTAAAAACGAGATAATAAAGTGATTAAAAATACTAATTCAGTGATATTTATCACTTAACAAAAGATGTTGAGGCTGAGGGTAATCAGCAACCCATAATGTATACCTTACTCATCCGTAAATGTGCATCAAACATTAGATTTTCCGAACTTCTGAAGTCACTGAATTATCAATCAGCTAATGATCAACCTAGACTCAATAATCTCAGAGTCTGGAACACTAGAAAATGCCTAAATGAGTCTGAAGAACAAGAATTTGAAGCTGAACCAGTTATTGAATCATGTCACTGAACCGAACAATCAGATAATGATCAACCTGAACTCAATAGTCGGTCAGAGTCTGATAGTCAAGAACAATAAAAAACGCCTCATAAGTCTGAAGATCAATAGTCTGAAATATTAAACTGTTGACCGCCACGCTTCTTTCATGCCGTATCTCTGGGGGATTGTGGATCGTGACCATCATAAGGTCAAGTCAGTGAGACTTGTAAATTTCGGCTGAGTTATGTACTTCTATTCCTATTTCAGTGGTGGTCAAAGGGTTAAAGAAATACTTCAAGACTTTTGCGTTAACTTTCGAGTGATTATCCTAAAGAAGTACACGTCCAAAGTACCTACTTGTAAAAAATCTTGTTATTGCTTCACGTCAAATATGATTTTCGTATCAAATTTATTTGTCCTACGAAAAAAAGTTGTGTACAAAAACTAAACTAAAGTCAATAAGTTTGAGAGAGAAACTTCGACACGGTCTGCCATGTGAAGCTCAAAATCAACCAAATGCCGCTCCTGTGCGGACAAATCACCTGACCAGCTGTTGATGCCCTGTAGTAACTGTGTAAAAGTGTTTCTCTAATCGTTATATAATGTCTGTCAATTGTTTCTGTATTTTGTGTTATTATATTTTTTATTGAATAAAATTTTTTTTTTATTATAAATTATATCAGCTCTTATATTATCCCAAACAGTATAATAACTTTATCACAAGAAATTAGAGTGGAAAAATTATTGAAGTAATGTATAATAGGTACATACATTTAATATTTATAAAAAATTTCGTAATTACAACAAAAATGATATAGGTACGTAGTTCATAAATTCAAACATTTTTGAACAAAAGTTGTTATAAACGTTTATTTAATAAAAGATGACAACAGTTTTTATAAGATCTTACAAATAAATATCTGGAGTAAATTGCACATAGTCATCTGGCCCCAAACTAGGATTCCCTGTAGTCAGTCAACCAGGCGCGGATCTAGGATTTCGTTGAGGGGGGGCAAATTTTTAGTGTACCCGTATTTCTGAAGCTGTCGATGGTATTATGTATGGTATTAGACCATTAATATAAAAAGTCACGAGCCTAGCGAGCGCAAAATTTTTTGAATAGTTAAGAAATGCCTCTATTTATTTTCATTTTATAGAAGTTTCATTACTTCGGTCAGGCTTCAGGGGGGGGGGGGGGCAATTGCACCCTGGATCCGCGCCTGCAGTCAACTAAGCGTCTGATTAGCATTTAATATGTACATACTATGTTTTAGTACACATTAATTAGAAGTAAACAGTAGGTATTAGCACAGAGTATACAGAGAGACCGCTCAATACAAACCACTAAAATCCTAAGCATATACATGCTTATAGACGTCTACGGTCGTTCAAGCATAGAGTAACAGAGTCCGCTCATGTATGTACCGGCATATAGGACCTACTACTGACCTCAGCGCAAGGGTTGTCACAACATTCTCATTTTTTTAAAATCGAAATCTCGTAGACTGAACTCGAAGAGATAACATAGGCATTGCGAGACTAACTGCACAGGAAGTCACTGAGAAATCAACCAAGAATTATCTAGGTACGAGAACTTCTTAGTCTTATCATAAGTATTATCAGTAGCCAAATGACGTTCACCTTGCGAACACCATCCTTCCATATTTTAGGTACGAGTACCTAATTGTGCTAAGTACGTAACCATTAAAATCTAATCTAAAATACTTAAGTGCGTGCGGTCAGTGACATTGCCGATTAATAAAAAAAAAGTGAAACAGAAATTAACATTAACTATTTCCAAATTATTACTGTATGTTTAGAATTTAAATACCTAATGCTTGCTTAATGCGCGTTGTCTGAATATTTTGAGATCACACACTGCTGTTGAAGCTTTGAAAATCATAGGTATATTTTTAATTTTCTGGGGCTATACAAGCTTTAGCGCGTTCTTCGCTATCATATGCATTTTGAGCATAGTTCACATAATACCTTTTTCATGAATCATTATTAAAAAGTAATGTCGCGCAGTCATGTAAATATACCCAAAAAATACACGGACATATGTAATTGTTTAGTCCTTACCTGTCCACGTCAGCTGGCAACGAATAAAAAAGATAATTTACTATTTCTATTACAGTTTAGACAGCCCAATACACAACAGTTTCTAAAATATATTTTTTCATCCGATGTCATAGTGAATCGTAACAAATCCCGTCCGGTCGCTTCCGCGCGCGTGACAACCCTGACTGTGCCTGTATCGTGACCTTGCCTAGAACGACCGTATACGTCTATAAGCATGCATATGCTTAGGATTTTAGTGGTCTGTATTGAGCGGACACTGTTATGTATACTTTGCGGTTCAAGGCAATCGCACAAGATCGCACAGTCGCGATTGTCACAAACTTGACTGAATCGATACGTTAGTTGTTAGCTGATTACTGATCTGAGGGTCGTGGGTTCGATTCTCATTTATGAGCAGTAGACTTTATACAGGGTGTTAAAAAAGTGTGTTTGAGATTTTAAGTGGTTACTCAGAATTAAAAAGAGAATACAGGAAAAATTTGACTCGCTCCTCACCCTCCTGCACCCCGTGCCTCATCCCCTGCACCGCGCGCCTCACCCCGCGCACCCCGCGCCACAACCCCCGCACCCCGTTCCTCACCCCCCGCACCCCGTACCTCATCCCCCCACACCATGCCTCACCCCCCGCACCTCGGTCCTAACCCCCGCCCGCACCCCGTGCCTCATCCCCCGCACCCGATCCTCACCTCCCGCACCCCATGCCTCATCTTCTGCACCCCACTTCTCACCCCCGGCACCCCACACCTGACCCCCGCTCTCGCGCCTCACCCCCCGCACCCTGCTCCTCACCCTCCGCATTCCATGTCTCACCCCCGCACTATGCGCTTCGCCCCCCACACACCGCGTCTCACCCCCCGCACGCCATGCGTCACCCCCTGCACCCCGCTCCTTATCCGATTGCGGTTAGTCTCGCAATCTACGTGATTTTGATTTTTTAAAATGTGAATGTTGTGACAACCCTTGCGGTGAGGTCAGCAGTAGGTAATATCATGCCGGTACATATATGAGCGGACCTTCTGTTATGTATATTTTGTGGTGTTAGTGACTTCTTTATCACCTTCTTTATAGAGAAGATAAGAGATTCAAAATGGCCACCATTTTTGAAGTCAGAATGGCTGTGACCTGGACCATTTTTGTTTTCATAATTTAAACACCTAAAATTTTCAATTCTCATAGTAATTAGCAAGTAATCAGACATCTCTTTTTTCAAGTTGAATATCTAAGTCTGATCGTTGAAGACTGTATCCACAGCCGTACAAATAGTTATAAAAAATAGTTTGAGGTTACCAGTTTTTATACTCAAACTTTTTTTAGAAGCTTATTATAGTCATTAAGTTTTAATTAAATTAAATAAATAATAACATAATTAAATCGTGTACTATAATCAAATAAATATAATGTTATTGTGAGAAAACAATAATAGAAGCAATTCAATGAAACAATTTATTTATTTAGTTATAAATCAAATGCATAGTTGCTTCTCAGGAAGCGTATATGGCAACATTGTCTAACGTCAAAGTCGTCAAACAAACAAATTCAAAATGGCTCCTGAAGGAGTGGGTCGCGCGCGGCATCGTGTATTTGTGTATTTTTGTGGTAAATATTGATGCTACCACACTACAAACCAAAGAAATGAGAAAAATATAATGATAGTCTTTTGTGAAAACGAGCGAAGATTAACAAAAATGTCGTAAGTGCCCGTTCGAGTAGACCACCTGGACGAGTCGCCTGAAACCCTCTAGGTTATTAAAACCGGAAAAAACAATTCTCTGAGAGGTCTCTGAGGTAATTTTATTGTTTAGTGTTTTTTTTTGGTTAGGGTGCAACCAAAAGGGCTGCCGTAAAGGACGTAAAATTTTCACAAAAACTTTTCTCACGGAGATTAGGTTATGTTATGTATGACTTGAATTCTCTGACTGGAAGCAAATGAAACAGCTAGAAATATTATTTGGGTAAGAGATACATAGTAATGTGGGCTCTACTGGGTCACTATGACCCACACTTGGGATCGGGTTCCCTTAACTTCTGCCTACAGTGGCAGAAGTTTGGGGCACGGGTCTCTTCCCATACGGGGGCCAAGTCCGGATTGGTTATTGTCTGACTAGTGGACAGCCCTAGTATCAGGAGTTTTCAAGCTGCCTATAAGGCCTCCAAAATGGCTTAACAACTGCCATCTAGTAATAACCGTCTGACCGTAATAACAGCTGGTACCAATGGCTTGACATGGCTTGCAAAGCATGGAAATGATCAAATAAATGCCACTAACAGTTAAACCCATCCAGGTTATGACTGTGCCTGTACTCTCTTCATCATCAGCCGAAAGACATCTACTGCTGGACAAAGGCCTCCCCCAAGGATTTCCACACCGACCGGTCCTGTGCAGCTCGCATCCAGCGGTTTCCCGCAACCTTCACCAGATCGTTGGTCCACCGAGTCAGGCGTCCACAGTGCGTCTTCTGGTCCGTGGTCGCCACTCAAGAACTTTACTGCCCCAATGGCCATCTGTTCTACTAGCGTGCCCTGCCCACTGCCACTTAAGTCTACCGATTCTGAGAGTTATGTTGGTAACTTTAGTTCTCCTATGTATCTCCTCATTTCAGTACTACTTTACCTTACATGAAATTTTAGTGCAAGCTATTGATTTTCAGTTTAAGCCATTTAAAGGATATTGGAAGCATGTATTTTTAAGGTTTTACACCCTTTATTTATTTCATAATTTCAGGTATTCATTATGGGCAAAATATAGCTTCCCTGATCATAAAAGGTCTTCTCCAAATTACAATATAAATTGTCCTTTGTTGATTATGCCTGCCTGAAAGAAGCTTTATAGGTATGTTTCACATACTAACAGGAAAATATGACAATGTATAATTCTTTTTGGAAAAAACTCTTAATATTATTCATTCAAATGGATAACAAATCAGTACTTTTATAAAGAAACCTTCCAAAAGACATCTATAAGAGTATTTTTTACTCTGATAGCATATTGTAAGGGACAGCTTCTTAACATATTTCTTTATTTATCCAAATGAATGTGCTAGTTCATAAAATACAGGCTTGATACGCCTTTAGTAATTTAGAATGGCGGCTGAAAACAAAGCTGACCCCAAATAAATGGGAATAATAAGGCTAGGGAGATGATGATGATCAATACAGATGAAACAATATGTTGAATAGAAAATGTTTATTTATCGACAAAATACAGAAAGCAAACAGCATCGTTTTAAGTACATAAACTTACTAAATAGCTAGTTAATTATATGTATAATACAGTTTTATCCTCTGTATTGCACCAATAAAAAGGTTTTGCCTCAGCATGTTGTTGCAATGATAATCGTTGCTTTAATAAATAAAAAGAGATAATTCTCACCTTAGGGAAAAATGTTGATTGACTACATAATTATAATTATTGGTAATTTTCTAGGTTACATTGGTTGGGACAGAAAAAGTTGCAGAGTTACTGAAAGCTGGTCTACTTAACGAGATTACAATGAAAAGTCATAAAAAGGTAAGCATATTTAGTTATCCAACATTTTACCTACTATGTATTTCATAGTTAGCAAATAAAATGTATAATCACTTGTTAATCATAATTAAGTCTCAGTTTAAACTTCGTCATCTACCTGATATTAAAAAAGATTATTTTAAACAGTGCAGATATTTGTTAATATACTGTTTTTGAAACTTCTGATTTGTTGTTGTTGTCCTATGGTACCCCAGTGGCCAGTGGTACAAAGGGCATTTGTGAATCGACTCCATCCCCCTCTGTTCTGCGTCTAACTTCTGATTTAATTAGCATTGCAGTTGGTGATCTTTTCTAACTTTACTTGGTGGTCTCTATTGTCTGTTGTAGTCCATATTTAATTGCGTTTTTATGTTCTAGGCTACATCAATTGTATGTAATGGAAAAGTTTCCTGTGTTATCCAGCACTATGAATGCTCAAATTATGCAAAATGTTGATGAGCCCACTATGCAGACTTGTTATAAGGTAAATAAGTGATAATTAATTTACTAGACTGACTCGGTGGCTAAGTGGTTAGCGATCCTGACCTCTGATCCGAGAGTCGTGGGTTCGATCCCCACACAGGGCAAACTTTTCTGTGATGAGCAGAATTGTTTGCTCTGAGTCTGGGTGTATTATATCTATATATGTATGTATGTATTTAAAAGTATATGTGTATGTATATCAGTCTCTGGTTCCCAAGATACAAGAATTCCTAGTTTGGGGCCAGATGACCGTGTGTGATTTGTCCCAGATATTATTATTATTATTCCCAGATATTATAAGTTTTATGTAAATTTCTCACTAAAAAATTTGCGCCTAATCCAGTCATTGTGAAGAAGTAATAAACAGAAAAAACCTTTTAGGTTTATAAGTAATATATAATAAGTCATCACATAATAGTATCAAACAGCTCCTGCGCTGCAGTGCAGTGGATTTAAATCTCTTTAAAACTCACTACGCTCGTGATTCAATTCTAGACTACTTTGCTAATTCGTAATTTAAAGGCAGCCTCGTAGAAAAAAAATAACTTTGTTCACTTGTTGAACAAATGTTAACAAACCATTACGTCCCCATTGCAGAGGCACGGGTCTCTTCCCATTGGGAAGGTTTAGGCCATACTCCACACACGGGGCCAAGTCCGGATTGGTGGAGGTTGTGGGGCTAGTGGCCAACCAACCCCAGTGTCAGAAGTTTTCAAGCCGCCTATAAGGCCTCTGATATGGTTTAACGACTGCTAGTGAGAGCAGGCGGCACCAACGGCTTAACGTGCCTTGCGAAGTACAGAAACGGTCGAGATAAATGCCACTAATAGTCAAACCCATCCTGGTTATGACCGTGTCGGTAGACAGTTAACCTGTGTGATCAATGCGACCACGCAAGCCACACTAAGCCACGACCGCTTGTTGAACAAATAACTATCATTATTTTCAGATGTAAACCCGCGCTGCCGCCTCAAGGCCTTGCTGCCTTCGATGGTGGTAGTCGCCCTGATCGCAGTCCAGCTATCAGCTATATCAGCTATAAAACTAGGTAATTATTTTGTTATAATTAAGCCTGCCTATATTTCAAACTGGCTAAGTAACTAATATAGAAAAGATACCGCGCCTCAACACCCCCTTCTGGTGTTGCTAGTGTTGCGCCCGAACAACACATTAGCATATGAGCAAGAAATGATCTCGAGAAGCAATCTCTGGAGATGTAGTTGCGATAGATGGTTTAATCGCCTTCATGAACCAGTGGCTACTGCCCTCGCTTCAGATCAGGAGGTCGTGGGTACGATTCTCGGTAGGGTCCAACTTTGTAGGAATCTAGTTGGTGGTAGAGCATTTTCTGAGCCCGTCTGGCTATTTAACTAGCTACCACCATCTTATCAATAAATCAATCCAGACCGATTTCGGAATTTCTGAACTCTGCATACATAACGTCTGAGTTATTTACCTACTTCGATCTACTACAACTTATTTGTAACATTGTATTTGGAAGAAGCGAGCAAAATAACTGAGTGACGACTATATGGTACGTCACCGTCACAGCGAGGGGTGAGTTCGTCTTCAGAGAGCGACAGGGAGTGTCCATAATATGTAATACTATTTAATATAGTCTGCTCTTGCTCTACAATCATAATTTCTTTCTACATTGATCAATATTGCAGGGGTGGAAACTAGTCAGTAAAAGTTATTTTTTTAGCTTTGGTCAGTAAAAGTCAGTTTTTTCAGAAAATGGTCAGTAATGTCAGTATTTCCCAGAAAATAGTCAGTAAAGTCAGTATTTCCCAGCCATTTCAAGATTTTTCCGCTACAAAAACACTATTTGCGTACGAAAATCAATAATGGTTTTTACCTAATACTAAATAAGTTATTTTTTAAGTAGGAGCAAAACATAATGTTTTTTAAATAGATGCATTTATTTTATAGTTTTTTTTTTAATTTTAAGAAAAAACAGCATGTCAATTTGCCTTTGAATTTTACTTTTGTATGTTGTGGAAGCCACCATACACAGTTAGTTGGATGAACAGTAGTGGAGCGCGGTGCGAAAGACTCACAGTTAAAAGTTATAGGTTATTAAAGTTCACAGATAATAAGTTGGCGAATCTTTCTTAATGTGACATGATCCCAAGGGCTTACCAATTGAGGGTAAAAAAAAAACAGTGTGCGCCCTTTGGCGGTTGCAATCGGACTCAAAGTTAAAAGTATAATTCGTTATAATTATTTGCTCGATGCATGCGTCATCAAAGTAGGAAAGCGCTAACGTAAGTAAAATGCACGGTATTGACACCGTTGAGTTGGCTATGGGGATGGTGAAGATCAAACAAAAACACAGTTTTTTTTTTAAATTTCTTTTTATTGAAAATCTCCTCTTATACTATACAGCCTTCAATAAAAGTCATAAAAGGTCAGTAATTTCGAGTTCAGACGTCAGTAAAATCAGTATTTTTAGCCAAGCATACCGTTTCCACCCCTGATATTGTCATATTACAAAAATATTTCAGAACATGGTTTCAGAGCACTTGGTTTGGGTGATCTTTATTCGAAAAAGACTTCGTTCCTTGGAAATATCCGCTGGCTGGAGATAATAAATAAATAAATATAAATTATCAGGACAAATCACACGAGGTCATCTGGCCCCAAAAGTAGGATTCCCTGTATTATGGGAACCAGAGACTGATATACATACATATATAGATATAATACACCCAGACGGAGAAAACAATTCTGCTCATCACAGAAAGGTTTGTCCTGGGTGGGGATCGAACCCACGACTCTCGGATCAGTGGTCAGGAGCGCTAATCGCTCAGCCAACGAGTCTGTCCGGTGGCTAAGTGCTAATTTATGGCCGCAATCGCACTTTTCTTGATAGAACTAACTAACGCAGAACTAAATGATAAGCATCTCAGTTTCCATAGCGCCTCCCTATTTAAAAGCCAACAGTCATGTCGTCTTTCCATGAAGTCGCGCGACCGAAACCGGTATTTCATCAGTTTTCGTACTACCTTACATCATTATTCACGACGCCAGTTCTTTTTTTCTATGCAACTTTGCCAATAGTTGTCTGATAAGTTTTATTTGGTTTAATAAGTATTTTTTTATGTTACAGGTGTTTTGTGGCGATATTCAAGTTGCAGCATCGCACCTTCAACTACAGAACAGCTTTAACATTTTCCCAAGTAGGTAAGTGTCCTTTTTAGGGTTCCTTACCTCAAAATGAAAAAAGGAACCCTTATAGGATCCCTTCGTTGTCCCTCCGTCTGTCTGTCTGTCAAGGCCCTTTTTCTTAGGAACGCGTAGACGTATTAAGTTGAAATTTATATCAAATACTCAGGCCAGCAATCCTTGAAGCTGTGTAATGTAAAATAATCAAACTCCTATGCCAACGCGATCAAGAGATACGGCCGTTTACGCCGCATATTTGGACACTCACATGGGAATCAATACTTATAGGGTAGCTCCCGTTGACCTAGAATAATTAAATTTGGCAAGAAGTAACGTCTTATAGTACAAGTAAAAGGAAAAGTCCGACAACCTATCATGAAATATATTCAGAATAATAATAATATCCGGGACAAATCACACACGGTCATCTGGCCCCAAACTAGGATTCCCTGTATCTTGAGAACCAGTGACTGATATAAATAATGCGGAGAAACCAATAAAAATGCTTTTAACTTATTAACAGAGCTACAACAATTTATTTATATAAAAAAAGAAACAATGTATAACAGTAGGAACATAAGTATTAAAATATATATATATTTTTTTATGGCAGAGGTGGCAAACGAGCAGATTTGGTGATTAATGTTATTAATTTGATTTTTTTTTTCAAATTACAGGCTTTTCTCCGATTTCTTATGCATCAAATTATACTGAACAGAAAACTGGAGGCGAAGGAAAACATTGAGGACATAATTCAAAGGTAATAATCAACTGTTTCTATTATTAATCTTACTCTGAAAAACGATAGTAACTAATTGTCACAAAAACACTTATACAGGGTGTATATGCATAACCAAGAAACCTTTAAGGAGGTGAAAGTATAAACGATTCTGGTAGCATTCCACCAAAAAAAAACATACCTTATTTTTTTACCAAAATATCCATTATTTTTCTAAGTTCTAGCCACGCATTCTTATCAGCTAGTTCATTCACCCCGTGCGCCCCCGGCTCGCGTAGGTCGCTGGATAGTACTTACGCAGGAATGGAAAAATTCAAGGCCAAAATTCAATCGCAAGGTCAAGGCCGTCATCGCGTGGTCGCGCCGTCGCACCGTCGCGCTATTGGTTCTTTAGCTGTGCCACGTCACTGCCGCGCATGCGCGCGTCTCCTACCCCACCCCCTCGCAAGCAGTCGACGTACACCCCCTCGCGCTCGAGTCGGTGCGCAGGTCGAAGACAGTTGCTAATTTGTTTATCGAGCGGATGTACGTCGCCGCGATCGATCGCTCGATTAGATACCTAAATCATGGCTGAAAATACGCCACAACGTCGACGTGGCTGTTTTTTTTGCAAATATCAAACACTTTGATATGGTATCATTTGTACTTAACAAGTAACCAAAATGTTTCACGGACGCGTACAACGTGGATGCTGGTGGATGAAATGATTTCCTGACTGAAACGTGTCAAGCAGTTATTTTTCTAACCCCGCAGTTTAAAACCCCTTTACATGCTCAAGGTCGGGGAGGCTGGAGCGCGTTAGCCGTTGTATTTGTGGAAGTTTGTGTACTCTATCCAAGAGGAAGTGTGAACTGTGTGCGAGTTATTAAAAGTGCTTTCCGCGAGTTAAAAACAAGAAGATTTGAATCCTCTCACGGCTTGGAGAAGTAGGTAGGTATGTCAGCGTGTCTTGTACCAAAACGGCGGCCACTTTGAACACTTCTTGTGTACCTACTACGATTACTTTGTAAAATCATTTTGTAATTTACAATAAGTGTAAATTTCGGATTTTTAAATACGCTAAAAATGCGTTTTCATTTCACGTAAACATCAGAGTAGCGAGCCGATCGCGCTGTTGCCTGTTTCGTGCCGCCCGCCGCTGCGCTGTTGCCAAACCTCTGCTCACTAGACTACATAAGTAGGTACTAACGCTATCAAAGTTCACTGACCAGTAAATTGTGTATGAGTTTTGTACGTTTAAGGAAAAGAAAATCGTGTGATTGTGTGTTACTGGTATCTTACAGATTTTTTTTATTATTGTAAAATATTTATACATCAGTTATACAATCATACCCTTAAATGTTTCTCGCCTTTGCATATACACCCGGTATAAAGCATAATATTTTATGGTTTCAAGTAAACTTGTAAAGCATTAGTTCTTTCTTCTTATTTACATACAGATATCTTACTTACTTATACTTATCTCACTAATATTATAAATGCGAAAGTATGAATGTTTGTTTGTTCCGCTTTCACGCTGAA
Organism: Coleophora deauratella; assembly: GCA_958295455.1. Taxonomy (NCBI): domain Eukaryota; kingdom Metazoa; phylum Arthropoda; class Insecta; order Lepidoptera; family Coleophoridae; genus Coleophora; species Coleophora deauratella. Next base: position 3,560,043 of record OY282414.1, on the reverse strand, counting down.
ACTACTGAACGGATTGGGATGAAATTTGGTACATAGATAGATAAAGTACTCGGTTAACACATAGGATACTTTTTATTCCGGAAAACTTTAATGCTGAAACTACTGAACGGATTGGGATGAAATTTGGTAAGTAGATAGATAAAGCACTAGGCTATCAGTTAGGATACTTTTTATCCCAGAAAACTTGAGGAATAGCTAGAAAGTGACATTTTTAGTTCATCATGTTTGTTCCGCTTTCACGCTGAAATTACTGAACGGATTGGGATGAAATTTGGTAGGTAGATAGATAAAGCACTGGCCTAATACAAAGGATACTTTTTATCCCAGAAAACTTGAGGGTTCCAGGAGGAATAGCTAGAAAGTGAAATTGTTACTAGTAGATAATAAGTGGTATATGATTGGTATTTTTTTTTTAATTCTTTGCCTTTTTCATTCACATTTTTACCCGACTGCCGAATGTTTTTCGAACGCATGTATGTATGTCTAATTCTTTGGCACGCTCTACAGCCCTAACCGCTGGACGGATTTCAACATATGTGGTGTCATTAAATTCGTCTCGGTTGTGGGAATGCCAGGGTATATGATTTTAAAATGAGGTCCTGCGAAAAAAAATGTATGGATTTAAAGTCTTTAAAAATAGCGATTTTCACATAACAAAGATGTAGACTTATCTGTCCTCATAACAAAGAAGGCCGCGAAGTATATGGAAACTGCATATACTTTGTGGCCTTTCTTATGAGGGCAGAACATCACTTTTCACTGAACATACATGATTGTGTCGCATCCATATTCCAACATCAACTTTTAATACCATCTCACTAATATATTATATGTTATTTTAAATGCGAAAGTATGGAAGTTTGTTTGTTTGTTCCACTTTCACGCCGAAACTACTGAACGGATTTGGATGAAATTTGGTAGGTAGATGGATAAAGCGCTTGGCTACTAAAACATAAGATACTTTGTTTGTACCAGAAAACTCCAGAGTTCCCGGATTTCCACTTCGTCACTAGATGGCGCTATCTCAATTTTTTTTTTTTTTTAATTCTGAACGCAGACGAAGTCGCGGGCGTAAGCTACTTAATACAATCAATTCTACATCAACTGCATTATTTTTTTTTAATTTGTCATACAAATATGTCACCAAATATCCAAAAATCAATCAAAATCTGTTGCAGTTTGGGATGCTAGCGGCGTGGGCACCGCCATCTATGTCACCGCCGTAAGATGCGCAGCCGATGGTGTGAACAGTGAGTAACTTATCTTGTTTTAAACTTCTGCCACAACCTAGTCGCTGCATACAAATCATCTGAGTTATTTACGTCTACGATCCACTACGACGACATTCCTTTCAAACATGTAGGAGTAACTGAACGACTGTATCTAGACCGTCAAAGGGGGTGGGGGGGGGGGGGGTACCCTTCAAAGAGTGGCAGAGGCAGGGAGTATCTATCCATAATGATTGTAATACTAATGAATATACTCCTGATCTACACTACATTGATCAGTCAGTCAGATATAGGAACGAAAGGATGGTATAGGAACGCACTCGTCGGCTCGCCTTTAGCCTTTTATTTAATCCACATTTGATAAGCCCTTGAAATCATCTCACCTGATGGTAAGTGATGAACTGATGATGATGCCTAAAATGGAATACAACTGGCTATCTTATCTCTATGCTTGCCTAGTGGCAAGATGCTCGTCGCAGTGCTCTAAAATATTTTTTGTGTATCTCATATAGTGTGATGGACTTGAAAAATTAACAAACAGTGTTGTTTTTTTTTATGACATAGCTGGCAAACGAGCAGACGGATCACCTGATGGTAAGCGATTACCGCCGCCCATAGACACCCGCAGACCCAGAGGAGTCACAAGTGCGTTGCCGGCCTTTGATATGGGAGTACGCTCTTTTCTTGAAGGTTTGTTTGTTTACACGCAGGCGACAATTCATTCCACAGTTTGGTTGTGCAAAGCAGAAAGTTTCTAGTAAAACGCACAGTTGTGGACTGCCAACCATCTATGTGATGGGGATAAATATATTGTCGCGTAGAACGATGGCGAAAAGAAGCGGCAGGGATCAATCCGAACAATTCCTCGGAGCACTCCCCATTGTACATGCGATAGAGAATGCAGAGCGAGGCTACATCTCTACGCAGCGCCAAGGAGTCAAGCCGATCTAAAATATCCTGGCAGCCGACGATTCGAGTTGCTCTCCGTTGAATGCGGTCCAGAGGGAGAAGCTGGTACTGGGGTGCCCCTGCCCAGAGATGAGAACAGTATTCCACGTGAGGCCGAACCTGCGCCTTATAAAATTGCAGGCGATGGGCCGCAGTGAAATACCGTCTCGATCTATTGAGCACACCAAGCTTCTTCGAGGCTAATTTAGCCTTAGCCTCACCCTCTAGATGACCACGGAGCGTATGAGAGGTACATACATACCTTATACACCGATATGGCCCGAAATAATTTATGACCTAGTATACTAGGCCGTATAAAATTGCTACTAATTATGGATGTTTATTGCTGAGTTTTGTTGAACAATGACAATCCTGTGTATGCCAGGATGTTAACGATGCCAGATGATATAAAAAAAAATCAATAATATTTACAGTCACATGGCTAATAGCCACGCTGTGCACACTTTATCGCGAATTTCTTTTATATTATCTGGCATTGTTATCGGGCCATGTGGCTATACAATTTATTTAATTATTTACAACTTAAGAGATTTACAATAGGTTGCTATAGAATATAAAACTTTTATTTACTGGCATAGTTTTATATTCTGTACTTTTTAACAAGCTAATTTTATGGCCTGCTGTATTCGTTCATGAATTATTCCGGGCCATATCAGTATATAAGCTACCTCACATGCAAAACAACATTGTTTGTTAATGTGACAAGTCTACCACACTAATAAAAGGCTTTGCCTCGGCTTCATTGCAACACTGATTTTCAGTCAAACCCTCAGATTTTGTGTGAAATATATAATTGTAATAATAATTATAATTATTTATTTGCTTTTTCAGTATTTCTGCCGTACAACATGCCAGGGCGATCGCGGCAGCGTGCGAAAGCGATACAAAGCATACTAATCTGCTTCTACTTAGCGTTATCCCGGCTGGAGCCACGGTCCGCTTTCCGACTCAATCTACTCTTTGCCCGATCTTCAACATCCTCCTCAGTGAGGTCATTTTCTCTTATGTCAACGTCAAGCCAGCGCTTCCTGGGCCTTCCATGGGATCTAGGACCATCAACGATAAGTTCAAGGCATCTTTTACCGACGTACTCTGGCGGTCTGCGGCTTTCTGTGACCAAACCATCGGAGACGACTATCCTGCAATTTATCCGCTACATCTCGGACACTGAGGCTACCACGGATGTGCTTGTTACGGATGCGATCGAGTCGCGTAACGCCACACATCCACCGCAGCATTTACAAAGCATACTAATAAATGAAAATAAATAAATTTACATATAAGACAAATATTTGTTTTTTTATTACAATTACTGAACTCGCATTAACGCCACCATCACCTTTAGAACTAATTACATCTTTGATTTAGAAAAATTATTTGTAAAGAACTCTTGACTTAGGGTCTAGACAGACGGACTGCATATTGACTGCAAAACAGCTGCAAATTCGCAGTTTGGATGCTGTTTATGCGCAGTTCATTTGCAGTTGGGCCAGCAGCATCGAAACTGCTAACCGACAGTTCGCTTGCAGCCGGCACGGCAATCTTAACAACTGCATCTTAGCTGCACGGTTGTGATGCAGTCAGTTGAACAGCATCACAAATGTGCAGCTAGCGTGCAGTTGTTAGGACAGCACGCCGGCTACTGTGCTGTTGGCCCAACCCAACCGCGATCGCATCCAATCTGCGACTTTGCAGCTGGCTTGCAGTCTGTCTACACCCTGACCTCATAAAATGCACAGCAAAAACTGAAGCTAGAATCACGTTTGAACTGTATATTCTTTTAGTTGACATATGTAATATTTACAGTCACGTTTCTATCTTTAAATATTAATGAAATCATTAAAAGTGATGATTACGCCCTGCCTACCATCATTCTTATAGTTTATCTACAACTCAACAACGCTTTTCTATTCTATCAGCCGAAATACGTCCACTGCTGGACAAAGGCCTCCCCCAAGGATTTCCACACCGACCGGTCCTGTGCGGATCGCATCCAGCAGCTTCCTGCAACCTTCCAGCGGCTTCATTTACTTACATAATAATTACATTTTGGCTATACCCACAACTTTTCTCAGCTATATTGTCAATTACTGAGTGGCTTATTGGCTCCGAGTGGAAACAGAGCTACTGTGTGGACGACTGAAGAAATGGCCTGACAGGTAGGTGAGGGAAGACTGTGATTTTCAAAAGATCAACAGATATCATTATGTCATCAAATAGAAGAAAGGAAAAATTTTTTTAATTTACTTTTTAATAGTTGAAGAATACAATTGTTTTCGTGGTCTAAAATAGAAAATATTTGAATTCTTTTAATTCAATATAAGATATCCTCTTCCAGAGACAAAGGGACCTCATCTGAAAAGAAAAAAAGGGGATCATTGTACTACTTTTAAAATGAATACAACAGATGATTAACCTCCAAAGTGTTTGTAATCATTACATCAGTCGGAAGACATCCACTGTTGAATATAGGCCTTGAAATATCTTGGAGTACTCTCTCTCTAGCACTATAACTAAATTATCAAACTAGTCATTAATAGGAAGGCCACAGAGATGGCCGAATTGTGTGCTGTACTCGTACTCAGTTCCACTGGACAGCAGTGGAAGAGGAAACACATGTTGAGAGTTAAAAGGGCTACCATATAATATATAGTGCTAAGTCGCATAGGACAGTCCTATACCAGTAGAGATCCTCGACATATAATGGCGTTGGATTGGTCACACACTGCAGCAAGATGTCCACTTAGCACTGTAAACTTCTCGAAATTCATTTTTGTCTATCTAATATGAAGTGCTTACCACTTGGTATACCCAACGTTTTGGGAAGTGTTTGTGGAGAGAGGAGAAAGAGCAGAAAGTCAGATGATAATAAAAGCTCGGTTATTCGTTGTCAGATCGATCTGACCACTTCCACTTTTTACTGGATATTAAACGACGACTTCACCACATGGATAGGCGACTTCTCCACTGTTTCGCAACCTCCGTAAGCCATGGCAAATCTCACGACGGCAATCCTCATACATGAGGGTCGTATTACATCAATATGAAGTAGATGTCTTGCTTCGCTTATAAGCTGACTCAGTACTGGCCTAAAACTGCTGATTTGCTCTATTTCAAACGTCTGCTTCCTATATTATTGTTACAATCTCTTGGAAATGTTTGATACTGATAAGGTCTGATAAGATCTCCGTATGAAACTTGACGTGAACTGAATGAATGATATAAATAATCGTTCACCACGATATGGCTTTTATGGCTAGACAAAGTTCAACTCTATGTATATGGCTGCAAGGTGGTTTCCAACCGCAATAATAAAAAAGCTCCGTCCAAATAGCCACTTGAACTGAAAATCATTCATTCAACCGGTCTTTTGGTTTCCGATTTCATCTCTAAATTACTTACTTTACATAGTGCGTTGCATTACTTGGAGTCTGATTGTCTAATTAAGATATTCTAAGCCTTTTGAATAATTTATTTACCACAAAAATCCTTTAAATGTTATTAATTTCAATATTAATCAAGATTTTCTGCCAATTTTCAGACTGTAATGTACCGATGACTGAAATTACATACAAACTGTATTCTTGAAGTTTTGGAACACAGCATTGACTATGGTCAAGTGAAATCTACCTTATCTATGGTTCAAATTGTCTATGGTCAGATGACCATAGACAACTCTATCTTGTCTATGGTTGTGCTTGTCTATGGTAAAAAAATCTCCGTCCAAATAGCCTCGGCCTTCTCGTTATCTAGTTTTTGTTTGATTGCAATGTGATTGAACGAACCTTGAACGAACTTTTTCATGGTTGTGCGAGTTTGACGTGAACGAGTAGATTACAACGTCATTAAGTACATAGTTGAACGATATTCAACTTTATCGTGTGTGCAGTAAAGATTTCATTCACTGCATAAATTAAGTTAGACGTAGTGAAAATAACGTTTTTTCCATTCACCATCGGTCTTTTCCACTCAGTTTGGTCTCGATTTCATTCAAAAATTTCATAGACCACGATCTGCACAACATTATAAAAATAAAAAATAAACAATTACATACGAATTTTGTCATTCTGATTGGATGTATTGGTACAAAAACAGTTAAATACTTATTATTGTGTTTGTCACATCTCGAATTCCACTGTATCGTTAAGAATTCAACTTGCGATCCTAATCTCTATGCGATTATTGTCAATTTTTGGAACGTAGTTTGTCTATGGCCAGCTCCACTTCTATATTTTTTGCTTGTCTATGGTTTTTTTGTCTATGGTATCGCGTAGTGTTTTTAAAGGTTGCCAACAGGATAAACCCTGTTATAATGTTATTGATTGATTTTTCTTTCTTATTTTGCCACACAAAATAAGAGGCCAAATATAGGTACTTAGATTTCGATTCCGGTTCAGTAGAAGGATTACTTGAGTCCTTATTCCTCCGAGATTTACACTACCACTTTTTTTTCCGGGGAAAAGTTGTTCAGTTCATGATAAGAAACCACAGTACACTTTTTTTAGGTACTAAACCAGAGTAAACCTAGAACTACCCTTATTATAGGATAATACTCGTTACTGCATAATACTTACTCGTTACGGAATTGCCACTATTCTATAACAACGCCGCGCCGCCGCGCCGCGCCGTTTACGTCTTGCAACATTCACAAACAGGAACGAACTATTTGACAGCTGTTCGATTCGAAAACCGTTTGCAACCGTCATTTTCGTTCGGTTTTGTTTGGATTTGGCGTCCGACCGTCCGTTGCTTAGAAAAATAAATAAATATCGCTGATTATTTATTATTTAATTTAATTGTAAGGTATTTAGTATAGTGTTTGACCACATCCAAAGAAAATATAACGACTCGACTCAGTATCGCATCGGTTACTTCGTTACTGGAAAAAAGGACTTTCTGAAAGATTTCTGGTAAGAGTTTCACTTTTTTTTACTTTCAGTCCTGAAGCGCCTCTGACGCTATATTTATAACGATACCTATTGAGTTCAGTTCGACTCAACAGTCTGGTTTTTAATTTAACTTTCCTGATTTTCTGACTGTATAGGGTCCTTCTGAAATACTGACCTGAAAAAATTTCAACAGTGGCTTCTACTCATGAAACTGAACAACTTTTCCCAAGGAACCTATACTCAATTCGCAAAAAAATTTGGGTCAGATGGATTTCCCATACAAAATTGGCGGTTCATTTGATCAATTAGTATGAGAACTCCAATTTTTTTTGCGAATTGAGTATAGTTTACTTGGGGAAAGTTGTTCAGTTTCATGAGTAGAACGCGTGGTTAAAATTTTTTCAGGTATTTCAAAAGGACCCTATACATATATAACATGTTCACAGTAGATACAACTGAAGATTTTGGGAAAATGGTAAGTCCCATAAGGCAGGCCTCTTAAGTGCACAACTGACATTCTGGTCAGAGAGACACTTTAAATTATATCTATACATATATGTATGTATTTAAAAGTATATGTGTATGTATATCAGTCTCTGGTTCCCAAGATACAGGGAATCCTAGTTTGGGGCCAGATGACCGTGTGTAATTTGTCCCAGATATTATTATTATCTTAGTTTATAAAAACTCCAATTGAGCTCGCTCGGTCTCCCAGCTATTATAGGTAATGAGTCCAAGGTGTTTTTAAATGATTATTAAAATTGGTTCAGATTAGCTTTTCATCAAATTAACTAAAACAAAAAAGTTGCTTGTTCTAATGTGTTATGTATTGTCACTTGTTTATTTTGTTTTAGTGAATAATGGAATCTGTGGAATCGAGGCTGAACAGGCTGCGGGAGGAGCGCATCGCCCGTGAAAAGGCAAGAATCGAAAAGGTATGTATTACCCGATTTGGACGGTAACGTCCCACTCGCAAAATGTCCCGTGTGCTTGAAATGGCCCAATCTCAAAACAGCCTGTTCTCGAAACGGCCCCTTCTCAAAACAGGCCTGTTTCATTTCGACAAATGTATACAGGGTGTTAAAAAAGTGTGTTTAAAATTTTAAGAAGTTACTCAGAATCAAGGAGAGAATTCAAGAAAAATATTGAAAAAATCTGCTCATCAATTTTTTTTCAGATTCTCATACTATGAATAATGAATCAATATTTTGTATGAAAAACTGAAAAAAAATTGAAGAACGGATTTTTTTCAATATTTTTTGTGGATTCTATACTTGATTCTGAGTAACCCCTTGAAATTTCAAACGCACTTTTTTAACATCTGTATACAAGTGCAAGTACAACGGGCAACGCCACGCTCCCGGGAGGGATGTCATTAGGGGCAAACATGGACAGGAATCATTGAGCCGTTCAGCATAAAAGCAACTCGCGCATTGTGATTTGGTATTATCCCCTGTACGTACGCGTGGTGTACATTTATATACATGCATAATGAAAAACACTAAGTGTACGGGCAAGCAAGATTGGACTTTATTGCTGTGTAGTGAGATTATTTTATTAATTTAACATCTCTGCAGAGTGAAACTTCTATACGTAGTAAAAAAAAACTAAACACTAACTCAATACTTTTGTTATTCTTCTTCTTATTCTCTATCTATACGTAGTATTATCCTTTATTCTATAATAAATGCTTTAGGACCTTTATAAAATCATACTGCTACAAAACATGGACAAAACCAGTCATCTACTTCTGTTCTAATTAAAATGACCCCTTTTTTATTTCAGCTACGCGACATCAACTTGAAAAAGTATAATAAAAACGAGAGCCAGTCAACACCTGCCATCAGATCCGCTGTGTCCAGCGCCTCCATCCCCAGACCTAGTAAGTCTGATGCTGTCACCAAACTGACCAAAAATACACAGAACGTCAAAAATAATTTCCATGTTAACGGTACTACTAAACGACCTATAACTGTCCCTTTGAATCGCAAGTCTATGGTCATCAGAGATTTTAAGCCGAATGAAACTGACAATGCCAAAGTGAAAGTACAGACTGCTAAAAATGGAAATGACACTGTAAAGCAAGTTAACCATCTTGCCGTTCATGGAAAAAAGGTTGTTGATAATGTCAAAGATAATGTAAAAATGGAAAAGAAGGATACAGAAACTAAAGTTGGAAGTGACAAAGTTGACCAAGGAAATACTAGTAATGCCGTTCAGGTAAAAAAGCCCGATGCCAAGATTAAACCTGTGAGCAAAAATTTTGTGAGAGACAACAAGCTAACACAGTGTAAATTGTCCAAAACACTACAACCGAAGCAAAAGCCAATAGAGAATGCAAGGAAGAGTATGTTGCCGGTTCACAAGGGAAACCAAAATATTGTACAAGTTAACACACACAGACAATCAGTTTTTGAAAGGTTGTACCAACCGAAAGCAGTACCAAAGAAAGAAGTAAAGGATGTTGAAAAAATACAAACCGACACTAAGTACTTGAGAAAGGCTATAATGAACTCTGGCCTTATTCTAAACAAGCGTCACACCTGCTTTGAGCATGAGAAAGCACCTATGCCTGTTCGGAGATCCATTTCAGCTGTCCATTTCAAGCGGATTAACAAATCTGAGATCAACAACTGCATTCATAAGTGGGCTTCGATTGGATCGAAGTTGGACAAGATTAGCTTGAAAGATGTGAACGAAGATCATTCAGTCAAAGACAATAAAATCTCTTCAGCTGTCAAGAGTGAGAAGAAAAAGGTCCAATTCCAAACGCCGGTTCCGTTTAACTTTAACACACCAAGACCTGAGGAGCTGCAAGCGAGACTTCAGAATTGGTTGCAGAAACGAGGGAAATCTATTGATTCGTACCACCATTTGCAATGCTTCGGTATACATCATCTATCTACTAAAATAAAGCCGTTGAATTTCAATGACACTTCTAAGTTGACGTTTGATGATGAGAACAAGGAAAACATTCCGTTGGAATCGGACAGTGATGACGACTCGTACAATGATAATATGAATGAACATGAAGACGAACAAATTGATAAAGACGCTGAAGATAAGAACAAGTGGAGGCACGCTAGCGTTGTAAGTGACAGTGTTGACTTCAATGAGACGCAGGATTATACACTGACTTCGGTAGAGACTCCGCATCCGCAAGCAGATAAACTTCTTTTGGGAGCGTTGAATGATTTGACTGAGCTGTTGCGTGAGGTATGTTATTTTTGTAATTTACTCTTTGTCGTAGAAAAAGTTCTTTATCTGTCTATCCAAATAACTACTCAACTATATTAATATCTTGCTTCTACGTGCGAAAGAGACAGCTGCAGTTTCTCTTTTGTTGTACCAATGATGTACCGCTTCATGGCCTGCTACTAATCGGCAAAAACTGCCGAATAATCGGCATTTCCTTTGGTTATTAAAAAATAACGCAAACAATATAATACATATTAAGATTATTGAGGTTTTTTTTTATATTCTTTACCATTAAAAGTAAATTGCGTGAACTAAATTGGTTACGACAAATGAAACGTGAAAATTCGCACAATGAAAATTAAAATGACACATTTATTCACAACATAATGCATATGCCATAACGCATTAGTAACATAGTATGAAAGAACCATTGTTACTAACTTATATGTACCTACCTTGTAGTCTGAATAAATAATTAAAAAAAGTGCCAAATACTGTATACTGAGATCGTACTATAAAAAAAATGGTACATGGTAAAAACAATTTCTGTAATTCAAGAAAATATATATATTTTTTTTTAATGGAGAATATAAGTTTCTTGAAAAAGATGTAAAGAATGTCATATTTTTATGGTGAGAGTCGAAATTTACGTTACAAAAAATATCATTCTGCAGTAAGAAACAAATCCAAGACATCAGAATCTCGTTGTGCAAAAAGACAACTTCTTTTTGACCATCTGCCATCAGCCTCGGCTTTTATCAGATTTTGTGTGGGAGGAAAATCTTTTGGAGGGCTCACATCCATTGATGTGTCACCCTATTGGAGACTTCATGGTGAAGCGAGTCGAGGCCCGGGGTCTTTTGAGCCTGTAATTCCGTGTAAGTAAAAACGTTTTAACCCGTAGGGATTCGATTGGGAGCAATGTGCTCGCTGGCTCCGTGCCATCCGCTCCCGGTTCCCGTCGGCGCCCGAGAGCGCCTCCTACTGGGAGTGCCGCGCTGCTTTGGAGGAGCGGCGGGGGGACCTGCCTAACTCTATACACTGCTGGGAGGAGGCTATCGCTAAGGGGACTGAGGTAAGATACATACAGTTAATAATAATTATAATAAATATCCGAGACAAATCACACACGGTCATCTAGCCCCAAACTAGAATTCCCTGTATCTTGGGAACCAGAGACTGATATACATACACATATACATTTAAATACATAAATACTATTATAGATATAATACACCCAGACACAGAGCAAACCAATCTGCTCATCACAGAAATGTTTGACCTGGGAGGGGATCGAACCCACGACTCTCGGATCAGTAGTCAGGAGCACTAACCACTAAGCTACCGAGTTTTCATTCTTCAAACGGAAGTGGAAGTCCAAATTTTTTATTTGGTTAGAGTTATAACTTTGTTATTACTAGTTTGTATTAACTGTAATCTTGTCACTCCAGCATTCAGTGGTGGAAGCCAACCTGGACCAGCTCTTAGACAAGTTTATGCAGCTCATGATTAGCCCCAGCGGAGACATTTTGCACATATTTTGTTTACTATTGTATGCGCTATTTTAAATCCCTAACGAAAAATACAAGTGTATGAGTTTGAAGACTTTGTGAGTGAGATACTCTGTGGAAGTAAGATATGTGTGTGCTTAAAGCAAATTTAACCACAGTGGCTCTTAGCTATGTTTGGTGAAAATCGGTTCAGCGGTTTTCGAGTTATTCTACTTTTACTGTCGGGAGTGCGAGGAATGTGGCAAAAAAATCTAAAATTCTAAAAAAACATTCCAAATGTGTTGGAGGGAGTTTCTTAGGACCCGAAACGGGGTATACGAGTTCCGAGTGGTAGGAACCGAGTATTAAGTTGACAAAATAATGATGTTCAAATAAAATATTTTCATTTCAGATTTTAAATTTTAAAATTAGAGTTTTAACTTTGTTAGTAGTAGTTTGTATTAAATGTAATCTTTTCACCCCAGCGTTCAGTGGTGGAAGCCAACCTCGACCAGCTCCTGGACAAGTTCATGCAGCTGAAGATCAGCCCCAACGGAGACAGGCGAGCCCCTCAGGACCACAAGATGATAGACGTGAAGAATATCTTCAAGAGTACGATCATTCGGTTCGCAGTGCAACAGGCTAAGCTGTGAGTTTCCATCATAATCATCGTCATCATCAGCCGAAAGACGGCCACTGCTGGACAAAGGCCTCCCCCAAGGATTTCCACACCGACCGGTGCGACTGCCCGCATCCAGCGGCTTCCCGCAACCTTCACCAGGTTATCTGTTCACCGAGCTGCCTACACTGCGTCTTCCGGTGCACGGTCGCCATTCGAGAATTTAATATAATTATAATACTGTCATTTGTTAACGAACAACCCATATAGTCCCCACTGCAGGGGCGCGGGTCCCTTCCCATACCTCGGGAACGTTAGGCCATACTCTACACACGGGGGCCAAGTCCGGATTGGTGGAGGTTGTGGGGATATCAGCCAGCCCCTATAAGGCCTCCGACATGGCTTAACAACTGCCATAAAGCGATAGCAGCCGGCATCAACGCTTAACGTGCCTTGCGAAGCACAAAAACGGTCGAGATAAATGCTACTAACAGTCAAACCCATCCAGAACCTACGTGATCGACGCGACCACGCAAGCCGCATTGAGCCACGACCGCTTCAAACAAACTGCTTGGACATAAAATACTTTAAGAATACCTTAATACTTTTTTTATTTTATTGTGTACGATGACTAAAAGCTGACGGCTCATCTGATGGAAAGTAGCGTCCGCTACCTATGAGCATCTACAGGGGGCGGCAAATTTTCAGTCTACCCGTATTAATGAAGCTGTCGATGGCATTAGACCATTAATATAAAAAAAGTCGCGAGCGCAGCGAGTGATTTTTTGAATAGTTAAGAAATGCCTCTATTTATTTGCATTTTATAGAAGTTTTAGTACTTCGGTTCCCCCCTGGATCCGCGCTTGGTTGGACCTGTTTAATTCTACTATGTTGGACCCGACGTTTCTTTCTTCTCTCTCCGCAAACACTTCCCGAAACGTAGGGTATACGTATACGAGTTCCAAGTGGTAGGAACTTCGTATTAGGTAGATTAAAACATGACCTGCGAAAAGTGTACAATGCTACCTAGTTCGAATAAACATATTTTGATTTTGACTTTAAATGCTTTGAGTTTAAGGGCGCTTTTATTGTCATGCGGATTTCTGCCCGCATGCGGGCACGGCCGCTCGCAACCTAAGATAGGTTCAGTAAATGTTTTTAGGGCCCTTTTATTGTCATGCGTGTCACACGCACGCGGGTCGCTTTGGAAACGCCGCACGCATGCGGCCAGAAACCCGCATGACAGTAAAAGCGCCCTAACTGTGGTGTGGTTACTTCCAGCCGACAGTCCACGGGTGGGGAGCCCCCCAAGTACACCTGCACTCCAGTGCGACGCAGCGCCCGACTTAGCCGCACTCGCACCCCGCTCCAGGTAACTTATGATATGACCTAGTCCCACTACCATTTATCTCAATTGAAATTCCAGAACGTTAACATAGCTTCACATGTATATATATGTGGTAGCTGACTGCTTTATTTTATTTATTTATTTAGCCTTTTTATTTCCTTAACTTTATTACATTTGAAAATATTTGTTAGTTTTGTTAGTTAAAGTATAATATATTTAATTCTAAATTATTAATCTGGTTAGTTTTTTTTTTCTTTATCTAAGTTAAGAATCCCTTCTTGGGTATAGGCCTCCTCCAACCCTTTCCACTCGTCTCTGTTTTGTGCGATGTGTTGCCAATCGCTTCCTGCTGTTTTTATTAAGTCATCACACCATCTTTTTCTTGGTCTTCCTATTTTTCTTTGTCCTACAGGCCCCTTCCATCCGGTCACCTGTACTGTCCATCTTTCGTCTCTGCATCTAGATATATGTCCTGCCCATTTCCACTTCAGTTCGAGGGCATGTTTAAGGGCATCCTTCACTTTTGTTCTTTTTCTAATGTCTTCGCTTCTAATTTTTTCAATTTTCCTAATTTTGAGAATACTCCTTTCCATTGCTCTCTGGCATGTTCTGATCTTATTTTTAACTTTTTGGGTATATACCCATGTTTGGCTGCCATATGTAAGGCAAGGTAGGATGTTTGTGTCTAGTATTATTTGTTTTAGGTTTGTTGGGTAAGTTCCTTTTAGTATTTCCTTTTGGGCCCAAAATTTATTCCAACTTATAGATATTCTTCTTTCAATCTCGTCATCAATATTTGTTTCATTAAAAGATACCTGTTTTCCCAAATAGACATAGCAATTTACATATTCTAATTCCACACCTTCAAGGCAGATTGTATTTTTCCTGTTGTTTGCCATAATTTTTGTTTTTCCTAGGTTCATAAATAGCCCAACCTTGCGGCTTTCTTCGTTAAGGGTGTTAATCATTTTTTCTAGTGTGTTGCTCGTGTTAGAGAAGAGAACCACATCATCTGCAAATCTTAAGTGGCTTAGCTTTTTGTTCTTGATTCTTATTCCTTCTTGTTCCCATTTCAATCTGTTGAATACTACTTGTAGGACCGCAATAAATAGTTTTGGTGACATGGGATCTCCCTGTCGTACTCCTCTTTCTATGGGGAAGTCTTGGCCGCTTCTTTCGAGCCTGATTTTGCTCTTACTGTTATTGTATATGTTTTTTATAACATTCAAGTACATTTCGTGCACTTTACATTCTTCTAGTGCTGTCCAGATAGAACTGTGATATATGCTGTCGAATGCTTTCGTGTAGTCTATAAAAGCTAAGTACAGCGGAGCATTATATTCTTTGAATTTTTCTAGAACTTGTTCTACTGTGTGAATGTGATCTGTCGTAGAGAATCCTGAACGGAAGCCTGCTTGCTCTGACGTTTGAAAGTTATCAATTTGTGGCTTTATTCTTGTGAGCAGTATAGAAGTGAACAGCTTGTATATACATGATAACAGACTTATTGGGCGGTAATTTGAAATATCAAGAGGGTCTCCTTTCTTGTACAGCAAAATTATATCCGATTTTTCCCATTGTTCAGGTATTTTTCCTGTGTAAAAGACAAGTTAGAGTTCTTGTTAATATTGTTGATGCAATTTTTAGCATTTCGTTTTGTATACCGTCTGGGCCTGGACTCTTCTGTGCTTTTAATTTTTTAATGTGGTTCAGGGTTTCAGTTTCACTTATTGGTTCTGGTTTGTTGTGAATTTCTTCTGCTTGTTTAGTTTCTTGACTATTGTAGTTTCCACCCTTTTGGTTAACATTTATTCCAGCATATAAAGCTTTGTAATATGATGTTGCGCATTCTATGATATCTTCTCTACTTTTATTTTGTTTTTTATTGTTTTTCAAATATGGTATCCATACTTTGTACATGTTTAGTTTTTTTTGTGCTCTTTTTGTACTCTTATAGCATCTCAGATTTTTCTCTATAATCTTCCTTCTGTAGTTTTGATAGTCTTTCCTTATAGCTTTACTTGTGTCCTTGAACAGTTTGCTGAGTTCGTTCTTATTTTGTTTTGTTTTGTTTTTTCTTTTCATTAAGTCTGTTCGTTTTTTCATGAGTTCTCTTGTGGTATTACTTAATATTTTGTTGTGATTTCTATTTCTATGTTCTTTCTTTTTTGTTGCCGGTACACTGCTTTTTATTATATTTTCTATTTTATTGTAGTATGTTTGAACATCTCGGTGATCTGATATTGGTTCTAGTTTGTTAATTTTCTCTTGTATGTTGATTATATATTCGGTATGTTCCTCATCAGTATTCATTTTGTATGATGTGGAACTAAATGACTTCCTAGATTTTCTGACGTTTTTAAGATGGAATGTTGCTCTTAACATGCGATGGTCTGATGGAAAGTCTACTTTGTTAAGCACCTCTATATTAGATATGTTTTTCGGTTTATTTGTTAGGATGAAATCTATTTCATTTCTTGTTTTTTGGTCGGGGGAAATCCAAGTCCATTTTCTGCTTTTTTTCTTTTTGAAAAATGTATTCATAATACTTAGTTGATGTTCATAAGCATATTGTATAAGTCTTTCTCCCTTTTTGTTCCTTTTTCCATAGCCATATTTTCCCATTATTGTTTTTTCGTTTTCTTTTGGTGAACCAATTTTTGCGTTAAAATCTCCTATGACTAATACATTTTTCCCCGCAATTTTATGAGCCTCTTCCAGTTTTTGGTAGAACAGATTATTTTCCTCATCTTTTGCGCTCTCTGCTGGTGCATAAGTTTGTATTATCGATAGTTCTTTGTCCTGAAATTTCATTTGCAGCACGACTACTCTGTCTGAGAGTCCAATAAAATTTATTATATTGGCTTTGAGTCTTTTCTTGATTATAAAACCTACTCCGAACAATCCTCGAGTTTCTCCTTTGTAGCAAAAGATGAATTCATCATATTCTTCAATGTTGCAGCCTGCTTTATATATTCACTTATCAAATCGACGGGGAAGTGCTAACAACTCCTAACTTATTTTTTTTTACGAAAACGACGTATGACTGCAGTTCGAAGAGAATGAATTTGCGCGTCTACTGGTATATGAATTAAGTTGAAATTCGCAAAATTGATGTAGCTAGGCACCGAGGAAATATCTCCTATATTAAGGTCCATCACAACCTGATTAGTTTTGGCTGGAAATATATTCTAACTAAGTTTTTTTAAACTTTGTAAGTTACGAGTTGTTAGCACTTCCCTGTCGAAATGTCAGAAACGAGTCGTAAAAATGTTTGAAATTGTTGGTTGAGCAATGACGTCATTGTTATAATATACAGGCTGTTAAAAAAGTGCTTTCGAGATTTTAAGGAGGCATTCAGTATTGGTTCTGAAAAAATAATATCGTACACAGGAAACATATTTTAATAATCCAACCCAAAAAAATTGTTGCTTTCTTACAAACCCGCAAACAAAATAATAACAGACGAAACGAGTTAAAAGTTAAATTGTGTTAAAATAAGTTATATTTCGTTGTTTGTTTACAGGTTTGCGCTAGTGTGAAGCAAGCTGCCCTGCTCGCCTCACCCGTTGTCTTCGTTCCCAACCACACGCTCAGTGGAACTCCGTAATGATACAATACCCGTACTAGGTGACTCCGGTGACTCTTGTGACAAAACTGAACAACCTTTGTTGAACAACTTTGTTGAAAATTGCATATAAATTTTTACAGATGACCCCCCTATAGATTCCGCATACAACAGGACAGCTGACGGTCACCAAGCAATTTTTTTTTATGTGATAGGTGGCAAACGAGCAGACAGATCACCTGATGGAAAGCGATTACCGCCGCCCATAGACGCCCGCAACACCAATATAAAACTAGGCACAACTTTAGTATTGACCAACAGTCACACCTACGTGGATTTTACTAAATATTTCGTTAACAACCCATATCGTCCCCACTGCAGGGGCACAGGTCTCTTCCCGTAACTCTCTCTTCTCTTACTCTTACTATTTGTTTGTATCCAGGGTTCGCATGATATATATCAATTGATATATATCGGATATATATCATGATATATATCAATTGATATTTATGCTTGATATATATCAATATTGATATTTATATTTTCCTAGCTTCTAAGAGCTGCTTCTTACGAATGAATGTGCCAAATTCAAATAATAAAGATATGATTATCACAATAATAAATAAATGAGTTTAGTTTAATTAACATTTTAGATTCAGTTATTTCGAAAAAACATATCAGAGTATAAAATTTGAATGTTATTTTAATAAAAAATTTCAAATTATCAAACATATACCTACATTTTAAATTAAGCTACTTCGAAAATCAAGTATTAAAGTAAGAAATTGAAATTAGTACGTAATTTTGATAAATATCAAAAATATCAAAGATATCGAAAATATCGGATATATATCAAAAATATCTGATATTTTGATATTTATTATAAATATCGGATATTTTCGAACCCTGTTTGTATCATAATTGCAACAGAGTTCAAGTTATAATGGTTTTTAATGGATGAAATTGAGTTTTCGTGTGTCATTGGATTAGCCAATCACAGTGCCGCGTTGGTGACTTTGAGCGGAAAAAAAACTACGATTTCAAAGTATGTGCAAAACGTCTACTTAAATAAAAAAACATTCTTTTTTTTTAAACAAAATAAATGTCTATTTGTCTCCGCCACACTCATGGACGGGTGGTGAATCGAATAGGGTGAGTGACCGTGAAGTTAGAAGCCTCATGCTAGAATTCAGATATTCTTATTATGCCAATAAATACTGCCAAATAGTATTCGAAGGAAAAAAATATGTGCTGTCGTAGATTCAGATAAAATACTTTTCACCGAGTCTGCTAGCGTAACGTTACGCTTACGATTGGCATGATCAGAATATTTAAATTCTAGCATGAGGCTTCTAACTTCACGGTCACCCCATTCGATTCGCCATCCGGCCATGAGTGGCGGCATAACATGTGGAAGCGGTAGCGGTATTTGTATGATTTTTGTATGGGGAGTCGATTTTTTTTCTCCGATATTGTAAAGGTTTCTTGGGGGAAGTTGTTCTGTTTCTGTTCTGTTAGTAGCGTTTAACGATTTCTGCTTGTCTGTATTATACAGGGGAATAGTTGTCCTGACCAGTATTATACAGGATGTTTACAACCCATAACGTCCCCACTGCCCGGGCACGGGTTTCTTCCCATACTTCAGGAAGTTTAGGCCGTACTCCACACACGGGGGCAAAAACAAAATGTATTTACGGATGTAAAAAAGATTACTCTTGGAAATTCTAAGAGTGGATTCCATGAAACTGTACAACTTGTTCCAAGGAACTCATACCGAATTACAATTCCTAGTTATATATACCAAATGATAAATTAATGCATAATATATCGATACTTTGGGCTCAAAGGGCGTATACTTTAAATAGAACTTAGGCTTACACGCCCTTAGAACCCAGAAGTATCGATGTGAAATCTCAAAAAATTATTTATCTACGACTTCAGACAAAATTGGCTGGCTGGCTGATCAATTTGTATGAAAACTCCATTTTTTTTGGGAATTCACTAAGGTTCCATAGTAAATGTTCTTCTGTTTTATAAGTAGAACATCCTGTTTTCCAGGAATGGTATTTATACACCCTGTATTGTATCGCTAACTTAAAAAATGTGTTGTGTCGCATCTGGATGTGAACTGCATTAACAATCCATAACGTCCCCACTGCAGGGGCACGGTCTGTGAACTGACTTTAATGAAATTAACTACATAATCTTTCATATATTTCTAGTTATCGTAATGTTACTATACTTTGTTACATTTTTATACCTATTATTATTTTTTGAATTAGGTCATAATATGCTCATAATTAATTATGGTAATTTTATTCTAGCCATTGTAAATATTAGTCCTACCTATAGTTTTATTCTATGTAAATAAAGTGTTTCCTCTTAATTTTTTTGTTCATTTTATTGCTACCTACCACTAATAGCTTCCTGCAGGTGTCGAGCGTTTCAACAAATAGTTCCTATGCCGTGCCGTTATGTTGGCAGCAATGTTTTCCACACACACACTACATAGAACGCAGATACACTAATAAAATCGGTAGAAGCGTCTTCGCGTGTTGATGTCGTTGATAGACAGGGGAGTCAACATGACGGCATAGGAACTATTTGTTGAAACGCTCTATACTGATGTGATGTGAAGTTTATTAACAGACTAAAAAAGTCTTTATTTCATGAGTTTTTCTAATAGAAATATTTTTTTTAAATATCTATGGTTATTGTACTTGAAAGCGTATTTGTACTGGCTAGGAAACAAGTGTAAACGGCACACCAGAGAACTCTTTTAAAAAGTTAGTAAAACTACTTTCATAAATTGCTTCAAAGTGCTTTTTTCGAATTTGCCGTTTATAGACTAGAGGTCATTGCATTTTGCATCACTATCACTGTCCAAAGAGATCGAACACTCTCAGATCTATAGCTCCTTCCAAAAAGTTTTATATGAATGACCTAATAGAAACCACAAAAATCCTAGCGGTGTGAAGTTAGCCGAAAAAGTTAGACGAAAATTATAACCCGACCAAATTAGGGAGTTCGAAATTTTAAATTCTTTAAATTGTTTCTAATTGTCTTAAATTTACTAGAAAACGAATAAATATGACGCTAAATAACAAATAATATTTTTTTTGAGTTGTGTTTAACTGTTTATATGCACTATAAGTTTTAAAAAGCATATTTCTTCTAAAACATAAAAGTGGCATTATATCAAGGTTTGTGCCCTGGTTTTAACCTGTTTTCCATTAAAAATGAAGAACGAATATACTTAACCTGCTCAGAAAACAGATATCGAAGAGAAAAATAAAGAATTCATTATGACGGAATCATGTTTTTTATTTACCTAGAACTTTACCTAGAAAAGCCAGTTCCATGACGATTTTAGGGTATACTGAACATATCAGACTTATCGAGTTGCATATCGCTGGATAGTTATTAAAAATATCTATCAATTAATACCAGATTAAGACTGTACGTCATAAGCGACAGGAGTTACGAGCCGCTGAAGCTCTTCATAACCTAGCGATTCACCCACTGATTCAGCAGCTCATAACTTCTTTCGCCTATGTCCTACAGTCTCAAATCTACCACCAAATGAGAGATAATTTCAATTGTTATCCAACAATATACAACTACATAAGCCTTATATGTTCGGTATACCCTAAAAAGTCACGGAACTTGCTTGTTCCCACCGCTGCTGCGAAAAAAGTTGGACAGATCATAGCGCCGCTCGCAGACAAGGTTCATTCTTAAAATTTGGTATGAATGAAAAGTAATTTCAATAGCTATCCAACGATATACATCTCGATAAGCCTTATATGTTCCATATACCTTAAAAATGTCACGCAACTTGCTTTCTCCCGCCGATGGTGTAAAAAAATATGAACAGCTCATAGCGCCGCTCCTGGACAAGGTTCATTCTTTGAATATGGATCAAATGAAAGACAATTTCAATAGCTATTCAACGATATACAACTCGATAAGCCTGATATGGTAGGTATACCCTAAAAACGTCGCGGAACTTGCTTGTTCCCACCGCTGCTGAGGAAAAGTTTGACAGCTCATAACGCCGCTCGTCGACAAGGTTCATTCTTCAAATTTGTTTAACATGAAAGGTAATTTTGATAGCTATCCAACGATATACAACTCGATAAACTTGATATGGTCGGTATACCCTAAAAACGTCGCGGAACTTCCTTTCTCCCGCCGATGGTGTAAAGAAATTTTGAGAGCTCATAGCGCTGCTCGTGGACAAGGTTCATTCTTCAAATGTAGTTTAAATAAAAGATAATTACAGTAGCTATTCAACGATATACAACTCGATAAGGCTGATATGGTAGGTATACCCTAAAAACGTCGCGGAACTTGCTTGTTCCCACCGCTGCTGAGAAAAAAGTTTGACAGCTCATAGCGCCGCTCGTGGACAAGGTTCATTCTTCAAATTTATTTCATATGAAAGGTAATTTTAATAGCTATCCAACGATATACAACTCGATAAGCTTGATATGGTCAGTATACCCTAAAAACGTCACGGAACTTCCTTTCTCCCGCCGATGGTGTAAAAAAATTTTGAGAGCTCATAGCGCTGCTCGTGGACAAGGTTCATTCTTTAAATGTAGTTTAAATGAAAGGCAATTACAGTAGCTATTCAACGATATACAACTCGATAAGGCTGATATGGTAGGTATACCCTAAAAACGTCGCGTAACTTGCTTGTTCCTACCGCTGCTGAGAAAAAAGTTTGACAGCTCGTAGCGCCGCTCGTGGACAAGGTTCATTCTTCAAATTTGTTTCACACGAAAGGTAATTTTAATAGCTATCGAATGATATACAACTCGATAAGCTTGATATGGTCGGTATACTCTAAAAACGTCACAGAACTTCCTTTCTCCCGCCGATGGTGTAAAAAAACTTTGAGAGCTCATAGCGCTGCTCTTGGACAAGGTTCATTCTTCAAATGTAGTTTAAATGAAAGGTAATTACAGTAGCTATTCAACGATATACAACTCGTTAAGCCTGATATGGTAGGTCTACCCTAAAAACGTCGCGGAACTTGCTTGTTCCCACCGCTGCTGAGAAAAAGTTTGACAGCTCATAGCGCCGCTCGTGGACAAGGTTCATTCTTCAAATTTGTTTCACATGAAAGGTAATTTTAATAGCTATCCAACGATATACAACTCGATAAGCTTGATATGGTCAGTATACCCTAAAAACGTCACGGAACTTCCTTTCTCCCGCCGATGGTGTAAAAAAACTTTGAGAGCTCATAGCGCTGCTCGTGGACAAGGTTCATTCTTCAAATGTAGTTTAAATGAAAGGTAATTACAGTAGCTATTCAACGATATACAACTCGATAAGCCTGATATGGTAGGTCTACCCTAAAAACGTCGCGGAACTTGCTTGTTCCCACCGCTGCTGAGAAAAAGTTTGACAGCTCATAGCGCCGCTCGTGGACAAGGTTCATTCTTCAAATTTGTTTCACATGAAAGGTAATTTTAATAGCTATCCAACGATATACAACTCGATAAGGCTGATATGGTACGTTTACCCTAAAAACGTCGCGTAACTTGCTTGTTCCCACCGCTGTTGAGAAAAAAGTTTGACAGCTCGTAGCGCCGCTCGTGGACAAGGTTCATTCTTCAAATGTATTTCATATGAAAGGTAATTTTAATAGCTATCGAATGGTATACAACTCGATAAGCTTGATATGGTCGGTATACTCTAAAAACGTCACAGAACTTCCTTTCTCCCGCCGATGGTGTAAAAAAACTTTGAGAGCTCATAGCGCTGCTCGTGGACAAGGTTCATTCTTCAAATGTAGTTTAAATGAAAGGTAATTACAGTAGCTATTCAACGATATACAACTCGTTAAGCCTGATATGGTAGGTCTACCCTAAAAACGTCGAGGAACTTGCTTGTTCCCACCGCTGCTGAGAAAAAGTTTGACAGCTCATAGCGCCGCTCGTAGACAAGGTTCATTCTTCAAATTTGTTTCACATGAAAGGTAATTTTAATAGCTATCCAACGATATACAACTCGATAAGCTTGATATGGTCAGTATACCCTAAAAACGTCACGGAACTTCCTTTCTCCCGCCGATGGTGTAAAAAAAACTTTGAGAGCTCATAGCGCTGCTCGTGGACAAGGTTCATTCTTCAAATGTAGTTTAAATGAAAGATAATTACAGTAGCTATTCAACGATATACAACTCGATAAGCCTGATATGGTAGGTATACCCTAAACACGTCGCGTAACTTGCTTGTTCCCACCGCTGCTGAGAAAAAAGTTTGACAGCTCGTAGCGCCGCTCGTGGACAAGGTTCATTCTTCAAATGTATTTCATATGAAAGGTAATTTTAATAGCTATCGAATGGTATACAACTCGATAAGCTTGATATGGTCGGTATACTCTAAAAACGTCACAGAACTTCCTTTCTCCCGCCGATGGTGTAAAAAAACTTTGAGAGCTCATAGCGCTGCTCGTGGACAAGGTTCATTCTTCAAATGTAGTTTAAATGAAAGGTAATTACAGTAGCTATTCAACGATATACAACTCGTTAAGCCTGATATGGTAGGTCTACCCTAAAAACGTCGAGGAACTTGCTTGTTCCCACCGCTGCTGAGAAAAAGTTTGACAGCTCATAGCGCCGCTCGTGGACAAGGTTCATTCTTCAAATTTATTTCACATGAAAGGTAATTTTAATAGCTATCCAACGATATACAACTCGATAAGCTTGATATGGTCGATATACTCTAAAAACGTCACGGAACTTCCTTTCTCCCGCCGATGGTGTAAAAAAACTTTGAGAGCTCATAGCGCTGCTCGTGGACAAGGTTCATTCTTCAAATGTAGTTTAAATGAAAGGTAATTACAGTAGCTATTCAACGATATACAACTCGATAAGCCTGATATGGTAGGTCTACCCTAAAAACGTCGCGGAACTTGCTTGTTCCCACCGCTGCTGAGAAAAAGTTTGACAGCTCATAGTGCCGCTCGTGGACAAGGTTCATTCTTCAAATTTATTTCACATGAAAGGTAATTTTAATAGCTATCGAACGATATACAACTCGATAAGCTTGATATGGTCGGTATACTCTAAAAACGTCACGGAACTTCCTTTCTTACGCCGATGGTGTAAAAAAACTTTGAGAGCTCATAGCGCTGCTCGTGGACAAGGTTCATTCTTCAAATGTCGTTTCAATGAAAGGTAATTACAGTAGCTATTCAACGATATACAACAGTGGGTGAATCGCTAGGTTATGAAGAACTTCAGCGGCTCGTAACTCCTGTCGCTTATGACGTACAGTCTTAATCTGGTATTAATTGATAGATATTTTTAATAAATATCCAGCGATATGCATCTCGATAAGCCTGATATGTTCAGTATACCCTAAAATCGTCATGGAACTGGCTTTTCTAGGTAAAGTTCTAGGTAAATAAAAAACATGATTCCGTCATAATGAATTCTTTATTTTTCTCTTCGATATCAGTTTTCTGAGCAGGTTAAGTATATTCGTTCTTCATTTTTAATGGAAAACAGGTTAAAACCAGGGCACAAACCTTGATATAATGCCACTTTTATGTTTTAGAAGAAATATGCTTTTTAAAACTTATAGTGCATATAAACAGTTAAACACAACTCAAAAAAAATATTATTTGTTATTTAGCGTCATATTTATTCGTTTTCTAGTAAATTTAAGACAATTAGAAACAATTTAAAGAATTTAAAATTTCGAACTCCCTAATTTGGTCGGGTTATAATTTTCGTCTAACTTTTTCGGCTAACTTCACACCGCTAAAAATCCTTATGCCCTCATTTTATTGTACCTTGGTTTCCAGACTTGGTTCATGTCTCAGGCTTAGTTGAGGGCCTCATAATATCATAATCAACTCGCTCCAATAATAGCTTGGGCCGCTTAGCGCTCCGTTTCGTGGGTCGTAGCCGTAGCCCCAACAACAGGGCTCTCAACAAGCAACCGCCCAGCTGCATTGATAGTTTACATGCATGCAAACCATACAAACGATAATTTTGAACCGCGCCCCTGTTCTGCCCATTTCATTCATTCACTCCATCCATCGAACGAACAAGTCGATCGTGAATGTCAAACAATTGTCAAAGTGACATTATTTAAATTTTACATTTCCGTGGTAGGACGTCTTTTTTGTTGATGAAACAATTTTAATTTAATAATGCGTTAGTTTCTGACTAAAAATAAATTCTTTTGTCCGCGGCCGTACCGCTGTTGGCTTCTGTGCGTTGTGTCGTTTTGAAACAGTGTCTTTGTGCATCGATTCTACTTTGTTTTGTTCGATCAGCTGATATCAAAGAAGAAAGCTCGTGGAAGCCCGTAAGTAATACTAGTAGTACATTTAGAATTTTTGAAAGGATACACTACACTCTGACCGTGCTTTGAGATCCAATCGACTTAATAAAAATAATGAACGCTTAGAATGCGTACAAATTGCCATAAAAAAAAGGGAAAGGGGGATCTACAGACCAGTTTCTACATGAAAGTCATCTTTAAATATACGAGTTAATGAGCTTGGCGAGAGGGTATCCTCAGGTGCTATAGGTATTATTTAAAATTATTTTTAAGTGGTCATCATCATAACTCACAAAAAATATTTTTTTGCTAAACCTTAAAGTTTTATTAACTGAAAATCTTTGATACTCAAGGCTGACCCTGTCTCTTACCTCTGTACTATTAGATTCAGATGCTGTGTTCTTTAATAACATTGTGCGACTTTGATGAAATATTTAAATAATGGTGTCGATTCGGTGTTTAAGATTAAACTTATTTGACAGGACTAATACGCCAGTCATCGTAGACATAAAAATCGCGTTAGGTCGCATTGGTTGCAACAGTTCTGATTTTTTGGTATGTTGTTAGGGTTGATAACAGTAGTGTAAAAGAAATTTTTCAGCTTCGAAAGACTTGTGCTAACTGCGTGGTGCTCCAAAAACATCGAAATTTTCGGACTTTTTTTAGATTTTGGCTTATAACTTCTAAAAGGTGCATCTTACGGAAAAATTCATTATACACACTTATAAGAAGACACAATTTTCTATAATTTAAGTGCAGGTGCAGCTCTAGGTCTAATAGAACCCAAGATACAGCGCTTCAAACATTGGCAATTTTCGCTAAAAAGTTGGAAATTGTAGTTTTGCCGCCTTCCGAGCAGAATATCGGCTATAATACTCATTCTACGAAGAAAGTTTTTAAAAAGAAAGTTATCGAGCAATTATTTAGCTTTAATTTAAGCACAAACTGAAGTTTGTAAGACCGATAGTTCCCTTGTAATCTGGACAAAGCGAAAATCAGATTTTTCAAAAAACAGGAGCCTGACAAATTGCAGGACTTCTGTAAAGGATAACAAAGACATAAATCGGTGTAAAATTATTTATACTGATATTATAAAACTTAAATTATATCACTTAGTGATGGCGGGACCTCAGTTGATACCTGCGACAGAAATATACATGAAATATAGAACAAAATGTCAATTCATATTTATTATAATGAATTTCAACGAAGGGGTAGGTATGTAATATTAGGTTTACCTTTAAGTTCTTAGCGACGAAACAATCGTGTTCTTTTGAAAGGTCTAGGTTCATCTGACAGTTCTTCCTGGGGCTTCGGAGACTGCTCTGTTGCTTATTGTAAAGGGCAGGTCGTCAAAGTCGTCCTCTTCATTCAACTCAGTCAAGGCTATGGACGGAGTGTTGAGGCAGGCAGGTCTACCCCTGACAAACTTTGCAGAAAATTTCAGCCCTGTTGTCTTGCAGGACCATCTTGCTTTTCCACACCCATTCTTACACCTGCATGACAGGAATTTGATAAAAACTTGTTACAAATATTTTAAACACACGGCCCAGGATAGACCGACGAATGGATTACCTTACTTGCATGACAGGAATTCCGACGTTGGTTTCTTCATTGAGTCACTAGTGGCAGTCCCTACTGGCTCCTAGAGGTGTTTTCACAACCACTAAATGAGTAAAAGAACAACTGTATTCCACAGAGGGATAAGAAAGCTCTTCTTGAATGAATGAATGAAAAAACATTTTATATGTTGGAGCCCAATCTATCAGTCTATTCTGTTAAAGAGCATCAGAGGTCGACAACCTCTACTTAACAGATTAGGCTCTAACGTAAAAAAAGTTTTTTCCAGGAAAGTGCCAATTGCGAGAAGTTCTCATCAACATTATTCATTCAAGAAGAGCTTTCATCCCCCCTGGAGTACAGTTATCATTTCATGCATTCAGTAATTGCAACAACACCTCAAGGAGCCAGTCGGGTCTGACACTAGTGACATCAACGAAGAAATCAGCGTCGAAAACCCTGCTGAAATTACGTCATGCAAGTAAGGTAATCCATTCGTAGGTCTATCCTGGGCTGTGTATTTAAACTATTTGTAACAAGTTTTTATGAAATTCCTGTCATGCAGGTGTAAGAATGGGTGTGGAAAAGCAAGATGGTCCTGCAAGACAACAGGGCTGAAATTTTCTGCAAAGTTTGTCAGGGGAAGACCTGCCTGCCTCAACACTCCGTCCATAGCCTTGACTGAGTTGAATGAAGAGGACGACTTCGACAACTTCCCTTTGTAACAAGCAACAGAGCAGTCTCCGGAGCCCCAGGAAGAGCTGTCAGATGCACCTAGACCTTCCAAAAGAACACGATTGTTTCGTCGCTAAGTGCTTAAAGGTAAACCTAATAATACATACCTACCCCTTCACTGTAATTCATTATAATAAATATGAATTGACATTTTGTTCTATATGTATTTCATGTATATTTCTGTCGCAGGTATCAACTGAGGTCCCGCCATCACTAAGTGATATAATTTAAGTTTTATAATATCAGTATAAATAATTTTACACCGATTTATGTCTTTGTTATCCTTTACAGAAGTCCTGCAATTTGTCAGGCTCCCTTTTTTGAAAAATCTGATTTCCTTAATTTTTCGCTTTGTCCAGATTACAAGGGAACTATTAGTCTTACAAACTTCAGTTTGTGCTTAAATTAAAGCTAAATAATTGCTCTATAACTTTCTTTTTAATGACTTTCCTCGTAGAATGAGTATTATAGCCGATATTCTGCTCGGAAGGCCACAAAACTACAATTTCGAACTTTTTAGCGAAAATTGCCAATGTTTGAAGTGCTGTATCTTGGGTTCTATTGACCTGCAGAGCTGCAACTGCACTTAAATTATAGGAAATTGTGTCTTCTTATAAGTGTGTCTAATGACTTTTTCCGTAAGATGCACCTTTTAGAAGTTATAAGCCAAAATCTGAAAAAAGTCCGAAAATTTCGATGTTTTTGGAGCACCACGCAGTTAGCACAAGTCTTTCGAAGCTGAAAAATTAGTTTTACACTACTGTTACCTACCCTAACAACATATCAAAAAATCAGAACTGTTGCAACCAATGCGACCTCAGATGTCTTGTACGACTGGCCTATAAACTTAATTTAAACATCCTACCTTTGTCTAATTTATTTATCCGTCTGCATATAAAAGGAAACAAAAAGCCATATGAACCGAAAGTTTAGGGGTCGTCCATTAATCACGTGAGGCTCAAAAGGGGGAGGGGGTTTGCAGAAAATCACGAAATATCATAAGGGGGGAGGGGGGGAGGGTAGTGAGATATCACATGTATTTATTTTTTTGTTGAACGCGTGAGTTCTAGAGGAAGTTCAAAATGTTGGACTGTTGTTGTTACATTGTTTTTAACTCACCCCAAGGTTCTAACCGGTTTCAGGCAGTCAGAAACAACCTTAATATGTGTGTGTAAATTTTTATCATGCACGGTGCTTAATTTTCCAAAATAAAATTACATTATGCGTGTATTTAAAGATATTTTTTGTACCAAAAAAATACATGTGATTTTGGGTAGGGGGTGGGGGGGTAGTCTAAAACCTCACCGCTTATCACCAGAGGGAGGGGGGTCTAAAAAGTTGCTAAAATACATCACGTGATTTATGGACGACCCCTTAACCGTAATAAAGAATAATAGCGGTTGCGTTAAGCCATGTCAGAGGCCTTATAGGCGGCTTGAAAACTTCTGTCACTGGGATTGGCCACTAGCCCCACAACCTCCACCAATCCGGACTTGGCCCCCGTGTGTGCACTGTGGAGTATGGCCTAAACCTTCCCGAGTTATGGGAATGGGTAATGGGTTGTTAACATAGATATAATACACCTAGACTCAGAGCAAACAATTCTGCTCATCACAGAAATGTTTACTCTGTGTGGGGATCGAACCCACGACTCTCGGATCCGTGTTCAGGAGCGCTAACCACTTCGCCACCGAGTCAGTCAAAATGATATTTTATTAGCTTATTTTCGACGGCGAGTTGCAAGTCCAATCTTTTTCTGCAATTTCAGCAAAGACGTAAAGCAAACGTTTTCAGTTTTTCAGTTGATACCCCAGTTAACGTGTCCTAAACATATTTTGCCACACCTGTATAAGATGTTGAAGATATTTAAGTAGCACTATACTATTTGACTTAGAACTAACAATGTAGGTACATGTTTGCATGTGATTATTATCTATTTGTGCAAGATTCAATGAATGTTACAATGAAGGATAACGTCTAGAAAAATATTGCATTTCCTCATTGAAGTATTGAAAATGAAAATTGGAAACCTTTTAGAGATATCTTGGGAGATTCTAAAAATTTTATTTTTTTTAGCATTTAAGAAAAAAAGACAGGCTTTTATAAAATCTAGTTTTTTATTGTACTTCTTCTCTTAGAGACGATGGTTATTTTTGGTTTCACTAGTCTACTTAATTGCTTTTGAACATGCATATTTTTTTATTTCAAAACCTAACCATTTTGCATTGAAAATGTATACTACATATATTATTCCGCGAATCAGGACGAGAGGACACCTCGCATTTCCAAATTCATCAAGACGTTTTGGCTACATGTGGCAACAATGAGAATAGACATACATACATTACATATACCCGAAATCAACAGCCTTCCCTTCAATAGTGGTCAAGAACTTTATTTAAAAAAATGTGTTGGAGGGAGTTTCTTTAGGGCTCGACGTTTCTTCTCTCTCCGCAAACACTTCCCGAAACGTTGGGTATACGAGTTCCGAGTGGTAGGAGCTTCGTATTAGGTAGAAAAAATATGACGTTCGAAAAGTGTACAGAGATACCTACTTTGAATAAATATTATTTCATTCATTCATTCATATGCTAAAAGATTTTATGACAACAAAAAATATACACATTTCTTAGACACAGTTTCTTTCAGTTTCGACTTAACCGACCTTGGTTACCACTTTTGTCACAGATTTAAAAGTATAAGTTAAAAATAACTGTGTTTCTATGTTTTTGTGTCATAGAATTTTCATGCGAATTTAGCAAAAAACGTTGTTCAGTGTCCCCATCTCTTCCCGAGGGTGTCATAAGAGGCGACTAAGGGATCCATAAACCGGAGAATGGGCAGCATGGACCTTTCCACGTTCTAATACTAAACTGCGATCGCCGACTCGCTCGCCAACCGTGGCTATTTCGGGCAAACCCCCCAAAATGATTTACAAACCAAGAAAACAGCCCCTAGTCTCCGGCAGTCCCGCTATTCCTGACTGGTAGAAGTCACGGTAACGGTGGGGCTGAGGGTGCGAAGAATCCCCGGCAGACGCGCCAGGTTGAAGCCGCTGGATGCGGGCAGCGCAGGACAGGTCGGTGTGGAAATCCTTGGAGGAGGCCATTGTCCAGCAGTGGACGTCTTCAGAAGATGCCCCGGTTAATGGATGCTACATCTGTTTTGTTACTGTATAACGGATGTCGGTACAGCAAGGATTTCTTTTGAACGTATGGAACGTAAGGAAACGAGCCATGTTTTCTTATCGGTAAACAGCGATAAAATAAAGATTTTCTAGTATTATGTTATAGATTTCAGTTAGTTTTTTAAAAATTCGGATTTTTACAGTTTTTTTTAAATGTAAAACAGCCAATTAGTTTCTTAAAAAATCAAAGACTAGGTTTTCTACATACTTACTGAAATAAAATATCGCTAGTGTTTTGAAAGAAACAAAGAAAGAAAGAAAATGTTTATTAGTAGCAAATAACAATCAAAAATGAAACTCTACCTAACAATAAGTACATCTTTTTTTTACAAGATTTGTTTTAATTACATAAATATTTTAAACTTTTCACAATTAATAATAAATAATATCTGAATTAAAATATTTATTCAGATATTTTTTGTATTATAAGTTTGTATCGTATCGTAAAAATTTTAAATTTAAGTTTAAATTTGTATCGTAAGCACTTTGTAGCCTGAGATACAGATTTATCCTAGTTCAGGCATCTATCGATATGTACTTTATTTTTAGAAACCTTTGTATATATTAATCTTTTTACAAATGAATAAATTATTATTATTAGAAGCGGTCGTGGCTCAGTGCGGGTTGCGTGGTCGCATCGATCACGCAGGTTAACTGACAACAGACACGGTCATAACCTGGATGGGTTTGACTGTTAGTGGCATTTATCTCGACCGTTTCCGTGCTTCGCAAGGCACGTTAAGCCGTTGGTGCCGGCTGCTATCGCTAGCAGTCGTTAAGCCATGTCAGAGGCCTTATAGGCGGCCCGAAAACTTCTGACACTGGGGTTGGCCAGTAGCCCCACAACCTCCACCAATCCGGACTTGGCCCCCGTGTGTGGAGTATGGCCTTAACCTTCCCGATTTATGGGAAGAGACCCGTGCCCCTGCAGTGGGGACGTAATGGGTTGTTAACAAATTATTATTAACTCTAAAAGTGTTATCATGATGTTGAAAGAAGAATATCTTTACTTACATCGATCACTATAACAACATAAACTATAAAATGACCCTACTGAGTACTGAACAATAAGAGCAATTAAGAACAATCAGACTAGATTGATGTAAATAAACACAGGCGGACCGCGCACTCGCTACGAAAACGCATGTTACAAGTAGGGTTGCCAGAAGTCCGGTTTTCGACCGGACAGTCCGGTTTTCCTTATGTCTGTCCAGTTAATAAAACCTTGGTGAACCTGACAAAAGATTTTGAGTTTCATTGTAATTTGGTAATTTTGTTAAATTAATAAAAATCTAAAAAAATGACCGGTTTTTTTGCACTACACCTGGCAACCCTAGTTACAAGCCGTCCTTTATGAAAATTAAATACCATTCATTACCAATTTCTTTACTCTTTTGAGCTAACAACATGCTATATTCAGTGTTTCAAAAAATATCAAATTAAAATGCCAAAATATAATGCAAAAGTACATAGTAGTACACATATGTAAATACTATGGCTTGAAAACTTCTAACACTGGGGTTGGCCACTAGCCCCACAACCTCTACGAATTCGGACTTGGCCCCCGTGTGTGGAGTATGGTTGGACTAACCTCACCGAGAAACACGTGCCCCAGCAGGGCCGCGTTCAGAACCTGCACTCTGACAGCAACCGTTCACTCTGACAACAGGATAGCATAATATAATTCGCGTAAGTGTGAAAGAGAGGGTCCGAAACGGTTGCTGTCAGAGTGCAGGTTCTGAACGCGGCCCCGTAGTTCCTACTCAACAGTGTATTTAGTATACATATGTATTGTATATGTCGCAGTAAGATAGTTAAAGCCGTGATATAGTTATATCCCTAGGGATATAATTATATGCCGGAACATAATAATACGTAAGATGTTTATAACTATCTTACTAGGGATATAACTATAACACGGCAATTCAGTAGTAAGATAATTATATCACTAGATTAGTCTAGTGAAATAGTTGTCTTAAGGATTGAAGGAAGATTATACTACAATACATTGTACTTGATTAGATACTTCTTTATTATGTACAAGATTTTAATAATTTCCTAACTTTTTACTGTCATAATTTGTTGATTCTATACTCAAATATAAAAACAGATTGTTTTAATAATGTTTATTATTTTAAGTACTACCTACTTATCTTCTTCTTCTTAACGTGTGGCACAATTTAACCGTCCTATCCACAAGGTATAGACGGCGGTTGCCTAGTGTTGCACTTAGCATCACCCGCGTTCACGTGTAGTATGGCATTTAAGATTTACACCTACGGAACGCGACCATCATACACTACTACGTAGAAATCAGATGTGCAGGTTAAAGCAGTAGTCGGTATGAAAATGCACGTAAGTTTCGAAAAACTCATTGGTGCACTGGTCAGGATTTGAACCCGCAACCTCTGGTTAGGAGGATGAAGTCACTAACCGGAGTACTACTTGATTGTTTCCTTTGTTTGTGAGATTTTCGTAATAAAAAAGTTATTTTATTGTAGCTATTTATTTAAAATGAGTACCAGTTGTGCAACTTAAAGAAAATATACTTATCTTACTAGATTACTTTAGTAAGATAGTTATATTACTAGATCGTGCTCGTATTATAGTTATATCCCTAGTAAGATAGTTATGCACCGCTGTCATATAAGTAAATCCCGGTACATATATAATTATATCCCTAGGGATATAACTATATTACGGCTTTGACTATCTTACTGCGACATATACACAGTTGTCGTTAACACGTGTTTCCATACTCCACACACGGGGCCAAGTCCGAATTGGTGGAGGTTGTGGGGCTAGTGGCCAACCCCACTGTCAGAAGTTTTCAAGCCGCCTATAAGGCGTCCGATGCCTTAACGACTGCCATTTAGTCATAGCAGTCAGCACCAATAACGGCTTGACGTGCCTTGCGATTTTATTTTGTAAACTGTTGTAATAAATATTTTTACAGATACATACCAAAATAGAGCATAAAGTACTTAAATGCAATCTATCATTCGGATCAGATCTGATTAAAAAAAACTGTCCTCTACTCTGCATACAAAAATGGTTAAATCGATTTGTATGGAGACTCCAAAATTTTTGTCGTTTAATAACGTTCCCGTGTTGAAGTCGCCAGGATTTGAGATTTTCATACATTCTTGTCGGCTGGAGCCGACATCGACATTGGCGCTGGGGGCACGAATCGTAAGTAAGAGTGGCGTAGCGGTCAATAGGTTAAAAAGTAGTTAAACAAAAGTTGGCCCATTTCACCCGAATATATAATAAATAAATAAGCCAGGATATTTTCATATACGCCATAAAAAATCACCTTGTACAAACGTCCAGTTTCTAACAAGGTTTGCGTCATATTTTTTATCATATTCCGTTATACCAACACACACGTGTCTGTAGATAAAACACAAGTTCCTATTTTGTTGCCAGGATGACCATCTCAAAATTGTTGAATCTGCCAGATACTGGCAAAAAATCTGCTACAATCTGCCAAACTCGACTCCAGAAAATGCCAAAAATATGCCATCATATTATTGCCTCCATGGGGATGGAAATGAATAAATTAAATACGTATATGCATCTTAAAGTAAAAAGAAAACTTAAAATACATTACTCATGTTCAATAGAAAAAAAATATTATATTTAGTTCGAACTTACCGACAGCCAATAAGCCAATCATCTGGCTTCGCAGTCTTTAGTAATAGACTCTGCGATATGGAACTTTAAAAAATAAATAAATAAATAAAGTATTCAAAATTATTATTTATTTAACCTAAAATATTTTTATTGCATAAGCAATAGGTATTTTTTTCACTTAACATGTAGGTACTGTACTATTACTATGTGTCAATATTTGCTTTAAATTCTTCATTTTGTTCATTTTCATTATACATTGATTTTAACGTCATCTTTTTAATCATTTCACTAATTGGTTTAAAGGAAATACAGCCTTCATTTGTTGTGATTAATGCGCATACATGTTTTTTTAGAAACCTGTTCCTTATTTTTGTTTTATTCAAGTTTACTTGGGAAAACATTCTCTCAGTGAGTCCACTAAATAAGTCATTTAAAAAATAAGTAAATTATAAGTTTTCTATTTGTATTTCAAAAATAATGCGGATTTCCTTGAAATCTGCCAATTTTGCCACTATTTTAAATCGTCAACCTATTCTGCAAGATCAAAAAAATAGTAGCCAAATCTGCCCAAATGGCAGAAATCTGCCACAAATGGTCACACTGTTTGTTGCGCTAAACGACGAGGGTGAGTCAGGTTGGAATTCTGGAAACGCATCGTGTATTATAGTTATCTATAACTGATAAATAGTCTATCACATGGACTCCCGCGATTTTGTCCGCGTAAATTTCAGACGATTTGTAACCTATTTACAATATAGGTACCTTTTTTAGAGTTTCTGCTTTTCTCCTTAACCCTTTCTAACAAACATTAAAAATAAAATAAAATCAAAATCCAAATCCAAGGTCAAAATAAAAGTTTGAATCTATTTGTGTTTGTCTGTGGCATTGTAGCTCTGAAACGGCTGAAACGATTTTAGTATTTTGAATGTTGTTTTTTAACTTATAAATCGTTTTCTCTGTTGGGGATAGTAAAATTCGTTTTTTTTT
This sequence comes from Coleophora deauratella, assembly GCA_958295455.1. NCBI lineage: Eukaryota > Metazoa > Arthropoda > Insecta > Lepidoptera > Coleophoridae > Coleophora > Coleophora deauratella. The sequence continues at coordinate 3,524,316 of OY282414.1, read as the reverse complement.
TAAATTATAAAGTATTTATTTACAGTTAATTACACGGGTAGTTTACCCAATTCAATAATTAATCCATTTATTTATACCTACTAAAACATTTTTAAACAAAGAAAAGCAAAGCACAGAAAACATATACTTTAAACAAACATGTGTTCGTGATTTCATGTTTCTACCTACACTGTTTAGTGAGGTTGTAATTAAATGAAAATATTTTATTCGATGTGGGTAGCAGTGTCCTTTTCGAACGTCATTCTTTTATCCAGTGCCGGTTTTAGCACTACCAGCTCCCTGGGCAAGTTTTGTAAGGCGCCCCCCCCATCTGCCATTGAAACCCATACGAAAAATAGGAAGAGATATATGAAGTGAACAGTCATTAAAAAAAACTAATAATATTTTACTTTCTAGCCTTAAAACAAACTTCAAATGAAATTCTGCATACATTTTTTTTTTGCTTTTTTGGCAGGTATGAACAAAAATCTTTCTGCTGTTTCAAAAAAAAAGAGATCACTAAATGGTGTTTTAAACTAACTTAAGGGATATTTTAATTGATTCTCATCGCAACTGTAACAAAACGCAAATGTACGTGGAGTTTTTTAATTTTCGTTTGGTCTCGAAATTCGCTGTAGTTTTGCTGGAACTATGATGAGGCTGATGAATGAATGCCATCATTTAGCAGCCTCACCAACCCACCGTTATATCTTGGGTTTTACTGAAGCATTAATTTTGAAATTTTGTATGTGGGAGGCACTATTTCAGCATAACGCATAAGAATTGGTGGAAAAGTTCCTTGATTTTCTCTGAAACTACGATAGCTATATGTTTTTCCTTTGGGCACTATTTGGTATTTAGGCAGTATTTATTGGCATAATCAGAATATCTAAATTCTATGATGAGACTTCTAACACCACGGTCACGAGCCTGAGCGTTTCCAGCTTTGTCAAAAAGAACGCCAACTCTTTCTAACAAAAATTTTAAGAAGGTAGATAATTTGTTTTGTCTATGGTCGGGGTTTCCCGGTAAAATTAACAGCTCAGCAGAACAGCAGAATAACGATTTGGTAGGTACATTAAGAGAATTTACTAGTAAGTAGGACTCGCTCAATGAACAAGTGGATATACCTAAAGGGGCTGCCGTGGCGCCCCTTCAAATCCGGCGTGGGCGGTCGCCCAACCGCGCCCTACCCTAACGCCCCGCTACTGCTTTTATCTACCTAATACGAGGTTCCTACCACTCGGAACTCGTATACCCACCGTTTCGGGAAGTGTTTGCGGAGTGAGAAGAAACGGCGGGCCCTAAAGAAACTCCCTCCAACACGTTTTTTTTTTAAAAAAAGTCTTATATTCTATTACATCTTAATGCTAGATCAATAAATGTCATGTCATGTCTGTAAATAAAATATGAAAAAATAAGAATAAAGAAAGAATAATAAAGAAAGAAAGGATTCAAAAGAGATAAAAGTAAATTATCTGGGATCATAGAGATCTCAGTGTCTGTGAATGTGAATGAATGAGTCAGTATACAACGAACTGCCATTTGCCAACGAATAATTTGCTCGGGTTTTTCCCGTGCACAAAACTCGCAATCAGCTTGCCTCAAAACAACCTCTAGACAGTTAATGGATAAATATTTAACTAACTAAATATAAAATGTTTAGATTTATGAATAAATACCCCAGTTTGAGCTCTGGCAGATATATTCACAGCACCATTTATATTATACTAGCTTCCGCCCGCGACTTCGTCTGGGTGGACTTCAGAATTGGGTCCAGAAAGAAATACAAGGGCTGCGCCATCTAGTGACAAAGTAACAATTTCAGTTTTTCTCCATTCCTCCGGGAACTTTCGAGTTTTCCGGGATAAAAAGTATCATATGTGTTGCTGAATGCTTTATCTATCTACCTACCAAAATTCATCCAAATCCGTTCAGTAGTTTCGGCGTGAACGTGGAACAAACAAATATCCATAGTCCATACTTTCGCATTTATAATATTGTATTAGTGGCATGTACCTATCTTTTCAGTCCGGAAGGAATCAAATAATCTTTACTCCGGAGCACTCGGTAATAGGAGAAAAAACACTAACCGGATGGCAATAGACTAAAACACGTAAACTGTCGATGTATGTAATATACAGGGAAAAAAAGGGAAAAAACAAAAAAGGAAAAGGGTGTAACAGAAAGGTGTGATAATACTTTAAGGTTGGCTTTTAGACATCAAACTGAACAACTTTTGTTCTACAACTTTGTTGAAATCGCAAAGAAATTTTCGGACTTTTCATACAAACTTGGTTCGCCAGCTGATCGATTTTTATGAAAAATCCAAAAAAAAATTTGTGATTTGAACAAAGTTGTAGAACAAAAGTTATTCAGTTTGATGGGTAAAAGCAATCCTTGAAGTATTATCACACCTTTCTGTTACACCCTGTATAACCGCCTCCGTGACCCAATGGCTAGTCCGCTCGCTTTATATCAGGAGGTCGCGGACTCAATTCCTGGCGGGGTCAAACACGGTTTTTTTGTTGGTTGGGCATTTTCTAAGTTAGGCTGGCGAGCTTCAATACATACCACACCACACATCTGTCTTGCCGATAAACATCAATGTTAATAAAATTGTGTTCCGGCGCGAAGATAAGATAGCCAGTTCCCCATTGCGTTGGGGAATCTTGGTAAGCCCGCTTCCATCCTTCCATCTTCGGCATCACCATCGTTTACCATCAGGTGAGATAATTCCAAGGGCTTATCTATTGTGGATAAAAAGAAACATCTTCTTACTTGTAAATCGTGAACTCTACAGCCTGTTTTAAAGTCATCATCAGCCGAAAGACGTCCAGTGCTGGCCAAAGGCCTCCCCCAAAGATTTCCACACCGACCGGTCTTGCGCTGCCCTTATCCAGTGGCTTCCCGCAACCTTTGCCAGGTCATCGGTCCATCGAGTGGGAGGCCTGCCTAGCGTTTTCCGGTGCGCGGTCGCCACTCGAGAATTTTAATGCCCCAACGGCCATCTGAACTAACAGAACAAATGTTTTAAAGTATCAACTGTCTTTAGGTATTATTCATTGCCTTTTGTCTTGTTGTCTTGTGCATAAGGATACCAATTATAACTCTTTGTTCATGGCTCGTGTCGGTTGTTAAACTCGGACTTTGTGTGTCACTTCCGTAACTGGAATTTCAGATTCAGAACTCAAATACGTAAATTTTGCGGCTTTCTCGAGTTTAATAAAAAAAAGAGAAAGGATGGAGAAAGGATGTTATAGGATCCATTAAAGGATCCAGACAATCGACTAATTTAGCCGGTCACCTTTATTGATTTGTATGGAGGGTCTAAATTTTTTTTGCGATTTGACTATGGGTTCCTTGGGGAAAGTTGTTTGTTATCATGAGCACATGCTTAGACTTTCGTATCGAGGACTAATTTAAAGTCACCCTATAGGTACTATATTCATTAGATTATGACTCTGCGGTAGTCCCATTTTATGTTAATTATATCAAAATCGGTCCAGTACTTGGTTTTAGCAAATACATAAAAGCAAATACAAAAAGACTGACTCGGTGGCTAAGTGGTTAGCGATCCTGACCTCTGATCCGAGAGTCGTGGGTTCGAACCCCACACAGGGCAAACTTTTCTGTGATGAGCAGAATTGTTTGCTCTGAGTCTGGGTGTATTATATCTATACAGGGTGTTAAAAAAAGTGCGTTTGAAATTTTAAGGGGTTACTCAGAATCAAGTATAGAATCCAGGAAAATTATTGAAAAAATTCGCTCTGCAATTTTTTTTTGCAGTTTTTCATACAAATTCTCGATTTACTATTTAGATTTAGTATGAGAATCTGAAAAAAAAAATTGAAGAGCGGATTTTTTCAATATTTTTCCTGGGTTCTGTACTTGATTCTGAGTAACCCCTTAAAATTTCAAACGCACTTTTTTTAACACCCTGTATATGTATGTATTTAAAAAGTATAATATGTGTATGTATATCAGTCTCTGGTTCCCAAGATACAGGGAATTCTAGTTTGGGGCCAGATGACCATGTGTGATTTGTCCCAGATATTATTATTATTATTATTAAATAGAAGAAATACATTGCAAAACTGTAGTTGTTAGAATTGAAGTAATTCAGTTGTTTCTATCGTTTTTAGCGTGCAATTATTTATTTAAGGACTGATTAAACTGCAACTGCAGTCTGTTTCAACATCATGCTTTAATTAAAATAAATAATTGTTAGAGAACGTTATCAGTACTTATCTTTGTTAATGTATTAAAAGCTATGATTATTAATTATGTTGACAGAACTATGTGGCCTAGTTGTTTGTAATGAGTGACACTTGTTTTGATATGTAACCTTAGTGCAAAAACTAGTTATCAACATCGATATTTGAGATAAAAAAGGTTATAAAAAAAGTGCGTTTGAGATTTTAAAGGGTTACTCAGAATCAAATATATACTTAATACAGGAAAAATATTGAAAAAATCCACTTTCCAAATTTATTCAGATTCCTGTACTAAATCTGAATAGTGAATTAAGAATTTATATGGAAAACTAAAAAAAAGTAGTAGATTGGATTTTTTTATTAATTTTTCTGTATTCTATACTTGATTCTGAGTAACCCCTTAAAATCTCAAACTCACTTTTTTAACACCCTGCATATTCAAATAAAGTTTAAGATGATTAGATTCGTATGGTATGGGATTTTTTTGCGATTTCTGACTTTTTGAGCATTCCAACCTCGGTTGGTCCGATAGAAGTTTTGATCAGTATAAGAAAAAGGATCCATCAAACATTTTTTGGGTATAATGCCCGTTTTCTTGCTAACTGTAAATTTTTTGGAAAATCTGTGAATCGGGATATAAAAATCTCGAAAAATTATAGATAAGTCTCCTAAGATCATTTTTCTGTAGCTACAACGGTTATTGTACCTTCCCTTACTGTACTGCCCCGTCCCTCCTGTGGTTAAGGTACCTCCCCTTACTGCCCTATCCGTCCCACTGTATATCTATGTAGTTTGAAAATTTAAAAGCATGTGTAAAGCATCTACTTAAATTGAATTATGAAAATAAAATTGTAAATAAAATTTATTTTTTACTGTTTTCTCACAGAAATTTACTCTTTTTTTCGGAAAACCTGTAACAATAACATTATTTATTACAAAACAAAACAGCTGCACAAATTCATAAAATTCTTCATAAAAAACTGGACAAAAAACTGTAAAGAGTGTAACCACAGTTTATGGATGTATGTATGTTTGTGGAAAACCAAGTGCAGGTTCTCAAAATAGCCATGTTTAGCCATCCGTGGCGATCAGTGGAAGCAGTGGCACAGGTAGTGTTATCAAACATTAACACGTGATTAAGTCATTTCACCCTCCAGTTCACGGGTCACCAAATAGTTTCTTTTTGACTGACTCGGTGGCTAAGTGGTTAATCGCTAACCACTTAGCCACCGAGCCACCTGTGACCTCTGATCCGAGAGTCGTGGGTTTTATCCTCACACAGGGCAAACTTTTCTGTGATGAGCAGAATTGTTTGCTCTGAGTCTGGGTGTATAATATCTATATATGTATGTATTTAAATGTATATGTGTATGTATATCACTCTCTGGTTCCCAAGATACAGGGAATCCTAGTTTGGGGCCAGATGACCGTGTGTGATTTGTCCCGGATATTATTATTATTATTATTATTATTTGGGGTCTGTTTTACGAAATAATATCGTCCCTCGCACGACTAACTCTCCCATCTCGTATTTTGGTGAATTGAGTTTGGACTTTATGTAATTGATATAGGGTTGTATTTAAAAGTTTAAGAAAAATGAGATAGGGTCCGTCCATTAATCACGTGATGTTTTTTAGCAACTTTTTAGACCCCCCTCCCCCTTGCTCATACGTGGTGAGGTTTTAGACTACCCCCCACCCCCTACCTAAAATCACGTGTATTTTTTTGGTACAAAATATGATCTTTAAATACAGGTATAATGTAATTTAATTCTGGTTTTTTTTCCAGAATCCCATACTAAATCTGAATAGTGAATCAAGAATTTGTATGGAAAACGAAAAAAAAATTTATGTCGGACTTAATTCTGAGTAACCCCTTAAAAGTTAAAATCTCAAACGCACTTTTTTAACATCCTGTATGATTCATACAAAACATTACCTTCGGCGAGGCAATGCGAATAAAAAACGTAGTTTCTGCCAGAACGAAACAAATACATGAATTTGCATAACACCTGTACTACCATCATAAATAATTGACAACGCTGAATACGTTAAAAAACCGACATCAATCGTAACAGCTACAATTTTGCTGTTTTTTTGTTTTTGTTGATTTTTTCAAAAAGCTCTGAATCAATTTAGATATTTTTTTTATGGGACCACCTCTGAGGTATTACCTACCAAACAAAAAAAGAATCATCAAAATCGATTCGTAACTGGCGGAGTAATCGCATAACATACATACAAAAAAAAATTACATACAGTCGAATTGAGAACCTCCTTCTTTTTGAAGTCAGTTAAAAAGAAGGCAGCAAAGTATACGGAAACTCCATATTACTTTACGGCCTTATTTCATATGAGGGCAGTGTAAAAGTTATTTGACAGTACAAACTGTATCTCGGAATTCTCGATTCTTGACATGTCCTTGGCACTGACGTCTTTTTGTATCTTTATCTGGCACGGAATCAGTTTTCTTGACGGTTAGTTAGTTACAATATATGTTAGAGTCACGTAATAATTGACCACGCTGAATACGTTAAAAACAACCGACTTCAATGGCAACAACTCCAATTTTGCTATGTTTTTGTTGATTTTCTCAAAAACCGCTGAATAGATTTCGATAAAATTTATATGGGACCACCTGTGAAGTATACCCTTTTAAACAAAAAAAGAATTTTCCAAATCGGTTCAGGCGTCTTCGAGTAATCGGTGAACATACATAAAAATAAAAAAAAGATTCCGACGAATTGAGAACCTCCTCCTTTTTTTTGAAGTCGGTTAAAAAGTGTGACACAGTCATCTTTATTTCTGTAACGTAGTGATCAGTTAACTTTGATAATTGACACCGATAAATATGATACATATCGATGGTTTCCGCTACAAAGGTCGTAACTCCAAAGTGCATAGTTTTCGCAATAGCCAAAAAACAAAAAAATAATAAAAAAAATTGTAAAAAAAATTACAAGTCTAAATAACAAAATAACCATTAAAACCAGTATGGCTAAAGAGAGAGAGGAGTTCCGCATGCTGATCGCCGACATCCGATAGGATATGGCACCCCGAGAAGAAGAAGAACCAAATTTTGATAACTTTAAAAACAAAATAAGTTGTTAAAAATATATTTATTTTTTTGTTTTTTGGCTATTGCCTAAACTATTCATTTTGGAGTTAAGATCTTTGGCGTAGAAACAATCGATATTAACAATTAACATCAATCGTAACACCTGTGGTTCCGCATTTTTTATTTTAATACAATTTATATGATACCTCCCTGGAGTCATAGTCTGTCGAATAAAAAAAAAGAATTATTAAAATCTTTTCACAAACGGCGAAGATATTGCGTAAAGCGAAACATTGTACTTTGAAATTAGCTGGTCAGTAGAGTAGATTTTCATGAACTTCAGGGCCCTATTACGGTGACATATCCATCAATATGGCTACCTTTTTATTACTCGACTGCGCCAGAAGGAGGGTTATGTTTTTCGAGTGTATGTATGTATGTATGTGTATTTCTTTGGCACGCTCTATAGCCTAAACGGCTTGATGGATTTTAGCATGAGGTGTCGTTAGATTTGTCTAGCTCCCGAGAGTGGCATAGGGTACATTTTATTGAAGTCGGTTTTTGAAATATGGTTGAGTTATTTAATGTACTGTTTTGAAGTATTGCTACTATATAGGGTGTAACAGAAAGGTGTGATAATACTTAAAGGTGGGCTATTACCCATCAAACTGAACAACTTTTGTTCTACAACTTTGTTCAAATCGCAAAATCTTTTTTGGACTTTTCATACAAATCGATCAGCTGGCGAACCAAGTTTGTATGAAAAGTCCAAAAAAGATATTGCGATTTGAACAAAGTTGTAGAACAAAAGTTGATGGGTAAAAGCCCACCTTGAAGTATTATCGCACCTTTCTGTTACACCCTGTATAAGTGTGCAGAAGTCCGCAAATCGACAGCCAAATCGCGAGACGTCCTTCATACTGGTTAATACGATACGACAACTTACAATCACTGACTTGATTACACGACTGCGAAAATCACAAGATCGAAAAACGTCACAGCGAAAACGTTACTGCGAAAGACTTCAAAACTCCTGCTGAAATGCAAAATATAGGGTTCTTGAATAAAGTTCAATTTCATAATTCGCACCCACATATAGAACTTTGTGAATGAAAACCAGCATATAATTTTCTGAATGAAAAATCACGGTATTTAAACTGATGTCCTTTAATAATATCTTAAAGGCTCTAATCGTGAAACTGAACAACTTTTGTTGAAAATTCATTTTTTTTAATGTGTCCAACTGTCCAATAATGAATGAATGAAAACACTTTATTGCACACATAAACAGTTTTTTTTAAACAATATACATGAAAAGAAAGTTATTGTGTAGGCGGTCTTATCGCTAAAGAGCGATCTATTCCATTGTTGTCTCTTCAAATAATGTCTGTAAGCCCAACGAAAAAAAAACGTAAGGAGAAAACTCTCTGTCCAAAATTTTTTTCGTAATAACGTACATTCGCGGTGACGTAATTCGCAGTCGCGTTATCAAGTCACAATCACTTGTGTGTTCGCTGCATTAAACAGTGAAGGCACAAAACACATAGATACAGAAGGTCCGCTCAATACGCTCACTAAAATCCTAAGCATATACATGCTTATAGACGTATACGGTCATTGTAGGCAAGATCACGTACTGTGCGATCGTGACCTTGCCTCGAACGACCGTATATTTCTATAAGCATGTATATGCTTACGATTTTAGTGGTTTGTATTGAGCGGACCTTCTGTGTCTATTTTGTGGTGAAGGCTTGCATGTCTAGATTTGCATTCACCACGCTTGCTTTTGTACCAATCCATTTGACAGGCCCGTCGGCAGGCATAGTATAGTCAATTGTTTTTTAAAACGTCCATCAACAATTTTAAAACACAGTGACTCGGTAGCTCAGTGATTAGCGCTCCTGAATATTGATCTGAGGTTCGTGGGTTCGATTTCCACTCAGGGCAAACATCTCTGTTATGGGCATGTTTGTTTGCTCTGTATCTGGGTGTATTATATCTATATATGCATTTATAGGTACGTATATCAGTCAGCTTTTGAAGTGATAATTATCTTAATAGTAATAAAAAAAACTATTCTTATTATTTGGGTAAAAGGGGGGAGGATTAAAGGTGAGCCCTATTGGATCCATTGTGTTCAAAATACACTAGGTATTCACTAATTTAACCTTGTATTTGTGTTCAAGGCTCTATTATAGTTTTAGGGATCGAGTGGGTCTTGAGCCATTTGAATTTGTTTTTTTTTTTGTATAGGACTCGAAAATCTGTGAGTCCTCTTAATGCGCCTCTGGCTACGTTTCAGCAATGAGGTTTTTACAGGTCACGCTTTGCCATATTATTATAATCAAATCACTAATTTGCTATGCTTTAGCCTTGACCAGTGACCTAGTGGTCAGCCGACCGTGCGACTCGTTAGTCGTGCGACTAAGTCGTATAGGTCAAGTATTAGGTGCTTACCTATGAAATTATCGATTAGTTACAAAATTTCAAAGAAAATATTAATATTAAAAAATTAAGGTTTTAAAACAACTAACTATTTCCAAAGTACCTTTGGACATTTAGAAATAAAAAAATGCTTGCTAAATGCACGTTGTCTGAATATTTTGAGAGCACAGTGGTGTAGAAGCTATGAAAATGGATTTTTTCGTCACTGAAAATCGCCATTTTTTTCATATTTTTTTTTTATTTTTTTTATTTTTTGAGGTTACACTTACACCAGTGTGTTCTTCGTTACCATATGTATTTTTGAACATATTGCGTATAATATTTCATAATTTTCAGATAATTTCGATTTTTTTCGCCAATACAGTATTTAATGGAACCCTACTCAGTTAGTTTTTACATGAGAGACATGACATCACTAATTCATGAAAGACCTTGAATATAGCTAGAAAAGGATATATAATTTAATGGAAGTAAATTAATTTTTGGGGGAATATTATTCTGTTCAACTTCAAAACTGAAACGGCAATTTCATAGGTAAGCACCTAATATTTTTAAGTAATCCCCATACAACACAAATATGGATTTACAATTCACTTATTTTATGCTCTTATCTGGCCGTTGGGGCATTAAAGTTATTGAGTGGCGACCGCGCACCGGAAGACGTAGCGCAGGCAGGCCTTTCACTCGGTGGACCGTCCGGCAGTGGACGTCTTTTAGTTGATTATGTTGAAGATGCTTTTATGCTGGGTCAACACTTCTTATGCCATTAATTATTGAGATATTGAGTTCAACCTACCAACTGAAAAAAAGCGGCCAAGTGCGAGTTGGACTCGCCCATGAAGGGTTCCGTAGCAGCAAGTAACATAATATAAAAGTTCTTGTAGTTCGTTGTAACTTGAATGAAAGGTAAATTGCGGTTTACGATTTATGACGTATTAAAAAAACTACTTACTAGATATCGTTCAAACCAATTATCGGTGGAAGTTTGCATGGTAATGTACATCATATATTTTTTTTAGTTTTATCGTTCTCTTATTTTAGAAGTTACGGGGGGGGGGGACACATTTTACCACTTTGGAAGTGTCTCTCGCGCAAACTATTCAGTTTAGAAAAAAAATATATTAGAAACCTCAATATCATTTTTGAAGACCTATCCATAGATACCAACATTTTTGAGTTTCAGTTCTAAGTATAGGGAACCCCCAAAATTTATTGATTTTTTTTTCTATTTTTGTGTGAAAATCTTAATGCGGTTCACAGAATACATCTACTTACCAAGTTTCAACAGTATAGTTCTTATAGTTTCGGAAAAAAGTGGCTGTGAATACGGACGGACAGACAGACAGACAGATAGACATGACGAATCCATAAGGGTTCCGTTTTTTGCCATTTGGCTACGGAACCCTAAAAAAATACAGTGATTATTCGCCAAACACAATGACGAACAGCTGATCAATAGAAATGCGACTGCATAGAACATCGATATGAGAGACATTAGATGAGGTTAATACTGCCCGACTGCGTAGTCGCTGATAGTGGTTTGCTCCCCTATGTTGAGTAGCGCCGCCTTTTCGCGCACCATTCGCAATCTGACAAGCGACGAGTAAACATCCCGTATTTAAATGAAAATATGTCTTACAGTGCAGTGAAATGTGCTAAAACAATAAAAAAATAAAGAACAAAACTAACAGCAACATTTCTTATCACTTTTTTCTTGTTATTTTATGAAAATTTTGTCATTTTATAGTGCTGCTACGCTACTCGTCGCTAGATGTCGCTAGTAGATAACATTAATTAAATACATGCCTCCCTACTCGTCGCTAGATGTCGCTGGTAGATAACATTAAATACATAAACCTTAAGCTTATCACACAACGGCGATATTTGTTTAAATACATGCCTCCCTCTTCACCCCGATTCAGCCCCCGCAAGACGAACACGCTGGTTCAGAAACAAACAGAGCGAGTAACCTTATCTAATGTTTCCCATATCGATGGCATAGAATGTTAATTTCCTATGTCAATCTAGGGACCAAACAAAACTTATGATAGGTACTCCGAACTCCAAAATTCGTCATGTAGTTTCGGTAACAACTGGTGAACAATCAAACGCTCATACATACACTGAAAAAACATTACCACCCGCTTGGAAAATTGGGTAATAAACTTAAATCCCTAAATAGATCCCTAAATAGACTGCGGGTACAGGTCGGTCGTAGTAAAGAAAACTTGTTCAAGTGGGGTGAGCTGGCTTGGGCTGTATATGCGCTGCGGTCCCCCAAATTATGGTCCATCTGACATCTTGTCCTTCCTGCCCTGCCACCTGTTCGCGGGAGGACTTGGTGCTGGCCAGTGGCCACCGAGAACGCTATCCGCGTGGCAGGATTCTGGGAGGAGTCCGTTTGATTTGCCATCGACTCGAGAAGAAGAAAAAGATCTTAAATGAGTATTAAAATATCGTGCTTGTTACCTTTTAAAAGGTCTTGCCGAGTACACAGTATGCAGGGTGTTAAAAAAAGTGCGCTTGAGATTTTAAGGGGACACTCAGAATCAAGTTGGTATTATTTATTAATTATGTATGACATGTTGTTTTTTTTATTATGTATGTTGTATTATGTTTAGTAGTTTAGTATGTGTTGTATAGCATACAGGAAAAATATTGAAAAAGTCCGATCTACAATTTATTTAATTTTCAGTTTCTCATACTAAATCCGAATAGTGAATCAAGAATTTGTACGGGAAACTAAAACACAAATTGTAGATCGGATTTTGCAATATTTCTCCTGTATTTTATACTTAATTCTGAGTAACCCTTTAAAATTTCAAACGCAGTTTTTTTAACATCTTGTATACAATACATTATAAGTACCATCGAGTGCGTGTTTTTTTTTTACTTTTGTAATTGATTTGCAAAATAACATTTAGATACGCATTCGTTATCTCTGGGTAAATCCAAATTCATTTGACCTTTTAATCTCTCGGTTGTAACTTTATCGTGGGTCAAGCGACATTGGTATTTTGTGTTAGGTCAATAACAGTACTTAATTATAACATGTGTAACAAAATACAGGGTCCTTCAAAAATACCTGAAAAACAATTGACAGTGCCTTTTTCTCGGAAAATGAACAACTTTCCCCAAGGAACCCATACTAAATTCGCAAAAAAGTTGTTAGAGTTCCCATACAAAATTGGCGGATCAGTTGGTCGATTAGTATGAGAACTGAGGAGTCCAAAGTTTTTTTGCGAATCGAGTATAGGTTCCTTCTTCAGTTTCATGAGTAGAAGCCACTGTTAAATTTTTTAAGGAATTTTATATGTACCCTATACATATAAGTAGAATCGCAATAAGTAAAAAATATAAATATAATATCAAAATAAAATTATATTGGACTTCACATAAAAATCGATTATCTGTTTTAGAAATTAATTAGCTAATTTTATTTTCGTACCTATTTATTCGTTTTTTACTGCCGATGCCGGGGCGTAAAATGAACTTTGAAATGTTTTGTGTTTTTAATGTATGGTGGTTAGGTTTTTTATCAGGTCTTTTAGTAATCTCTTTGTTTATACACTATGCTATAGGTTTGAGATCTTTGTACCTACTCAGTTAAGAGTGTATTTTATATGAGTTTTCCTTGACAAGTATCGAATATTTTTTAGGGTTCGCTATTGAAACGGGACGGGACTTAATAAGCTTACGCTTTGTTATTGGTTGTTTGTTTGTTTTTTTTAATGTTTTTTTTGATCTGGTGATGGTCGAGAGAAGCCATTGGATGCGGGCAGCGTAAGACCGGTCGGCATGGAAATCCTTTAGGGAGGTCTTTGTCCAGCAGTGGACGTCTTTTGGCTAATGACCTGGAACCGTCTGTGTTCGAGGTGAACTCCCACTTGACCTAATTTTATCTACAAAATAAATTAAACATAAACATACAGATTAGTATAACTACGACGGTAAAAATTGGGCATGTTGTGAACTATTAAAACAGTCAATGTTTGATCTTTGTCGCGTTCATTTCTGAATATTTCAAAAGGTATTAAACACTTCCCGAAATGTTGGGTATACGAGTTCAAAGTGGTAGGAGCTTCGTATTAGGTAGAAAAAATATGGCGTTAGAAAAGTGTACAGAGATACGTACTTCGAATAAATATTATTTCATACCATTTCATTACAAAAAGAAGCGGCCGTGGCTCAGTTCATTTTACGTGGTGACGTCAGTAACCCAAGTCAAGTGACTACAAACATGGTTATAACCTGGATGGGTGTGTCTGTTAGTGGTTTATCTTGACTGTTTACGTGCTGTTTAAGTTGGTGCCGGTTTCTGTTCCGTGTCCCAGCAGTGGCCGATATGAGTTGTTAGCATTAAAAAAAAACCTATATTAGTTTTTCTCTTAATCTCTACACTTTCTAAGAAACATATTTCAGTTTTCAGTTTATATATCTTAAATGGTTTAGGCAGTGTGTGTGTGTGTGTCTATCAGTCAGTAAAAAAAGCGTCGGTGGCTCTGCGGTTAGTGACTCCGTCCTCCTAACCAGAGGTCTCGGGTTCAAATCCTGGCCAGTGCACCAATGAGCTCTTCGAAACTTATGTGCATTTTCATACCGACTGCTTTAACGGTGATGGAAAACATCGTGATTAAACCTGCACATTCGATTACTAGTTGTGTATGATGGTCGCGTTGCACACGTCCGTAGGTGTAAATCTTAAATGCCCTACACGTGACCGCGGGTGATGACAAGTGCAACACCAGGCAACCACCGCCTATACCTTGTGGAAAGGACGGTTAAATTGTTCCACACGATAAGAGAGTCAGTAAAAAAAGATTTTGATTTTTATAAAAAGCGTGATGACTTAAAAGTCAGACCACCTGGTGAATGGTGAAAAATGGTGTGCTCGAAAAAATGTCCCCGTTGTGGGGGTTATTTCAGAGAAAAAGATTGGCTATATTAGCCATCTTCGAGCGCATCAAAAGGCAGATCAAACAAACCTTTGCGAAAACTCTTTTTGACTGACTCGGTGGCTAAGTTGTTAGCGATCCTGACCTCTGATCCGAGAGTCGTGGGTTCGATCCCCACACAGGGCAAACTTTTCTGTGATGAGCAGAATTGTTTGCTCTGAGTCTGGGTGTATTATATCTATATATGTATGTATTTAAAAGTATATGTGTGTATATGTATATCAGTCTCTGGTTCCCAAGATACAGGGAATCCTAGTTTGGGGCCAGATGACCGTGTGTGATTTGTCCCGGATATTATTATTATAGCTATATCTTAGCTTATATCTTTGTAGCTTTTTGCAACGGATTTCGGTGATGGCGCCTGTTATATCTATAAAACGATTGTAACTTTATGGAGTCGGATTTTAATCAGTTTTTTTTTATTGTTTCAGATCACACATAAAGAAAACTACTAGATAATGTACCCCGGTGCTTACCAGTGTTAACCAGTGATCTATAATTTAAAATAGTCATTTATTACAAGTGCCAAATAGTATAAAATATATAAATTAATTACTTTACCTATACAATATTTGTACACAAGTTAACAATTATTACTTACATAATTTTATTACATATTTATGTTTAAAATAACTAGTACGGATCAGCTGTGTATTTTAAGCGTACAACAAAATGGATCCAGGTTACTTCGATACGGATAGGAAACAGAACCCGCGGGAGAGAGCTAACATATTCTCCCAGATATGCTTTTGGTAAGAACCATTTACCTTTATTATTAATATGTATTTAGAATAGAATAGAACAGAAATACGTTTATTCATTAAAACACATAAGTTCAGGAAACATAGAAAATATCTTTTTAAAATATAAAATATGTATGTATATATTTTTTATCAGTTTGTCATCTCGGGTTGGCCACTAGTCCCGAAACCTCCACCATTCTGGACTTGGTCCCCGTGTGTGGAGTATGGCCTAACCATCCCGAGGTATAGGAAGAGACCCGTGCCCCTGCCGTGGGGACAGTATGGGTTGTTTACTTCTGTATGTGTTTAGTCTCTATCGGCCCTAGAAAGATTACCTATCTTGAAACTTGATGGGCTTATTACTGAAGCACTTTCCCAATACGATCCGAATTCCCATAAAAATTTAGCGATCAGCTTGCTGGTTTATGTTTTATAATTTATGCGTGCAAAACAATTATAAAAGACAGGCTTGATAGAAAAGATACACGAAGGGTACAGCTTACTTGTCTGAAAACTCAAAAAAAAAAAAGAATTTAATATGGGTTCCTTAGGGAAAGCTTTTCAGAATGATTGAGTTAAAGTACCCGTTAAGTTTACGAGATTATTATTTTCCTCTTTAATGTTATTGAAGTTCCTTTACAATTTAATTTTTATTTAATTTTCTTTTGAATCGCTGAATAATCTCTGGTAAATGGTCAGCGTTAAAGTCTGTTTTCTCATTTGTTTTCTCTTCAGGTATACGAAGTCAGTGTTCGCGAAGGGTCGAAAAGGTCAACTCAGCATATCAGATGTGTACAGGTCAGTCACAATTCAATAAAAGTAATTATGATTTTTTCAAGTTTAGTTTATTTTTTCATTTTGCAATTATTTAAGTAACATATTCTAAATTCGTAGATTGACTGGACTAGTTGTAGTTGCAACCATGATAAGCAAAGAGGAAAAAAAGTGTTGGATATACTGGGTCCCATACTGTAGACCGCAGGGAAAACCTCGAGTGGGAGCTCATTCCACAATTTGAGGGTTCAAGGTGAGAAGCACCTCTGAAACCTTACGGTTCGAGACCATTTCGGCTTTAGACGGTAGGAATGAATTCCACAATGGCGAATGGTGCGGTGATAAAACTATGCTGTAGGCATCATATCGAACAGTTCCTCAGAACAAATGCCGTTGTATAATTGGTAGAAGACACAGAGAGCTGAAGTCTCTACTAAAGCTGAGGGGTTCTAGACCGCTCGTGAGGTCTGGGTCGTCGACATCCTACATAAATGACTAGTAGTCAAATACCGGATTCTGCTTATATATGTATTAATTATTGATATATATCCTGCTATTAATTATAAGTATCTTTTATATTTTTAAAGGTTGGATGGAAGAGATCCCTTTAAGGGATAAGCCCGCCTTTGTGCATCTATCTTATTTGATTAAATTTTGTTATTTGATATATTGGTACAATAAAGAGTTAACAAACAAACATATGTTCATAATTGTTGTTACAGATGTTCTCCAGGACACAGGGCGGCGCCAAAAGGTGATGCCATCGGTGCCAAATGGAAAGACGAGGTCTCGAAACAAGGTATTCTATCAAATAAATAAATAACTACAAACTAGAATTGACAGCAGTTTATATGACTGCTTTATGTAGAAAATGGCCGCCATCGCGCCTTAACATACTTTTATCGCAACTGTTATTCTCGCTAACAACTTTTATCGTCCCCTCTGCCGGGCCACGGTGCCCATAGCTCGGGAAGGTTAGGCCTTACTCCACACACGGGGGCCAAGTCCGGATTGGTGAAGGTTGTGGCAGTGAGCGGGGCATATACCTCGTGAAAGTTGAGGCATCAAAGTTCTTGAGTGGCGACTTCGCACCGGAAGACGAAGCGCCGGCAGGCCTCCCACTCGGTAGACTGAAGACCTAGTGAAGATCGCGGTAAGCCGTTGGATGCGGACAGTGAAAGAAAGACCGATTGGAGTGGAAATCCTTGGGGAGGCCTTTGTTTGGGTGGACGTCTTTTGGTTGATGTTGATGATGTCTATGGGCGGCGGTAATCGCTTACCATCAGGTGATCTGTCTGCTCGTTTGCCACATCTGCCATAAAAAAAAAAAAATGATGATGTGGGGCTAGTGGCCGGCCCCAGTGTCAGAAGTTTTCAAGCCGCCTATAAGGACTCCGAGATGGCTTAACGACTAACATTGCAACTGGCACCAACGGCTCAACGTGTCTTGTGAATCACGGAAACGATCGAGATAAATGTCACTAATAGTCAAACCCATCCAGGTTATGACCGTGTCTGTCATCAGCTAACCTGCGTGATCGACGAGACCACGCAAGCCGTACTGAGCTACGACCGCTTCATTCTAATCATCATAAATTCTAATCTCCTTTTCAGACAAAGGCAAGAAACCGTCCCTTTTAAAAGCAATATGTCGGATCTACGGTCCAAGGTTCTTCGTGTTTAATCTCATATTTGCCCTCGTGGATGCTACAATCAGGTGAGTCGGGATAACTTAATCTTATTTTACAAAAAAACTCAACTGTTCAAAGGTCGGCAACGCACTTGTGACTCCTCCGGTGTTGCGGGTGTCTATGGGCGGCGGTAATCGCTTACCATCAGGTGATCCGTCTGCTCGTTTGACACCTTTCACATAAAAAAAAAGGATATCCTAATAGCCGAAACCTATACACAACCACACAATCACACAACACTACACACACTCACACAAACATATATATACACACACATACTGAACATCTACCAAATATTCTTAATGCATGTTTCTTTTATATTATCTATTCTGACAATCAGGTGAGTCGAGATAGCTTATCCAATTTAATTTAATAAACTTAATTTACCTACGTACATTTTCATACCGATTACTTTAACTTGTGCAGTAAAACATAGTGAGGAAACCTGCATATCTGATTACGTCTAGTGTATGATGGTCGCATTGCACCGGTCCGTAGGTGTAAATATAAATGCTCTACACGTGACCATAGGTTACGCTGTGTTCAACACTAGGCAGCCGCCGCCGGCTATTCCTTAAGATAAAGACTTTAATTTGTGTCATTGGATAAGAAGAAGAAGCAACAAGCAAGCACAAGATTCTGAGCCACAATCCATCCAGCGTGCAGCGGCTTCGTACTATCCGCACCAAGTCGCTTTTATATCCACACTTGGGTATTTGACTGTATCAATAATAAATTGTTAAATATTATTTACTAAATAGCATTTCTCCTACAATTTCAAAATAACTTACTCGATTGATGTTTTCATCCATTTAGAATTTTATGTTAATTAGAAACACGGAATAAGTTCGTCAAAGACTGTGACGTCACATGCTTGTAACACAAACAATTTCAGAACAAAATGTCGTTTTTGATAGTTGATAAAAAGTCACTCAAATGACTACTAGTCAAATACCGTATTGGTGAGCCCCTGACATGATCTCACCTGATGATAACTGATGATGATGTCGAAAGTAGAAGCGGACTTACCAAGATTAACTAATGAAATTGGGAACTCGCTTTCTTATCTCCAGAAATGCATCAATTTTATTAACCCTCCGCCAACCGTGTGGTTTTTTGGCACACCGTCAACCGTCACGGACGATATCGTCCCAGGCGATAATTTAACCTACTTAAAGGTAGGGACAAATTCCAAAAAAAAAACGGAATATGTTCTAGGTCTCCTTTTTCTGTTCCCATAGTTTTTGACTTGAATACTTTACCCCCTAGTGAAATAAAATTTCGTTATCGCTGCCAAAACCGTAATTTCGAAGGTTTCGCTAAAAAATCGTTATCTTGGATATGAATTGGTTTTAAGAAGAAGTGTTTTGGGATTTATTCTTCATATAAAGGGGCTTTCAAAAAATATTAATTGGATTTATACTTACACCGCTCAAAAAAGTATATTTATTTTAACACCCGAAAATGGTATATTTTTAAAAGGAATGTTTTTCAATAAAAATCAGTATTTTGTTGGAAAAAATATAATTATGATTAAGAAATTAATACAAAATTTTGTGAGGTATGCGCGAGTGTAAGTTTTTTTACAGAGGGGTTCGAGGCCCCGTCCTTTTCTACTTCCAAAGATATGTATCAGATCCAAACTTGGCGCGGTCGATGTCGTCCTATACGGTTGGCGAAAGGTTAACATTACTGTTTGGCAAGACTTAGATAAGATGGCTCCGAAAATACCCTGCCACCAACCGAACAGAGTCCCACAAAGTTAGACACCGTCGGGAATCGAACTCGCGACCTCCTGATGTGATGCTTATCTTATTCATATATTATAGGCATTCCCTCTATGTACGCTAATATTACCTGGTTTATAATGTTTTAGTTTAGGTATTTCGCGATCAGATATGTCAGTACCGATGTAGTAAGTAAATATTTTTGTTACAGATTAACAATTCCTATGTGTTTAGAAGGGCTAATAAACTACTTCTCACCGTCACACGCCGGCGTTTCCGCGGAGGCAGCTTATATGTACGCTTTTGGCGTAGTCGGGTAAGTTAAACAATAAACACTGCTTGAGTTTCAGATAACCCCCAATAGATACTGCATTGTTGAACAATACTTGCGGAAAAGAGAATGTGTTACGTCACACCCCGGACACTCATACAAATGTCGCGTTTTTACTACATACTATTGCTGCGTAAAAACATGACGCATACATTTTTCTATTACGTGGCTTGCACTTAGCAATTAGCACCGGATCGACGCGACTCATCGATTTACATCTCACATTTACAATTTGTATTGATTTACATCTCACATTCCAATTTGTATTGATTTACATCTCACATTTCCAATTTCAATTGACTTACATGTCATATTTCCAATTTGTATTGATTTACATCTCACATTTCCAATTTGTATTGATTTACATCTCACATTTCCAATTTGAATTGATTTCCATCTCAAATTTCTAATTGGTATTGGTTCACATCTCACATTTCCAATTTGTATTGATTTACATCTCACATTTCCAATTGGAATTGATTTCCATCTCAAATTTCTAATTGGTATGGTTTACATCTCACATTTCCAATTTGTATTAGTTTCCATCATACTTAATGAGATGTTGGTTGCAGGCTGATGGCGTTAAACGCCAGCATGGTGCATCCGATGCTGCTGTGGCTGCTGCATATGAGCATGAAGGTGCGGGTCGGATGCTGCTCGCTCGTATACAGAAAGGTAAAGTCACGCCACTGATACTCTGACAGACAGAGTTGCGTTAACCTGGGTTCCCACGGCCCGTTTTCTGACAGATCAGGCTGCGCCAGGACGGACCGACTCGCCGCCGTGGGAACGGTCTCGTCTGTCGTCGCTTGTTGTCGAATGGCTCGACGCGTGGTGCGGTCGTACCACGACAGGTGTCCTTGATCCGGCCTGGCCTGTCGGTTGGCCGGCCGTGGGACCCCAGCTTCATACGTAATTATTAAGAAACGTCAGAAAAAATGAGAACCTTCAATTCCTTTGTATGACATTACATTATTATATTTGATTGATGACACTCGTACACCTTTGTCTTCATAAGACCAGCTCTCGAATGACACGATACCGTTCTCACGTCAACCGGTCCTGCGCTGCCCACATTCAGCGACTTCCCGCAATCTTCACCAGGTCATCAGTCCACCGAGTGGAAGGCCTGCCAATGCTACATCTTCCGGTGCGCGGTTGCCACTCGAGAAGGGCAGGGTTTCGTTCAACATTGGATCTTCCCTTTTTATACAATTGCCGATCAGAGGATCAAATGATAAGAAAAGTCTTTTTTTTTTTTCAAATTGACTATGAGTTTCTAAAGGGAATTGGTCTGTTTCAAGAATAGAACAATTCTACTACTTTTTAAATTTACAATTGGTAATCCCTTGGCATCATCTCACCTGATGGTAAGTGATGATGATTCCGAAGATGGAAGCGGGCTTACCAAGAATCTGCTACGCAATGGGAAACTGGCTATCTTATCTCCATGCTGGAACACATCATTGCTATTAACATTGATGTTTGGTGGCAAGACTTAGATAAGATGGTGGTAGCTAGCCAGGCGGGTTCAGAAAATGCCCTACCACAACCAAACCGAATCCTACAAAGTTGGACCGTTTGGAGAAGTTTTAAGAGATTTACAATTTTGCAGTTACATTACGTGAGTTCTTTTATCTCTTCCCAGCTACTTCGCCTGGATTTAACTGCTGGAGGGAAAGCATCCGAGGGTCTAGCGGGTCACGTGATCAATTTGCTGACGACAGACGCGCAGCGGTTCGATATGGCGTCTCTTTTCATGGTGGACTTGGTCAGAACACCCATAGAGAGTGTGCTTATTGTGTATTTGATGTACAGGTAATTAATTTATTAATTATTATTAGTTTAAACTTTAGATTAAGGTATATTTAGTTATGATTTCGGAAATTTTCATTTTAATTCGGTTGCCAATTAACGTGGTGAACTATTTTTCGTCTCTTTTTGCAAGATTCAAGAGATTTATTTGCAGAATATAGTTATTTTTGTCTTCAGGTACACCAGGGAGTACAGAGCAATAAATGAAAGATGCTAGTCATTATAAAATGAAAAAACCCCAATTACAATTACCTATACAATTGAAGCTATAAAAAAATTATGTACTAATTGTCAATAATTTGATTCTTCGTTTTGCAGTTTTTGTATGAAAAATATATTTTTTTTGTCCGATAATGGGGGAACCTTGGGGATGGGGAGAACCTTGGGGATGCAGTTTTTCAGTTTCATTAATAGCATTTACCATTGACTGTCTTCGATTTTTATTGTATGGGTGGAAATACCTATGTATGTATAACCTATGATCGACTTCGCTGGCTTAACGACTCAAAATGTGGCCTGACCGACAATACGTGTTACTACTAACGTTTTTCTCAGTGTGTCCAAAATAAACTACACTGTGGACTAAAAAATCGACTCAAAATCTATTGACCGACTTTTGAAAAAAGAACTCAGTCTACAAAACTACTAAATAGAGAAAACAAAAACTAGAATATCACCAAACTAAAATCATAAATAGTAAACACGCAGATTTTGAACTTTTGATTTAGTGTTTTTTTGCTAGATAGAGTTATTTTTTCAAAAGTCGTGCAACAAACCTTGAGTCGATATTTTTGTCCATGAGTATAATTTTAGATTTAAAAGGAATGACAGGAAATAACTGCGTTATTTATCATTTCAGGCAAATTGGAGTGGCTACGCTAATAGGAGTCGCATTTTTAATCTTATTCATACCTCTTCAGGGTAAGTAGTGTTCTACAATTGGACAAAATAATGATACCTAGAATAGATTGCTAATCTATGTACTGAGAATCTTATCTAAAATAAAGTTTCAAGTCGATTAAAACTAGAGGGCGCTATATAATAATCAAATAATTTTGTCTCGAAATTGACTAAAATATACAGGGTGTGACAATACTTCAAGGTTGGCTTTTACCCATCAAACTGAACAACTTTTGTTCTACAACTTTGTTGAAATCGCAAAAATTTTTTTGGACTTTTTACACAAACTTGGTTCGCCAGCTGATCGATTTGTATGAAAAGTCCAAAAAAAATTTGCGATTTCAACAAAGTTGTAGAACAAAAGTTGTTCAGTTTAATGGGTAAAAGCCAACCTTGAAGTATTGTCACACACTTCTGTTACACCCTGTATATTTTTAATTAAAACCAAGTTTAAGGTTAAATGTCAGTCACCCCATTTCATACAAATTTACGTGGGTCCTAACTATACAAATACACACTATATTTTTGGTTTTATTTGTCCAACGTAAAAGTTAAAAAGTCATTTTTTGTATTTAAATGTCATTAAAATCGAAAACGTACAGATAATTTGCTATTACGTTTCAAAGGCCGTCACTAGGCGTCGTCGCTAATAAATTGTATCAAGCAAGTTAGTATAGGGATTTTCTTTTTATAAATGACCTTCTATTTGTTTTAAACCTTACGAATGCTTTGAAAGACATACCAGTCCTTACCCGCTTCGTTGCAGCATACCTCGGCAAGATATCGAGCAAGCTCCGCCGTCAGACCGCGGTGCGAACAGACAACCGCATTCGGCTGATGAACGAGGTCATACAGAGCATTGAAGCCATCAAGATGTACGCGTGGGAGAACGCTTTCCAGAGAATCATTGGGCAGGCTAGGAAGTGAGTCGTGTGTTTTGTCGTTTTCTTTCTTTTTGAAGCAAGAAGTAAACAAAGTTCGTAATCAACCCATATCGTCCCCACTGCAGGGGCACGGGTCTCTTGCCATAACTCGTGAAGGCTTATTCCACACATGGGAGCCAAGTCCGGATTGGTGGAGGTTGTGGGGCTAGTGGCCATCCCCAGTGTTAGAAGTTTTCTAGCCGCCTAAGGCCTCGTTAAGCTATGTCGGACGTAGCTTCACGACTGCCATCTAGTGATGACAAATATTCAGCCAGTCCTTATTTACATTAGTGATTGAGATTATAACTTTGCACTGTATTTTGTTGTTGACTTGCAGTAAAGTATAAAGTATATTAAGATTTGCGGCTTGCGTGGTTGCGTCGATCACGCAGGTTAACTGACTACAGACACGGTCATAACCTGGATGGGTTTGACTGTTAGTGGCATTCATCTAGACCGTTTCCGTGCTTCGCAAGGCACGTTAAGTCGTTGGTGCCGGCTGCTATCGCTAGATAACAGTTGTTAAGCCATATCGGAGGCCTTATAGACGGCTTGAACACTTCTGACACTGGGGTTGGCCACTAGCCTCACAACCTCCACCAATCCGGACTTGGCCCCGTGTGTGGAGTATGGCCTAACCCTCCTGAGTTATGGGAAGAGACCCGTGCTCCTGCAGTGGGGACGTAATAGGTTGATAACAAAGTATATAAAATTGCTTACTTTCTCACTGTTTGTTTCAGAAAAGAAATGAACGTTATAAAGAAGATGTCCTGGCTCCGAGCTGTAATGATCTCATGCGTGAAACTCAATACAAAAGTTGCCATTTTCCTCTCAATCATATCGTTCATCTCATTCAAGAACGAGTTAACAGCAGCCAAAGTGTTCGTCATATTCTCCTACTATGAAATCCTAAAATACACGCTTGTCGACTTTCTCCCTCTAGCGATAACGTTTACACTAGAAGCTTACGTGAGTGTGAAAAGGATGCAAGAGTTTCTTCTGTTGCCCGAGGTGGACAATAAAGATGATGTGGATTTGATGGTTATTGATGAGAACAAGAATGTTAAAGTGAATGGAGTTTTTGAGAAGATTGGTAATGGGTAAGTTTTTTTTGTAACACTCTGATCACAATAATAATAATATTATTCAGAAAAACATACATAAGGTACTCCTAAGTATGTTATGTTAAGGATACAATTAATCTATTGATAGAGTAAAACTAATATCTAAACTAGGCAAAAGCCTGTGTTATAGGTAATAGTTCTCTTCCAAGTTGTTGCATGAAATTATATACAGGGTGTAACAAAACTGGTGTAGGACCCGTTAACTGGGGATTCTACTCATCGTGCTAAACAACAACAAATAGCGGGGAGAACATTGATGATTAAATTACCCCTTCTAAGTAAGTCGTGTATTTGTTGTAATTTAAATTTCATGAAATTTGGTGAAAAGTGTGTTTGCGGCGACCGAAACTGCGGCGCTGTTACTGGATAATTGTATATTTTTGTTTTTGTATTATAATACCCAGATAACCCCTTATAAGTACCTCGCGTTAAAACTTCGTTGCCGCCAAAGTCATGATTGTGGGAGCGAAACTGCCATGGTTTCATTAGCTAATTCGTTATTTTATATTTTGTTTTTCATACACAGATAACCTCTTATTAATATGTCTTACATTACACTTCGTTCATAGTTTATTTATTCATAAACAATCATAAATAAAAGTAGTCAAAGAATTGTTCTAGCTGAAATAAATAAATAAATATCCGGGACAAATCACATGGTCATCTGGCCCCAAACTAGGATTCCCTGTGGAAACCAGAAACTGATATACACATACTTATACGTTTAAATACACACATACGTTTAAATACACGCATATTTAGATATAATACACCCAGACGCAGAGCAAATAAACTTGCTCATCACTGAAATGTTTGCCCTGGGTAGGGATCGAACTTACGACTCTCGGATCAGTAGTCAGGAGCACTAACCACTGAGCCACCAAGTCCGTCAAATATTATGTCAGCTTATGTTCCTATAACAATGTACCTTCTACAAATCATGAAACAAACTTCTCTTCCAGCCAACAAGCGTACATAAGATCAGACTCTGCCCTCGAGACAACAAAACCACAGATACTAATAACAATGAAGGACTACACCGCCCACTGGCGTAATGTCGAGGACGAACTGCTCGATAGAAAGGTTGCTGCATTGAGCGAGATTAATTTAACGGTAAAAAAACGTTCGCAGACAGGTAGCAGTTGTGGCGATCAAGTCAATAGGGAATTTTTCACGGTTTTCTCTAAAATCAACTATATGGCGCTGATCAACATTGGAAATACGAAAAACTCTTAAAATTTCGTCAAAACTGACTGATATTACCGATTAATATTATAATAATGATGAATAGCTTTCGAGGATTACTTTTCATTAAATTATTTTTTTTGTATTTTGATCAAAAAAATACTTTTCATAATTTTTTATGCACAAAGCTTATCAGTATTGTTTTTGTATTTGTTAAAAGAATTCTAACACGATAGCGAGTTATAAATTGCATTTTAATCATAAGAATATTTTAAAATCAATTTATTTATGGTTCGAAAGAAGAAATTACATATATCAGAGAAACCAGAACGCACTTAGGTTATCCATACTTGACCAAGTTGGAAATTTATCGTTTCTGTTAATTCAAAGAATAAGAATCTATGTCCAGGTCGCTTTTTTGTGTATTTTCAACCACAGACTTGCACCGCGGAGCAACGATATAAAACTTCTTTGTTTTCAACAATACAAAACCTATTTTGCTACACTAAATTCTACGCTGTTTTTAAAAATACATTGCCAAATCTTAGAAGCGCCATATATTGAGAATCTTATGAACGGTGTGACATACGTCATCTGAAAACTCCCTATTGACTATAAACATAGTCATAACATGGATTTGGCATTTATCTCGACCGTTTAAGTGCAAGCAAAGTACGTTTATTATTTATTATTATTATTATTTTTATTATTATTTAAAAAGTGCGTTTGAAATTTTGAGGGATTACTCAGAATCAAGTATGGAATACAGGAAAAATATTGAAAGAAAAATTACGAATTATTCTACGAAATTTTTATTTAGTTTCCCATACAATTTCGTAATTTGTTATTCAGATTTATATATATTTTTTTCTGTAATTTATACTTTATTCTGAGTAACCCCTTAAAATTTCAAACGCACTTCTTTAACACCCTGTATAGGCAAATTGAAAACTTCTGACGCTGAGGTTGGTCAATAGATCTATGAATCAATCCGGACTTGGCCCCCGTGTGTGGAGTATGGTTTAACCTTGCTATGAGCTATGAGAAGTTCAACCTATGAGAAAAGACCCGTGCCCTTACAATATAGGTTGATAAAATACCATATTATGATAATCTTCTATTTTGAGAATTTGATATGATGAGAACAAAAGACAAAAACGTAAAACATTCTACATACAGTAACAATAAATATCTACGTACTTGGCAGGTAAAAGCGGAATCCCTAACAACAATAGTGGGCACGGTGGGCTCAGGCAAGTCTACGCTCCTGCTGGCCATGTTGCGGGAGCTGACGCCGAGCAGTGGCCAGCTCCACGTGATGGGCACGCTGGCGTACGCCGCACAGGAGCCGTGGCTGTTCGACGCCTCGGTGAGATCACAAAACAGATATACTCACAGATAACACCTCGCGGATAACCACTCACAGACAGCCTCTCACAGACACAGATTATCCCTCGCGGATGACACCTCATAGACACAAAATAGACACGATACTGTTGTGGTACTTTTCCGCGTGACCTTGCCTCGAACGACCGTATATTTCTATAAGCATGTATATGCTTACGATTTAGTGAAGTTCCGCTCAATACGCTCACTAAAATCCTAAGCATATACATGCTTATAGACGTATACGGTCGTTGTAGGCAAGGTCACGATACTGTTGTTGTACTTGCCGCGTGACCTTGCCTCGAACGCCTGTGTATTTTGTGTCATAGATAACATAAGCCCTCACAGATAGGCCCTCTCAGAAACCCCTCACGGATTAGCCCTCGCAGATAACCACTTACAATAAATAGGCTCTCCCAGATAACCCCCTCACAGATGACCACACAGAGATAAGTTTATTCTTGTATGAAAATCACAATATATTTTATTTATGAAGATGCTATACACATTACGCTTTCTTTTAAATCGTATTTTTTTCTACCTAGTACAAAGTTTCTGCCACTCGAAACTTGTAATCAACGTTTCGTAGCGGAGTTTTTTTGTAATTTTAGTGTGCTTGCTTCAAATAAACACTTACTTACTTGTAGGTCCGTCAAAACATCTTGTTCGGGCAAGACATGGACCTTCGCCGCTACAAGCAGGTCATAAAGTGTTGCCAGCTCAAGAGCGACTTGGAAATCCTGTCGCACGGCGACAAAACTGTCGTCGGGGAAAGGGGTAAGTTCATACAAGTTTTCAAAAACCTTTAAACAATTTTTAGGTTTGATATAGTTTTTTTTTGATGCGGTCGTGACTCAGTGCGGCTTGCGTGGTCGCCTCGACGTTAACTGACTACAGACACGGTCATAACCTCGATGGGTTTGACTGTTAGTGGTATTTATCTCGACGGTTTCCGTGCTTCGCAAGCCACGTTAAGCCGTTGGTTGGTGCCAGTTGCTATCACTAGATACTAGACGTTAACCTGTCAGATTTTATCCTATCTTTCTCCCTAGGGACGTCTCTGTCGGGCGGCCAAAGAGCTAGAATAGCGCTAGCCAGGTGCATCTACCAAAACGCGGACGTTTACCTTCTGGACGACCCCCTGGCGGCAGTAGATGCTAAAGTGAGTCGCGTCGCATTATTTCTTACCAGCTTTTGCCCATGGCTTCGCTCGCAAACAAGTATTTTATTTCTTTATTGTTTTCTTTTTTTTCTGTGTGTAATGCCAACGTGAACTACTTACTATAATATCTTCTATTTAAGCTAGATTTATGTTTTTTCATGTTGAAATTATTAAGAACATGCAATGATGTCAATTTCTGTAACTCGCCTTATGTTTGATGCTTTCTTAAAATATTTCTACCACATTGAAAGGCAAAAAAGATTTATGTTTATATTTATTGAGATTCTTAAAGATGGCGCTAGTGTGCGCGGTAGGCTTTAATGGATTTGTCACACTGGATGCGTTTAGCGATCAGGTCAGAGCAATCGCAGCCTGCATTAGATGATATCGCTTTGACCTGACCGCATACCGCATCCTGTGTGACAAATCCATGAATGATATATCTCTTATCGTGTGGCACAATTTAACCGTCCTATCCACTATCATCTGTGTTGCACTTATCATCACCCTCGGTCACGTGTAGGGCATTTTAGATTTACACCTACGGACGTGTGCAACGCGACCATCATACACAACTGGAAATCAGATGTGCAGGTTTCCTCATGATGTTTTCCTTCACCGTTAAAGCAGTCGGTATGAAAATGCACGTAAGTTTCGAAAAACTCATTGGTGCACTGGCCAGGATTTGAACCCGAGACCTCTGGTTAGGAGGACGGAGCCACTAACCGCAGTGGGTACTGACGCTCAAAATGATATAAAGAGTGAACTCTCCACTAACTGGTCAAGTGATAATGTAGTATATACCCAACTGTAAGTATATACCCAAAATGTATGAATTATAGGTATGCCCTTGGTATTTCCCCACGTGATTGTAATTGCTAATTCGTTGCCTTTAAGATAATAGGTAATATAATAATAACTATTAATTAAATGCTTGCTCAGTGCTCAGATAAACCTATACATTTTTTATTATTTTTTATTTATTTATTGTCAATAACTTCACACTATCATTACAAGAATAACCCGATTCAATAGCGTAGTAACAAACATTATGAAGAGTTTACACATTACTTACACAAATAATTAAGTCTACTTTTTCGAATTCCATCAGTGTGCACGTAAAAATATCAATACCCTGCGCAACACTATCCCTAGAGATGGGAGCAAATTTCCCTATATTCGTTCTGTACGCCGGTACCTCAAATAATCTAGTTCTCGGACCTAAAAATAAATGGTTTTTGCAGCACTATCTGTTATATCACTTTCGAAACATGTCTGCATTTTTATTATTAAATAATAGTAATAATAATAAATAATTTATTTTGACAATGTTATATTTTGTTACTATTAGTTTTTATATATTAATAATAATAATATCTGGGACAAATCACACACGGTCATCTGGCCCCAAACTAGGATTCCCTGTATCTTGGGAACCAGAGACTGATATACATACACATACAGGGTGACTTTAAATTAGTTCTTGATACCAAAGGCTATGAATGTGCTCATGATAACAAACAACTTTCCCTAAATAACCCATAGTCAAATTGCAAAAAATTTTTTTTGACTCTTCATACTAATTTGGCCGCTCGGCTGATCGATTTGTATGAAGAGACCAAAATTTTTTTTGCGATTTGGCTATGGGTTCCTTAGGAAAAGTTGTTTGTTTTCATGAGCACATGCATAGCCTTTCGTATCAAGAACTAATTTAAACTCACCCTATATACTTTTAAATACATACATATATAGATATATTATTTATACGGACCTTGCACCATGCATTTAATTCCACAACATTTATCTCAGGTAGCTCAAGCCATATACGAGGAGTGCATACGAGGGTTCCTGCGAGACAAAGCGACAGTTCTAGTGACCCATCACGTGCAGTACGCCAGGCAAGCGGACAACGTGTGCGTCATGAGGGAGGGGAAGGTAGGTTAGAACTGTAGGTAGATTTCGTATACTAGTTTGTAATATTGTATCTTCGTTACTGTCGTATTTTCGTTAGATTAGATTTATAGTAACAAAAAAAAACGTCACGATCACTTTACTTTTTTTGTGACTATCCCATACAAAGTTCATTTGTCAATTGTGCACAGGTACTTTACAGAATTTTAATTTTCAGTTTTAGGATTATTGTTAATCTAATGTGGATTATTGGTAACACTTTGGGTAACTTACCTTTGAGTGCGCCAATGCACTTAATCAGCTAGGAAGGCACAACAAAGTCACCTTGTGTTGGGTGCCCGGGCACAGTGGCATCAAGGGGAACGAAATAACAGATGAGCTAGCTAGGAACGGAGCGGAGGCACCAGCTACTGGACCCGAACCAATAGTGGGGGTGCCTCGTTGCACCGGAAGAAGAATGCTCCAGGAATGGGCCAAGGAACAGAGTAGAACACTCTGGGCTAGTGCCCCAGGCCAAAAGCATTCGTAAGCGCTGGTTTTTCGCAGGAATACACGTCTAGAGCACTACGACTTCTTAGGCATGGACTTAGGATTCTAGTCAGAACTCTAACTGGCCATTGCAAGCTTAACAAACATCTCTATCAAATGAAGCTTGCAGATACAGGCGAGTGCCGATTCTGCCTCGAGGAAGAGGAAACTCCTCTTCATATACTCTGCGAGTGCGAGGCACTGGTCCAAGCCAGAAGCCGATCTCTAGGTGGACCGATGGTAACTCCAGAGGTCATTAGGGAACTCGATCCCAAGTGCATCCTACAGTTCATTAGAACTATTAATTGGCCTTGAGGATATAATTTAACAGGGGCAGTGATCACAATAGATCTACCCAGGTCGCAGTGATCCAATAGGGCCCTCCTTTGGTCCTATACCCCTTTACCCCCAAATAATAATAATAATAACACTTTGGGTATTATTTTTAATCTAATGAGGATTTCGATTTAATTTGTTAGCCACAAAAACAAATACAATAATTATAGAATATTATTAAGGTAGATGGATAAACATTTGGAGAAACTAGATCATATTCCTTAAAAATGTGCACAGAAATATATATCTATCTATCTATCAGCCGAAGGACGTCTACTGCTGGACAAAGGCCTCCCCCAAGGATTTCCACACAGACTTCTCCTGTGCGGCTCGCATCCAGCGGCTTCCCGCAACCTTCACCAGGTCGTCGATCCACCGAGTCAGAGGTCTGTCCACACTGCGTCTTCCGGTGCGCGGTCGCCACTCGAGAACTTTACTGCCCCAACGGCCATCTGTTCTACGAGCTATGTGCCCTGCCCACTGCCACTTAAGTCTAGCGATTCTGAGTGCTATGTCGGTAACTTTAGTTCTCCTACGTATCTCCTCATTTCTGATTCGATCACGTAGGGAAACAACAAGCATAGCACGCTCCATCGCCCTTTGGGTGACTTTGAGCCTTCTTATGAGGCCCATAGTAAGTGACCATGTCTCGGATCCATATGTCATCAGATCACTGGCAACACATACATGTACATACCTGAATTTCCGATCAATATTGATAACACTTTGAGTATTATTTTTATCAACAGATTATAGCGCAAGGGTCTTACAGCGAGTTGAGTAGGCAAGCGGCGGAGTTTGAGAAGCTGATAGAGATGGGAGAGAAGATTGAAGAAGAGAAGCTGAAGAAGATGGCGGGCAGCTATGAGGCGCAAGAGAATGTGGTGAGTGTATCAAATTTTCCTATCATTTGATTCTGTTACTGATAATGTTTTTATTGTACTTCAAAACTACACTGGTGGACTAAAAAATCGACTCAAGATTTATTGCTCGACTTTTGAAAAAACAACTCAGTCTACAAAACTGCTGAACACTTAAAGCAAAAAACTAGAAAACCATCAAACTAAAATCATAAACAGTAAACACACAGTTTTTGAACTTTTGGTTTAGTTTTATTTTGCTAGATTGAGTTTATTTTCCAAAAGTCGTGCATGAAACTTTGAGTCGATTTTTTTGTACATGAGTGAGTATACATATTACATTTTAATTTCACTTTCAAGGTCATGTATAACGTTATGGTCGAGAAGATGAAGCCTGATACGAAACTGAGTGTTAGTTATTTTATATTCCATTTGAGTAGTTTTATCTTTGTCCTTGAAAGCATTCCTGCCCTAGTGGCATGGCGACATATCTCGCGCGCGACGCGAGTTTCAAAAGCATTTGTTCCGTTCTAATGAAAGAGACAGCTGAGCTGTTTTCTCGCGTTTGGCGCGACAAACAGCTTTGTCTACGCCTCATGCAACCCGTGCAGAATACTTTTGTGAATTTGACTAGCGTTCTTGTAGGTTAGATTGCCCAATGTGCAATGACGCAAAATATCAGTATTTTTTGCTATGCTTTTGGCATGATTTCACCTGATGGTCGATGGTGATGATACCTAGATTCCTAATTGTAATCATAGTTCCTAATGCCATCATCTTATCCGAGTTTTGTCGCCAAACATCAATGTTAATATAGCATTGGTCATCGTCACTTACCACTGGTGAGATAATGCCAAGAGCTTAGCAGTAGTGGATAAAAAAAAACTTTTGTCAGTGTATATAG
Source organism: Coleophora deauratella (assembly GCA_958295455.1). NCBI lineage: Eukaryota > Metazoa > Arthropoda > Insecta > Lepidoptera > Coleophoridae > Coleophora > Coleophora deauratella. The sequence goes on along the minus strand of OY282414.1, from coordinate 3,491,363 downwards.
AGCCGCAGTCAGTAGAATTTATTTCATTAAAAATACTATAACTGTAGGTAGAATCTCGTATACTAGTTTGTACTATTGTATGTCGTATTTTCGTTAGATTAGATTTATATTAACAAAAAAAAACATCACGATCACTTTACTTTTTTTGTGACTATCCCATACAAAGTTCATTTGTCAATTGAGCACAGGTACTTTACTGATTTATTAATTTTTCAAAAAAGACTTCAAAAAAAGGAGGAGGTTCTCAATTCGTCGGAATCTTTTTTTTATGTATGTTCACCGATTACTCGAAGACGCCTGAACCGATTTGGAAAATTCTTTTTTTGTTTAAAAGGGTATACTTCACAGGTGGTTCCATATAAATTTTATCGAAATTGATTTAGCGGTTTTTGAGAAAATCAACAAAAACATAGCAAAATTGGAGTTGTTGCGATTGAAGTCGGTTGTTTTCAACGTATTCAGCGTGGTCAATGATTAATTTAATAACAGTATTTTTTAGCTTTGTTTGATGACAATCTGTTTACTGGTTTTCGAGTTATTCACCATACAGCCGGGAGTTGCATTTTTTTTTTTTTTTTTGTCTAGAGTTTGCATTAACAAATTCACCAAGCAGGAATTAGCAGATCATAAAAAAATGTTCAGATAATAACTTTGAATTCACACTAACAAAATGGTTACAAGATAAAAATTATTACTCAGTGTAAGAATTTCTGAGCTTTAAAAATGGTTAAACTCATTACCTTATGTGATTAATATTAATAATTTTATTATTATTTGTGTTTTTTTTTATTGCGTGCCATTGAGAAGTTAGTCCCTGAGGGCCCGGATCCCTAAGGCACCCGTCCCGGAGGGCCCCGATTTATTTTTACCTTGATAACTCAATAAAAGTCTAGCTTAAAAATCGGGGCCCTCCAAGACGGTTGCCTCGGGGATCGGGGCCCTCGGGGAATAAACCATTAGAAATAAGATGCTTTTAATTTAAGAAGACCTTTATACCTATTTTATTCTAAAAATAAATGATTTGACTTATATTGTAAACATTTATAGGAGCACAGCCACAAGATTAGATCGCAGCGGTCCATGTCGGAGGCTTCGCAGTTGTCGTTCAACTTCGACCTGGATAACCATCTGGATCCCAAATATGAAGGTCAGTGCAGCATCTGCTTGTTCTAATCTAATCAAATCAAAAAGTACACTGTACACTGTAAATCTGTACACTTTTCGGAGATCGGGTTAACCTCCTCCGTAGTCTTGTGGCTTGTCCGCTCCACATCAGGAGTTCGATTACCGGTGGGGTTCAACTTAGGTCCGAGGTCCAACTCGGTTTGGTTGGTGTTAGGGCATTTTCTGAGTATGCCATAGCTTCCACCATCTTATCATAGTCTTGCCGCCAAATATCAAGGTTAACAGCATTGATACACATCAATGCTGTTAACAATGATAACATTGTTGATTTCCGGCATGAAGATAAGATAGCGAGTTCCCCATTGCGTTGGGGAATCTCGGTAAGCCCGCTTCCATCTTCGGCATCATCATCACTTACCATCAGATGAGATGATGCCAAGGGCTTACCAATTGAGGGTAAAAAAAACAAAAAAGGATCCTTTTTTTCTATCTAATACGAAGCTCCTACCACTTAACACATCAATGCTGCTAACATTGATGTTTGGCGGCAGGACTTAGATAAGATGGTGGTAGCTAGCCAGGCGGGCTCAGAAAATGCCCTACCACTAACCTTGGATAAAAAAATAAATTCGACCGTTTCCGTGCTTCGCAAGGCACTTTTAGCCGTTGGTGCCGGCTGCTATCACTAGATGGCAGTCGATAATCTATGTTATATAAAAAAAAAAAAAAAAAAAAAAAAAAAAAAAAAAAAAAATATATATTTTCTCTAACTATAGGTATTATTTACAATTGAACGACACTATTCTGGTTGATAATAGAATCCCTTGTATCTCTGTAAGCGGTTCGTATGGATTAGTGATTAAAAATGCAACTTCTCACAAACTACTTTTCTTTACCTGTGACTTTTGTGGGCAGGCGCAGGTGCAAGTAATATATACCTACACATGCCATACATACCGTAATTCCTTGGCTATACGCGCAACAACAAACGATATATCTATGTTTTTGTTCTGTAGTATAATATTGCATAATATGTTCGAACTGAATAACTTATCAATGGAAACTTTAAACAAATTACTAAGGCCCTCTTTCGGGTATGTCTCGGTTACTCACTCATATTCTGAAGAACTTAGTTACGTTTTTAGGAATAAACTTATGGTTGTTCACCAATTAAAATGATTTTAAAAAATATTAAAATGTATTACCAAAATGTACGCGGTCTGCGTACAAAGTGTGACTTGTTACGCAGAGGTATATTTAACTGTGATTACGACTTAATTATTTTGACCGAGACGTGGTTGTGTGAGGGTTTTTTGGATGGAGAATTATGTGATAACCGCTACGATCTCTTTAGATTAGATAGGAATCTTATGATGACATCAAAGAAGACCGGTGGCGGAGTTCTCGTCTGCGCCAAACGGTCGCTTTCAGCTAGTATAAATCTCTCGCTAACTCATGAGCTGCCTGAGATGCTTTGGATTACTATTCCGGCACGGTCTTTGAATTCCTCGGACAGTAGGAATTTACATTTAGGATCCGTGTATATCCCGGGTAATTCTAACAGTAGACGCCAGTCTGATGATATTGTTAAGTTTTTACAAATTCTTAATACAGCAGTAGACTCCGCCACCTCCGATTATTTTATGATTGCTGGCGATTTTAATCTTCCATGTATCGAATGGTCAAGTGATGGGCCGTTACTTTGTAAAAACACTTATGCTGATGTTCATGTAGCTGCTGAGAGTCTTATCAACGATATAAATTTACAAGGTCTTACACAATATAATACTATTAAAAATTGCAGCAATAATATATTAGATCTTGTCCTAAGTAATTTTCATGTTGATATTGCCCATTGTGATGATCCTATAATTGATGAGGATAGATATCATCCTTCTCTAAGCATAATGACAAGTGATATTAGCACCAAATCTCTGCATATAACGCCGTCTAAAATTCTCAATTTCTTTAGGGCTGATTACTCAAATATTATTAGGGAACTTAACTCAGTTCAATGGGAAACACATCTTCTATCTGGGGATATTGATGATGCTACAAATTTTCTTTACGACAAGATTTACCAATGCATCGATAAATATGTACCATATCGAACAGTTTATCACGGTCGTTTCGAATATCCACGCTGGTATAGCCATTGTCTTATAAATATTATAAAAGAAAAATTTAGAGCGCATAGGCGTTGGAAAGCTACTGGAAGTGAACTCGACAAACAAGAATTTCAGTTATTACGGAAAAGACAAAAGAAAATTGAAAAAGAGTGCTATTTTAGATACATTAATGCATGCGAGCGTGGTATTAAAAAGGATCCAAAAAAGTTTTGGTCACTGGCAAAATCTAAACGTGGAGTAAGTGGTTATCCTAATACTGTAATTTTTGAGAACAAATTGTATGATAATGGTCAAGATATTTCTAATGCTTTCAACTCTTTCTTTCATAGTGTTTTTTCTAATACATCCTCTGACCCTTCTTATTATGAGCTTCCACCTCCTAAACACGGCGTCACTCAGATCGCAAACACATTGCAAGTCGATCATGAAACGGTTTTTAAAGCATTACAAAGCCTTAAAATATCTAAGGGTCCCGGTAGCGATAAACTGTCTCCTCTCTTTATTAAGAAGTGTGCACCGTCATTGGTAATTCCACTTAGCATCATATTTAATAGGTCTTTGGGGGAGGGTGAATTCCCTACGAAGTGGAAGCAAGCTCACATTGTGCCCGTACATAAGAAAGGCTCCCGTATAAATATTGAAAATTATAGGCCAATTTCCATTTTAAACGTTTTTGGTAAAATACTTGAAAAAATTGTCTACAACCACATATACACTAACATTGCTAACGGTGTCTCAACTGAACAACACGGTTTTCTACGAAATCGCTCCACTACTACAAACTTATTGCAATTTGTAGATTATGCCCTGAAAAACATGGATCGAGGTAGACAAGTTGATGTGATCTACACCGATTTTGAAAAAGCTTTTGATCGGGTAGATCACAGAATCTTGGTTTACAAGCTTGAGCATCTTGGTATCCATGGAGACCTGTTGCGCTGGATCAAGTCTTACCTCAGCAATCGTTCACAAGCCGTGGTTATAGGTGGTTTTAGGTGTGACTACGTCAATATTCCATCTGGGGTACCCCAAGGGTCCCATTTGGGTCCCCTTTTCTATTGCGCATATCTTTATGATATATATAGCTGTTTTAAATATTCCAATCATTTATTATACGCAGATGACAAAAAGATTTTCCTTGATATTGGCAACATCAGTGACTGTAGCATGCTGCAGTCCGATCTCGATTCTCTTGCACATTATTATAGCAGAAACAACATAACTGTTAATGTTAAGAAATGCCAAACTATTTCATTCACTAGAAGCACTAAGCCGATTAGATTCACTTACACTATGAATGGAGTCCCTATAGAGCGTGTTCATGGTGTCAGAGATTTAGGTGTATTCTTGGATACTAAGCTAACTTTCACCTCTCACTATAATAATATAGTAAATAAAGCGTACAGAAACCTTGGTTTTGTTATTCGGGTTTGCAAGCCTCTTACGGATACAAGCTCAATTAAACTTGTATATTTCGCTTATGTCCGAAGCGTCTTGGAATATGCGAATAGTGTTTGGTCTCCCTTTTATAATATCCACATCAATAAAATAGAATCTATCCAAAAACGTTTCCTACGACATCTACAGTTCCGCACTCACACATTTTTTAACACTTATTCTGAAAAATGCAATCACTTTAAGCTAATGTCTCTTGAAAATCGTAGAACTATCACAGATATGATGCTTTTACATTCTATTATCAACGGTTATGCTAGTAACTCTTATTTCATTTCTCAAATAGGTCTTAGTGTCCCAGGTAAACGTACAAGACATACTAAAAATAGGCTTCTTCATTTTCCTCTACAAAAAACACGTTACGCTCAGAGTTCACCTTTTAATAGATTATGTAACACCTATAATAAATTATTCTCCGATCTTGACCCTTTCCTTGATAAAAGGAATACATTCATTAAAAAACTTATCCAAAAATTTGATTGTAATATAGTGCAGTAATTAAGATAAACATATACGCTTTCATTCACATTATTTACATGAGACATGCAAATTCACACGCTTTCACTCTAACACACACTCTTTTACACATACACACACAAACACGCACACATTCACACACATACGTACAAATCTACACACCATTTTTATAGCTAATAAGTTGCTAATCTTGCTGTGTCCCTTGCTAATTTTTAACATTTGAAAAACCTGTAATTGGCTTTCTTTATTGTATTTTATAGAATAAGCTCAACTTTGTATTATCTCATAAGCTGTTGGTTTTTTTCTATAAATAAATAAAAATAAATAAATATAGCCTGAAAGGCGGCTTGAAAACTGACACTGAGGTTGGCCACTAATACTACAAACTCCACCAATCCGGACTTGGTCCGGTGTACGGAGTATGGTGTAACTTTCCCGAGGTATGGGAAAGAGATTCATTCAGCAGCGAATAGGATATAGACTGATAACAATCTATATTCTCTTTTTGTTAATCTGTATTTTGTAAGTGTTTGTCGATAGATAGATAGATAAAGCATTTCTTGTCATTGCTGCGATCACACACAAAATAATAATATATAATTTGTACACAATAAATTTTAAAACTAAAATATATTATTTAACTTTTTTTACAGGCGAGAATCAGAACAAAGGTTCCGTAGACAATAGCGTATACATGGCGTATATCAAGAGCGGTGGTAGCGGCCTCTCCATGGCGTTGCTATTCGCGCTGTTCCTACTAGCGCAAGTGTTTTACTCCTCCACCGATGTCTGGCTCAAGGAGTGGTGAGTATATTTAAAGAAACCTTATTCTTCCTTAAAGACATAAGCCACTTACATGGAAAAAATACAAGGTAAATACTGTTAACAGTCGCCGTTCCAGTAATTAAATTATTTTTTATTTATTTTAATTTATTATTCCTCCAGTGGCGTAGCGGGGGGGCATGGCCCCGGGCGGCACATGTATAGGGGCGGCGGGCGGCACATGGATGGGGGCGGCGAGCGCCGTATTTTTTTTACCTAGTGTTATTTGGCTTCGATGAACTGTACTTAGATCACGCTCCTCAAGATATTAATAGAGAAGATTACAAACTTGAGCGTGTACATATTCGTACTTTTGTAGCTGCAACAGATCCAGACTTTAAAAAAAGAGTTACATAATTATGTCTAGCTCACGGGGCTTACTAAAATATGTTATAAACTTGAAGAGGATTTACCAAATATTTTCATAATGTTAAGAATATTTTTAACAGCTGCCATTAGCAATGCCACTTTTAAAAGAAGCTTCTCCATTCTGAAGTTAATTAAAAATTACCTAAGGTCGAGGCACGTCCCTGGACGTGCCTCGGCCTCGGGCGGCAAATTAAGCGATCGAAATATATGATAAAAAAAAAACAAAGTTCATTCACAGGTGTCTCAGAATGGGTGAATCAAATTGCTATGGTAGATACCTTATCTAACGTCCCACCGCATAGGATAAAGTTAATTTTAAAAAACGGCCAAGTGCGAGTCGGACTCGCGCACCGAGGGTTCCGTATAAGTTCATAATCACACATGTCTTAAACTCTATATTTTTTATAATTGAGTTGATTGAATGAAAGGTAATTTGCGGTTTACGATTTATGACGTATTAAAAAAAACTACTTACTAGATCTTGTTCAAACCAATTTTCGGTGGAAGTTTGCATGGTAATGTACATCATATATTTTTACCACTTTGGAAGTGTCTGTCGCGCAAACTATTCGGTTTAGAAAAATGATATTAAAAACCTCAATATCATTTTTGAAGACCTGAATATAGATACCCCACACGTATAGGTTTGATGAAAAAAAAATTTTTGAGTTTCAGTTCTAAGTATGGGGAACCCCCAAAATTTATTGTTTTTTTCTATTTTTGTGTGAAAATCTTAATGCGGTTCACAGAATACATCTACTTACCAAGTTTCAACAGTATAGTTCATATAGTTTCGGAAAAAAGTGGCTGTGACATACGGACGGACGGACAGACAGACAGACAGACATGACAAATCCATAAGGGTTCCGTTTTTTGCCATTTGGCTACGGAACCCTAAAAACGACTTGGTTTTTCATAAATTATGTTTTTCCGAAAATAGGTAAAAAGTCCGTCACGTTTAGAGTGAATTTGTACTTTTTTTTAATTTACTTAACTTTAAATATTTAACCCAGCTAAAAGGTCATGAAAACAAACGCTGTCGTATAAAGAATGAAACCCGTATACCAGTCAGCGACAGCGCATAGTTACTATTTTACACAGGACCGGAATTTGGGTCGTGCCACCCGTGCAGACAGGGCGTCAAGCTTATGGGGGCGCCAAGCACCCTGATAGGTGGGGTACCTACTCTAACTAAGACGGCGCGGCGCTGGGCGCTCCAAGTAAAAGGGTTTCTGTTGGTTTAACCAGAGGTTTAACATAAATATTCTTAGATATCTTAATAATTTTCGCGCTGGCTTCGCTCGCGTTTTTCTTTAATAAATTGCATATGTTCGTAACCGTTCGCCCACGGAAATATACATATGTATAATACGCTCGCTTCACATCATGTAAGATCGATGTCCGGCGGGGTTTAGTTAGTATTACGGATTTCCAATTTAGCTATATTAGCAAACGAATGCGATATACACATCGATAGATTTAAAAAACTTGTTTGAAAACATCGACATAGAAACAAATGGACTTCGGGTCAGCGCTCAAAAGTGTCCGAACCAAAAGAGTAGTAAAACGCAAAAAGAGAGGTAATTTCGCGCCAGTCTTCATTTGGTCAGCCGGCTGACTGCGCGTCCAAAATGGCGTACTGCGTCGTGAAAAGTTGTTAAAACTATTCAAGTAAAGTGAAAAAACAGGATGGCGTATCATATTTCTGGTAATTAAACTCTTGCTTTATCATTTTAAAATATTGTTTTGCTAAGAAACACAGTAGTTTATTTTAATTTGAATTACGCACAATCGAACATCACAACTTTGGAACAAAAATTTTATAGAGTCGCTTTTAAGTATAAAGTTTTTTAATAAAATATTTTGTTACTTTTTTCTAATGTTTTTATTACATGAAATATTTTATTTATTTTAGCTTTCCCCGAGATCCTATACTTTGTGCACTATGGAAAAATATTATAGCCGAATCGAGACGAGAGGAATACTTTGTTCCGAAAAAAAAATCATTTTGTTTGCTCCAATCATTTTCACCCTGTATAATTCATATTTAAGCGTGTTTCTGTGTTTGTTATAAAAAAAATAAACAAGATTCTGCAAAAATAAAAAATACTTATAAAACATAGCCAACAAAAAAACATAAGTGAAAGCTACTCCATTACTTCTCTGTCTTCACTTGAAGCTGCGTAAGGTGAAGTACGTTTCAGTGGAAGCTTCATATGGTGATAAATTGTTGCAAACAAAAATCAACCGTAATGCCGTATGAATAATAATAATAATAATGCAATCACACACGATCTAAATTCAAATGCGTTGTTTCTATGCATATAACTACGTGTGTATAGGTTAACTGCGGACGCTTTTTTCGTGAATTATGGCCTAGACCCGTCGTCTATTTGTTTCTACGTCGATGTTTAAAAAACACGAAGAGTACATTTTTTATTGACTACAGAATTTGGCTGCTTTATTCGACTATTTTTACTAATTATGAAAATACAAAGGGGCGACAAATTTTCGATGGGCCCCGGGCGGCGAAAAGCCACGCTACGCCACTGTATTCCTCTTTAAATGACTGTAATAAAACTGTTGTTACTTAAAATTTAATACATTGTTTTTATTCGCAGGGTGAATCTGGAAGAAGCGAACAGTGCTGCCATCATTGCAGGCCGAAATACTACTACAGATCCCCCAGGTAAAGTCGGAATAGTCTTTGAAAAGTTGCCAACAATATTAATTGATATTTTCATTTATTTTATAGTGCTTTAAAAAAATGTCAACATGAGAAAGATGCTCAATTTTTCTGCGATTGGAGACAAATCTTTTGAAAGTTCTTGAGGTTCAAGTCACGGTATTTTTTTAAAAGTATTTCAGAAGAACCCTAGGCTTGGCCTGGCGGAAACATATATATCTCACTTTTCCCCCAAACAGAAGAAACATACAGTTTTTGATGGTTCCCTTTCCTTTCTGTCCAGCGTTCCAAGAGCTCCCGAAAAATCATTTCAGTCTCACTCGAGAACAGTGCGTGTACATGTTCTCGACTGACTCGGTGGCTAAGTGGTTAGCGATCCTGACCTCTGATCCGAGAGTCGTGGGTTCGATCCCCACACAGGACAAACTTTTCTGTGATGAGCAGAATTGTTTGCTCTGAGTCTGGGTGTATAATATCTATATATGTATGTATTTAAATGTATATGTATATCAGTCTCTGGTTCCCAAGATACAGGGAATCCTAGTTTGGGGCCAGATGACCGTGTGTGATTTGTCCCGGTTATTATTTGCGATAAGACCGCCCAGATTGTCGATTTGTTTCTTTTTATTGTGTTATTATATGTTTGTATGTTTCTTGATTTGATTTGATTTATTATTATTATTACATATACGGCGGCTTCCACGGCATCTGTATAGTCTCTCGTATTCTCTTCTCGCTCTAGCGAACGATGTTTCTGAGCGACAGAAAAGGATAGCGCTACGGGAAAACGCGATTATGTGCCACTCTTAGTTTAACGCTCAATTTTACTTTTTCCCCGAGCAAAGAAAACATAAAGTTCCTACAGACTTTTTGATGGTTCTCTCCCTTTCCATCCAGCGTTCCAAGATCTCCCAAAGAACCATTTCGGTCTCACCCGAGAGCAGTGCGTGTATATTTATGGAAGTCTCATCGGCATCTGCATAGTCTTCACGTGGAATAAGCTGGTGGTATTCTATAATACGTGCATCAAGGCTTCTATTACACTGCACGATACTATGTTTCGGTGAGTTAGCTTATACAAGTTCATTTTTTTTAACGGATTCAGGGTGCTGTTCGGGCTGCCGAGGCACTGCAGCGCCTCAGGCATGTTTGCTGACGCTCGCACCGATGGCTTTCATGCCATTCTAAGAAAGAGAGCCGCCTCGTTGCTTGGCCGTGTCCGTGGCAGCGCTAACAGCATTCTGGACGTTATAGCTATAATATATTGCCCTATTATGTGGCAGTCTGTTCGGAGGCATGTCACGTAATATATATTTTTTTTTAATTTGATTTTATTTTTTTACGTACTAACCCGTTTACTTATTTATTACTTGTGCTACTAACAATTATGGATCTTTAAGTTGTCAGAAAAAAAATATTTTGAATTTGAATTAAAAAACAATGTTGACATCGATTTGTCTGCCACTAAAGTTAAGGTCACCTGTCAAAAAAAGTGGTTACACCTCAGACCAAAATAACTAATGGACATGAAATAGTTGTCTATATGAACAATCAGTAAAAAATATATATTAACACAATTAAAAACTGATTAGTCAAAAATACCGCCCCGAATCGTACCCGGAACAAAAGTACCCATCACAGAAGCAGCGTTACCACGCTGAATTGCGATGGAAATTCGCTGAGTCAGGTACGACCCGGAACGGGGATCATGGCCCCTATGTCTTAAGCGAGAGGCCAAGTCATTCAATTTAATGGTGTATGTGAACAAATAAATAGATATAAATAAATAAGTAATTTTTACCAATCCGGACTTGACCCCCGTGTGTGGAGTATAGTCTAATCTTTCCGAGTTACGGGAAGAGAGTTGTGCCACTTTAGTTAGAAGGAGTTATATGGATTTCTTAACGATATAACTATTCAAGCACACGAGCTGCAAAATTTGGCCGACATTCGACCATTATAAAGTCAAATGGTAAATATACGTACTGTTCATGAAACTAAACAACAATTTCCAAAAACTTACCCATACAATTGAGTCAAACAAAATTTTTTATATCGCATAATATCTGTCATTGTGTTAAGTCGATTTGCAATCTTTGTACGGGAAGTCCATAATTTTTTGCTTGGAGAAAGTTGCTCAATTCTTTTTTCCTCCACAATTGAAAGAAAAAAATAAAGAAAAGAAAAAACATTTATTCGACGATTAAATACAAGAAAGTTAACAAGCAGTAAGCAATTGTTAAGCCTTTAACATCATCTCGCCTGATGGTAAGTGATGATGATGCCGAAGATGGAAGCGGGCTTACCAAGATTCCCCAACGCAATGGGGAACTGGCTATCTTATCTTCATGCCGGAACACATCAATGCTGTTGACATTGATGTTCAGTGTGATTAGTACGATAGAATCTACCATTTATCGCTTTTTATCGATTTAAAAGTCACCCCATGTTTTTTTAAGAACTATAACCAATTTTCGACGTGTACTCCACAGAGGGGTAACGAATGCTCCGATGTGGTTCTACCACCACAATCCGTCTGGTCGTATTCTGAACCGGTTCTCCAAGGATATGGGGCAAGTGGACACTTTGCTACCCGTGGCTTTGGTGGACTGTCTTGGCGTGAGTATCTTTGAAGCTTTGTGACAGATACCCCCTTCTTTCTCATATCGGGCGAGTATTTCAGTACTGCTTAGAAGACCCTTTAAAAAGCCATCTAGTAAGCCCTAGTGTTTGGACTTGACTGAAATAGAAATAATTTCAGTCAAAGGCTTGACTCACAGTTAAATTTAAAGGTAAATACATTATTTTCGAGTCAAAAGTTTGAAATAAAATGCTAACAAGGGACTTTTTAATCCATTTCCATTCACAAGAAGACTGAATGAAAGTTCCTATAGTAACTTGTAATAATTTATCAAAAATAACAACAGCGCCATCTAGTTTTAATCGACCTGGAACTCCCTAGCGCTTACGTTTAAACACGATATTTCAGATACGATTCTTAGTATGAAGGTTAATCCGAATAAAGTAATATACGCGACATCCTTTTCCAAAGTCTTTATTTGCCGATGTTGCATCTAACATAACGCCTGTCATTTTCCGTGACAGTTCTTCCTGGAAGTGATCTTCATCCTGGTGGTGGTCTGCCTGGTGAACTGGTGGCTGGTGCTGCCGACGGGAGTCGTGGCGGCGCTGCTGTTCCTCATGAGAGGGCTCTTTCTGAGCACCAGTCGCGAGCTGAAGCGCGTTGAAGCTATAGGTGAGTGGCGGCATCTAGAGAGTGATAGGACCTACGCAAGGCTCTGGTATACCTCGTGCGGGGACTCATCTAAGCATCAGCTACGAGTTGAAGAGCGTCGAGGCAATAGGTGAGTGGTGACATCTACCGGCAGTGATAGGAACTACTCAAACTGGTGGCTGGTGCTACCCACGGGCGTCGTAGCGATACGAGGGCTGTTTCTGAGCACCAGTCGCTAGTTAAAGCGCGTTGAGGCTATTGGTGAGTGGCGCCATCTAGTCTCAGTGATAGGGACTAACTCAAGGCTCTACTGTACCTCATGCTCTAGTCGCGAGTTGAAGCGTGTCGAGGCTATCGGCGAGAAGCGACATCTAGCTGACTTTGTCAATGGAGACACGACATCTAGCGGCAGTAACAGGAACTAAAACAAGGCTCTGCTATAATACCTCGTGTGAGGTCTCTTCATTTCGTAAATAACGACATCTAGCGGCAGTAACATCAACTAACATAGAACTCTGCTGTATCTATTGCGAGGACTTTTTAGCACCAGCCGCGATTTTAAGCGCGTAGTATCCATTCTATCAGATCCAGTGCCATCTAGCAGACTTTGTGATTGGCGCCATCTAGCAGCAGTTACATGAACTAACATAAATCTCCGCTGTACCTCTTGGCCATTGCGAAGCGTCGAGGCCGTTGGTGAGTGGCGCCATCTAGCAACAGTAAACGAAACTAACACAAGTGTTCGTTATGATCAACTAGCTGTTGATCTTGTGATGCCATCTATCGTCAAATAGTATTAACAATAACTATATTGGCGCAGCTCGCAGCCAATCCCTGAACCACTGCGCGGCCACCGTGTCCGGCCTGACCACGATCCGGTCTGCGCGGGAGCAGCAGCGCACGCTCGCCAGGGAGTTCGATAAACTGCAGGTATGCCACTATCATAAAAATTTAAAAAGCGGCCAAGTGCGAGTCGGACTCGCTCATAAAGGGTTCCGTAGCAGCAAGTAACATAATATAAAAATTCTTGTAGTTCGTTGTAGGTAAATTGCGGTTTACGATTTATGACGTATTAAAAAAAACTACTTACTAGATCTCGTTCAAACCAATTTCCGGTGGAAGTTTGAATGGTAATGTACATCATATATTTTTTTTAGTTTTATCATTCTTTTATTTTAGAAGTTACAGGGGGGGGGGACCACACATTTTACCACTTTGGAAGTGTCTCTCGCACATACTATTCGGTTTAGAAAAAATGATATTAGAAACCTCAATATCATTTTTGAAGACCTATCCATAGACCCCACACGTATGGGTTTGATGAAAAAAATATTTGAGTTTCAGTTCTAAGTATGGGGAACCCCCAAAATTTATTGTTTTTTTTTCTATTTTTGTGTGAAAATCTTAATGCGGTGTGACGATAACCAACGTCACACCGGTTCTCGATCACGCTGTCAACGCGTGACGACAACACGAAGCAACCGTCCACTATGAAGTGAGACGCGAGCGCACCCCGCCCCGCGCGCCCGCACGTTCCGCCATGATATAAGCGGACGCAGCGACCGCCGACGGGCAGTTGCGCCCGGCACGGGCTCAACGAAAAACCTCTCTAGAGGTATTCGAGGAGCCTCGGCTGGATAGCAGCTCCCCAGGTGGAATTCCCCTCAGGAATCCCTCCTGCCTTCTGGGCTTTGCATGCCCATCCCGTCAGCTGGACGGCTCGACACATTGCGAGTCGTTAGGCTGTTCCACCCCCCTCTCTCTGAGCTAGTAATGCTCAGCGCCAGCTGGACGGCTCGACACATTACGAGTCGTTAGGCTGTCCGACACCCTCCGGAACCTTCCGAGCTGCAGATGCTCAGCACCAGCACAGCTGGACGGCTCGACACATTACGAGTCGTTAGGCTGTCCGACACCCTCCGGAACCTTCCGAGCTGCAGATGCTCAGCACCAGCACAGCTGGACGGCTCGACACATTGCGAGTCGTTAGGCTGTCCGACACCCTCCGGAACCTTCCGAGCTGCAGATGCTCAGCACCAGCACAGCTGGACGGCTCGACACATTACGAGTCGTTAGGCTGTCCGACACCCTCCGGAACCTTCCGAGCTGCAGATGCTCAGCACCAGCACAGCTGGACGGCTCGACACATTACGAGTCGTTAGGCTGTCCGACACCCTCCGGAACCTTCCGAGCTGCAGATGCTCAGCACCAGCACAGCTGGACGGCTCGACACATTACGAGTCGTTAGGCTGTCCGACACCCTCCGGAACCTTCCGAGCTGCAGATGCTCAGCACCAGCACAGCTGGACGGCTCGACACATTACGAGTCGTTAGGCTGTCCGACACCCTCCGGAACCTTCCGAGCTGCAGATGCTCAGCACCAGCACAGCTGGACGGCTCGACACATTACGAGTCGTTAGGCTGTCCGACACCCTCCGGAACCTTCCGAGCTGCAGATGCTCAGCACCAGCACAGCTGGACGGCTCGACACATTGCGAGTCGTTAGGCTGTCCGACACCCTCCGGAACCTTCCGAGCTGCAGATGCTCAGCACCAGCACAGCTGAACGGCTCGACACATTGCGAGTCGTTAGGCTGTCCGACACCCTCCGGAACCTTCCGAGCTGCAGATGCTCAGCACCAGCACAGCTGGACGGCTCGACACATTACGAGTCGTTAGGCTGTCCGACACCCTCCGGAACCTTCCGAGCTGCAGATGCTCAGCACCAGCACAGCTGGACGGCTCGACACATTACGAGTCGTTAGGCTGTCCGACACCCTCCGGAACCTTCCGAGCTGCAGATGCTCAGCGCCAGCACAGCTGGACGGCTCGACACATTGCGAGTCGTTAGGCTGTCCGCCTCCCCCAGAACCTTTAGAGCCGTTGACGCTCCACATCCCCGCCAGGTGCTCGCCTTCCACGAGCTGCCTCGCCAGCGTTACAGACAACGCCCCCGGGAGAAGGGTTTTACTGGGTTCGTAGGGTCACGTACCGTACCGTAGGTACTCACCGCACCGTAGGCACACACCACACCGTAGGTACTCACCGCACCGTTTCCGCCGCGTAATCATTAACCTCCTTTCCGGAGTTAGGTAAATGAGAATAGGACAAGTAGATGATAAGTATTGTACGTAACGTCTAAGTAAGTTTAACAATAAACCTAATATTGTCGTAACCCTGTGTTTCACTTGACGAACCTCCTCCTCATTCAAATCCTCAGCATCAGCGATGCCAGGAATGTCAACGAGGCTGCCCTACACGAGCTAGTCGCAGGCAACTCCGTTACATTGGCGCCCAACGTAAAATCTAAAAGGAGGATCGTTCGGTGTTCACAGACCATTAGTTAGTTTACAGATATTTCCGCCCGTTGTAACACAAGATAGCAGTTAGGAACATAGACAGTAGTTAGGATGTCCACATCGTGGATATATAAGCTTAAGAAAGAAGCGTTAGTCGAAGAACTTAGGGTCCGTGAACTGGAGACAGAGGGGAAGACAGTCGAAGAACTTAGGAAAGTACTAGCAAAGTACGTTCAAGAGAACGAATTAGAGAAAACAATGGATCAGAGTACAGAAACTGATACCATGCCCGAAATTACCAGAAAGGCCGGTTCCGCAGACAATGAGAAAATAACGAAAGAAATGAATAACTGGCACTTAACCTTTGATGCTCACAAAGATCCGATTGACTTTATCGAAAGACTAGAAGAACTTCTAGAAGCTAGCAGTATCGACAAAGACCTGTGTTTGAAATATTTGCCAAATATACTACGAGGAAAAGTGTTGCTTTGGTGCAGAAACAATAGTTCATCCTGGAAAAAGTGGAGTGACTTTTTAGAAGATTTTAAAGTGTATTATTTCCCGAAAAACTACGATAACAAATTGCAAGACGCCATATTTAACAGAAAACAGAGATACAACAGAGAAGCGCCCAGAATGCTTGAGAACCAATCTCCAAAGTATCAAGAGGCCAGAAGACCATCGCAAAGACAAAGTAAAGAGCTGCCCGTAACAACAAACCAAAGGTATGTCAATAAGTTTTATAACCCAAACACTTGCTGCTGGACTTGTGGTCTGAAAGGACACAGATCATCAGAGTGCAGGTCTCAGAAGAAGATCATATTTTGCAGTTATTGTGGAAAATTGGGAACACTGAGTAGAAACTGTTGCCGAAAAGAAGCAAATCGCAATTTAAGATCAATAACGGCAGGAACAGTCATTACAAGAAACAGCCCGTATGATAACAGACCTTTTATTACCATCAAAATAGATGGTCAAAAACTGAAAGCACTAGTTGACACTGGATCAACTTCTTCATACATCAATCAAGAAACTTATGAATCCCTGATCAGTCAAGGCACAAAGAAAATCAAGAACAACTGCAATTTGAAAGTGACATTAGCCGATGGATCCGTGGTGGCATTAAACAAAGAAGTAGTCGTGAACATTGAAATCAAAGGAAAAATACACAAATTGAAGATGCACCTGTTACCAATGACACCTGACGTGATCTTAGGGATGGATATCCTTACAAGATGCGGCATAAAACTGGATTGGAACGAGAATGAACAATGAAGAAGATGAGAACACCGAAAGAGAAATTGTAACGCCGAATGTAAATAAAAAAGAAGATAAAGTTTTGTCGATATCCGAAAAACAACAGTTAGAAAAACTATTAAAAGAAGAGTTCGAAAAATGTGATAAAACTCCCAAAGGTACAACATGGTTGCGACATAAAATAAAACTGAAGCACAGAGAACCGATAAAACAAAAATACTATCCCAGAAACCCCAAAATTCAAGAAAAGATAGATGAAAAAGTTCAGAAAATGCTTAAAGACGGCATCATTGAGAAGTCGAATAGCCGGTACAGCTCCCCGATAGTTATGGTGAAGAAAGAAAATGGAGACTACAGGTTCTGCATTGACTTTAGGAAGATAAACGAAATTTCTGAAAAAGACGCCTATCCGTTACCACAAATAGACGACACATTAGAAAAACTCAGAAATGCTAAATTCTTCTCAAAATTAGATCTAAAAAATGGCTACTGGAATATCAAATTAGATGAAGACAGCAAAGAGGCGACGGCTTTCACAGTACCGGGTCGAGGGCTGTATCACTTTAAAGTCATGCCCTTTGGTCTTCACTCCGCCGGAGCAACCTTCCAAAGACTGTTAGACATGGTTATCGGTCCAGAACTAGAGCCAAATGCCTACGCCTACCTTGATGACGTCATCATCTGCAGTAACTCGTTCAGCGAACATCTGAAGCATCTGAAGATAATATTCGAAAGAATAAGAAAAGCCGGACTAGAAATAAACAAAAAGAAATGTGAATTTTGTAAACCACAAATTGAGTATTTGGGTCACGTTGTAACCCGTGAAGGAATCAAAATGAACGAGGATAAAATCAGGTGTATTCGAGACCTAAGAGCTCCATCAAACGTAAAAGAAGTCAGAAGATTAATTGGAATGACGTCATGGTATAGAAAATTCATTAAAAACTATGCACAAATAACCGCACCGATAGTAAAGTTACTAAGAAAAGATGTGAAGTTCCAGTGGACAGAGACTCAAGAAAAAGCCTTCCAAGAAGTGAAGAAGAAACTAATAGAAGAGCCTGTGCTAACACGTCCAGATTTCGCTAAACCGTTCACTTTGCAAACAGACGCAAGTGATGTAGGTTTAGGAGCAGTACTAACTCAAGAAGTAGAAGGGAACGAGAAAGTCGTTATGTATTCCAGCAGGTCACTGTCACCCGCAGAAACAAAATATAGCACTTCAGAGAAGGAGTGTCTAGCTGTTATATGGGGAATAAGAAAAATGAGAGCATTTTTAGAAGGATACCACTTTACCGTAATAACCGATCATCAGGCACTTCAGTGGCTGAACAAGTTACAAAACCTTTCAGGAAGATTGGCAAGATGGGCCTTAGAACTTCAACCATATGACTTTGACATCAAGTATAGAAGTGGAAAACAAAATAAAGTAGCCGACGAACTATCTAGAAATCCCGTATGCTTAACATCAGCAACCGGCGAAGAATGGTACGAGAAGAAAAAAAAAGAAGTAGAAAAAGAACCTCGACAACATCCAGAATACTGTATAAAAAACAACAAACTATACAGAAAAATAACAAACTCTTCGTATCGGGTCCATTTAAATCCAGAAACGGAATGGAAACTTTGCATAAACAAAGAAGACAAACAGAAGATTCTAGAACAAAATCACAATGTCCCGAACGCTGGTCATTTAGGCACCGCAAAGACGTTAAACAAAATTGCCCAACGTTACTATTGGCCAGGCATGTACAGAGATGTCTCAACATACATAAGAAAATGCAAAGAATGTCAAATCCATAAAAGTTCGCAAGAAAAAAGACCAGGTCTTATGCACACGCAAAACACAAAGGAACCTTGGGAAGTCATTTCCGTAGACCTTATAGGCCCCCTACCGAGGTCATCAAAAGGATTTTGCTGGATCATCGTATTCCACGATACTTTTTCTAAGTGGTCCGAAATAAAACCGTTAAGAACCGCCACTTCCACGAATGTCATAAAAGCCTTAAAAGAATGCATAATTATGCGTTACGGCTGTCCCAAAACAATAGTTTCGGACAATGGGAAACAGTTTACGAGTAAACAGTTCCAAGATAAGCTCAAAAAGTATGGTATCGAACAAAGACTTACCGCCCCGTATTCCCCGCAAGCAAATCCGACCGAAAGAATAAACCGTACGCTTGAAACAATGATATCGACATACATTTCGAACAACCATAAAAAATGGGATGAATTCTTGACGGAGTTCAATTTCGCACTAAATACCTCCGTTCAAGAATCAACTAAGTACACACCAGCATTTTTAATGTTCGGACGCGAACTTCGAATGCCAGGTGATAAAAATATATTCCCAACGCCAGCCATACAAAAGAAAAGTAAGCTGTCCGAGTTGTACGAATTAGTCCGAGAACATCAAAATACCGCATCATCTAAACAGAAAAGACATTATGATGAAACAAAGAGAGATTGGAAACCGAAGCTAGATACTTTAGTCCTTAAAAGAGACTACCCCCTGTTATTCCGTGTGTATCATTTAAGACTCCGAATAGGTCATTAGTACTTGGTAAAATGTAAAATAATAAGAAGAAATAATAAGCCGAATGAAAATAGTAAGATGTAAAGAGATATTAATTAGCAATATTGCCATAGTACAGGTAGGCCAGAGATTTTTGCTTCGCAACAAAAATCTTTCCGGGAAGGAGGGGAATGTGACGATAACCAACGTCACACCGGTTCTCGATCACGCTGTCAACGCGTGACGACAACACGAAGCAACCGTCCACTATGAAGTGAGACGCGAGCGCACCCCGCCCCGCGCGCCCGCACGTTCCGCCATGATATAAGCGGACGCAGCGACCGCCGACGGGCAGTTGCGCCCGGCACGAGCTCAACGAATAACCTCTCTCCAGAGGTATTCGAGGAGCCTCGGCTGGATAGCAGCTCCCCAGGTGGAATTCCCCTCAGGAATCCCTCCTGCCTTCTGGGCTTTGCATGCCCATCCCGTCAGCTGGACGGCTCGACACATTACGAGTCGTTAGGCTGTCCGACACCCTCCGGAACCTTCCGAGCTGCAGATGCTCAGCACCAGCACAGCTGGACGGCTCGACACATTACGAGTCGTTAGGCTGTCCGACACCCTCCGGAACCTTCCGAGCTGCAGATGCTCAGCACCAGCACAGCTGGACGGCTCGACACATTGCGAGTCGTTAGGCTGTCCGCCTCCCCCAGAACCTTTAGAGCCGTTGACGCTCCACATCCCCGCCAGGTGCTCGCCTTACACGAGCTGCCTCGCCAGCGTTACAGACAACGCCCCCGGGAGAAGGGTTTTACTGGGTTCGTAGGGTCACGTACCGTATCGTAGGTACTCACCGCACCGTAGGCACACACCACACCGTAGGTACTCACCGCAGCGTTTCCGCCGCGTAATCATTAACCTCCTTTCCGGAGTTAGGTAAATGAGAATAGGACAAGTAGATGATAAGTATTGTACGTAACGTCTAAGTAAGTTTAACAATAAACCTAATATTGTCGTAACCCTGTGTTTCACTTGGCGAACCTCCTCCTCATTCAAATCCTCAGCATCAGCGATGCCAGGAATGTCAACGAGGCTGCCCTACACGAGCTAGTCGCAGGCAACTCCGTTACAGCGGTTCACAGAATACATCTACTTACCAAGTTTCAACAGTATAGTTCTTATAGTTTCGTAAAAAAGTGGCTGTGACATACGGACGGCCAGACAGACATGACAAATCCATAAGAGTTCCGTTTTTTGCCATTTGGCTACGGAACCTTAAAAATGAGTGACATACAATACATACAAATATACGATTTTAAATATATTTACAAAAATGTGTGCCCTGAGTGGAAATCGAACCCACGAACCCGATCAGTAGTCATTAGAGTAACTACAGAACTCAGAGCCACATTTGTTGTTACCACATATCGTCCTGACTGCTAAGCTACGAGTGGTCTCTTTCCATTCTTTGGGAATTTAAAACTATATCTCTCATATGGGTATCATGTCAAGATAAGAGCAAGTTGTGGGGCCAACCACAGTGTCATAACAAAAAAACTACCACTCCCAAAAGTAAGTCTCGAAAACCATCCAGTGATAGCGACTAACAGAATCGATTACTGTGTCGATATAAATTCCAGTAATACTGAAACTCGTCCAATTTATTACCGAATTTGTGGTCAGTTAACCTGCATGATCGTATGATATTAACAATATTCTTCGTTTCTATTCTATGCTGTTCTTCCATTCCATTTTATTCTGTTCTATTATATTCCATTCTGTTCTGTTCTGTTATATTATATTCTGTGTAACTTCTATTCTATCCAATCAGGACCTGCACTCGTCATTGTGGACGTTAGTCCTTAGCACGAACCGGGCTTTCGGTTTCTGGATGGACATGCTGTGCTGTCTGTACCTCGGACTGGTGACCTTCAGCTTCTTCCTCTTCTCCAGCGAAGGTGAGTTTCCTTGAATTATATGCCATCATATTACATAATTGTCATTACCCGAGATCGGAATCAAGTAGTGCAATTCATAAAGTACATATACTTATAACAAAATGTTAATGACACATCCTTTTATTACCTGAGGCACTTAGGGAGTCGAAAATCACCCAATCTCACGCAGAGGAGAGGGGAAGGGGCGTCTCGGCAAATATCACGTAATTTTTTCCCCGCAAGATACAGTGTAAAATATTACGAGAAAAATGAATCAATTTATGTAAAACATGTTTCTCCACTAAACTATGGCTTAATACTACACAATAATATTTATCGCGATTATGCGAACGCAAGTAGCGCATTTGACCCTACTTACGCTAAGTCTGATAGGCGCCATCTAGTGTCATCCTTGAAAAGCTGTATAGCCAGTCACTGCTTGTCGACAGACACGATCGGCGGTAACTAGGGGCTGGCTATCACATACATATTCGATAATTATGTAAAATTTTTAAAATTTATGATAAGCTCTAGCTAGAAAAAACCTTCTTATGTAAGATGAAAAAAAAAAATAAAATTAAAATACATGCAATCTTCTTACGCTAAATCTCACAGGCGCCATCTAGTGCTATTCTCGAAAAGCTTTACAAACTCTAGTCAGTTACTGCTTGTCGACAGACACGATCGGCGGTAACGTGGGGCTGGCCATCACGCAGGTGATCGGGCTGGTGGGCATGTGCCAGTACGGCATGCGGCAGACGGCCGAGGTGGAGAACCAGATGACATCCGTGAGTGCTGTCTTACTTACGATACTTCACTAGCTCAGCGAAGGAACATGTTTCTTGTTTCCGAAACTAGGTCTGTTGAGTTTTTTAATTTCACGTCATCTACTATCAGTTTGTATAAAATCGCCATTTTTTGCGCGACGAAGAAGTAAGAAGGTATTGTCATGGCAAAAAAAATCGAACTTAGATTTTGATGGTGATCAATTCTCTCGCAGTTATATAGAGCCCAAAAATAAAAAAAATAAAAAATTGTGTGTGTTTTTGTGTGACCGTGTGTGATTTGTCCCAGACATTTTGTGTGTTTGTCCGTCCCGGGCTGTAGCGCCAAGACCACTGGACGGATTTGGATGAAATTTGGGTCAGGGCAATATTTTTTAATATCTCCATTTTTTATTTTTTTATTTGTTTTGTTTTTTATTTTTTTAATATCGTCATACCATAGTAAAAAAAAAACAATTTTAATTTTTTTGCTCAAAAATGGCTCTAACTATTTTGATGAAACTTTGTACAATACATATTACTATACAAACTAGTACATAAGATAGTTGGTTACTCTGGGAAAAATCGGGTTCTGAT